>CALSFV010000238.1:0-662500 GCA_943737045.1 Parapristionchus giblindavisi
AATTGTCAGAATTGCCAATTCTCAACATTGTCAATTGTCAGTATTGTCAATTGTCAGAATTTTAGAATTGTCAGAGTTGGACAATAATGCTCTGTATAAAAATAGCGCAAAGAAATTAAGAACAGAGAAATCTCCCGTCGTTCAACACGCATTCATATTTTCGTTTTTGTATGCGAAAAGGTCAGTTTTTAAAAGGTCAGTATCAGTTTCTATTCGAGAGAACAATAAAGGATAAAAATAATCAAGTAATTCATCCTTTCAAATTTACCTGAAAACTGAATTGAAGGGTTTTTATAATGATAAAGTTTTCTACGCTTTCGGTTGTTTTCGTGGCTTTTAAAAATCTTTAGAAGATTTACGGCCCATTATTTGTCTTTGATTTATCGTTGATCATAAATTTCTCGATAAATAAAATTCATATTAGTAACCATGTTGGGGCGGATGAAAAAGAAGAAAAGAACCGAATGATGTTCAACCAACGTTGAGAGTGAATCAAGCAAAACGAAATCTATGATTCGAAGAGAGAGGGAGAGAGAGAGGTCGAGAGAGGGAGAGAGAGAGGGAGAGGGAGAGAGGGAGAGGGAGGGAGAGAGAGGGAGAGAGAGGGAGAGAGAGGGAGAGAGAGGGAGAGAGAGGGAGAGGGAGAGAGGGAGAGGGAGGGAGAGAGAGGGAGAGAGAGGGAGAGAGAGGGAGAGAGGGAGGAGGGAGAGAGAGAGAGAGCCAAGGAAGGAGAGCGAGGTGGATGGCTGAGAAGTACATCTCATCTGTGAAATGGTGCACTCAAACTTTCAAAAAAAAAATTTGCTGAACGACAATAGTTAAATTAATCAGATGAATTGGATAGATGAATTCCTCCTTTATTGGTGATTCAAAGCATTTATCGCTTGAAAGATCAGAGAAATTTTTCGCAAAAATTGTCTGCTCGGGTCGCATGCCTTTAATGGACAGCGGTAGAATGTTATCATTTTTCGTCATTCCTCCAAAATTAATGATCAGTGGCCGTATGCATGAACAGCGGGACATCTGTTTTCCGGGAAAACGTGACGTCATTAGCGTAGGCGGAGGCGTTTTCCAAAAATCCCCTAATGACGTCATGTTTTCCCGGAAAACGGTTTACCGTTGATCATGAATACGGTCAAAGGTATAGAACATGACAAATCAGAGTCCAGATACGCGAAGTGATGCAGTGGTCTATGCCCCCCCCCCCCCATTCCATCTTTCCTGGGTTCGATTCCCGGTCGTTTCACCGCCTCCGCCCCACCATGGCGCCGAAACGGGAATTGGTAGTGACTAGATCACGCGGTGAAGTAGGTCCGAAGAAGTGATTAGGCCCTCCGGACTGAATTGGCCTTGAAAGATCACTGGTCAGACAGTGATCACCCGCAGGACTTCGTGTGCCTTGAATAACGGGTTGTACCTTTACCCTACCCCTTCATGCAAATTGCGAGTCACAATCGTTCGGAATGGAGAAATTTCATGGCAACCCAGCTACGAAACACCCATTAGCTGATAAAGTTGTTCAATGCCATAAAAAATGTCAAATGACATTTACCCTTTTTATGTCCAGTTAACTTTGGCGTATTCTTGTCTGGGTAAAAAAAATGGCTCTTCGTCTTTTTATCCTTTCTGCTCATGTGCTAGCTATACATATACATAAGTGGATTCAAGAGGGAGAAGAGTATTTTAAGGAGAAAGAAAGGGTGGATATTTATATATTTGAGGAAAAGAGAGAACGACAAAGTAGTATTGCATGCGTACTTAAGTTGGTTTACTATTATTTATTATATTTAAATTATTATTATATTATAGGGAGATCATAAGGAAATGGAGGAAGAACAACTAAAGAACGAAGGTCCCCTTATATGACACTACAGATTCAGTGAAAAGAGTTCTTATGCTAATTTCAAAAAACTTACAGAAGGAAATTGATCGAATTGAGATCTTTTATTTAGGGGTTAATCTTGATAATGAGTGAACCAATAAAGGAGAAAACCAAGGAGATAAAACTCTCATTTCATCATTCTGTCTCAATCATGATTTTACCGTAACCGAGAATAGGGTCGGTTACTACGCGAAATGATTGCGAGAGGAGAGAGGAGGGAGTATAGGGGGGGGGTGGGTGATTAGAAACCGAAGAAGTGCCGAACTTTCATTTGCTCATTCATCACTACCAATTCTACAATGATCGACCAATCTTCAATGTCCACTGTACATAGAATATTGAAATATTGTGATAAGAATAAAGTATATTTGCTATAACAGAAGGGTTCGTGCGTATTCCGAATGCAGTGGCGTGCTCATGAAGATGTGGAGAAATTGAACGCTAAACAGGAAACACGCTTCGAATAAGATGAGAGTGACAGAGGGAGAGGGAGAGGGAGAGGGAGAGGGAGAGGGAGAGGGAGAGGGAGAGGGAGAGGGAGAGGGAGAGGGAGAGGGAGAGGGAGAGGGAGAGGGAGAGGAGAGGGAGAGGGAGAGGGAGAGGGAGAGGGAGAGGGAGAGGGAGAGGGAGAGGGAGAGGGAGAGGGAGAGGGAGAGGGAGAGGGAGAGGGAGAGGGAGAGGGAGAGGGAGAGGGAGAGGGAGAGGGAGAGGGAGAGGGAGAGGGAGAGGGAGAGGGAGAGGGAGAGGGAGAGGGAGAGGGAGAGGGAGAGGGAGAGGGAGAGGGAGATGGAGAAGGAGAGGGAGAGGGAGATGGAGAAGGAGAGGGAGAGGGAGAGAGAGAGAGAGAGAGAGAGAGAGAGAGAGAGAGAAGGAGAAGAAGAAATGAAGTACGAGAGGTAAAGAGAGGAAGAGAATAAAAGGAGGATAAAAGTAGATGAATAAGAAGACAAAGAAGTTGAATAAGAACATGAGAATAAAATGGGAGTACTCATGAAGTAGAGGAGGAGTAAAGGGAGAGAGAGAGGGAGAAAGGAGAGGGAGGTAGAGGGAGAGGGAGAGGAAGAGGGAGAGGGAGAGGGAGAGATGGAATGATATAACAGAGAGGGAGAAGGATAGAGACAGAATAAGAAGTATTTTGAGTCTTCACATTTTTGTGTAGTGTGCGCTATTTTTATTCAATTTATTATTAGTTACTGAAAAAAAGGAGGAAGAACACAGTTGAAGAGGAGTATATTGATCCTCTTCAACTGAGTTCTACTGTATGGACACCGTTCAACCGGAATCGACCGCCCGGATAGCCTAGAACACGCTGGAAAGATGACCTGGACTGAGAAATTGGCAACTGGTAGATTAATGCATTAAGATGCCCTATGATGCCCTATGATGCATTCCGTCCCATCCTCATCTAGCACTCATTGCTTGAAGATGGCCGCGACACCAGGCAAAGCTTTATGGTGTCTAGACGTAGCGGCCGAAACACCATGAAGCACATTATTACTTAATAGTTTTATTGTAACAATTATTTTAAATACGTGCATGCATATCACTCCTGTACATTGATTTACTTACTAAATTAATTGAAACGATAAAATGGATTATTGATCCATGCAATGTGATTGATTGAGATTCTTCCCTCCCTCTCTCCGCCCCCTTGAATCAACATAATTCACAATATTTATTTATCACTTGTTGTCGCATTATTCAATGTGTGATAAATTACATTAAATTAATTAAATAAAATTAAACTTCCGCAGGATTTAACAGTGATAATAAAAAGTGCTTGAGAGGGAGGTCACATTTTCATAACTAATTTATTTTAAAACAGGCAAAATATTGTGAAATTACTGCAACCATAATTTAAAGCATTCACAAACAACAGTTAAATGGCACAGTTGGGTCAATATTTCGATGGTAAATAAAGGGTCTGGTTGCATGCGTACTTAAGTAGATTTGTTATTTTTTTGTATATTTAAAGTACTATTATATTATGTGATGGGGAGATCATAAGGAAATGGAGGAAGATTAACTAATAACTATAATAACCTGAAAAAGACTAGAAAAAGAAAATAACTATTGACCGTATAAAATACACTTGTTTATTTGGTACGAGAGTAGCCAATCACTCCCACAAGAGACTTTCTTGTTTTGCATGGTTCAGAAACTATGCCGATCTCTTTTATATATAATATAGCGCGCGGCGAAGGTCAGCCGGGTTAGAGAGAGGCAGCGGAGAGACAATCGAGAGGCGGGGCGAGATGTAGAAGGCTACATCTCGCTCGCCTCTCGATTGTGACTTCCGTTCGTTAGCACCATTTGTCATTTTCTTATGCAAGTACATTTTATACGCACAATAATACAAAACTCGAGTTCACGATATCTTTTAGACATGATATCAGGCAACCCGAGCGTGTCTAGCGTGTCCCTTCATTAGAGTGGATGGTTTTGAAAGAGGAGGTGAGAGACAATAGGGGATAGAAGAGACCATCCGACAGTTAGAGAGAACGAGAGAGCGAACGGTTCTGAAGAGACGGTAGACAAGAACTAGTCTGATTTAGTAAGGATTAAGAGCCCGAAGCTTGATGTAGAACAGAAATCAGATGAGAGAATAGGAAAATAAAAGAGACGGCTTAGAACGTGTCAGAACGTGTTAGAACGTGTTAGTGTTAATTAGAAATGTTAGAACGTTAGAGAGGACGAGAGAGCGAAGAGTCTAGAAGAGACCGAGGATCAAAATATGTTGATTAATTACGTACATAGGCTTGTCAGGCCTTGTCTAAAGGAAGGAAGGGTGGCGAGTGAGAGAGAGAGGGCGGAGAAGATAAGGGAGAGGGGGAGGGAGGGGAGAAGGAGAGAGAGGGGGAGAGGGAGAGGGAGGGAGAGATAAAGGAGAGGGAGGGGGAAGGAGAGAGAGGGAGAGATAAAGGATATGGAGGGGAGAAGGAGAGAAAGGACAGAAGGATAGAGTCATCCTAGTGAGATGTTGATGTAGATTTCATCCTCTAATTATCAGAGTTAATTGAATTACTCCATAGATTTCGTGCCTTGAGGGCGTTTCAAAGAGTGTTAGTGTATTTCGAGAGCCAATGATGATACTACAAAATTAAAGGGAGAGTAACCACACTCAATGACCTCTTCATTGCGCACACTATTTATCTGTTTTCTTACAACGAGAGAGCGTAGACCGCTGAAGAGACCGTTGACAAAGGTGTCAGCCCCTGTAAAGTTCGGGTTGTACTGTGCCACCGTGTCAGGGCTTCCAATCTAATTAATGAGAGAAACGGAAGACCAAATTGTTCATGAGTGTGAACAAACATAAAAAATGAATGATAAGGAGACTATAACACGGGCCTCCTGTAAAAGTGAATCAAAATCGCCCCCTGTTGCTACTAGGAAAGATTTTTTCTCTCTGATTTCGATGAAAGTCGACTGTTGGATGTGGTTGGGGGTCATGAGAAGGCCTATCGACTTGATTTGGCAAAAAACGCAGATTATCGATTTTTTGTGATCTACCACGG
The DNA here is from genome assembly GCA_943737045.1 of Parapristionchus giblindavisi. Classification (NCBI taxonomy): domain Eukaryota; kingdom Metazoa; phylum Nematoda; class Chromadorea; order Rhabditida; family Diplogasteridae; genus Parapristionchus; species Parapristionchus giblindavisi. Next base: position 5,398 of record CALSFV010000238.1, read on the forward strand.
AAATTGCCATAACTCGGTTCATTTTCATCCTACAGAGACCCGAAAGGTGTCATTCGAATCATATTACTATGCCCTCCAAAAAGTTTTCCGGAACACAATGGCGGAAAACCCGTCTTCAATGTGTTTCACCCAAAAAACTGATTTTTGACTAGAAAAGTGAGTGTTTCTCGAAAATTTCTCAGAAACACAATGAATTTTATTGCACCAATGGACTCGCCGCACCCAATATAGGGTACGTATATAGTTCATTTCACTCATCTCTGGCCCCGGGACATCGAAATACTAAGTACTCCCGGACTTTTTTCCAGGGGTTTTTCGACCATAAATCGCTTCAAAATGGTCATAGAAACTATTTCAAAAAAGGAAAATGAAGCTCTCAACGAGCACCACAAAATATATTTTTATGATTAAAACGCCACAGATGATCATTCCCGAGCTATAATACGATTTGCTCATTTGAAGGAAGAATCATTCCGAATCTTTAATATAATCTAATCTAATATATACTCTAATATAATTTAATATAATCTTTAATATTATTGTAATCACAACATAATAGTTTACATAGAATATAACGGCAGATTCATTTACTGATCGAATACGAGTTCACTAGATTGGTCAGGTGCATCATCCGTGAAAAGATTGTTCTTCTAGTTGTGGATCAGATCGTAGATCTCGTCAGGTGTGATCTGTTTCAGTCTCGAAGGACTTTGAGAGACAGGCATTCATAATAAAGTGCATAGAATATCTACTAAAACACACGAGAAAAAATGACAACATAATCAAAATCACAGAAATTCGGAATGATTCTTCCCTCAAATGAGTAAATCGTATTATAGCTCGGGAATGATCATCTCTAGCGTTTTAATCATAGTATATTTTGTTATGCTCGTTGAGAGCTTCATTTTCCTTTTTTGAAATAGTTTCTATGACCATTTTGAAGCGATTTATGGTCGAAAAACCATTTTTCTCAGAAAAATTACTAAGCCCGGGAGTACTTAGTATTTCGATGTCCCGGGGCCAGAGATGAGTCAAATGAAAAATATACGTACCCTATATTGGGTGCGGCGAGTCCATTGGTGCAATAAAATTCATTGTGTTTCTGAGAAATTTTCGAGAAACACTCACTTTTCTAGTCAAAAAATCAGTTTTTTGGGTGAAACACATTGAAGACGGGTTTTTCGCCATTGTGTTCCGGAAAACTTTTTGGAGGGCATACTAATATGATTCGAATGACACCTTTCGGGTATCTGTAGGATGAAAATGAACCGAGTTATGGCAATTTCCGTGGTAGATCACAAAAAATCGATAATCTGCGATTTTGGCCAAATCAAGTAGATAGGCCTTCTCATGACCCCCAACCACATCCACCAGTCGACTTTCATCGAAATCCGAGAGAAAAAAATTTTCCTAGTAGCAGCCGTTCATACACTTTTACCGGAGACCCGTGATAAGCAAGACAACCGCGGTCCGATGGTTCTGCCTTCGGTTATAGACATCGGAACCACACATTTTCTGTGCCGTCACCGAATTATTTTATACAGTGGGCTAAAATTGTAATCTGTCGCATAAAAATGAGGTTTATATAGTGGGTCGACCCTGGAAATGAGCCATATATGTATAGTGGGTCGATCCTCTCACTGTGAGGGTATGAGAATGTATGACCGGAACCGCCAAGAGAGGCCTTGATCTGAAGGAGCAGTGGCCTGTGTCAGTGATCAAATGGAGCTGACTGTGGATGATTTTGATCATGGCTTTGACATCTCTTCCGACACTTTTTAAACACTGGATCGTATTATATTCTTTATAGTTCACTCTTAAAAATTTGCAACACAACCCATTTTTAGTCTTTTTCTTTGACTCTTCCCTAAAATTTCTTTAATTACTTCGGTAGTCTGGCAGGGCATGGGGCACTACTTCAGAATAGGGTACCAGTCCAAAATAATAGTATAATTGTCTAATGTAAACGTCATTTCCTTTGTCTTTATTTCATTTTTCATATCCTTTTTGACTTGCCCGGTGTTCTGGTCCCTTCTTCTGAAGTAGTGGACATGTGTGGTACTCATAACCCCCGACAAAACGCTCACGACCCCCCGCGATATTGAAATATAGAGATTTTTTATTCGTTTTTCAAGACCATGGACTTCAGAAAGACTGCAAAGATTGTTTCTCGTGATTTGCTCAAGTCTGCGTTTGAGATAGAGTGGTGATCGTGAGGTCTGATAGGAGAGGGAGAGAGAGAGAGAGGGAGGAGGGGAGAGGGAGAGGGAGGTGAGAGATAGGGAGGTGAGAGAGAGGGTTGTGAGAGAGAGGGAGGAGAGAGTGGAGGAGAGGGAGGGAGGGGGAGAGGGAGAATAAGAGGGAGATAAGAAAAAAGACTAATTGAGTAGTGTCATTGGGGGGAATCCCATGGGAGAATGGAATGAAGTCGTAGAAGAAGATGAAGGTAGTCTTTGACTCCACTTCCTCTTACTTAAAATATATTCCTATTCCTATTATATTTTAATGAGGAAGTCTAGACATTTGGAGTTTTGTATACACTGCCTTCTTTCGGAAGACAGTTGGATGAAACTTCCTAAGCATACATTATGCTAAGACCAACAATTTTTGGCTCCGCCAACTGGTCAGATTTCACCAAAAATTTTAAAACTGGTCAGATTTGTCAAAAATCACTTATTTTTCGCTTATTTTCACGTAAATAATGTGATAACGTTTTTACGACAAGTGGTCAAAAACCCGAACGAATAAGCAAACAAATTGTGGTAAACCACTTATCAATATTTGCCCTATTGGCAGCAGAGATGTGCATTTTTAGTTTTTCGCTTTTTCGATACTTTCTCGAAATAAATTTTTGCAGATACTTCCCCGAAACAAATTTGCAATTCTTCCGTTTCAATATATCAATAGTAAACTTTAGCGCATTGATATTTTCGAAAGAGCAAATATTGTTTAATTTTTTTCCTTTTTTTTTCGAAATATCCTCGATTGGCAAAATTCAGGGGAGTCGCATTTCGGTTTCTTTTGATCTCTGAATGAATGGTACGAAGGAGTGGTGTCCAAAATGAGACGAAAGAAAACTATATATTTAAATTAATATTATTAGTATGCATGCACTTTAAATACGGTATAAATAAGTAATACCGCTGCGGTATAAATAAGTCTATGAGTGTCCTACCATTCGTTACGTATCGTTACATTTGCCTTGCGTGCGTACGCCGTAACCTCTTCTGTCCTTACGGCGGAGGTTACGGCGTAGGCACTAGGGAAACAGTCACTACTTACTAGCCCTACACTCACGGCAAATTCTCTCAGATATAGGTTGTCTAACTGGACAGCCATAGGGAAAGGTTAGCTTACTCCAAACTCTCTCAAAAAAGACACATATATAATACTCTCTCGCTCGAGATTGTAACGGGGACTGGAGTACGCTAACTAAGTTGTCTCACATATGATATAACCTGTCTCTAACTGTTGCATGTTAGATAACCTATGGCTCAAATATGAGAGAGTTTGCCGTCAGTGTAGTAACAGTCTCTCTCTACACAACCGAGAGAGGCACATTTACGTCCTCTCGCGCGACGGTTAGTAGTGATGAGATCATCGCAACATTAGTGACTTATTTTCAGCTACTCTTTTTCTACTCCTTTTGGGATTTCTCGGCTATAAGTATTCGAAATTTGTAAATCTGAATATGTTTGAAATCTACAAGCCAAGAGCTATTTACCAAGTCTGCAATTGACTGTCAAAGAACATTTTTTTTCAATAACGATAATATAATTTATTTCCTTTATCAATATTTTTATATTTTCTTTTTTTATTTTTCATTGTTATTCGAATTACTTTAATAAAATATTTGCTGCAATGCATGACTTGAAAAATTGAAGAAATTTAAAATTGTCCTTTTGCAGTCAATTTTAGGCTTGTAGAATAGCCCTTGATTTGTAGATTCCAAAATTATATAGATTTGCATATTTTGATTACTTAGAGCCGAGAAAAAACAAAAAGAGTAGAAAAAGAGTAATATTTCTACTCAACAATGACTCCAACGCACGGCTGCCACAGGGGACAGGAGAGTATCAGAGAGAATGGAAAAGATTACGCACTAGTTGGAGAGAGATAATAATTAGTGACTGGTTCTCGCCACCGTAGTAGGCACGTAAGGCGAATGTGCATTATAAGGGCAAATAAACTAATGCTCAGAGTATTTTTCGGCAGCTTATTGTTAGCATGTTATTTAATAGGGTGGTTTACGAAAGCTCGTTTTCCTCTACAGTAGTTTTTTTTTCCAGGATGATCAAGTGCACGAAAGGGACGAGACAAGTGGAGAAAGAAATAGAGAATTGATTTGTTTTTAATTAATGTGATAAAGATTAAAATTGAAATAGTTTTATTGTGAACTGATGTGATATAGATTTATCATGAGCTGTAATAAAGGTTTGTGGTCGTGCATATGAAGGACTATTGAATTGAAAGAATATAAAGAAATTCTTTAAAAGAATTGCGAAATACACTGTATGACACAACAAGAGAAATCGATCAGCGACAGAATTAGCAGGCAAAAAGTCTGACATGTCTGCGCTCTCGCTTTTTCTTTCTATTCGCTGTGAGACCCAACAGCAATCCCTGCAAAATTCAGGCATTAATCAGGATTTTTCAATACTTACTAATTACTGTAAGCATGTTCTTTTTGATGATTCAGGAATGGCGCGAATTTTTTCAAATCTGTATTTTTTCTTATACGGAAATGCCTTCGTGATCGCGAACTACGCTTTTGGTTTTCTGTATACGGTATGCGCTAAAAGTTTAAACCTCCGCCCACTCTTTTCTCCGGTAGGTGTGTCACACCGTGCTATAAAAGGTAAAAAGGTTGTACAATGATAATTACTGATAATAGCATTAAAACTGTGATTTACTTATGCTTCTTTATGTCAAATATAATCACTAAGAGGGCTATCAATTTTTGAACTTTAAATTGGACAGTAAAGTTGGTTATTGAGAAATGTGCACCAACGGTCGATCGATAATTCTTCTACTTGTCGTTGAAGAAGATGATGAAGTTTATTTCCAAGTACAAAAAATAAAATAGAATAAAAACTATTTGAACTCATACGGTCATTTAAAGCCACAAAACTGATCAGAGCTGACGTTTGAAAAGATGTGATATTGAAATATATATTTTTCTACTTATTCGTGCTCATAAATAATTATCAAAGTAAAAGAATGTGAGTAAATATGCCTCCAACAAGCAATTTCTTATATTCAATTTTTTTGAGAATGTTGGTAGGCACATCCCCGATTTCAGTTTGTTTCATTACTTCACATATGATCATTAAGAGAATATTGGATTTTTAAAATGTAAATTCAACACTAAAATTTGATATTCATTGATAAATGTGCCTATCAACATTCTCAGAAGCACAAATATTTGAATATCTGAAATTACTACTTGGAGGCAGTTTCGAGTGCAGTTCTTGTTTTTATAATTAATTATGACCACGAATAAGTAAGAAAAACATATTTCACGAATGTCACATCTTATCAAATACAAGATCTGACCACTTGTTTTCCTTTCTAAATCTGAAATGACTACTTGGAGGCAGTTTCGAGTGCAGTTCTTGTTTTCATTATTAAATATAAGCACGAAAGAGCAGGAAAAAAATATTTCACGGATGTCACATTTTATCAAATACAAGATCTGACCACTTGTTTACCTTTCTAAATCTGAAATGACTACTTGGAGGCAGTTTCGAGTGCAGTTCTTGTTTTTATAATTAATTATGACCACGAATAAGTAGGAAAAAAAATATTTCGTTGCTCTCACATCTTCCCAAATACCATAATCTGACCAGTTTTGATGTTTAAAATGAACGTATGAGCTCAAATCATTTTATTTATTTTTCTAATGCACATAAAGTGAAAGTTCAGGCAATTCTACACATTTTGGAAAAAAAATTTTAAAAAAGGATTCGAAATAAGTGAACTAACTGCCTACAAACAATTGTCCAACAATACTATGGTAATGTCGTACATTGGGCCATTGGGCGTTTGGGCACTAAACTCAATGAATAACTAACTTTAGTGTCCAATTTATATTTTAAACATTTCTAGTTCTCTTAATGATCGTCATGACGCAAAGAAACATACGTAAAACAGACTTTTACATTAAACGATATTAAAAATTCAAATAAGAAATCACAAATCTGACCTAACTCTACCTACCGTAATCTGACAACACTTCTACATCTCTTCCCTCTTCTCCTTCTCTATTTATTTCTCTTTTACTTTTTTATTTTTTTTATATTCTTTCAATTCAATAGTCCTTCATGTGAAAATTCTCGTATCAATTTCAACCTTTATCACATTAATTCACAACAAATCTCATTCAAGTTCAATCTTTATTATATGTTTTCATAACAAATAAATTATTTCTTTCTCTCATAACTCGTCTCATGCGCGAAACTTGACCATTCTCGAAAAACTGGTCAGATTTTTCAAATTTTGAAACTGGTCAGATAGCGACATTGTTGGGGTTTGAAAATGTATGTTCCTAAGCGAAGCGAAGAGCAGGAATTGGAACACTATGCACAACGGAGCCTTCGATCTCTTGATAAATGTGACTTGTGATCCACGCCGTCTGCTGTATTAAAATAAATTTCTCCTCCAATTATACGTATATCATAAATGATTATTAACTATTATAAGGCATCAGTAGTAATCAACCATGGTACGGTATTCTCTGCACATAGAGTTCAACAACGACGAGTTCAACAATGTTTAGAATGTTTAGAAAAGGATGTGGAGTCAATACCATAGAAAAAATTTTAGCTTTGCAATATTTATTTTTTTAAATATGCCAAAAATTATTATTAGTAGTATTAGTATTGGAATAAATAATTGTCAACTCTGAATAACGCCAAATGGAACAAAACGGAATGATCTTTGATCTTGCCTCGTTGTAGACTCCACAATCTTCAAAAGGACTTCACAATCCTTTCACGTCTTCAGTAGCATCTCGAGTATTCCACTTCAACAGTGAATAAGATAAAGTAGTAAAGATAAGAAGGAAGTACTAGGAAAAAAGCTACACATGAAAAAGTAAGAAAGGTTTTCACATTCAGCGTCTACGGTAATTATCTGTTCAAAAATTGTGAAAGCAACGTAGGAAAATTCTCTCTTGTTAGCACATCCTGTCGCATCTTATTCTTTTCTATACGTTTTTTTTGAAAAAGAAAGCACATCAGTCAATGGATACTACATACAATACCCCATTCAATTCATCGATATCTCTTCATCTAGGGAGAAATATTACCTAATATTATTTCACTAATATTATAATTTTCGAACCTATTTTAAAATTCTACATTTAATTTTAAAAATAATTTTCTCGAGCAAGTGTTGTTGCATAATGATATAAAGCCTGATTCATCAAATTAGACATCCCTGACCTTCTTCACCTTCCCCCATTTCCCTTTATCCATTGCCCCCGTTTATTCTCCCTGTGCAGATCTCTTAATTTCTTTCGTTAATTTTACTTGTTGAAACATCTTCATGATGTATGATAAATAAATAAATAAATCGTCTTGATCAGCAGACTTCCTTTAATGTCGATGAACAGAGATGGTGTCCGTATACCCATCAGATGCATTAGAAATTATTATGAAACATTTTAAGCAGATAAATTATTATTATTATTAGATACTTTGTACGTATACTTTTAGGTTACAAATACCCAAGAATTGAACAAACATACGTTGATGGAAAGACAAAGAGATTTTCATTTCATCAATTGCAAAGAGAAAAAAATTTTTTTTTTATTTCGAAAATCGCAAAAAGTGTCATCTCAAAAAAATCTCAAATCTCAAAAGTCAAAGTGTGTCTCAAAAATGATTGGATATTAGATATGTACATCTTTATATTGTACACGATACATACATACAAGAAAGGCGAGTACTCCGTACAATCAAACGATAAATCATTATTGATTCGATATCTAGTTAAACTTTTTTCCTCATCTTCTCGTCGTACCACCGTATCCTGCAATACGGAAAGAAGTTAATTCACGATAGAAAATCATCGTGCTACCGTAATCAAGCAAACTACCGTACCACTTGAAGTACTAGTTCCCGCGCCTGATCCACTGCTACTAGGCTGGTAGCTGGATGATCCGAATCCAGTTGATCGATCGTATTCCGAGAATCCGCCACGATACCGTGCGCCAGTGTTATGGTATCCTTGATTCTGGAAATATCGATTATTTTGGATTTTATTTATGTCCAATAATAAACAATCAAAACAGTTTATTTTAAATGTTTAGTGTCAAATTAATTGCGCAAACAACTCCGATCAAAAGGCCCGCAATAAAATCAATAACAAGTTCATCTACAGTATACCTGCTGTCTGCCCATGAAGTAGCCACCGAGCGCGCCAAGACCCGCGCCTGTCCAGAATCCAGGACCATCCGAAGCCGCCTGTAAGCAAATGATAATCAATATAATAATCGATAACGAAAATGCAATACCGTACCCCTCGGGATGTTCCACTCGACGTACCCTTGGTGGCATCATCATATCTGAAAGGAATGATTATTGATCGATCAATATCTATAGTTTTTTTAAACATTTTGAGTTTTATTTTTTTTAATATTATTTCATCTAAAGTTATTTTTACGGGGGGGGGGGGGGGGGGGTGCTGTTGGCATTCCACACAATTTTCGAAAAGCCCTAATTTTTAATCATATCTCTACCAATTATTGTTCACTTAATTGCTGTTGCTTGCGCATCGGGCGTGGATTAACAATTACTATTGAAGCATTTTTATTCTCTTCAACAGTAACAAAGTCTCCCTACGAAACAAGCACCCACCGGGTTAAAACACACGTTAATAGCGCGCAAATGAAGATCGTTATGATTATTAAATTATTTAAAAAATAAAATAATAAACTAAAGCAAATAAAGTGAGCTCACGATGGTGGTGGTGGTGGTGGTGGGGCTCCACCGTATCCTCCGCCTCCACCTCCCGGAGGATATCCCGGTCCCTGGTCGAAACCGCCACCACCAAATCGGCGGAATCCGGGCCTGAAATGAAAATGGCTTTATTGATGGATTTATCGATTTACAGTCTTTGCAATAACTGTAAGATCTCTAGTAGAGGGCATTAAGCATAGGTCGAAAAGTATGTTACAAAGTACCAACATAGGTCGAATAGCTAGGTTATCGGTTTTCAAAATGCGGTCAGGTTTTTCGATTTTTGGCAAATCTGGCTCAAAATGCGGTCATGTTTTTCGATTTTTGTGAAATTTTGGCTCAAAATGCGGTCAGGTTTTACGATTTTTTGGGAAATTTTGGCTCAAAATGCGGTCAGGCTTGGTGCTTTGTAACATACTTTCGACCTATGAGTACCAAGTCTGACCGCATTTTGAACAAACTTTCCCAAAAATCGAAAAACCTGACCGCATTTTGAAAACCGATAACCTAGCTATTCAACCTATGGGGATTATAGTTCAACTACAAGCTTGACCGCTTTCCTGCTACTTCCAACTACCTCCACGCATTACTTCATCCCCCAATATATTTGTGTTTTCAAAAAAACGACTTTCTAACACCCTATTATTCATGATATACTTTTTTTAACCCCCCTCGAATCTCTGGAGAATAAATATTATATCGTGTTCTTTACTTTTAAATTAAGTCCCCAAATGCGGTCAGGCATCGTAGGTTGTAATACACTTTTCGACCTACGATTGCGCCGACAAATTGGGTGAAACTATACAGTACCCCGTAGTTAGTTCGCGATGATTCATTAACGAACTATTATAGGTCTACCCATAGGGCGAATAGCTAGGCTATCGGTTTTCAAAAACCGGTTAGGTTTTTCGATTTTTCGCAAATTTGGCTCAAAATGCGGGCAGGTTTTTCGATTTTTGGCACATTTTGGCTCAAAATCAGGTCAGGTTTTTCGATTTTTGGCAAATTTTGGGTCAAAATCAGTTCAGGTTTTTCGATTTTTGCTCAAAATCGGGTCAAACTTTGTATTTTGTAACATACTTTTCTACCCGAGGTCTACCGTATACCTTGGAGGGTCGCCCGTTCCATCTCCGTTGCCGCCACCGGAACAGAACATGTAGATGATGACTCCGACGATGAAGGCGATTGAGAGATAGGATATGATGGTCTCTCCCACCGTACTGGAGTAGAAGAGGATTAGAGATACATTTTCACTATATAGGGCTCATTTTTAGAGTCGACCCGCTATATAAAGCTCATTTTTATGTGAAAGATTACAATTTAAGCGAAAAATAACGATTTTTCTCTGAAGATCACGACTCAGAGATTATATGTCAAGAGAAACTGAAGAGTAGAAAAAGAAAATGACTTGAAAAAACGAATAGAAAATTAAATGATTATATAGTAAAGAGTGGTTTTGAAATAGGACGAGAGAATAACTAACGTCTTATTCCATGTTGAGCTACTTCCGTGCTCAGATGAATGCTTCCAATCCAATTCGTACTCTAATCCGCATGATCCCTGACCAAATACAGGATCAATTTAAAAAAAAAACTATTGATTGATTATTTTACTGAGACATAGAATGTCTAGGAATGAGATATACTGATGATAAACAATAAATAAAATTTAAAAGGTAGGAACTAAATTTACTATTTCAGAAAGAAATGTTGTTACCTTGAGCACGAACGGATCGTCGGGATAGTTGTAGCCTTCACAACTTACTGAGATCTGGAATACGGTACGGTTACTGAATGTAGGAAATTTTTTACGGGACTAATTTCCTAGCAAGAATTCCCTTACATAAAGGGGTTCTGCGTAGCTAAGGGAATTATTTCCTAAGGGAAGTGCAGTTCTAAAACTTCCCTTAGGGAATTTTCTGAGAGTGTAGTAAAGTGTGGTTTTGTAATACAACGAGAGAATAACACGAGCGGCAGGGGATTACGGTAACTTTTAGAGCATATAGGGACAAATTCGAAAAGAATATCCTAACAACCTCAGAACTGGAGGACAAAGTACCGTCAAAACGAGAGAAAAGGACACAAGTAGGAGATTATACGGAAAAATCTCCTATTTTTCCATACTTTTCAGCATATGGATCAGTTATATTTCCTTGACCGTTATTCCAAATTATATTAATTTTGGGCTATGGAATCTACCAACCATTCCACTTTGGTTTATGTTGGATTCAGGATCTAAATTCCGTATCTAATTTTACTCAAAATTGCTCTTCCAAACATAGACCCATCTCTCCATCAAAAAGGCAACTTTACCAGAAAATCCAACTTTTTCATTGAATTTCAAATTTGATTATTCTTTCTTAATTTAGTTGGTGAGCCACCTCCGAATGAAACTCCAATGTCATATTCCATGAAAATCAACACAGAAAGTTGTAAAATTGAAAAATAATGACAAATATGGAAAAATCTCCTAAAATTCCGTACAATCTCCTACTTGTGTCGTTTTCTTTCGTTTTAACGGTATGTATCAAAAAAGCATATTAATGCAAGTGGTGAAATGGCAAACGACAGAAAGCGACAGTATACCTTTCCGAATCGCACACGAGAATCGAGTTCGGCACGGCACTCCCATTGCACATCTGAACCGTCAAAGCCACTGGAATTATCATTATTTCAATAATTGAAATTTGAAAATTTCACGATTTTCACTAATTCCGATTGTATGTCTTGACTTAATAAGGTCGATTAAGTAATAGACATATATTGAAAATGGTTATTACTCATCTGACCTAAGTCTGGTATGATAAATGAATTTGAATATATTGAAAATACGTGAATAAAGATCGAGAGAGACTCATTGTCAATGTTGTTTTTTTCATTCCGGATTAAACAACCACTCGCATTCCCAGTCTGACTCACTCAACCTATTACGCAATATTCTATGCTTATGTCGACGTGGACAAAGTAGACCAAAATACACAAAATCTATCGCAATAGAAGGAATATGAAAGCAATGAATAAACCTTTTTTGATCCGTTTAGAGAAGATAAATATATTATTGTTATTATTATTATTTTTTAAATAAAAAAAATAAACCGATACCGATTATGGCACTGTACGATGCTCGGCTCTTTGACTTGACCTCGAGCAGTGCCACCCACACAGGTCAGTTGAGGAACGGGTGATGATCGTCGACCTGGGAATAATCAAATATAATCGAATATAAAAAATATAATAATATAAATTATATTATATTATTCAATACAAACAATGCAAAGACCTTTATTTAAGTACTAAACCATCGGGGATGATGGTTATGGGCGTACCAAAGTCTCAATAGTTTTAATCCCACTTTTCCACGAGTATTACGAATCGGGTTAGTATGATGTAAATGGGTTAAATCAATATGTAACATGTAGCGGAGGAGGTGATAATAATCTTCGGCGTCAATGGATTGTGAAAGAGCAAATAAGTAAATAAATAAATAAAAAAAGTAAATAAATGCTCACCAGAGGTTTTTGCGTGGTCGGTAAGAGTGATCGCTGTAACATCCTTCAGAAGAACACGGTCCACGCATTCTGCAATAAAAAATCAACTTATACAAAAATAATAACCAAACAAATGCTAATGATGTAAAAATAGTATTAAAAAACTACCTCCAATTGCAAATAGAAGTAATAACACCGGTAATATCCGTCGGAATCGTATCATTGTTTTCTGAATGGAACACGTTGTTTACGCATGTTTCATGAGGTTAAAATTTTAAAGTTAAACTAGAAATTACAAAGAGAAAGTATAGAAAGAAGTTGAGAAACGAAAGAGACGTCACATAAGAGAGCCGCAAACACATCCGTAGAATAGTGAAATTTCACAATTCAGTGTTGTCTCGCATGGAAAGCCCTTTCCAATGCCGCTACAGTCAACCACACCACGGGATTTCCGAATTCTGAAGAAACTACCGAATTTTTCGCATCATATTTTCTAATCGATAATCGATTTATTTTTTGTCGGTTTTCTCTCAATCGTTAAGCATACTAAATAGGATCCTCGTTTCAAAAAATGATCATATTATATTGCCTCCTTATGCCTTTTCCGCTAATGCATAGTACGGTATCTTTTCAGATATTATCTCAAGCTGATTACAAATCTCATGTGGTAAGATTGGAAGTGATTGAGCAGAACTCATCTCGGTTAGTCACTAGATCTTACAGGATAGCTGCAGCGACATTGTGGTCTATGCAAAATAAGAAAAAGTATGTAAAAGAATATCTAAGATACAGTTTCAGAATCTCATTCTTCTCCAAACATGCCCAAATTTCGTGTACGTGCTTCTGGCTCGAGGAGCAGAGTTCGCATTCCCAAGGGAATGAGGTATTTGCCACTTTTATTCATATTTTTAAAGTATTTCGTTGGCTCTATTGTTTATTTCCATTGTTTTGTTGATATTATCACTTGACAACAGTATTGAATGCATTACTCAATTAATAATTCAGCTCGGAGAGTAACCCACAAAAGAGTCGTCATCGTTCTGCAGCAAATGCAGCCCGTATCGCTTCTGTATTGCAGCAGGTCAGTTGAGTTACCGTAATCCTTCTTCCTTTATTTCTATACGTTTGTCTTATCCATTGTTCAGTCACAAACTTTTAAATGGCGTAAATTTATTGTTTTTGTCGATTTTTATTTTCCAGTTAACTATTATTATACCAGGGTCTGGTGGCTGTTGATGACCGTATCCAATCGGAAGATGCAATCATGGAACAACTCAATCTAGTAAGTCTAATTTGTTGTCTATCTCAGTTCAATTTTTCTACATTATTGATTGATTTACTCGTAAACTATCGATTGATTAGGACACGATGTCACTCGGCAAGTCTGGCGATGGTCATCTGTCCAATGGTGCCAAGAGTATGGTCTCAGAGGGCAGACTCTCGAACTTCTCCGCCTTCACCTCTTGCACAAATCCCAACTTCGACGCCGTACATCGTATTTGGAAGTTGGTCACCTAATTCTTCTATTATTCATATTGTAAAAGAACATTTTATTTCTATTTTTTTCTAATATTGAAATTAGTCGACATTGAAATTAAAAAAAAATCAAGGATAATTTTCACTTTTGTGGAGCCCGATCCATTGTGAAATCCATACGTGGGCGGCATTACCGCTAATGGTAAGAACTGATTTAGCAAAAAATCACTCAAAATGAATGTTTTGTGGTTAAGCCACCCGATTTGAATTTCCAGCGATAAAGCTTGCCCACGTATGGTGAAATCTGTCCCTGGGCATTGTGATGTAAGTGATCCATATTGCTTTTCCAGGTCTGGATCATCTCTTCAGACAGACGTAGTCGCCGTACTGGCTGCGGTCGCGGAGATCATCAAGGAGAAGGGTGGAAGTGAGAGTGATGTGGAGTACATGGCTGCATTGCTGGTCACACTTGAGGGAATACCAAAGTGAGCACTGAATACTGTACCCATAGGTCGAAAAGTATGTTACAAAGTACCAAGGCCGTATTTTGAGCAAAAAATTTCCCCAAAGCCGAAAAACCTAACCGCATTTGGAGCCTAACCGCATTTGGAAAAATAGAAAAACCTGGCCTCATTTTGAGCCAAATTTACCAAAAATCGAATTACCTGACCGCATTTTGAATATTGCAGAGACGAAACTGGTCGAGTGGCAGCCACTGCCTATCTCCTTCATCTCATCATCAAGAAGGTGCCGAAGGAGCTTCTCCAAGCCAACTTCACCACTACTGTTAATGTGAGAGAGTTACAGGATATTTATCAACCTCTATTGCAAATCAATCTGATTATATTGGGTCAATCTGCTGATATAATGATACTAATAATAATAATAATTATAAGATGAGAACATGATAAAACTCGCAAAAATATAACTATATATGGATCGCCTAGCACTGCTAGTTAGTCTTGTTATTGAAATTTTCAATTCGCCAGCTCTATCCTTATTCACGGGGCCAAGAAATATGAATTATCATTAATCTTTTTTTTTGCATCTCTTAAACCCGTAATAAATTCCCGGTTGGAACAGTCCAAAGAACAAGCCCCCATTACACTTGCCACTATTGATCTTCCTCTATTATTGAATACATAAGAATCACCCCCCTCTCCCCTCTCTCACTTGACCTCTTCTTCCCTTCTTTCCCTCATTCACTATCATATTTCTCATTCATCTGTTTATCACACTATTGGCCCTGTTCGTTTTCTCACTCATTAGTCTTCCTTGTAGGTATTAAATTTTAACTGAAGATGGTGATTCTCGCCGAAACGTTTTAATAAATTAAATATCCATCTTGTCTTCCACTCCATTGGCTACACATAGTAAATATCTATAATAATTATCATTAATTTATTTTATTAAATACTATTGTAGATCATCTACACGAAAATGTTGGAGCACACCAACTCCGAAGAGAGCTCAATCCTCAAGCATCTACTCGTCGTATTAGGAGTCGTGCTGAGGGCGCAACCTCCCTCTGTATGGGCTAACTCGAATACGAAGTGAGTGGTGTGCATAACATAATATAATTACACATTATCAAGATTAACTAATCAGTGTTTCCATTGAATCTGAAGTGTCATAGGTTTGCATAGGTCGAAAATTACGTTGCATACTACGGAACCGTATTTAGTAATTTTTTTTGGTGAAAACAAGAGCACTTTTTCGTGAAAACCCGACCGGATTTTGCAAATCTGTAACGTAGCTATTCGACCTATGGTGGTGTACTGTAGTAGATTGAAGAGAGTACTGCAACATGTATTTTTGCTTCGATACTATGAACCGCCTCATATTTGGAGTTTTTAACGCGATTGCAAACGAGTGATGGTATTATGGATCCTGATTATCGATTGATCTTATTTATTTATTTAAATACATAAATAAATAAATTTTCTTCTTGACAGGAACATGATGGTGTCGGTGTGCGCACTGTGCACCCATGAGCGTCCGTGGGTTCGAACCATGGCCAGGAGGTAAGTATATATTGTCTTTATTAAATATTATTACATTTTAAAATACTTGCTCCAAACGGGAAATCGAAATGCACGATTCTACAGAGGGTATCCGGATAAAAATGGCTAGCGGCAAGACCCACCCGATTTCGGCACCCGATTTTCTCAAAAATCATTTAAAAAAGACCCGCGATTATATTTACATTCCCAATTTTGCCTCCGACCCTCCCGATTCTACGTTCCAGCAGCAATGACCGCCCAAAGGCATGTATGTAGGATCTAATTATTCATTGTGATTGACAGAGTGGCGAGGGCGATTCTGACGGATCCCGTGACAGCACTGGACAATGGACTTCATCCAGCCGCACAACCTGTTGCCTCGTTCGCCCTCAAACAGCTCCAGTCATCGATTAGTGAGTGTTAATTTTTTTTAAATATTATATAATTGATGAAAGTAACACTACTATGAAAGACTAGTTTTCCTTTCCCCGTGCGACGTGATAAGAAGAATTATTTATTTCTTGGTTAAATAGTCGAAACATCTAAAATCGATTTTGTTCTAGCTGCCAAGAACGGAGTACTGCAATCGACTCGCTATCTCTGCTTGCTGGAGGGCATCATGCACAAGGTACGGTATATAATAATAATAATAATAATAATAATAATAATAATAATAATAATAATATTCTTATGTGGTTTCAGTGGAAGAAAACAGATACAAGATGGGGTGAAATACTATAGTGCACATAAAATACTATGTCGCGACTGTGGCAACATCAGACCGTACATTTTCGGTACCCTCGCCGTTTATTTTTATATAGTGGGCCAATTCTCGAAATAGGGTGGGTGATTCACAGAATTCGTTATTTTCGCTTAAAAATCGTCATTTTTAGCCTCCTTTTTTATCAAGTGGCCTAAAATGTGCCTTATATAGTGGGTCAATCCCCGCACTACGAGGGTATGGCAATGTATGACATCAGACCATAGTATATGATTGCTTTTCAAAGCTAATTACGCTAGTTGTTTTCAAATAGTGTTCCGTTCGTGAGAACTGCCTTGAAGTTCTTCAACGTATCTTGACTTATTTTGCAGTTCCCTGCTGCACTCTTCAAGCAACTTGCCGAGACCATTCTTCGCAGCTTCACCATTGCTGATCCTACGGTATGCGCTCTGTACTCATTTGGAAAAGCAAAAAAACCAAGTTGACATGAAACAATAGTTCTCGGTTCAAGATAAATTCGATCTCGATCTCTCCGTGCAATAACCTCTTTTTAGATAAATAAATAAATATTTATCATACACTATAAATAAAACAGAATAGTGATGGCGTTTGTTCAAGCCACGCCCACTTTTCTCTCTCTATTTCTCTTCCACTCTCTCTCCGCCGCGCACCACAAATTTCATGTTATAACAAGTCGCGGGCGCTATCTCTCTCCGCCTCTCTCTCTTTTTCTCTGTTCTCGCCTCTCTCTCTCTCTTCTCTCTCAAGCTTCCAGAAAGTTCGAGAAACTTGCAGAACATTAAGCTCCGCGTTAGCGGAGCTCACGTCTGGTAAATAAATAAATGGATATTTTGGTCTTTTGCAGGTGAAGTGCAGCGCAATGCAGTGCCTCCAGCGTGCACTCGAACGTCAACCGTGTGACTCTGCACTCACGGCTGAAACATGCGCACTGCTTGTGGAATCCCTTAGGTATTCACTGAAACTTATTCCAACCATGTTTTGCCAAATTTCCAATGTCTTTGTTCGGTAGGAAGGTATATCATTACGAATATTTGCAGAGGTCTAGCTCCGCCCACTGCTGATATCACCGTAGTGGCTCATTGGATGCAGGCACTCACGGAGGCACAGGTTGGTTATTATTATCATCATCCATATCCCTCTAACTAGGGAACAATAACCTTCCCGGATGAAACTACGGGAAGTGACCTACATAGCGATAATCAGCATGGTCGACTTAGTAAGAATTAACTTTCAAAGTCTGCTATTTATCGATTTTGTAAAAGTCAACCCCGTCGCACATCCACCGCAAGAGAGGCATTTTGGCACACGTGCAAAAGAGGATAAGGGGAGAGATAACGGCGGAAGGGTGGATTCTCGTTTCCATGCGAGCTGTGGTATAGTGGTAAGGGCGCGTGGTTATTACTTTTCGCACACAAGTTCGATTCCCACGAGAAATTTTTTTTTGCAGCATACAATTCGTAAAGCACATTGCTGTTTCAGTTGAAATACTGTCGAAAATATCAAGTTATCTTGTTTTTGCAACTTTTTTCGCTCTCTTTTGTTAACTATTCCTTGTAGCAAATCTGTAGAGAATCGAATAACAACTCTATAGATATTTTTTTAAAAATTAATATAAATGTTCAACCTATGTACACCTACATCACAGGAACTTGCAATGTATATACCTACCGGGTTAAAAAGTTGGTGTTGTTGGATCTAACATAAAATTCCTTAAATAAACACATCCATTACAAGCAAAAAAGAGCTTAAAAAGTTGCAAAAACAAGATAACTTGATATTTTCGACTTTATTTCAACTGAAACAGCAATGTGCTTTACGAATTGTAGGCTGACAAAAAAATTTTCTCGAGGCAATCGAACTCGTGTGCAAAAAGTAATGGCCACGCGCCCTTACCACTATACCACAGCTAGCATGAAAACGAGAATCCACCCTTCCGCCGTTATCTCTCCCCTTATCCTCTTTTGCACGTGTGCCAAAATGCCTCTCTTGCGGTGGATGTGCGACGGGGTTGACTTTTACAAAATCGATAAATAGCAGACTTTGAAAGTTAATTCTTACTAAGTCGACCATGCTGATTATCGCTATGTAGGTCACTTCCCGTAGTTTCATCCGGGAAGGTTATTGTTCCCTAGTAAGACTTGGTTCACATTCCTATCGTAATACTGTCTACTCCTGTACTTATCTAACGTCTACCGTAATCCGTTGAGTATTTTATATCTACCGTTATCGGTTGAATATGCCAAATCTACCGTAATCGATTGACTATGTCATATCTACCGTAATCTTCACATGTCTTAGATCTGTCTGGCCACAAAGGACACTGCCACATCGCTGTCCATTCTACCCGATACTACAACCTGCATCGCCCGTCACTTTGATCTGGCTCACGAACAGCTCGCCCAACTGACCTATCAGTTGCTCTCCAGAATTATCGATTGCTGCATCCAGGATGAGGAAGTACCCGCCAAGGTATACTGTAGTTACAGTACGATTATTGATTGATTGATTGATTTATTTATTTACCCACAAGTTAGAACATGAATGATGAGGGGGGAGGAAGTCAAGGTATACTGTAGTTACAGTACGACTATTGATTTATCCAACGGTTACAACATGAATAATGAAGGGGAAAATATGGCTGAAATTGTACGATTGCTCTAGTGTTATTGTTCGGAAGATGCGCTAGCATTGCATTGATTGTTTTGTTGCATCTATAATAATGATTATTCATATTCAGAGCCTTCTTGGTCTGCTTCATCGATCGCTTCGCGTGCAGTCAGCTCCCGTTTGGAGGTAATAATATAATAATAATAATAATAATATTTCATCACTCTCGCATGCCTCGTCCTGAAAATATAGCGTTACCGGGTATCATTCAGATTCGTCGTCCGGACCCAGATGCGTCTGTTCGAGAAAGCGGGTGCGTCGCTGATCGGAGAGGAGTTTGCGGAGACGCTGCGAACTCTCGCGGAAATGCGTCAGGCGGACAACTGTCAGTGCAAGCCGGAGATTGACTTTGTGAGTGTTTTTTTTTACAATGGAGCGTTGCCTCACTCAATCATACATTTTCGGTACCCTCGCCGTCTATTTTATATAGTGGGTCAATTCTCGAAATAGGGTGGGTTGATACATAAAATTCGTTATTTTCGCTTAAAAATCGTCATTTTTAGCTTCCTTTTTTTATCAAGTGGCCTAAAATGGCCCTTATATAGTGGGTCAATCCTCGCACTGCGAGGGTATGGCAATGTATGCACTCAATGGTCTCTTCATTGTGCACACTATTTCTCTGTTTTCTAACAATGAGAGAGTTTTTCGCGTCGAAGAGACCATTGATACAGGTTACGCTCCCTTTAAAGTTTATTGGAACGAGATACATAAACACATCGGGCTATGCATGCGGCTTTAGTATTTTAATTATTCTTTTTTTAAATTGATCTAACAATATTTTTATCACATAATTAATTCCCCCTGCAGACCGTAGGTTCGGCGATTCGACACGTTGGAGCTGGTGCCGTAATGTCGGTCATTGGACTTCAACTCGATCCCGATGCAGCCGTATTGCCTCTTGATCTTCCAAGGTACGCTTGATGCTTTGATTTTACGTCATTTTTGTGGCTTTTCATATTTCACTCATTTTTTCTTGTTGTGTGCATACCCTATTCAATACGTGTATTGATCATCTCTATTCTATTTCTGAAATTCGATATAACTATTTATATATATTGATATATAATATAATGAATACCACTATATATTCAGATCCTGGCTGATCCCCGTACTTCGTGTCAATCTTCATAACGCTCCGCTGTCGTTCTTCCTCAAGTACTTCCTGCCACTGGCGAGCAAGGTTAGACTAGCAATCATATGTGGGCAAATTTTGACGCTAGAAATTAAACTCTGGTGGGGGATATTGCCAAGTTGATGGACTCATTACTCACTTTTTCTCTCTTTAAAAAAAAGTAAATTTGGTTAAAAAAGTAAAATCGGGTGGGTCTTGCCGCTAGCGACCAAGCCCATGTATGCTAGTAATATTTATAATCTTATCGTGGGAGTGTATGTATAGTTGGATTCACAGATTTACTATACTAATAATAATAATAATAATAATAATAAATAATAATATAAAAATATTTATCTTTCTCTAGTGATTGTGTCAAGTACTTTTTCTAGTAACTATCTTATAATATATGTATAATATTTATAATAATATAATCATAATATTTATAATAATATATAATATAATATATTCACTTGCAGCTTCACCGTCGTCTCTCCTCAATGGAAACCATGCCCGCCCGACTGTACTCCACACTGCAACTGCAACTGTGGGAGCTCCTCCCGCACTTCCTCGAATCACCCACCGACTTTGAACAGACCTTCCCCACCCTTGCACCCATTATGGGCACTGCTATCTCGGAAAGGAAAGATCTACGAATGGTATGCGGCTAGCATTCTTGATTATCGATCGTATAATTGTTGTTTTTTCCCGTATTATTATTAGTATTATTATTATTATAGGTAGTTCTGACCGCGTTGCGGTCGGCGCTGCGGTTCGCGCATCAGCCGGACGCGCCTACCACGCGGACGGAGGTGATGGAGCGGTTCGCGAAGAACTTCCAGCCTATCCTCTTCAATCTGTACACTGATGGAGCTGAGGTGGGAGGAATTCGCCATGTTTTATATAATACAATTAAGAGAATGTTTTCTACCAGCATACATGGGCGCCGACATGGGTGTACCCCCAATCCCCCCCCCCCTCTGTAGAATTAGGGCTTTTCGAAAATGTGTGGAATGCCCCCAGTAACATTCGCGTTTCGGAAATAACATTTTTTTGTTGATGAATGATGATGAATGATCGTTACCGACGGTAATTACTTTAGGATGAATACGATGATCGTCAACGTCGTCAGTCTGCCCTCGAGACGATTAGGATGTACGCTGAGTCGACGCCGCGTGATCTCATCAAGAAGTACGTCGTGTCTGCCCTCGCCAAGGTATACGGTAGTTTTTGATTTATCGATTTATTTACATTTTGTTTCTTTTCGTACACTAATACCGATTCAGTGATAGTATGAGATTTGTTCACTGTTACATTGTGTACGGTAATACTTTTACCTGTTCGTCTCATTCACACATTTTATTCGTATTCGTTCTTTTCTGTACCGTGTTTTCTTGAAAACACATAAATATTATTATTATTACATTTCCAGATCGAAGAAACGGCCGCAGAGCCTACGAAACAGGCGCGCATCGCGGACATTGTTTCGGCGCTGGCGCGTAACGCCGACGCGGAGACTACGCGAGCGGTACTGGCGAAGGCTCTCGCGTGGTCAGAGAAGCAGCCAAAGAAGCGAGAGCATCTACAGAAGAAGGCCTATCGTATCATTGATGAGATACTCAAGAGAAAGTGGGTTTCATTTGTGTTGTTGATTTGCAGTTTCAGTTGGGTTTTAACAACATTGTATGGATTTAATTTTAATTGCTTTCTTAGATGCTCACAATATTTAATAAATCATTAATAATTGCAGGGGTGAATCTGATCTGGATGAGGTTTTCGCCGAGCAGGGACAGGCCATCATTGAAGCAGTCTCACGACCAGTCCACCAGGTTAATCTTTGATCTTGGTTTTTAGTCACATTATGCTGAAATTGAAAAGTGGTTGTTCGATGTGGCATTCATTTTATTACGATATATAAATGCTATTGGATTCATTCACGAGTAACGACGATCTAAAGCTTACATTTGTTTATTTGTTTGTTTATCCATCAGTTAAAACACGCGAAACGATGTAGACTAGATGAAAAGTCGAGAGAATAAACGAAAATTCGAGAGAATACACGGAGGAATTTGAATAATAGATGTTGATGTACTCATGGTGTCAATATTATTAAGAAATATGATATTATTAATATTATGATAATATTTGCAGGTAGTGATACAAGCCCGTGGTCCTCAACTCTCTGCTGCTCTTCTCATTCTGAACTCGTGCACTGAACAGCAACAACTGAAGGACTTCTCCATGGCCACGCTGAAGAATGTCATCCCCGTGCTCGACAAGGTACGTGTAATATGTATGGATACGGTGAAACATAAATGCGCCTGCTTCGGTATTACTGTACTATAATAATTCATTTATCGTTTCTTGGACAAAAGAAAATAGTGATATTCTATGTAATATATGTGTATTGATTAAAAAAAAGAAAAACGACGAAAAATACTATGAGAGATTAATACTATACTATGTATTGTTAACTCCTTTAAATGATTGTAGTCCCATTCTACTGCTGCTCGTGCGAATGCAAGCAAGACGCTGCAGGAGATGCTCTCGCTTCTCGTAGCTTCTGGACTGGAGAGCGGGTACGACGAATACTCTTATTTTATTTATTTATTTATTTATTCATTTATTTATCGTACACCACAAGGGTGTTTCATCAAGTACAAAATGTTCGAGTGCTAGAAAATATGTGAAGTATCAAAAATATTATAGGTGAGGGAGATGGAGGAAGGTTGATCGATTGATCACGCCATTTCCGCAAATAGTTGGACTGAAACTTGAATCGTGTACGATCCAAATTCGGTTACTTTTCGACATTCTGATTCTTGCATATCAGAGCTATCATCCCTAGACCACTGGATAAATGTGTTGAAATCGTTAATTGTAGAAATCGATTCTCCTGTAGCATAAATAACCGTAGTACCGCTTCAGGCTTGCTGCGTCGACGATGTTGGCGCCTGTTCTGTCGTACATATTCGAGGAGTCAACACCACGTGCTGGAGGCACTGGAGACATTCCATTGTCCACCGCACAAGGAGCACTCGTCGCCCTCAATATCATTGGTACGCTATTAAATTAATATTATTAATAGATGTACACGAATAAGTATGCATGCACTTTAAATATTATTTTTTTTGATTAAATAAGTTAACTAGCAATGTGCCCTATGGTGTTTCGGCCGCTACGTCTATCTATTCAATATTTAAAGATATTTAAATGACAGTCTAAGCTGTTAGGCATAGGTCGAAAATGCGTTACTTTATTTTGTTTTGCTATGATTCCAATAATTGGAACAAAATAAATTGGAATCCAATTAACTTTCTGCGATAGCAATGACAATGTCAGTTCTGTGAAAGCATTTCATAACATTGACGTAGATATGGATATGGTCGCTTGGATGTAAACGTTGTTTCATTGTAGCTCAACGTCAAGTGAAGAATATGAATGCCTCTCATACATCACAACTCGTATCGCATGCCTCTACATGGATGGCAGATTCTCGAACGCCCATCAAGCTTCTCGCTATAAGGTACGGTAGATTGCCAGTATTGATTATTACGATTACGGTATTTACCGGGGTTACTGTAATCCGTGTTATTGTAGATTCATGCGAGTGTTGCTGCAGAAGATGAGCAACTTCATGGTGGATCAATTCCGCGAGCTGATGCTTTCGTCGTTCTTTGGTCAAGAAGCAGGGGAGACTACCGTTAAGGTGGGCGAAAAATAGATTTATATTATTAATTTCTGATTTATACCTTTACAATTTCAAATTACCAACTCATTTTTTTGCCTTAAGCATTTGTTCCTTGAAATGCTGCGTTATTCTTCTTCCTCCTCGCACTTTTCTCGTTCCTGCACGGGGTTGCAAAGGCTACGTGGATGACAAAAAATATATATTTAATTTAGATCCGCAAAGCGAACCGTCTGTTGCTGGACATGATGATGGAGAGAATGGGCGCACCCGCTGTGCAGAAGGCAGCTGCTGAACGGCCAGAATGGGCCAAGCTCGTTAAGTGAGTATTAGTATACTGTATTGGATTACGGTAGATCATAGGTCGAAAAGTAGATTACGAAATACGGAGCCTGACCGCAATTTGAGCCGAAAATTCCTGAAAAATCGAAAAACCTGAGCGCATTTTGAAAATTTGTAGCATGACTATTCGACCTATGCGGTAGATATCAGTGAAATATAATCAGTGCCGTAAACATTGTCTGAAAATGCACGCGAGACATTACGACGAGACGGTAATCTTCATACATTTTCGATACCCTCACCGAATTATTTTTATATAGTGGGCCAATTTAGAAATATCGTTATTTTCGCTTTAATTGTAATCTTTCACATAAAATATGCTGTACATAGTGGGTTGACCCTGAAAATTAGCCGAATATAGTGGGTCATTCCTCATACTGTGTCGGTATGAAAATGTATGGTAATCTTTACCATTACCGTTCAGGAGTATCGAGAAGCAGCGACGCAAGCGAGAGCGCACTGTCGCACGCGGAGGCAAGAGTGAGACTGGAGCGGATGCGGATGATGATGGTATGTATATACATTATTTAATCAATTCTTTAGTCCTTTTGTGCGAATTCTTCTTTCTTTATTTCGTTTTTTACTTGCTCAAACATCTTCACGATGTAGGGTAAATAAATTTTAAAGAAAAGATGCTTTTGACAATGTCAATACTCTCATTTCGCAATATATTCTCCCCATTCAGATGCGGTATCCGCGGCGACGTCGCGTACATCCGCGCGTACTGCCGGAGCGGACACGATTCTGGCCCTCCTCGAGGACTCGGATGACGAGGACGATGTAAGGGGGCTTAAAGCGACACCCCAAGCTAATTTGAAACTCTCCGCTCTGGCCACACTCTCTCGCTTTCTTTGTCTACGAGAGAGTATTGCCAATACGGAAAGTAAAATTAGTTTGGGGTGTGCCTTTAACGAAGTTATTTATTAGTATATTAGTGTTTATTTTAATATTAATGAATATATATTTGTAGGACAAGGACAGTGAGACACAGTCGCGTGTGTCACGTCGTGGTGGATCGGTGTGGTTGAAGGAAGATGACGAGGGAGTTCCCATCGATCTACTCGATAGAAAGAATCTCGTTAATAAGGTTTGTTTGTTTATTTATTCATTTATTCCATCAAATATAGTAGTATATGATGATAATCATTTTCAAGAATCAAGAACAAAAAAGGTTGATCATTTTATATTATTTGGCGCCAGCCCGCTTGCTCCGCCAAGTTGGAGCTGACAACGAGGTAGAGAAGATAGGAGAAGAGAGAGAGAAAGAGCACGAAATTTGTTTGGCGAGAGATAGGTGAAAGCGGGCGTGGCTTGAACAAACGCCTTCACTATTCTGTTTTATATATAGTGTATGATATATTTATCATGGCGTTTAAAAGAAGTAACAGAGTGAGAGGGAAGACGGGGAAAATATTTCCTCTTTTTAGATCTCGACGTCAGATCCTCTCGCTGCCCTGAGACGCAAGGAGAAGGCGCTCAAGAGGAGGTACGGTATTGGCGGTTTATCGATCGATCAATGTGCTTATTTTCCAGCCAGGACAACCACGGTTTCGGACTGAGCAAGGACGGCAAGTTGTTGATCGATCTCGAAGACGATACAAAGTGGAGACGGAAGAAGCGAGGAGATGATGATGTACGGTAGACGGATATGCATACTGTAGTTTTCAAATATCGATTACGGGGTTTTAGTCGAAAAGTACTTGTAAACTATGAAGCCTGACCGAATTTGGGATTTTTGTTTTAAACAGTTGTGGTTGGCCAGTTTCAAAGTGTTGAGTTTAAGTTACAAAGTGTATGTCCACCATAGGTGCTAGTAGTGGAGGACTTCATTTTTGTTTAATATATTGTAATATAATATTAATAATAATAATAATAATAATAATTGAATACTATAATAATGTACTGGATACAGGATGATGATGAAATGGCCGAGAAGCGTCGTCGTGTCGAGAAGGATTCTGATGACGATGACGACAGTGTTCTGGATGAGGTCGAGAAGAATGTAAGGCGTCTTTGTAGTGTTGTCCCTGAATTTTTGTAGTTTGATGTTCATTTATTGATTGAGCATTCATTTGTAGACATCTGGCTGGCGACCTGGCGGAAAGGGTATCCATCGTGATACAGCTAAGAGTGTTGTCAGTGGAGCAAGCGGATTCACGGGTAAATATTGATTTTTTGAACATATTTCAATCGATAGCTCTATTTTCATTCGAGTGACTTGGAATAGCCTTCGGACCTGTTGTTTCAGTGTTTCACGAATTTCTTATCGTTGGTGCTTACCCACTTCATTGCTGGATTGTGTATGTAATAACTATTGCAGGTGTATCACGTGCGACGTCGGCTGTCTCGGGCAAGGGAGGACGTAAGGGTGACAAGGGCAAGGATAAGAAGGGAGCAAAGGGTGGAAAACCCGTGCAGCCGTATGCCTACGTGCCATTGAAGAATCTGAGAAAGGGAGGACAGGGCAAGCAGGTACTGTAGAGCGCAGACAGAGTACTGTAGAGTGCAGATACTATCGGCGAGGGGTACGGTGGATATATATGTTACCGTAATAATTTGCAGGAATTGAAGTCACTCGTCGGCCGCAAACGTAAAGCACCTGGTAGTCGTTCATCTACAGTAGGACGATAGATACCATACACCAGCTCTATCCCATAGTTCATTTCCCGGTCAAGTACCGTAATCCTATTGTCTTTTCACAATTGTCAATCTGCCAATCATCAATCACTCGGGATCGTGTTGTAGCGGTACATTTATGTCATTCGTTGTCTATTACAGTAACCTCTGGAATACCTCCCATAATTGTGTTAGATAAGAGTAGCTATTCAAATTATTTTTATTAAATCATAGTTCTGTTATTAGTTTCGCCTACACAATCTGATTGTTATATTGTTTAAATCTCGCCTAAAATCGTTTTATTTTAATTATGTCTTTTTTCTTACGTGTATGAACTGTTTTCGTCCTAGAACAAGGACCTTTTCGTTGTTTCTTCACTTGTTTATCTTTCTGTTGTTTCCGCCTTGAGTCGTATTGTATTGTCTTTTTGTTGAAGCTGTTACAGCGCCTTTCTGATTAATTGGTCGAGATAAACTGAAAGAAGTTATTCATGTTTAAATAAACATTTTTTCGATATATTTCACAAAAAAGTAAATCATATAATTTTTTTTCATCAAAAGTCTAGCTAAAGTTAGTGTACTGTATGAAAAAAATTTCGCAAAGATCGCTGTGAAAAAAAACGGAAAATGTGAACTCAAGTGCTTTTTGCCAAAATGTTCAAGAAAAAATGTACGTACGAACGGACAGAGCAAAAACTTTGCCGATGTCCACCAACGTCAAGAACCCCCGTTCTAAAGTACAGTGTATGCAAAAAGTTTCCGGACACTTTTTTTTCACGGTGAAAGTAAAGACAATGTATGAAGTGAGATATATTTCATGAAATTATTAAGTTATGGATATTTTATTCGATTCTTATTATTCTTCAGAAGTTCCAAACGCTCAATTTCGCTTCACCACCTAAAATGAGGTATTATTTGAAGATCAAAGATCACATATTATGAAAACAAAATATAGATCAAAGATCAAAGACCTTGTAATTTTCATAGTAATTGTAACTATCATCTTTGCAACCTAAGTCGCGGCATAGTACTTATGCGTACACCAGGGCTGTTCGGAAAAATATTTTCGGAAAATCGGAAATTTCCGAAAATATTTTCGGAAAATTCGGAAAAATTTCGGAAACTGGAAAATTTTGGGAAAATATTTTTTCAAGTTGTTATCGTTCTGAAAATATTTTTTAAAAAACGATAATATTTAGCATCAAGTATATTTTGAAACTCAAAATTTAAAAATATAACAACATCTATGGAACTATTGAGTCAGTTTTGGTAGGTGGTGTTAATTTTGGGAATAGGTAACTGCTCAATATTATCATGGTCGAGAGAGAGAATCTTCTTAGCACCGAATTTCTTCTACCTCCTCAGGTACAGGAGAAGAGCAATGATACTTAAGAGGAAGGTGAGAGCGAATAGGGGAGAAAGCATAGCTGATTTCGTAATTCCATTAGGTCAAGGGGTGCGAATCTGGATAGGAAAGAGCTGCCACTTATCCACTGATTCATGGTTATTTCGAATACAGTATACTTTGGTCTGCATACTTACAAAACGATCTTAATGATAAAATAATTTATTACTGATTTTTGTTTTTAATGTTTTTTTATTCTTTGACTTTAAGTTACTAAAAATGTTTTTAAACTGTATTTTGGTGAGAAAAATATTTTATTCAATGACTTTTAGTCACTAGAAAGTTTCCGAAATTTCCGAAAAATTTTCGGAAAATCGGAAAATCAAAATTTTCCGAAAAAGGTCGGAAAATCGGAAAATCCGGAAAATCGGAAAAAACGAAATCCCAGCCCTGGCGTACACCTACCTAATAATATAAAGGTAAAGGTACAACCCGTTATTCTAGGCACACGAAGTCCTGCGGGTGATCACTGCTAGGCCAGTGACAATTCAAGGTAAATTCAGTCCGGAGGGCCTAATCTCTTATTCGGATGTACTTCACCGCGTGATCTAGCCTCTACCAATTCCCCTTTAGGGCGACTTGATGGGGGAGGAGGTGGTGAAACGACCGGTAATCGAACCCAGGAAAGATGGAATGGGGGGGGGGGCGCTACACCACTTCGCCTCAGACCATGGACTACCCCCATAGACCAAATAATATCTCAGCTATTATGCTTTACTTTGTATCGCATGAAGTATATTATTACCTTTTTGGCTGATCGTTTGGGTGAACAGCAACAAAGACAGCACGAGAACAGTCGGAGAAGTCGAAATTTCAGAGGCATTGGCTGAAAATAAATTACCATGCTTAATGGGTTGAGAAGCGAAGAAAGAAAAGCTCGGCCATCGAAGGAGAGAGAGTGTACACGAAATTAATTTTAAAAAAGTAAAATTTCTCGAAATTAAATTAGTAATATGAATGGCTGTACTATTATTCGGTTACTTGCACGTGAAAACAAATTATAAAACTAATATGTTAGTAAATAATGTGCCATATGGTATTTTCGTCCAGTCAGCTGAGGAATTTTGATTTTTTTATTTTTATTTATCATACATCCAATAAAGATGTGACAACATTTGAAACGAAGAATAAATAAGTGAATAAGAGAATCGGGAAAGTGGGTGGTAGGAATTGGGGAGGGAGAAGATGGATGGTGATGCAAGTCTTCACATGTAGACTAAGTAAGATCAAAGATCAAAGAGAATAGAAAAAATACAGATAAAGAGAAGGCAGATGTTGCCACATGGTGCAAGTAGACGTGTAACGATATGAGGGCATTGATGTATAAAGAAAGGATAGCGATTATATTCGCTTGATTGGCAAAAAATTTTATAATTTTGGAATTGCTAGAAACGATTACGTTACTTTGAATATGCATCTTGTATTGAATCTCTGGTGTCGAATATGAAATAAGACGCTTGCATTGTGTCACTATGGTGTTCTTCTTGCACTGTAACAATAGTGCATTGATTACATTCGTTTATTCGATTGTGTCTCATGCCGGTGAGACACGGCTCACTCATCTCGTGGACTCTCTTTGTTCGGTAAGAAAGGAATCGCCAAATTCCCAATATATGTATATGCGTTGTCGAATAATATGGTGCACACACTTAATTGTTGTGCAATGTGTCGAGTTAAACATGTTTTTATTTTGGGAAAAATTTGCAATAACATATGTATCGACCGAATATAGCAAATGCTTTATCGAAAGATTGCGAAACCCATTAAACTTATCCGTAAGTATTGAAGTTACAACTTGAAAGGCAGAGACATTGACAGGAGATCAAACATGAAAATCGATAAATTGGCACAATGGTAAAGCGAATCAATCAATAATTGGGCGAAGTAAGAGAAAGTTACAGTAACCTGCATAAGTTAAGAAGCGAACGGTACCTATACGAGTAGCTATGTGAAAGATTGAGTGAGCTCCAAAGGAGAGCTCCGGAGGGAGCTCCCGAAGGAGCTCCATGCGAATAGATCTAGAGGGAGTCGATTGAGAACGGGTGAGTGTCTTCGAGCTCCTCGCTGCCACTGCTCCGGAGTAGGTGCGGAGACCACGCATTATGGGATTCTGGCCTGAATTTAATTTTTAGTCAAAACCCTTATGTACTGTTACATTTGCCTTGCGTGCCTACACCGTAACCTCCGCCGTAAAGACGGAGGAGGGGGGTTACTGCGGCAAATGTAATGTAACGATGCATTGTTCGTAAATTGGTGGGAAGTGAAATGAATTGACACAAGATAAAGATATATTTCCTATTACTAACGTTGTTCAACATTCCGAACAAATTTGAAACTCTCCGCACCACACACAGCCGCTTTGTGTGCGAGAGAGTGTTAACAATACGGAGAATCAAATTAGCTTGAAGTGTTAAATGAATCGCTCACTCGGCATTCCACCGTTGTTGCCTCTTATGCTGTGTGTGGTTTCCGTGCCGATGGGTATTCGCGCGGTATCCGAGCTCAGAGTACACCGGCGATGGACAGGTTACGGTAGCGTCGGACGACTGAAATGGGAGTACTGTAAGGACAATGTTACGGTAGTATAGGACGACTGAAATGGGAGTACTGTAAGGACAAGGTTACGGTAGTATAGGACGACTGAAAGGGGAGTACTGTAAGGACAAGGTTACGGTAGTATAGGACGACTGAAAGGGGAGTACTGTAAGGACAAGGTTACGGTAGCGTCGGACGACTGAAATGGGAGTACTGTAAGGACAATGTTACGGTAGTATAGGACGACTGAAATGGGAGTACTGTAAGGACAAGGTTACGGTAGTATAGGACGACTGAAAGGGGAGTACTGTAAGGACAAGGTTACGGTAGTATAGGACGACTGAAAGGGGAGTACTGTAAGGACAAGGTTACGGTAGCGTCGGACGACTGAAATGGGAGTACTGTAAGGACAATGTTACGGTAGTATAGGACGACTGAAATGGGAGTACTGTAAGGACAAGGTTACGGTAGTATAGGACGACTGAAAGGGGAGTACTGTAAGGACAAGGTTACGGTAGTATAGGACGACTGAAAGGGGAGTACTGTAAGGACAAGGTTACGGTAGCGTCGGACGACTGAAATGGGAGTACTGTAAGGACAATGTTACGGTAGTATAGGACGACTGAAATGGGAGTACTGTAAGGACAAGGTTACGGTAGTATAGGACGACTGAAAGGGGAGTACTGTAAGGACAAGGTTACGGTAGTATAGGACGACTGAAAGGGGAGTACTGTAAGGACAAGGTTACGGTAGTATAGGACGACTGAAAGGGGAGTACTGTAAGGACAAGGTTACGGTAGTATAGGACGACTGAAAGGGGAGTACTGTAAGGACAAGGTTACGGTAGTATAGGACGACTGAAAGAAGAGTATTGTAAGGACAAGGTTACGGTAGTATAGGACGACTGAAAGGGGAGTACTGTAAGGACAAGGTTACGGTAGTATAGGACGACTGAAAGGGGAGTAATGTAAGGACAAGGTTACGGTAGTGTAGGACGACTGAAAGGGGAGTACTGTAAGTACAAGGTTACGGTAGTATAGGACGACTGAAAGGTCAGTACTGTAAGGACAAGGTTACGGTAGTATAGGACGACTGAAAGGGGAGTACTGTAAGGACAAGGTTACGGTAGTATAGGACGACTGAAAGGGGAGTACTGTAAGGACAAGGTTACGGTAGTATAGGACGACTGAAAGGGGAGTACTGTAAGGACAAGGTTACGGTAGTATAGGACGACTGAAAGGGGAGTACTGTAAGGACAAGGTTACGGTAGTATAGGACGACTGAAAGGGGAGTACTGTAAGGACAAGGTTACGGTAGTATAGGACGACCGAAAGGGGAGTACTGTAAGGAGATGCAGTGACACAATACATACAACGATTTATAAGAATGCGAGTTTTCGAGAGAAAAAACCAAAATGATTATTATCGGAGCGGCTCTTATAAGGGAAGGGTACTTGTGTGTGTGGGATAACCTAATGAAAAGTATATGGTTGGAAATAGGATCAAACCAACCGTATCATTTTTATTAGTGTGTTTGCTTTGATTGAGATACTTACCTTATACGCAAAATTGATGTTCGTTCGCAGTAGCCGTCCGTTCAGAGCCTGAAAATGCTCCTCTTCTCAAGTGTTTGAATCCTTGCATGATCCAAGTAAAATTCGTGCAATTAATGGCATGATCATGCATGGAATATACTCGAATCATGCATTGATTATCCGTGGTCATGCATGGATTCTGTCATTCCATGCATGATCACGGAAAATGCGTGCATGATCACGAACGATGGATATTCCATGCATGATCATGCATGGAATGTCGAATCATGCATGATTATACTTGTTTTCGTGATCATGCAAGGATTTCAACACCAGAGTTATCTATCAAAAATATGGCAAATTTAAATTTGCGGAGAGTCAAACATCCAGCGCTAATTCGAAAATATATTTACCTTCAAGGGCCTGTACACGGGTCGCATCATCGACGGTGATTCCTGCTTGGTTTCTGTCTGTTGGAGCTCATTCCAGATTGACAGCTGCAAGGAGCTCCATCAATATTTTTTTTAAAAATTAAAAGTTATTAAAATGAAAACAATTTTTTAAATGCTTAAAGGAAGCGCAACCTCTCTCAATTGTCTATTCGAAGCGCATGCTCTCTCGTTGTTAGAGAACAGAGAAATAGTGTGCGCGATGAAAAGGCCATTGAGTGAGGTCACTCCCCCTTTAACCAGCAGGGCAACCACAGTAGACAACAATTGTCCATTTGGCTAAGATAAAGAGTAGCAACAAGATAACATATTGTCCTGGCTAGTAAATTTTTTATATATTTACTTACCAAAATTATACGGCATTACATATTTTAGGTTGTATATGGTAATGGGATCTAGGAAGCTATAATTGAAACGCGATTTACAACGAACGAAGGAATTTCTGTGAAAATCTTGAATAAAATCAATAATTCAAAAATTGATTATTTCGCAGCATCTCAATTTCTTTTAGCGTATTTATGGTTTTATGCCGCTACACCACACATCGGTGCTAGTTTATGTCATACGAGTCATAATGTGCTTCCTCGATCCCATTACAATATATCGCCTAACAATATCCAATTTCGTATAATTTTGGCCAGAACCGTACATCTTCACGAGTGATGTAGATGGGGTTGTTCATTATTATCCACGTAACCGTCTCATGACATCCAGGGAACGTTAGTGAGCCCTGTAATTATGAATTGGAATTATGCATTATTATATTATTATATTATTATTATTATTATTGATTGGATGTAGCGGCCGAAACGTCATTGGGCGCATTATTAGCTAACATGTGCATTTTACAATTTTAAAGTGCATGCAAATCATTTCTTGCACATCTAATATAATAATATTACTAATTTAATTGCTCGTCCTTCTCTAATTGTATTCGTGAACATACATAAAAAATATTTCAATTTTTCCAATTTTCCAACCTTTTCTAGTGAACCTTTCCTGGTAATACACGTTGCGAGAATAAAAATACGTTCCCTCGCAAAAATCACGCCTCCCAAAAACATGATGTTTATTTCCTATTCAGAATTGAATATCATCATCGTTTGATCTCACTCGCTTCGCCTCATTCCATAATTTTATTTTTTCTTTCACCTCTCTGTTTATCATTAAAGATAAATAAATAAATAATTATTATTATTCATTTTGAATGAATAAGATGTCGAAAATAAATAAATAAACAAACATCATAAGTCACGTAGTGATGGGTCTTCGGAAGAAGGGCGTGAGGTCGAAGACGCTTCAGAGGTGTTTTATTACCTGCAATATTGGATATACAGTGCTGGCCAATATTCTATGATATTTTGGTTTTTCAGCAATAACTTTCTTCGCGGTCAACAGTTTCTCTTCATTTTTAATATGTTTGTATAGATGTGTTGACATTTTTATCGATATTGGATCACAAACTAATATTCATGGAACTTCTTCGGTTTCTGGCCACCCCCCCCCTCAACCCCCTAAGCCCCATTTCGATCACTTCGATGAATGGAGCGGTCGTCCTCACAGGGAGGACGATGTCCACGGGGGCGAAATGCTCCCCGAGCTCTCCTCAAGATGGGAGAGCTCTGGACTGAACCGGAGAAAAAGAATCGAATGCTTTTATAGAGGAATGGGTGGGATATGAAAATGAAAATGAATTGCCAGAAACCGAAGAAGTGCCATATTCATTTTATATTTTAAATAAATAAATAATTAATGTACCTTTGTATACGATACTCTGCGACGCTGCCGTGAGCCGCTTCAGCTCTGGGTCGGTCGTTTTGCCAACCTGTATACAATTCACATGTTTTTTTAAATTTGTTTTTTTTAAAATGCTGATCCATTCGTTATTCTTACGAATCTATTTTAGTATTCAGTGACTTTTTGATTATCGATTGAATATTGATTGATTATTGATTGATTATTGATTGGCCATTTATTTAAAAAAAAGATATTTACATCAACGATGACAGAAATGGCGAGAAGTCCTCGGGGTTGTGTTTCAGCTGCGGTGAAGTTCTCGTAGAGATCGCTGTTGTACGCGAGGAATTGGATCTGGAGAGTGATCTTTGAACTTTGATCCTTGATTTTAAATTCTTCGAAACGGCATAGTTAAAACGATTTGAACTCTCTGAAGCCGAGCTCTATTTGAGAAACGTGATGTTGTCGAATTATCGCGCCTCGGGCGTAATAAATAAATAAATAAATAAATAAATTAATTAATTACCGTACCTCAGCCGGGAATCGAACTCTGTCGATGGTGTGCTCTGACCCCTTCTCCCCACCATCCGACTTGCCGAAGTGAATTATCATCTGCAATATCTTTTTGATGTGTGATAAATTAAATTAAAATTAATTAAATTAGTATCACGTAATTATCGCCGTGATACTTCATGTAATCTACTTTTAACAATCATATTAGAGTTGTCTATTATTATATTTATCCATTATTCCATTATTATACTTTTTTTCCGTTTCAGTATTTGCTGTCGCACCGGTCACGGGTGTATCAAATAAATAAATAAATAAATAAATAAAAATCAGTCAGTAAGGTGCATTGCTGTCAGAGCTGCCTAGCTGTCCTAATCCGTCATCGCGGTCTTAAAATCACATCACGAGCTAATTTGAAACTCTCCGCTCTGGCAATGCTCTCTCGCTCTCCTTGTCAACGGGAGAGTGTTGTCAGAGAGGATAGTAGAAGTAGCTCGGAGTGTTAAAAGACGTCTTATCGAATGGCAAACCTGTGCTAGCCGATACTTGTACGGTAATGCGGGTCCTCCAGTTATATTTATTGCAGGAGATGAGGTCTCATTGATTACGATGATGGGCATTTGACCGATGTTTTCCATGACCGCATGCACCTAATGGGTTTATGTCTTGGTTATGAGTACGGTAGAGTAGGATTATTGATTTTATGTCTTGATATAATTACGGTAGAGTGGGATTATTGATTTACGATATGAGATTTATTGATTGATCGTTTACGAACATCCAAGGATCGTTCAAGCAAAACATAATGACAAGGGAACTGTCTCAACTTAATGTGGCCATATGGCATGGGAACAATTTACCTGAATCAGTTTTCGATGCTGATTACGAATCCGTTTTCAAACGTTGCCCAATCGAGCTGAGATTCGAGAAAATCGATATTAAAATTCGCTAGTTTAATCGGAAATTCGTGAGACTTCCTATATAAACCATACCAATGCGTTCATAAACTCATCCATCAATTATCCAAACACCTCCTGCTGTAATTTAGTAGATATTGTAGGCAAGTTGTGAATTTTCGAATCAAATAGTCGAATTTCAAGATCGATTTTCTCGAATCTCAGCTCGATTGGGCAACGTTTGATAACAGATTCGTAATCAGCATCGAAAACTGATTCAGGTAAATTATTCCCATGCCATATGGCCACATTAAGTTGAGATATTTCCCTTGTTTCTATTCTTTCACATATTTTTCTTGCACTAGAACACTTTGTACTTGTTGAAACACCCTTGCGGTGTACGATAAATAAATAAATAAAGTAGTTTTAGAAAAAAAAAATTTAAAAAAATTTTTTTTTTGCTGTAAAAA
Source organism: Parapristionchus giblindavisi (assembly GCA_943737045.1). Lineage (NCBI taxonomy): Eukaryota > Metazoa > Nematoda > Chromadorea > Rhabditida > Diplogasteridae > Parapristionchus > Parapristionchus giblindavisi. The sequence goes on from CALSFV010000238.1 coordinate 42,028, forward strand.
AAGAAAAATTTCACTGTACCTCTCCATGGTCCACATGAACTTTGCTGAGATGGGGATCAAAGAGCAACTTGGACGGATCGATATTTATTGGTGACTGAAATTGATAAACGATGATAAACGTTAGATAATGTCTTCCTTCCAACCCAACCATCGTGTCATCCTCCCACGGCACTAGGTCGAAGGAAAACCAATGAATAATAACCGACTGGATGATAATCATTTGCATATTAGAGACAAGCGCTAATGAATAGACAAAGTATGCAAATGGTTATCATTCAGTCGGTTATTATTCATCGGTTCTCATTCGAGCTAGTAGTGTCCCTACCACGCCCCCCCCCCCTATGCAAATCCATCGATATCATCATCATCACATCTACAACTCTTGTTGTTGTTGGAACTCTTCATTTGCTATCGCTGTTTGTATCGTTTCGTGCGTATACACGTTTATTGAAGCTGCATAATACAAAGACCGTGTACATGTCATTAATCCTAACATCAAGTGGTTTTCAAGATGAATCAGATATTGACCGTGTAAAATACACTTGTTTATTTGGTTCGAGAGTAGCCAGTCACAACCGCTATGTGTTTCTATGTTTAGAGAGAGAGATAGCACAAGTGAGATAGTAGTTAGATCAGAGTGTACGAGGAAGGAAAGGACGAAAAAGTGGGGACATGATTGATAGTTGTTTATCTATTTAGCAGCTATTAGCAAGGCAACTACAGAAGTAAATTTTATACAGACTATAGGAATGTAATGAAATGATAAAGTACCTGTGCTTGTCCACTCTTACACATTCGCCAATCTCGGTTCACCAGGCCCCAGAAGTCCGGACCTAAATTTATCGATTTAAATATTTAAAAAAACATTAAAATATCGATTTTTTTCAAATTATTATAAAGCTTGCCCAGCACGCATGGATAGATGCAGGCGGTCATAAACCACGCAATCATCGTCGTAGTTTGATCGCGAATCGTTCTTTGTAGTTTGGTCAATCGATCAATACTCACTGAAGTACACTGGTGTACGGTAAGATACGGTAGCATTGACACGACTAATCAATAGAATAAAAACATTGGTATCAAGATGAGAGCGAGGAAAGTACGGAAAGGATGCGCAAAATTTTTATTCATTCATTTATTTATCTTACAGCACAAGGGTTTCCAAGTACAAAATCTTTAAAGGCACACCCCAAGCAAAATTTTCTCCGCTCTGGCCACACTCTCTCGCTTTCTTTGTCTGCGAGAGAGTATTGCCAATGCGGAGAGTAAAATTAGCTTGGGGTGTGCCTTTAAAAAAATCTGATTTTATGGATTGTCTAAAAGAGTTACTGCATGCCTGGAATGAGTGTGAATAAACGTAGCCAAAGTCGTGAGATAATGATGCCAATGGGAATTACGAGGCCGTATCCATGAACGTTGGCAAATCGTTTGCCGATACGCGTGACGTCACAAGCGTAGGAGGAGGCGCTTGCGGAAAGTCCTCCCCCTACGCTTGTGACGTTACGTTGGTCTGGAAACGGTTTACCGCCGTTCATAGATACCTTTGATGATTTCATCAAATCCACCACAACTTTCCCATCTCTATCTCTCGCTTACATTCCCATACTATAATCTAAATCTCATAATCTTTTTCTATTTCTGGCGCTGAAATACAATTTCTTTTACTTACAATTAATTTAAAATAGGAACTTAAGCACGTGCAGAGTATAAAAATATCAAAGAATAATGATAATTGAGAAAATTGTAGTAATTTCAACAAAGACTACTAATTCGTCGAGGGGAAGCGTATTAGCCCCTTAAAGGGAGGTCAACATATCCCCTCCCCTGCCCTAATAGCCATAGTGTAGTAGCATGGAAAGATAGAATAGAAATTTGAGAATGATAGGCCGGAGAGAGTATGTTGCACGAGAGAGTGCAGAGAAAAAAGGGCGGCTAGAGATCATGGAAAAGTTAGAGCAAGAAAATAGATTCTATAATATTTTATCATTTCTTACAGAGAGATTGCTAATGTGACAAACAATTAGAAAGATGAAAACGTGAAATAAAATATGAAGAAATGGTGTATACACTTCAATTCACTGCAATTTTTAGGTGAGAGCTCACAGTGCAGTGAGAGAGTACAGAGAAAAAGACAGTGTTATGTATCATTACGTTGCATTGCCTTACGTGCCTACGCCGTAACCAACTCCGTCGCGTCTCCGGCGCGGCGGAGGGGGTTACGGCGTAGGCACGTAGGGCAAATGTAGCGGTGCATTAGAGAACACGTGGAATATGGAGTGTCTGGTAGGTTTTTTTTTTAAATTCGGGAAAATTGGTGTCTTTGCAAAAAAAAGAGATGGCAGGGGGATAAAGAAATAATCGCAAATATGTAGGAGGGCGTGAACGAGAGAAAGAGGCTGATAAATGACGAAAAAAGGGAGAATATTTGGAAACGTTTAGTATAATATCGAGACGAAAAAAGGAGAGAGAATGATGAGAGAGTATGGAAATGTGAGAGAGGCAAGACAAAAGAAGGGAGACGAGGACTTTGGTAATGTGAGAGAGTGGACTAATAATGTCCATAGAAAGCGTGGGATTGAACATCGTGAGAGAATCAGAAGTAGGATATGCAACTTTATCGATGAGTACTAAGCTTATACACACCTCAAGCTAATCTCTGGCAATGCTCTCTCGCTTTCTTTGTCTACGAGAGAATGTTACCAGAGAGGAATGTAAAATTAGCTCGGTATTTGAATTTAAACTCTGTTCAAAAGTTGCGATGAGCGCGTTGGTTAAGAAGCGAGAGAGATATGAATATCGGGGCAGAAGAGATGCTTAGGCGACTTTTCCCAACACTGTGGAGTGCGTTTTGATTTGTTTTCAAAATCTCACCATAATGATGACGATAGTTCACTAGTCAGAGCGGCGCATCTCAGACAGGTTTGGTCGCAAGAGTGTGATAGAGATAATCATTGGATGCTATCTTTATGCCAAATTATCGATTGCATAACGACCTACCGAGAGACTATATATACTCTAAACAACAGCAAAAAATATGATGTCGTTTGGTCTAGAACTTATGTGGTGTTAAAATCTTGTAAAAGTAGTTGAAAAGTAGCATAGCTTCGTAATTGACATAACTTTTGCAATAGGAAGCCTTTACGCGAGTGTTGGATTACTACTTTTACACAAAATTAACACTACTTTTCAATTTTCCATCTACTTTTCCAAGAATTTAACACCTCATAAGAACAAACATTAATTATAATATTTTAAGGGAACATTTAGTAAAAAAATCTATGTTAGTTGCCAAAAAATTAGAAATTATTAAAGACACACCCAAGCTAATTTTACTCTCCGCTCTGGTAACACTCTCTCGTATACAAAAGACGCGAGAGAGTGTGGCCAGAGCGGAGAGATTAAAATTAGCTTGGGGTGTCACTTTAAGACTCGCGATACCACGGAGGTGTGATAGGAATCTCCTCTTTTGCGCTACCGACCATAAATTCTATATCAGCCCGTGCTTCCCAGAATCTAGCAAGACCTTTGCATCATTTATGACTGGTCGAATTCATGGGAACGTACCAGATTTCCTAAAGGAGACGTCCCTAGAATAGGGAGGATTTGGAAAAAGTTATGCATCAAGCTCTTTTTAGTTTTATATTACAGTATCAATTAGGGACATTAAGGTCAGAATCAGTGATGAAGCGTGGACGTTGCCAGAATTGAGACGGTCGCGCGAATTTGGAAATTGTGGGGAAAGAACTAGGCAACGAGAGAGCAACGAGAGAGCACTCTAACAACGAGAGAGCATTGCGCGTCGAAGAGACCGTTGAGAGAGGTTACGCTCCCTTTAAGTTTTGGTCATGAAATAAAACCATAAAACCTATTCCGGGTAGTCTAAAGGAGTGAACAATAATGCGACTGGGCAATAATGAATATTATTGTCGGTTTATGTCTACGAAGAGGAAGACGACCAAATTGAGTATGAAGACGAACAATGAGAGGAAGAAGGAGAGATAGGAGAGGGAGAGGGAGAGGGAGAGATTGAGAGGGAGAGAGAGAGGGAGAGAGGGAGAGAGGGAGAGAGGGAGAGAGGGAGAGAGGGAGAGAGGGAGAGAGGGACACAGAGAGAGAGAGAGAGGGAGAGAGAGAAGAGGGAGAGGGAGAGAAGTGACGGAGAGAGAGTGAGATACAGAAGAGGTAAACAGGCATGATTGAGTCTTTTATTCAATTGGTGCGTTTTCGTAAACTAGTCGCTGCGAGAAAACAAAAGAGACGATTTGTTGACAATGAGCACAACGAAAGATCAAATTAGGATAAGTGACGTTCAGTTCGAAAGTCAGGAAAATCCCTGAAAATCAGGGACAACTCTCATTTTTCCACACCTTATTTCACTTCTTTACTTATTTTTTAACTCAACATAATGAAATCAGCAGAGATTTCCCTATCACACTAATTGTGGAGCGACGATGTATCCAAGATACAAAGTCACCATAGTCGCAAATGCCGAACATGACTATAACGGTTAAGATAATGAAGCGAGTCCTGGAGCCATCTGTGATTCCTCTTCTTCCCTCGCTTCACTCCTCAATGTCCTCTCCCTCCTCCTCCCCCATATTTCAACCTCTCTCTCTCTCTCGCTCTCTCTTTCTCTCTCTCTCCCTCTCCCTCTCTCTTTCTCTTTCTCTTTCTCTTTCTCTTTCTCTTTCTCTTTCTCTTTCTCTTTCTCTTTCTCTTTCTCTCTCTCCCTCTCCCTCTCTCTCTCTTTCTATTTCTCTCTCTCTCTCTCTCTCTCTCTCTCTCTCTATCACTCTCATCCTTCCTCCTCTCCACAAATCTGTCCCATATCCTAAAGAGTCTGATCGTGAGAGAATCGGAAAGCCTTGAATATTCACCTTCTCTCCTCCCCCCTCTCCCTCTCCCTCTCTCTCCCTCACCTCCCTCTCCCTCTCCTTCTCAGAAAGAAAGGCGGAGAGAGAGAGAGAGAGGGAGAGGAAATGGCTCGGCCTCGCTAATGGGACTAATCTAAAGATTCACACTGGCGATAGTAATGACACTGAATGAGTGAGGACTTAACTTAACTTAGCTGATCTTACAATGACTTAGGGCTTAAGGTAGGACTTACAAGGTCTTAAGGTCTTAAGGTCTTAAGGTCTTAAGGTCTTAAGGTCTTAAGGTCTTACAGACTTATGGCTTAGGACTATATTAATATTTTCTTTATGTGGTGACAGCTTCGGAAAACATATTCAAATGTTGTGAAATACTATAGTGGAATAGTATGTTGCGCTGGCAACATAGGACATTAGGGTGATCAATTATAAATTTGACACATTCAACGAAAAATTAACATTTCTACAAAAAAACTTAGAGTCAGTGCAAATAATACAATACAAGACTTGAACACTCCGCAGTGTTTTCAGGCTCTCACTGAATGAGTGAGGACTTAACTTAGCTTGACTGATCTTACAATGACTTAGGGTTTAGGGTAGGACTTAGTACTATGACATGAAATCTTCGCAAGATGTTCAGGCTTTCACGTAGAGAGCGATCAAAATGAACAGTGAATTGGGTATACTGAGTTATCTTCATTGTTTGGATAGTATGCTAGTGTAGAACTTGGTTATGGTTTATCGGTCAGACGCGTTTCGGGTGTTAAGCCTTTTTAACTAATATGATCCAACTCATCGTTTGCATAACCAAGTTCTACACTAGCAAAACGAAGAGTCTCAATGTATCCTGGACAATTATAGAGGATTGGCTAAGATGATGTAAACGAATAGCCCCAATGTGTTTAGGAAGGAGATAGATACATGGGCAGGAAGATGATATCCTGGGGGACTGCGGGAGTTGAGGGGGGAGAGGGAGAGGAGAGGGAGAGGGGAGGGAGAGAGAGAAAGGGAGAGATGAAGGTAGAAGGGAGAGGTAGAAGGTGGTGGAGTTGGACAAAATAGGGAGTTTCATACCACTACAGCCGGAGCAATTGTCCGTGTAAAGTGAGTGAAATGGGCAGGGAGGAAGAGACAAAAGAATAAGATATGGGGAGGGAGAGGGAGAGGGAGAGGGAGAGGGAGAGGGAGAGGGAGAGGGAGAGGGAGAGGGAGAGGGAGAGGGAGAGGGAGAGGGAGAGGGAGAGGGAGAGGGAGAGGGAGAGGGAGAGATCCTCACTTTCTCAGTTGCTAGGAGGATGGAAGGAGTAGATGAGGAATGAGTATGAATAAGCTATCAATAGTGGTGAATGATTAGTTATACTTGAATATGAGGTTTAGATTCTCAATATTTACTTATAATAGCACAATATTCCTTAATATTTACAACATGAAAGAAAGGGGCTATTTTTACTCTCCGCTCTAGCAACGCTCCCTCGTAGACAAAGAAAGTGAGAGAGCGTCAGCAGAGTATAGTACGAAGGAATAAAGAATAAGATGATAAGAACGGAAAGGTTTAAATTAGCTCGGGTTTGTCTTTAAAATTACTCGGTGAACGAAGCTTATGAGCAATCGTAATCGGATAAATTTTTTTTAAATTGAAATGAGAAAGTACCAATTCCTCAAGATGTACAGAAATGAATAAATGCGAACTGAACCAAACGAAATTTCGTGCATATAAATTCATAGCCAATACAAATTTCACGAAAAAAACATCTTTTTCGCCCCTCCACACTAGCAAAAACTGAGCTGTTGAGCAGCGGAAGCTCAAGGAGATAGCTAGAGGGAGGGAGAGTGAGAGAAGGAAGAGGGAGAGAAAGGAGAGGTAGAGAATAAGAAAGAGAGACAGATCTAATTTGGCTGCTTAGCGCCTCAGTTGTGTTGTGTGAATAGGGAGAGTCCCTTTTTATTAACAAAAGGAATACATTGAATGAGAAAGTGTTACGCATAACAAAGTATTCATATAAGTACGAATAGTTATATTTGTTGGATACGGATCATACCAAGACTTAAAATCAATAATCCCACTCTACCGTAATCATACAAAAACATAAACTCGTCTCTGACAACGCTCTCTCGTAAACATAGAAAGCGAGAGAGCAATGTCAGAACGGAGAGGTTCAAAAAAATTAGAGCGCCAATGTGTTTCGCGGTATTACTTCGCTTCAACTACATATTTTTTTCTCAAGAATGAATGAAAAAAATTTAAAAGTCCAAGTCTGTATTATTCAAAATATTCGTTCTCGTACCATCTCTGTGAGATCCATCTCTCCTCTCTCTCTCCCTCTCCCTCTCCCTCTCCCTCTCCCTCTCCCTCTCCCTCTCCCTCTCCCTCTCCCTCTCTCTCCCCTCTCCTCTCCCACCCTCAGGCTGCGCGCATCCTTCCGCATCAAATTAATAATGAATTAGAATAATTGCCGGATGGGACAGGGAGGGCGAGTGAGAGAGATGAACAATTAATTATACAACACACAGTCTGTGTGTGTGGGACTTTAGTAAACGTCGCCCTGTGACATACTTCTGATAGCGCTGAATGTTAGTAAACGTCCCATATCAACACGCACATAATCATGTCATATCGATCATGATTAGTCATCAACGCATTTAGCTAATCAAGAAATGGATGTTACGAAAAAAATAGGACTCATTTTATATTGAAATTCATACATTTATAAAATAGATTCCTATAAAATTCATAAATTGATTTATATATACCGAATTATGTTAGGTGTTGTTAAACATCGTTTTAATTTTTTTCCTATTTTCTAAGCACTCTGATACAAAAAAATCAACTGGATAACAATAAATTAGAACTCGCAGGAAGCGCTTCACGTTGACTAATTTCCATTGGATCCATTGGTACTATTGGAGGACAATCTGATTAGGGCTTCAATTGAGATAGAGGAAGGAGTAATTGAAGAGGATGAGTAGGAAGAATAAACACACACACACTATCTCTTTTTGCTACTAAAAAGTTCAGACATTTTTAGCTCCGAAATGAGATAGTGGTATTGGCAAAAATGAGTATTTCTAAAGGGAATTAAATCGAATTTACCAAAATCATAGGCAATGCGGTTTTTAGAAAATACAGGAAAGACTGAAATTTGGAAGTTCCACGGAGCCATAACGCGCAACTTCTGAAAGGGAGCACTCTCACTTTCCTCACTCAATGGCTTACTCATAGCGCACACTATTTCTCTGTTCTCTAACTTCGAGAGAGCGTAGAGCGTTGAAGACACCTTTGGCTAACGTGTCAGCCCCTTTAATCTGCAGATCTATTAACTATAAGAATATTTACCAAAAAGGTAGCGAAGAATCGTTTGCTTCTTTTTTTCTCATATATTTATTATGAGTGAGTGGAATTGAAGATGAACGTAGTCCATTGTAAATTTCGAAAGATATGAGCGGGCTGAAACGTAAGAGAACAGGGGAACGCAAGTGAGAAATCGCTTCAAGAAAAAGGAGAGACCTATCCCTCTCTATGGCCTCTTCATTGCGCAAACTATTTCTCTGTTCTCTAACAACGAGAGAGTGTAGACCGTTGAAGAGACCGTTGACAGAGGTTTCTGTGCCTAAAGGTAGCAAGCAATGACTGTTGAATACTTTGCAGTTAACTTTTCTGTACTTTATCACCGCGTTTCTCTCTTCTCTCTTACAAGTCCTCTGTGAAATCTCAAAATATGCAGGCTTTGACGATTTAGCAGGTACTCCACAGGGGTTGCAGGAATGAATTCGGTTAATTATTGATAGATTCATAGCTTCCTCAGTGTCCTAAGTGAGGGAGCAGAAGGAGAGAGATTGAGATGCAGAAAGAGATGGGGAGAGGGAGAGTTGGGAAGAGAGAAAGAGAAAGAGAGAGAGAGCGAGAGAGCGAGAGAGAGAGAGAGAGAGAGAGAGAGAGAGAGAGAGCGAGAGAGAGAGAAAGAGAGAGAGCGAGAGAGAGAGCGAGAGAGAGAGAGATAAAGATACAGAGAGAGGGAGAGGGGGGGGGGAGGAAGAGAGAGAGAAAGAATGGTAGAAATGTTAATGGGTCTAGCCATGAGGAACTTATGGATCATTAAAGAGAGCGTTACCTCTCTCAATGGCTTATTCATCGAGTACAACATTTCTCTGTTCTCTAACAACGAGAGAGCGTTGAGCGCTGAAGAGACCGCACTGAGAGAAAAAACCCTAGTTCGTGTGCTGCGCTGTAAGCAAACAACAATGAACCACCTCTGGAAGAAGTTCCAGAAAAATGATTGAATATAAAGAGGGCGCGGCGGATGCCAGACGGGTTTGGTGGGATACATTAGAGAGGATGTGCGTGCGCGATGGCATCCAATGATTCTCTCTGTCGCACTCTCCGCCGCTCTACCAAACCTGTCTGATTGTGAGGTGCGCCGCTCTGACTAAAGAACTATGGTCTGTTTATTGTAAAAACACGCCAAAGCGCACACCACAGTTTTGGTAAAGTCGCCTCGGCATCTCTGTTGCCCCGCTATTCCCATTTCTTTCGCATTTTGAACTAAAGTGTGCGAACTAGGGTTTTTTCTCTCAGTGCGTTGACAAAGGTTTCGGTTCCTTTAAGTGGCGATCAAAGTCCTACTCTGGTCCTTAGTTACTATATTATATACTTTATCTACGCCAACGAGAACAATGTGAATATGTGGACGAAAAAATAAATAATGACATTACACTGAGAGCAAAGTTGCCTATATTCGGGCAAATGATTTGCCCCATCGGGGAACTCATGTAACAATTTGCCCGTATTCGGGCGAATCTCTTTAGCCAGCATTTGGGCTATTTTGTTTCGCCTAAATACGGGCAAATCGATACCCTGTAGTCAGACAACAGGGAAGGCGCTTCTCACCCACGCCAGTTCGATTCCCACTTGGAGCACAAATCTTTTGCAGCTTTAAAACTTCGTTATATAACTTGATAGAGCTATTGTTGTTCTACTCTAGTAGAATCTTATTGAAAGCACATAGTATACTTTCAATTCATTGGCTTTTGGCTGTCCAAATCATCTTTCTTCTCTTATGATTGCTTGAAAATTTCACTAAAGTAACCCAACCACTTTCATTAACAGCAGAAAAATCAGCAAAAATGAAAATAAGAAAGCAAGGATCACATGCTGATGTGACAGCATAAGATCGCCATGAATAAGTGGGAATGTACATACAAGGAACCGAACCACCAACCCACCGCGAACTAGCCAAGCCCCCTACCCACTGCGCTACCAGGACACGCATGCACATTGCTTACAACTCATAGTCTTTTCCAAAGAAACATATAATCCTATAGCCATAAAGCGGGCAAATCGATTGCCCGAAATGGACCACTCCAGATTTCTGGCAAATCGTTTGCCAGGCAAATGGGTGTGGCTAACGATTTGCCAGGTAAGTTTGCTCTCAGTGTAGGATAGTAGGCTAGGCATGGGTTCCTTTATGAAACAAAAACTGAAAAAAATGAAAGAAGAATAACATAATTAAAATGTCAACGCGAAGAGTTTCAAAAAATTAATGCCATTTTTGCACTTCTGCATGCACTTTCAGAAACAATGTGCACATACTTTCATTGTTTAATTCGAGTGAATAACCGTTCTGATCTACACCCTCATGCATCGTTACATTTGCCTTACGTGCCTACGCCGTAACCCCCTCCGCCGCGTCTCCGTCGTTACGGCGGAGGCACGTAAGGCAAATGTAACGATGCATCACTCTTAGATGGGGAATTTCACGTTATCAATGTTCAAAAATGAAGTTTCAACGCCAGGGAAAGTAATTGAATGGAAAAATGGATGTTGGAAGGCAAGGAAAACTCCTTTTCGATGAAGTGAAATCTCACCGTCTCCAAGTCTTCTACCTATCGTGACTATGGGAATGCATTTTATACGCCAAATTATTCATCTCATATGAGCATGGCATTCGGAATTTTTAAATTTACAATTAACCAGTTTAACATCTAATCAAAAACAAAAAAAATATTCCATGTGGCATTCCAAAAAGAAAATGCACGAAAAAAGAGTCACACACCACATAATAATCAATGAGGAAGTTTTATCGGTTTACCAAATTTTGAAAAAGCATAAATTAAAATGTAATAAATTGGGTCAATAATCAATAATAATTCATAATCATTAATTGATCAATAAATAAAATAAAATAAAATGAAATAAAATAATTAACCTCCAAACATGTCCATATCGTACGTCCACTCCAGACCGTGGACGAAAGTCGTGAGAGAGCACAGAATGAGCGGGAACAACATCTGGAATTTAGAAAAAAATTAGTAAATAAAATAAAATATTAAACTAAACTAATCACAAAAAAATAAACATGTTAACGAGATACCGTGTAAAAGTTGAGAGTTTCCTAAATTTTATTTTATTTTCTCAACTTCTAATAATGCGGACAGTCAAATACCAAATCAATTCAATTCAATTAACATATCATAATTAAAGTGACCCGAGCTGAAATAATGGACATTCTAATTCTCGAAATAACATAGCAATCATTCACAGAATAAGCATCAGCAGCGTGGCACAGTGGAAGCGTGCTGGGCCCATAACCCAGAGGTCGGTGGATCGAAACCACTCGCTGCTATCTTCTTTTGCGGATTTTTAAATTGCATTAGACATTCTAATTCTCGAAATAACAGAGCAATTATTCACAGAATAAGCATCAGCAGCCTGGCGCAGTGGAAGCGTGCTGGGCCCATAACCCAGAGGTCGGTGGATCGAAACCACTCGCTGCTATCTTCTTTTGCGGATTTTAAAATTGCATTAGACATTCTAATTCTCGAAATAACAGAGCAATTATTCACAGAATAAGCATCAGCAGCGTGGCGCAGTGGAAGCGTGCTGGGCCCATAACCCAGAGGTCGGTGGATCGAAACCACTCGCTGCTATCTTCTTTTGCGGATTTTTAAATTGCATTAGACATTCTAATTCTCGAAATAACAGAGCAATTATTCACAGAATAAGCATCAGCAGCGTGGCGCAGTGGAAGCGTGCTGGGCCCATAACCCAGAGGTCGGTGGATCGAAACCACTCGCTGCTATCTTCTTTTGCGGATTTTTAAATTGCATTAGACATTCTAATTCTCGAAATAACTGAGCAATTATTCACAGAATAAGCATCAGCAGCGTGGCGCAGTGGAAGCGTGCTGGGCCCATAACCCAGAGGTCGGTGGATCGAAACCACTCGCTGCTATCTTCTTTTGCGGATTTTTAAATTGCATTAGACATTCTAATTCTCGAAATAACAGAGCAATTATTCACAGAATAAGCATCAGCAGCGTGGCGCAGTGGAAGCGTGCTGGGCCCATAACCCAGAGGTCGGTGGATCGAAACCACTCGCTGCTATCTTCTTTTGCGGATTTTTAAATTGCATTAGACATTCTAATTCTCGAAATAACAGAGCAATTATTCACAGAATAAGCATCAGCAGCGTGGCGCAGTGGAAGCGTGCTGGGCCCATAACCCAGAGGTCGGTGGATCGAAACCACTCGCTGCTATCTTCTTTTGCGGATTTTTAAATTGCATTAGACATTCTAATTCTCGAAATAACAGAGCAATTATTCACAGAATAAGCATCAGCAGCGTGGCGCAGTGGAAGCGTGCTGGGCCCATAACCCAGAGGTCGGTGGATCGAAACCACTCGCTGCTATCTTCTTTTGCGGATTTTAAAATTGCATTAGACATTCTAATTCTCGAAATAACATAGCAATCATTCACAGAATAAGCATCAGCCGCGTGGCGCAGTGGAAGCGTGCTGGGCCCATAACCCAGAGGTCGGTGGATCGAAACCACTCGCTGCTATCTTCTTTTGCGGATTTTTACATTGCGCTAGACATTCTAATATTCGTAATAACAGAGTAATTATTCATAGAGTAAGCATCAGCGCTGTTGTTTTGCCATTTTTAAACTTACGAATAAAGCGAACAAAAAGCAATAATTCAAAGGGAAAATAACATGGCTGAAGAATTTGCCATATATTTTGTGCATGACAACATTGTTATTGCTATAAATTTGTCACAAAAACAAATTTCATTTATTTTAAAAATTTTCTTCAAAAGCGGAAGGAAGTAAAAAAGCGTAGTGTAAATGGATAAAAGTGTGCTTTATACTGTCGTTTTCCCACCCTATAAATGGAGTTGGTAATCTAACTCCTGAAAGCGCTATCGAAAGAAATGAGCAAACACCGCTGTTAAACTATTGTACTTTATATATATCTAAAAATACTAAATTTGAATGCACTGTTGACTTCCTAACTATAAACAGAAGCGTTGATCGCATCGTTGGCATATGTTTTTTTCTTAAAAAATCTTCCAACGCAACCCATTTTCATTAAATCCCTTTAATTCTTTATTTCTAATTGTCAGTCCCCTGTGCGTGGGAAGTGTGAGAACCTATTGAAGGCGTACGCCGCTGTGTTCCGCCCGAATACGTGGAGCTCTCAGAGCTCTCAGAGAGCACTGCTCTGTACGCCTCAAATAAAGAAAACGGAGCTATCGATAAACCCCTGCCACCTTCCCCCAAGTCTTTTCTATAATTATTATTATTTCTCCTATCGCTCCTGTATTTTCTTTTTTTCGCATGTAATTCTCGAAATAACAGAGCAATTATTCACAGAATAAGCATCAGCAGCGTGGCGCAGTGGAAGCGTGCTGGGCCCATAACCCAGAGGTCGGTGGATCGAAACCACTCGCTGCTATCTTCTTTTGCGGATTTTTAAATTGCATTAGACATTCTAATTCTCGAAATAACTGAGCAATTATTCACAGAATAAGCATCAGCAGCGTGGCGCAGTGGAAGCGTGCTGGGCCCATAACCCAGAGGTCGGTGGATCGAAACCACTCGCTGCTATCTTCTTTTGCGGATTTTTAAATTGCATTAGACATTCTAATTCTCGAAATAACAGAGCAATTATTCACAGAATAAGCATCAGCAGCGTGGCGCAGTGGAAGCGTGCTGGGCCCATAACCCAGAGGTCGGTGGATCGAAACCACTCGCTGCTATCTTCTTTTGCGGATTTTTAAATTGCATTAGACATTCTAATTCTCGAAATAACAGAGCAATTATTCACAGAATAAGCATCAGCAGCGTGGCGCAGTGGAAGCGTGCTGGGCCCATAACCCAGAGGTCGGTGGATCGAAACCACTCGCTGCTATCTTCTTTTGCGGATTTTTAAATTGCATTAGACATTCTAATTCTCGAAATAACAGAGCAATTATTCACAGAATAAGCATCAGCAGCGTGGCGCAGTGGAAGCGTGCTGGGCCCATAACCCAGAGGTCGGTGGATCGAAACCACTCGCTGCTATCTTCTTTTGCGGATTTTAAAATTGCATTAGACATTCTAATTCTCGAAATAACATAGCAATCATTCACAGAATAAGCATCAGCCGCGTGGCGCAGTGGAAGCGTGCTGGGCCCATAACCCAGAGGTCGGTGGATCGAAACCACTCGCTGCTATCTTCTTTTGCGGATTTTTACATTGCGCTAGACATTCTAATATTCGTAATAACAGAGTAATTATTCATAGAGTAAGCATCAGCGCTGTTGTTTTGCCATTTTTAAACTTACGAATAAAGCGAACAAAAAGCAATAATTCAAAGGGAAAATAACATGGCTGAAGAATTTGCCATATATTTTGTGCATGACAACATTGTTATTGCTATAAATTTGTCACAAAAACAAATTTCATTTATTTTAAAAATTTTCTTCAAAAGCGGAAGGAAGTAAAAAAGCGTAGTGTAAATGGATAAAAGTGTGCTTTATACTGTCGTTTTCCCACCCTATAAATGGAGTTGGTAATCTAACTCCTGAAAGCGCTATCGAAAGAAATGAGCAAACACCGCTGTTAAACTATTGTACTTTATATATATCTAAAAATACTAAATTTGAATGCACTGTTGACTTCCTAACTATAAACAGAAGCGTTGATCGCATCGTTGGCATATGTTTTTTTCTTAAAAAATCTTCCAACGCAACCCATTTTCATTAAATCCCTTTAATTCTTTATTTCTAATTGTCAGTCCCCTGTGCGTGGGAAGTGTGAGAACCTATTGAAGGCGTACGCCGCTGTGTTCCGCCCGAATACGTGGAGCTCTCAGAGCTCTCAGAGAGCACTGCTCTGTACGCCTCAAATAAAGAAAACGGAGCTATCGATAAACCCCTGCCACCTTCCCCCAAGTCTTTTCTATAATTATTATTATTTCTCCTATCGCTCCTGTATTTTCTTTTTTTCGCATGTAATTCTCGAAATAACAGAGCAATTATTCACAGAATAAGCATCAGCAGCGTGGCGCAGTGGAAGCGTGCTGGGCCCATAACCCAGAGGTCGGTGGATCGAAACCACTCGCTGCTATCTTCTTTTGCGGATTTTTAAATTGCATTAGACATTCTAATTCTCGAAATAACTGAGCAATTATTCACAGAATAAGCATCAGCAGCGTGGCGCAGTGGAAGCGTGCTGGGCCCATAACCCAGAGGTCGGTGGATCGAAACCACTCGCTGCTATCTTCTTTTGCGGATTTTTAAATTGCATTAGACATTCTAATTCTCGAAATAACAGAGCAATTATTCACAGAATAAGCATCAGCAGCGTGGCGCAGTGGAAGCGTGCTGGGCCCATAACCCAGAGGTCGGTGGATCGAAACCACTCGCTGCTATCTTCTTTTGCGGATTTTTAAATTGCATTAGACATTCTAATTCTCGAAATAACAGAGCAATTATTCACAGAATAAGCATCAGCAGCGTGGCGCAGTGGAAGCGTGCTGGGCCCATAACCCAGAGGTCGGTGGATCGAAACCACTCGCTGCTATCTTCTTTTGCGGATTTTTAAATTGCATTAGACATTCTAATTCTCGAAATAACAGAGCAATTATTCACAGAATAAGCATCAGCAGCGTGGCGCAGTGGAAGCGTGCTGGGCCCATAACCCAGAGGTCGGTGGATCGAAACCACTCGCTGCTATCTTCTTTTGCGGATCTTCTTTTGCGGATTTTAAAATTGCATTAGACATTCTAATTCTCGAAATAACATAGCAATCATTCACAGAATAAGCATCAGCCGCGTGGCGCAGTGGAAGCGTGCTGGGCCCATAACCCAGAGGTCGGTGGATCGAAACCACTCGCTGCTATCTTCTTTTGCGGATTTTTACATTGCGCTAGACATTCTAATATTCGTAATAACAGAGTAATTATTCATAGAGTAAGCATCAGCGCTGTTGTTTTGCCATTTTTAAACTTACGAATAAAGCGAACAAAAAGCAATAATTCAAAGGGAAAATAACATGGCTGAAGAATTTGCCATATATTTTGTGCATGACAACATTGTTATTGCTATAAATTTGTCACAAAAACAAATTTCATTTATTTTAAAAATTTTCTTCAAAAGCGGAAGGAAGTAAAAAAGCGTAGTGTAAATGGATAAAAGTGTGCTTTATACTGTCGTTTTCCCACCCTATAAATGGAGTTGGTAATCTAACTCCTGAAAGCGCTATCGAAAGAAATGAGCAAACACCGCTGTTAAACTATTGTACTTTATATATATCTAAAAATACTAAATTTGAATGCACTGTTGACTTCCTAACTATAAACAGAAGCGTTGATCGCATCGTTGGCATATGTTTTTTTCTTAAAAAATCTTCCAACGCAACCCATTTTCATTAAATCCCTTTAATTCTTTATTTCTAATTGTCAGTCCCCTGTGCGTGGGAAGTGTGAGAACCTATTGAAGGCGTACGCCGCTGTGTTCCGCCCGAATACGTGGAGCTCTCAGAGCTCTCAGAGAGCACTGCTCTGTACGCCTCAAATAAAGAAAACGGAGCTATCGATAAACCCCTGCCACCTTCCCCCAAGTCTTTTCTATAATTATTATTATTTCTCCTATCGCTCCTGTATTTTCTTTTTTTCGCATGTCACGGGCGTATCAAATAAATAAATAAATAAATAAATAAATAAATAAATAAATAAATAAATAAATAAATAAATAAATAAATAAATAAATAAATAAATAAATAAATAAATAAATAAATAAATAAATAAATAAATAAATAAATAAATAAAAACCTTTCTCTAGTAGTTTGTTATCACTTGCATGTCCGGGAGGAGGTATTACTGATCTCGCTGTGCTTGCTGCATATCTGAAATTATCAGTTGTGAAGGAAAGGGGTGGGGAAGGAAAAGGAAAGGAGGGGAAGAAGGATAATGCGGTGGTACATTTTCAAAACGTGCGCACGCCGGAACCTCTGACGAAGATGTTGCGACGGAGGTTACGGCGTGCGCACGTTTTGAAAATGTAACACCGCATAACTATGACACAGGAGGTTTGAAAGATCAAAGTATACTCGGTAATGTAAAAAGTTATATAGGAAAAATGGAAATATGAGCAAAGAGACAGTAAGAGAAGGTAGGTATTCAGGGTATTCAGCTATAAAAGAGATATATTGTGTGCAGCGAAGAAATGTCACACAAAGGCCACGAACATCTATAATAATAATATTAAAGGCACACCTCATGCTAATTTGACTCTCCGCATTGGCAATACTCTCTCGTATGCAAAGAAAGTGAGAGAGTGTGATCAGAGCGGAGAGTTTCAAATTAGCTCGGGGTGTACTGAAACACGGAAATTGATTGACTGAGTGAATAATAGAACAAATACTTACAATTAAACATGTCGCTTAGAAGAATGAAGGCTACAGTTTCTAGAGGGATAAGACAAAAGATAGGATAATTGTTACATATATCTTACTGCTATTACAGAGAGAATGATTATTATTTATTTTTTCTTTTTATTTTTTTTCTTTTTCGAGCCTAAATCATGAAGAATGGTCAGCCTGAAGCATAATCAGCGCAATCATGCGACCCCTTATACGGTGTTACATTTTCCTTACGTACGTACGCCGTATCCGCCGCCGTAACGACGGAGACGCGGCGGATGGGGGTATCATGTTTTGTTCTGTTCTTACTTCAAAGGGAGCGTAAGCTCTCTCAATGGTCTCTTCGACGCGCAATGTTCTCTCGTTGTTAGAGAACAGCGAATTAGTGTGCAAAATGGAGAGACGATAGAGAGGTAACGCTCCTTTTCAATAGTGAACGTCATAGACTCGTAGCATCCGATATAATCCCCCTTAGTCATCATCGAATTTCGTCTACTTGCAACAGAAATAGACGGCATTTTCGGATGATGAGAAAGGGTGTATCGGGTTTGTTTGGTAGTAGTACTTGTCATATCGAATGACACACTTTTGGAAAGATGAGAACGAGACAGACGATGAGAGGGAGAGAGGGAGGGAGAGAGAGTGAGGATGGTGGAAAAGAAGTTGAAATTCAAAGTTAAAAAGGTACAAATTATTTTTGGGAAAAAATTTAAGAAGTTTCTGAAATAAGATTACACAAAACGCTTGTTATTAAAGGGAGAGTGACCTCACTCAATTTCCTCTTCAACGGTCTACGCTCTCTCGTTGTTAGAGAACAGAGAAATAGCGTGCGCAGTGAAGAGGCCATTGAGTGAGGTCACTCTCCCTCGGTGATAAGTAAAGACACCCATGATCTCGGAATTTCCGATCTACTTTTATATACAATTTCGAGTAAATATCACGTAAACACATTCGCGATAAGTACCTTCACCTTCATCATGAAGTCGCAGGTTATGAGAGGGCTCTCTCTCTCTCTCCCTATCCCTCTCCCCTCTCTCTCTCTCCCATTCCCTCTCCTATCCTCTCTCTACCCCCCCCCCCCCCCCCTCTCTACCTCTCTCTCCCTCTCTCTCCCTCTTCCTCAGATTATCGCATTATCGCATCGAAATGACACTCTCGACCAGGAAGGATACGCAGAAATGAGATCACGAGGGCATATTCGGCCAAGGACAGGCCACAAATAAAGTATCATTGGCAATCACTTAAAGCGACACCCGAGCTAATTTGAAACTCTCCGCTCTGGCCACACTCTCTCACTTACTTTGTTTACGTGAGAGTATTGCCAATGCGGAGAGTAAAATTAGCTTGTAGTGTGCCTTTAACACCATGAAACCACAATGGATTAACAATATTGAAAACTCGCTTCGCACACTCTCTCAATTTTATATATTAATATATTTTTCCTCTTATATGTCTCGTTGCGCCTCGGGCGTAGATAAATTAAATTATGAAATGTTTTATCTACTTTTCTTTTCTTTTTGGTGCCTTTGAACAGAAAATCACGGAATAGATTTGTTAGTCATTAATCATCCCATTTCAGAAATCTGAGATATTATTATTTCCAGATGTTAACCTCATATAGTGCGATAGTCAGTGCATTCGCCCCGAAATAACCTCATCGAAATGAAAGCACCGAGATCGAAATATTTGAGAGGGTAACTAGCTAAGATATTACAAACTGCGGCCCTTAGGCGCTATTACCTCCGAGCTCCGAGCTACTCAGTCGGTTAGTGCATGCAATGTCGGCAGTGACTACAATAGCATTTTCAGTTTCCGGGAGGGGGATAGTTTCTTTAAAAAGCATACCTGGAGTTAATTTGACTCTCTACATTGCAGGACTTTAAAGTTACAAAGAGTTGGAATTGCACTGGAAAATAATTTAATTGGTGGAAGCAAATCATTTGACATCGAAAGTGCCTACCATTGTAAACCACCCCGCTATCGCTACCTTACAAGGGAACCTTTTGGTCTGGTTTTCATCATATGAAATGGCAATAGTATGTCAGAAATAAGTCTACGATGCTGCTTAGGAATCAGTTTTAAAACGTCGCCCAAATTTCAATATGGATTTTCTCGAAGCTCAGCCCGATCGGGCGACGTTTTAAATCAGATTCCTAATCATCATCGAAGACTTATTTCTGTCCTACTATTGCCATTTCATATGATGAAAACGAAACCAAAAGGTTCCCTTGTTAGTGATAAAACCTTTTATGTCATTCTTTTCCCTGATACATATAATATGATGGAATAAAGAATAAGAATAAGAATAAGTGCTGGTTTCTGAACTCGGAAAATAGGGCATTTGTAATACATCATCATAACCACCCCATAGTACATCCTTCCAATCTCCTTCCAAACTCAAGTCTTTCTCTACATTCTCATCCTTATTCAGTCCGGAAATTGAAAATTGCACTGCCATAATAGTCGACCAAGGATGGGCAGAGATGCGTTTGAAGAGAGCAAAGGACAAAGAGGGAGGTTATTAGAAAGATAAATAAATGTAAAAGGTAAAGGTACAACCCGATATTGAACGCGCTATCACTGTAGGGAGTTTTAATTTAACGCGGAGTGATCTTTTAACGCGGGGTGTTCTTCTAGCGCAGTCTCATGGAGAAAAAAACAACAACCCGCTAGTTCCTTGTCATCTGATGTCCTTCCCGTCATAGGACTGAATCATGATTGTACGTGAATCGTATCGAATTTCACCGTAGAATACATCATTCCTATTCTCTGAACAGATCGCAAAATCAAGTAGACCGAAACAAAATATTGCGGCTCATACTCTGTCCATCAAAAGAAAAGATAAGAAATAAAAAAAAACTCTCATTGTTTCACAAGCTCTCACACCTTTTTTTATTTTCTTTAGAATAGCTTTTGTTGCGGAAGGTGCAAAGGTCAAAAACTATCTGAATTTACGGCGATATCTAGGAATTAAATTATCGAAGTAGAGGAAGCAAATACAGTAATCCTACAGTATTCTGAAATCCACAAAAAGGTCGGGATGAAATTCGTAAAGTGGCTAAAAAGCGACTGGAAAAGACGGACAGGACTTAGGAGAAGTCATCAAAAGGAGAGAGTTAGAGACTTCATTCTTTGCTTCTCCCTCTCCATCTTGAGGATGATACGATCTGATGTGACATGTAGCAGAAAAGGAGAGGGAGAGGGAGAGGTGGAGAGGGAAAGAGAGAGGGAGAGAGAGAAACTTGGATAGGGAGAGGTATGGAGTCAAACAAAATACGGACCTCTACCCCCTTATAAATCATCAAGCGTGAGACAAACTACAAACATTGCGTGAGTGAATTCTGGGAATTTTGCGATGTTCGGAATATGGAAAAGGAAAAAAAACCGGCGTAGAGAAAAAAGGTGAAGAGGGCTCTATTCTCGCTAATGATCTATCCAAAATTTGGCCAAAATGATGAAAAGAAAAAAATTATAAAGAAATTAAAAGAAAGATGAAAGATGAGTTCATTGTTTCTAACAATCATTCCTGATTTCCAGGAGTAGCTTCTTATATATTATTTATTTATTTATGTGGTGACAGTGGCGGAAAACAAATACAAATAGGGTGAAATCTATAGTGCACATAAAATACTATGTCGCAACTGTGGCAACATAAGACAATAGAGTGATAGATTACAAATTGGACAGATTCAACGAAGATTTAACGGTTCTACTAAAAGATTTGGAATTAGGGCAAATAATACAATTATTCTTGCGAATTCGCCAAATTTTAGAGCGTCTCAAAATATAAAACAACATTCATATTGTTTCAATGTTCTATGCAAATACCTCAATAGATAAATATTCAGAAAAAACTCTCCTCATTGCGCATACTCTCTCGCCTCTTTTCTTTTCTTTTCTTGTTTTGTGATCATGCATGCGAGATACTGATAAAGAAGTTTTTAAAAAAATAATTTTAAAACATCACATTACATGATTGACGATAAGAGTTCGAATAGTCATTATCATCAATTTCGGCATGGCCGAAAAAAACACCGCGAATATCTTTCTGATCATACGGAAGAATCGTAAATTATGAGAAACGAATCGAAAGAATCAACAGAAACATATATCTACTTCTTGCCCAATGTATACTATTATTCGTATATTTGAACAAATACATAAATAAATAAAGTAGTAGCATTTGGGATCATGCGAAATACTGATAAAGAAGAGTTCAGTAATTTTGAAAAAGGTAATAGGATTTTTGTGCTGAATTTCATGCAATGAAAAATTAGTTTTGGAAAACTGGGACTACTGATTAGAGATTTACTGAATATCGGAATTTTTACCGAAGTTTTTCTCAAGTTTTATCTATTTTTTTAAAATTAAGAAATACCGAATCGGTAAAAACATTTGAAAATCACGTTTTTGAACATTTTCGATCATATTTACATCTCGGGGAACAATTCAATAAATTCATGCAAAATTTCATCCGTTCCTTTCATGGCACATCCAGAGCTAATTTTAAACTCTCCGCTCTGGCAATACTCTCTCGCTCGATTTGTCTACGAGAGATCTTTGCCAGAGCGGAGAGTAAGAGTAGCTCAGGGCATGCCTTTAAAGGTCGGTGCTCAAAAATAATGAAGCACTACCTATCTCTTCTAAGGCTACTGAAGCGAACTGAACGCTATTCAATTGAAAGCTAAATGCAAAAGTTCTTATTCAAGACAATCTAGACAGTCCTAGGGAGAGGGAGGGGAGAGGGAGAGGAGAGAGAGAGGGAGGGGAGAGGGAGAGGAGAGGGAGAGGGAGAGGGAGAGGGAAAGGGAGAGGGAGAGGGAGAGGGAGAGGGAGAGGGAGAGGGAGAGGGAGAGGGAGAGGGAGAGGGAGAGGGAGAGGGAGAGGGAGTGGGAAAGGGAGAGGGAGAGGGAGAGGGAGAGGGAGAGGGAGAGGGAGAGGGAGAGGGAGAGGGAGAGGGAGAGGGAGAGGGAGAGGGAGAGGGAGAGGGAGAGGGAGAGGGAGAGGGAGAGGGAGGGGAGAGGGAGAGGAGAGAGAGAGGGAGAGAGGCCTAGTCAAGCGTTATCATACTCTTATGTATTGTCTTTATTGTTAGGAAAGGATAGAACATGAGATCTCTTCAAACGTTCTACTCTTTCCGTTCTTTTCGAGTATAAGAAACAGTGCGTGATAGTAAGATATCGTCGATAAGATTATAGAGAAAGAAAGGAAGGGAGAGACTAAGAAATGGGCTGTGTTAGAAACTTTTGTAAGAAATAAACCATAATTAATCTAAAACGATCCTAGAGTGGTGATTGGGCCAAAACAAACGATGCTAGAGTACGGTTGAAATATAGTACTTCACAATTTTTCGACTGTATCGTTCATGCGTGAGCATGTGATAAATATATATATATAGTAGACGGAATGACTAGAAAGGAAGGTAGGTGGTGATGAGATAAATGAATTGGGCACCGTAGAAAAATTATGCAATGTAATCGATCTATGAGCAATTATAAGTAAACACTCAATTAAAGAGCCGATCAATAATAATTACGGTAGATCATGAGGCAAACGTTTCTGTAGATGAACAGAACACATGAGCGTTGTCTGAATCTTGATACCCATACCAATCCTAATGTAGAAGTAAGAGTTGACAAGCACGCAGGGGAAAAACAAAGTTAGATTTCATTTGAGTAAACGCAATGAAGAAACAAGGATAAAGCATAGGCAAATCCACGATGCACTCTAATTCGAGTATGACTGAGGTCGGGAGAGGGAGAGGGAGAGGGAGAGGGAAAGGGAGAGGGAGAGGGAGAGGGAGAGGGAGATTGAGAGGGAGAGGGAGAGGGAGAGGGAGAGGGAGAGGAAAAGGGAGGAGGAGAAAGGTTAGAGACAGGAAAAGGGAGCGGAAACTACAGAGAATAGAGTGTCCGGTGGGATGAAACATAAGACAATCAGGAAGGATGGAAGAATGATGGAGAGGGAGAGAGAGGGAGGAAGGGAGGGAGAGAGAGAGAGAAGTAGAGAGAGAGAGAGAGGAGGGAGACAGAGAGAGGGAGTACCTCAAATTTCAGACGCACTTTCTCCCGTTATTCTATGTATATTCACTTCGGTCGAGAACTATAGTTGGGATGTCTATTTCATCATTCGAAATGAAATTATTTGAAGGTCTCCATATGTGGACCCACGTTATCACAATCTCAGGCAATATTTGAATCAGAGCCTAAAAGATTTACCTTGATGCTTCTCGATTTTTTTCGTTAAAAAAAAGTTTATGCTAATTCGCAAAAGGGGTATTTATCGGAAAATATTATGATATTATTATGAAGAATGCCTACCGTTATTCGTGCACTCTAGAGCGCTAACAACCAATCGTCGTGGTATTGCCAGTTCAGAGATTGAACTCTCCCTCTCCCTCTCCCTCTCCCTCTCCCTCTCCCTCTCCCTCTCCCTCTCATGATATCTGCACCGTGAATCGCATTATACTCTCTCTATCTCTCACTCCGAGGGAGCATAATGGGTTACTGGGTGGTAATTGACAACATCGAGATTAGAAATCGAGATATACTGGATAATTTGAATTATGGGGCACTAAATATTAACTACATATTGATTTACAGTAACCACAGTAATATTAAAGGCACACACGAGCTAATTTTACCCTCCGCTCTGGCAATACTCTCTCGTAGACAAAGAAAGCGAGAGAGTGTGGTCAGAGCGGAGAATTGCCACTGTCCTCTGGCGACCTCTTGAGTACGGTAGCGGGAACTATACCCAAAGTGGACGGAATTTGATATATCCTGATTCATTGAACATGCGCAACCGTACTGTTGTGAAGCACCAACAGGATAGAAATTACTCAGTGGATGAACTAATAAATATATAAATAAATAAATAAATAAACATTTCAAGAAAAAACGTGAGAGCCACTGAAATACTGATAGAAGCGAATTTCTAAGCCACCTCCCTCTTCTCCCTCTAACTCTCTCCTCCTTCTCTCCTCCCTCTCTCCTCCCTCTCTCCTCCCTCTCTCCTCCCTGTTTCCTCCCTCTCTCCCCCTCTCTCCTCCCTCTCTCTCTCTCCTCTCCCTCTCCCTACCCTTCTCTCTCTCCCCATTCAAAATGGGACCATCACGATGGAGGGATCAGTGCAGTCATTTGTCAGTGAGGATGAAAGAGGAAGTGAAAGATGGAGAATGAGAAGGGGTTAGAGAGCACAGTATTCTGGTCCAAGCCATTTTTCTTCCAAAGCAAGACAAAGGAGAGAGCATTGTATTCGAGAGAGTTTGTATGTTGAGCGGTCGTTCTTGCTTTGAAAGTCATGAGAACGCTGTGAGAGCATGGATTAGGTTTAGGCATGGACGACGATTCTTCACGCAGAACCGTGACAGAAGAGTTTAACCCATCAGTTTTCGGGCTGATTTTGGGCTCGCAAAAGGATTCAAAAGAACGAAATATAGCACGCGAAGTTTGGCGAGTTTAAAACTCCCCGCGTTTGATTAACTCCCCGCGTTGACCACAGAGACCAGGTCCATTCACATCAATGGTTCTTTAAAGGAGTACTTGCATATAATATTTATTGCTCTTCCCATCATGACCACACACACTTCCTGCAGACAAAGAGTTAGAGAGTTAGCGCGGAGAGTTTCGGATTAACACTGAGTGTTTTTAAAAGGCACTCCACGATCACATTTGAAGCTCTCCGCTCTGGCAATTCTCTCTCGCTTTCTTTATCTACGATGATAGAGCGGTGAGTAAAATTAGCTCGTGATGCACCTCGAAATAGGAAAATGACTTTCGTATGGGACCCCTGCATATTTCTTACCTCTCTCAAGTAGTGCCCTTTAAAGACACGCTACAAGCTAATCTTACTCTCCGCATTGGCAATACTCTCTCGCAGACAAAGAAAGCGAGAGAGCGTGACCAGAGCGGAGAGTTTCAAATTAACTTGGGGTGCGCCTTTAAGGAGACGAAATAATGATTGCTAACCGCTGAAACAAATGGACAATAAAGCCGCGAGCTACAAGACAAGAAAATGAGATGCGGGAGGCTCATAGGCGAGTAATTCGCCTCATAAACAACGCCTCGGGCATTGAAATTCTCCCCCCCTCCATATATTTCATATAACTACTCATATCTACGTGGATCGTTTTCACGGACTCTCGGATGGACAACAAATATAATTTATTCTTGATTGAGTGGGGAGAGAGGGGGATTGGGAGGAGAGAGACAGAGAGACAAGGGAAAATGAAAAGAGCAGATGGGCAAATCATACATTATGTATATCCTGTTCGCCTTTTATCGCACAGTGATATATCGTTGGTAGAGTCAACGAAATAGCGTGTTAAATAGTGAAAATAATATAATAAAATACTAATAATAATAATGAATAATGAAAATAGTGTGTGAAAAAGATCAAGAGACCACTGACAAAACCCACGTATATTTGCCCAAAGTGGAATAAGTGTCCCTGGTCCGTTTATTATTGTATATCAGATATGGTCTAATCCCCGGATGATCTACCCGGTCCTCCTCACAATATCTTCATCACTACAGTGGCGGTCAACAAATCGGCGTTGAAAAATTCCACAGTATGCTGCTTTCAGCCATTTTTCTGGTACTACTGCAGTATAGGGTACCAGTCCAAAATAATAGTATAATGTTTTTATGTTTATGTTTATCGACCTTTATCAAGCACAGAACCATGGGGGAGGGAATGGTTGCAACTAAACGACTGATGGGCTTGCTGAGGTCCCATACAAGGGGTATTTCTATCTTAAATAATTCTTCATTCATCTTCTTGTGATCAGCTACTGAAGACTTTATTCCAGAGCGGAGAGTCATATTAGCTTGGGGTGTGCCTTTAAGTTGTTCTGTCATCCTGTATGAGGTAAGGTAAGGTAAAGGTACAACCCGTTATTCCCCCAGGCAAAAAGACCAATTCAGTCCGGAGGGCCTAATCTCATCTTCGGACCTACTTTACCGCGTGATCAAGTCAAGTCTGTATGAGGTAGCAAGCATAAAAGGTACTAACAAGGCACTTGTAAGGCATTGGTAACGGTACTTTCCGTCATCAGCACGAATTGTGAGGAACTACATCGGACTGTATTCATACCTACATATATACTCGATAGTCCTCAGGATAATTAATAAATAAATAACGGAAGAAGGGAAGAAGGGTACGCCGGATTTATGAAGACGAATTTTCGTGTCGAGAGATGACGACCCTTGAGAAATATAAGAGGGAGAGGGAGGTGAGCATCGAGATATTAGAGAGGGAGAGGGAGAGGGAGAGGGAGAGGGAGAGGGAGAGGGAGGGAGAGGGAGAGGGGTAGACAAAGAGGGAGAGGAAGGAGCCCTTCTAAAGTACTACTCATCTATAATGGCAAACCTCATTGCAGGGCGAAGTAAGCAACGAAAAGGGCGCGAGAGGATGAGAGGAGGGCGAGGAAGAGGGAGAGGAAGAGGGAGAGGGAGAGGGAGAGGGAGAGAGAGAGAGAGAGAGAGAGAGAGAGAGAGAGAGGTAGAGGGAGAGGAAGAAGAAGAGTGAGATAATATGACCTATTCGAATATTCATTTGATTTGATGAATGACGAGTCAGGAAGCTCACCTTTGCAACTCCTCTCTCTCTCATATCTTTCGTCTCCCTCTCCCTCTCCCCCTCTCTCCGTCTTCACCAAGCAAAAACTTCCGCATTTTAATGAGATGATAATTCAATCCGTATAAATCTTCAGAGCTTATTTTAAGCGCCTGAGGCATTTTTGAGGCCGCAGCTACAGTATCTCTGAATCGCTTTAGGGCAGATCAGTCCAAGGGGACCGAAAAATGAAATAAACATCAAGGTAAAGGTAAGGTAAAGGTACAACCCGTTATTCAAGGCACACGAAGTCCTGCGGGTTATCACTGCTAGGCCAGTGATAAACATCAAGGAAAGGGCCTTTACTACCAGATTTTCATAGTATTATGAAAATCTAGTAGTTCATGGATACCTTGAGAACTTGATAGAATCCAAAGCTATTGTAGTGACACCCCCAAGCTAATTTAAACCTCTCCGCTCTGGCAATGCTCTCTCTCGCTTTCTTTGTCTACTAGAGAGCATGACCAGAGCGGAGAGTGAGATAAGCTCAGGGTGTGCCTTGAATATGCAAAAGGAATTGAAGACGTTGACCAGTGCTTCCCATCCCATATCTAGTGAATGGAGAAAGTGACCATTCAACGAAGACGGAATTCATATCATCCCTCTCCCTCTCCCCTTCTCCCTCTCCCTCTCCCTCTCCCCTTCTCCCTCTCCTCTCCCTCTCCCTTCTCCTTCTCTCTCTCCTCTCCCTCTCTCCCTCACTCACTTCTCACTTGGATATGAATTTGCATGAATAGGTTAGCGTCCGATCTTCATAGGAGATAGGCAGATGAGAGGAGGGGAGGATATAGCGGGAGGGAGAGAGAGAGAGGGAGAGATTGGGATGAGGAAGGAGAGAGGAGGGGAGAGAAGATTCTCTTGTATTTCAACACTTAAAGTCTATATGAATGAAACATTGGAAATCCCTTATATGTAAGGGATTTTTTTAAGTGGATAATTCCCTAGTAAGAAATACTTAAAATATAAAGGGTTCTGCGTAGATAAGGGAATCATTCCCCATGAGAAGTGCAGTTCTGAAACTTCCCTAATGGAGTTTTCTGTGACAATGAGTGTATTTAAATTTCGACCCTCACTTGAAGTAGACTTAAAGTGTCATTATTTAACATTAGGTAGACTTACGTCTCACTTACAAGTCCACTTATAGCGAAAGTGAAGTACACTTCAAGTTTTTAAATACTATAGTTTGTCTACGTGAGGCATCAGACGCATCTCTACAACAGTGCACAGCGAAAAACTTACGTGGTAACTCGTAAATGTCGATATTCTGTGAATAATATATATAAATTAAAAAGGTGATAGATTATTTTTGAATGTCACATGATCTTATGAATACTTATTTCATTCTGGGATTGTTTTAAAATTCACTACTTACCCAATCTCAGGCCCATTAATTGACTTGAATTTACTAATTGCCGGGGGTCTCTCTCGCTTTAGAATCTCTCCCTCTCCCTCTGGAATCTCTCCCTCTCCCTCTGGAATCTCTCCCTCTCCCTCTAGAATTTCTCTACCTTTGCTGGTGGGCTAATGAGGCGAATGATGATGATGTAATCGACGATAAATGCATCGAGGAAGGGACGAGATTGTGAGGAGTCTAAAAGTAGACCCTTCAAGGAATGAGAATGAATTAGAATTATGTAGGAGAAGTCCATCGGATGAGATATTATGAAGGTGATTGGGGGTTTATGAACCTTCTGCTTTTCACCATCTGACTTTATCACAATGCGTCTTGGTAATTTCGAAACAAATTTGGTACGGTAGCGGTACGGTAGTTGGGTTACGGTAGCTAAATATATTCTTGAAATTTTTTCATGTCGAGTTGCCCAAGGAGGGACTTAAGTTTCTGATTTTTTTATTGTCTCAATAAAAGGGAGGTATATTGAGGAAAAGTATGCAAATGTGTTTTATTGATCTCTCGACTTTTTGCGAAAGATTTCAATCTAGGCCTTTTTCAACTGAAAGGAAGTTTCGAGGAAGATTTAAATCTTGATCTTGTGTGTTCTAAGATTTTAATCTTTCAGATCGTCTAGGATGACAAATATCAAATTGCAATTCATGCGCAATTGTGTCTCGGTGAAATGAATCGTTGTAATGTCAGTTTCAATTTTTTAAAATTGTTTTATTATAGTTATATTTTTTAAATTTTATTTTTTTATTGATTTTAATTTCCTTCTTTCAGGCCCCACTATTTGGTCTAGTTCTTCTCATATTATATTGTAGTATTACAGTCAACATTGAAAAGGTATTCTAAGTGTAGTCCATGCGCGTACCTATTGAAAACTTAAAGACACACCCTAACTAATTTGAAACTCTCCGCTCTGGCCACACTCTCTAGCTTTCTTTGTCTGCAAGAGAGAGCATAGCCAATGCGGAGAGTAAAATTATCTTGGGGTGTGCCCCCTAAAGATAGAGCGTTTTTTTGTAAAATAAATGAAATTTTAGACACAACCAATCGAAAACACATCGCCATCAATTTTGATTTGGACCAAGACATATTCCAGGCATAGAAGGTTACATAAAAATTTTTACATAAATTAAACATATATGAATATGAATATTTAAGTTTACAAGACGTCGCTGAACGATTCATAGAAAGATGTCCGTATAAATGCCAAGTACTGGTAAAAAGAAAGTAAGTTCTTGAATTATTCTATGTGAAACTAAAGCGTTTCGGCGAAAATCACCCGCAAGGAAGAACCATGAAAGTGACAAACGTACAGATGGGTCAATAGTGATCAATAGAAAGAATGGCAGTCATACATTTTCGGTATCATCGCCGATATTTCTATATAATGGAACGATTTCGAAAATTCCTCTTTTTTCGCTTAAAAATCATCATTTATAGCTTCTCTTCGCATCAACTGACTGAAAATGAGCCATATATGGTGGGTCGATACTCGCATTATGGGGTATGAAAATGTTTGATAGTGAGTATGATATTGGGTAAGTTCTAAGAGTGTGTTCAGACTATTTCTTAATTCATTAATTTATTTATTTATTTATCTGGCGCAACGAGATATGTGGTAATATACGAGGGAAAGAAAAATAAACATAATGATTCTCCAAAGGTTCCAGGCGATTACAAAGATCTTAAATCACACATATGTGAGCTGTAGGTTATCTAAGACGCGAAAATTGGAAAAAAAAATTCTCGTTCACACTTTTATGTGAGATAACCTTCTTAGCTTACTCCAGTCCTTATCTCGAGCGAGAGGCATTATCCAAACTATATTTTTGATAGGGATAGATATCTCTGAATTAACTCGGGAGTGTGTTCAATGTAAGTCTCTTCGTCTGAATCGATCATTCTCTGAAATCAATTGCTTGAACTTACTCTCACTGCACTGTTTTGCCTTCCAGATCAATCGATATTGCATAACGGGTTGTAATTACCGTAACCTTTTTTAACTCTACTATTTTGCCTTCCAGATCAATCGATAAAGCGGACGCACTTCTATTCCACGCTGGTCACATTGATCCGAATGATCTACCCATTCATCGTTCACCCAATCAGCTATATGCCATGTACACCCAAGAAGCTCCCGGAAGGGCCAACATTTTCGAAAATATACGAGAGGTTAATAATAATAATATACTTTATGCGGTGCAAAAGTAAGGTATAATTTCTGATAAAATATTTGATAGGTAGTGAAGTACGCATAAATAGGATGCGAACGTATTTGATCTTTGATCTTTCTAATTTGAGTGTGTTTTTCAGCTTCCAAGATTATTTTTCAATGCATCAATCAATTATGAGAGTTCATCGACATTTCCTGACCCATATGTTCAATTAGAGAAATTGAGAGAAGATGAAGCGCCGATCAAAATAGAAGAGGTTTTTTTTTTAATTTCCTCATTTTTACTTTAATCCTGCATAATCTGTGGGCTAACTGATGTAAGTAAAATTAATGCTTGATTATGTTGAGAAGAAAGTGTATTTGGCGTACCAATCGATATTTTCAAGCGATATATGTTCAAATTTAATTTATCTACGCCCGAGGCGCAACAAGACATGAGAAAATTTAAAGAGATAAAGAACATGATATAATATATTATTGACTCTCCAGACTGGCGGGGGGGGGGAATTTTTTGTTCGTTAAATTTTAACATGTCTCTTTTTTCACAATATTCCGATCTCCATGTTCCAATCTCATGATAAATCTTGGAAATGGCGATAAAACAATGAGAAAAAAATTGAGAAACTTGTATATATCTGTTAAAAAAGGACCCATATTGGTCGCTTTTGTAGTCATTTCCGTTTCATGCAAGCGAAAGTGACTTACTTGCAAACGAAATCCAATATCCGCGAGATCATTCCAAAGATAAAGAGAACAGAAAAGTGAGGAAGCAAAATACTTTAGCTTAATAATTATCATTGCTTAAAGCTCAGCTCAAAATCACATTGATGTGCACTATTATGTAACGCTTCAGGTTGCACGAAATTAAAATTTAAAAGTATGTCGTATCCTAGGTTGAACAAGCCTGGAAGAAGAAAAAGTATTCCGTTTTATGGAAAGTTTCCAACTGCAACACTGATTCAAAGAGAGAAGATTACGTCAGTGAACTGCGCAAATACATCAATGTTACCACCATAGGTATACAAAAAGCCGTATAGAAAAATGTCGATTTTTGAGAGCTATCTTCTCGTTTTTGATCCGTTTAGAGAAGATAAATATTATTGTTAGTGTTATTATTATTATTATTATTATTATTATTATTATTATTATTATTAATATTATTATTATTATAATTATTATTATAATTATAATAATAATAATAATAATAATTATTATTATTATTATTATTTATTATTATTATTATTATTATTATTATTATTATTATTATTATTATTATTATTATTAATATTATTATTATTATAATTATTATTATAATTATTATTATTATTTATTATTATTATTATTATTATTATTATTATTATTATTATTATTATTATTATTATTATTATTATTTATTATTATTATTATTATAATTATTATTATAATAATAATAATAATAATTATTATTATTATTTATTATTATTATTATTATTATTATTATTATTATTATTATTATTATTATTATTATTATTATTATTATTATTATTATTATTATTTATTATTATTATTATTAAGGAAAATGTGGCAAGTCAGAAACAGAAGTTAAATCAGTGAATGTCGAAGATTACTTTTTCTATTTGTCATTTGAGAATACGGTTTGCCCAGAATACTTCTCGGAAAAGGTAAGAAAATTATATTTTTGATTTAATGAAACCATATTTTCAGTTTAACTACTTCTTAAGTTTCACAATTCAAATTGTTTTATCGCGAAAGGTTACTCATTTCTATTTGATGCCCTTTATCTGTGTTATTTCTATAATTCCTCTGGCATAATAATAGCTCCGCACTAGAATTGGATATTATACGTAATAAAATAAATAAACAAACCGGCGCCTTTCAGATGGTTTTATCACATTTTCCGACTGATTCTTACATAGCCGCCGATGACTTTGAAAGTCCCAAACAATTTGCACAGTTTCTCCATTTATTAATGGAGAATAGAGAGAAATATCTCAGGTTTTACATTTTATTTTATAATATTTAGAAAATATTTCACATAATGACACATGAAAATGAAGGAAACTCAACTCACAGTCTTAAAGGGAGAGAAACATTTGTCAAATACCGTTATCAACAGCCAGAAATATTTTAGAAATTTTGTTGCGCGAATTATGAAATTTTTACAGCTTTCACTGGCCCTTGAAATCCCCCCTAATTGGGCTTGAATTTGTTCACATTTTAATTAATGAAATGAAATTATTCAGATACTTTTCATGGATCACCGAATACTCACGAAATTTCACACATCGACCCGGGATTTGTAATTTATGCAAGGGATTGAACGAACGAAGGATACATGGATCATCGCCATTG
This sequence comes from Parapristionchus giblindavisi, assembly GCA_943737045.1. Classification (NCBI taxonomy): domain Eukaryota; kingdom Metazoa; phylum Nematoda; class Chromadorea; order Rhabditida; family Diplogasteridae; genus Parapristionchus; species Parapristionchus giblindavisi. The sequence continues at coordinate 75,125 of CALSFV010000238.1, forward strand.
TTGTTCGATCATCATTCCTGGTTGGATAATGAACAATGCATTCACGATTTCGCTAGGAAAACGCTATTAAAAAGATATTGATAAATTTTCACGACCCTAACCGATTGCTGAAACGCAGTGATAAAGCAGCGAAGAGATAATAGCAGTGTCTTTTCGATAATTCAGATTTTTGCCATGCATTATAAGTTTCAGACTTTCAATATATTTGCTAAATATCTATTGAAAGATTGATTACACTTGACTTTTGGCTGATTCAAAACAATTCAACTCCAAGTGCTGACCACAAACTCAGCGCGGTTATTGTTTTGCATAATAAGCGTAACTGAATGTGCTCTGATGCGTTGTTACATTTTCAAAACGTGCTCACGCCGTAACCCCCGCCGTAGCGTTTTCGTAACGTCTCCGTCGTTACGGCGGCGGTTACGGCGTGCGCACGTTTTGAAAATGTAACAGCACATGAGCAACGCTCGAAGCTTTGTTGTGAGCTACGGAACTGAGAATGGTTGAATGGACCACGTAAGGAGAGAAAATACGAGGAAGACCCGCAACGAGATGGAGATGGATAACTTTGTTATAACACGGTTCTCCAGTCTCGGTCAACGGTCGCAAGGGGTCTCATTATCATACATTTTTACAGGAGATCCGTGATAACTTCTTATTCATGCCCCTCATAATACGTCATCACTTCATTTGTTCAGATTCCGAAGAACACAAAACTTTATTAAGTAGCAATATATTAGGTCGATAAGAGAAAGGTGTGCCATCGATTTGTCGATCTCCTAATATAGAAAAATGAAGAACAACAAAAGATATGGAAATCATTGGTTGAATGTTTGACACACGGGACACATATAATAAACACGATTGATATGATATATAGTCACAATACCATAGTAAATGAAAGTAATGAGCAAGGTGGAACAAAGATAGAAACATGAAGCAAATGATCGATAGGTTCGATAAAAATCGATAATCAATGAAATCAGTAATCGATATGTGTAGATCAATGGGCAGCAACCATCTCCTTCGGCTCGTCGGTGACGAGAATGTGGTGGACCTCGGCCATTTCCCCCGATGGTGCCAGGATCTGTAAGGATTCAAATACAGGAATACTGTAACCCGTGATAACAAAGGAATAACGTAGTACTGTAGCCCGTGATAATAAAGATCTCGACCGATAACTGCATGTATATTGCAAGCTGTTTATTGTTTTGCCAGCGATGGAGTTATGAAGCGACTTCCTCCATGAGCAAAGCATTGCTTCTATTATATTTGATTGAGCTATGAATCACTTTATCATTATTTGATAAGCGCCATTTCGAGAATTTCTGCCATTTCTCAGACGCTAAGAGGAATGATCCGAAACTTTTTTTATTATACAACATTTGATCCTTGATCTTTGCCAATATCTAAATATCCAAATGGAGTAAAGACTACACATAGAGAAAAAAGCGTTATCCATGGAGCACAAGACCAGAGAAGTGTTACATTTAACACTTTTTGAGCTAAAATATAACACTTCTCAGAACTAAGTCCAATAAAGCAGCTGGTTTCAAATTTACTTTCAATAGAAAATGATAAAATCCATTTCATAATTTATAATAAAAAATCAATAATCAACATTTTAACCATAGGTCGAATGGCTAGGATATCGGTTTTCAAAATGCGGTCAGACTAGGTACTTTGTAACATACTTTTCGAACTATGATTTTTAAATTTACAAAATCTCTCACGTGAACTTGTTCGGTCGCCTTGGTTTCCTCCGTCTTAGGCTCCGCATGCTCCTCTACCGTATCCACCACCGTAATAATCTGCTTCTGGGCGGACGGTGGTGTGCTCGTGGGCGTGATGACGGGGGCGTCGGCCGCATTGCGCTGCGCCTTGCTCATCTGAAAACATGTGTCGAATAGCTAGGTTATCAGTTATCAAAATCTGGGTCAGATTTTTCGATTTTGTGAAATTTTGGCTCAAAATCCGGTCAGGCTTGGTACTTTATAACCTACTTTTCGACCTATGTTTACTGACTTACAATTTTCATTTTTTACATTTACAGTTACATTCTGTTTACATTTTTGTTTACTGTTTACATTCCGTTTTTAATTTACAGACTGAAAACCGCGAAATTTAAAAAAAAAACACCCCGCGTTACCGAGAGTATTTGCCGGAAGCAGAGCCGGAAAGCAATTCATCCGACGAGTTTACGGATTTTATGGTGCACTATGTTACCGATTTCGCTACATTTTTTCCATAGACTAATATAAAAGGTTGCACTGGCTCCATCTTCAATGATCTTCACAAAAGCTTCTTTTAATTCTATTTCTATACGAGCTTTGTAATCATCCTTAGACAACTCCAACACAAAATCGCATCACATGACATTTATCACCACCCTCTTCAGACCGACAACAATCCCCTCTTATCTTCTCCGCTCTTTCAACTTGCAAAAGCAAAATTATGAACCCACTTAGCATTTAGATAACAGGCTTTCTCAATGTTACAGTAATTTCAAGGACTAAATTAGTTTTACTAATCTAGTTATTACTCATATTGGGATATTGAAGCAGTTCAAGGGCCATTTTAATTTTTAAAAAATCAATCGATGAAGCGGTCAAACTATAGCAAACCGGTGTGTGTACACACAGAGAAATAAGTGTTATCCACGGAGCATAAGACCTGAGAAACGTTATATTTAACACTTTTTGAGCTCGAAAGGGTTAAATCTAACACTTCTCAGGTCTTATGCTCCGTGGATAACACTTATTTCTCTGTGTGTAGATTCAAAAAAAATTTAATTTAATTTAAAAAAATAAATGCCTTAATCTCGTCTTCGGCAGACTCCTTGAGCACGGGACTGACGGCTGCGGCCTCCTTCGACACCTCGTACGACTGCTTCTGACCCATCGCGGCGGTTACTGTAGATTACTGCAATCAGGGTTACTGTAGATTACTGTAAGTTACTGTAGTTCATTACAAAATGATCAGCACACCCTAACGGGGGTCACTGTAGACATGCTTATCGTACGCACAATAATGCATTACCACAGATTCAATACGGTATGGACTGGGAGAGGGTTATGGTAGCGGGGAGCGGAGTACGGTAGGCGCAAGATACGATGAGATACACAGAGCTATCGATTATCGATTAGTTTGGCTTGAAAAAAGGCATATCGTTCATCGACATACAACAATTCTCCTAAACAAATACTGATGGGATGAAACATAATTGAGCGCATAGCCTTGCTCTCCCATCGGGGCATTGCGCATAGCCTTGTATCGCAAAAATTGACAAATTTCCAGCAGAATTTGTCAAAAAGTAGCCATACGCACAGCCTTGCCTCTCAACTTCCCCGGTTTTCCCCCAACGTGCACACCTATGTTGATAATGGACGGTCAGAATCGAGCTACCTTTACCCCACAGCGTGTTCGAGAGCGCTCGTGGAGTGACAGAGAAGAAGGTAGATCGCAAAAAGGAGAGAGTACGCAAAAGTGATAGAGTACAGACGACTTGAGTACACCATGGTTTTTTTTGTTGGCACTTTGCCAAAATTTCAATGCGCGCTCGTCATATGTTAGAGAAACGCTGTGTTAGCCAGCTCATGTATGACATCACAGCGTTCTCATGACTTTCAAAGCAAGAACGACCGCTCAACATACAAACTCTCTCGAATACAATGGTCTCTCCTTTGTCTTGCTTTGGAAGAAAAATGGCTTGGACCAGAATACTGTGACATGAATCGATGAAACAACAGCAGCATATGAACCTACTAGCAACGATCGCGCTCTATTCCTATGCAATCTGCCAACGAGAAACATACATTTTCATACCCTCACTGTGTGAGGATTGACCCACTATATACGGCTCATTTTCAGGGTCTACCCACTATATAAAGCTCATTTTTTATGTGAAAGACTTTAATTTAAGCGAAAACTAACGATTTTTCTAAATCGACCCACTATATAAAAATAATTCGGTGAGGGCACCGAAAATGTATGAACGAGAAAGAATTAATCGAAAAATATAAACGAAAAGCTTAATGTGCAGGATTCATTCAAACAAATAGCATCGTTTTACTGGGCCATTCCATACTATTTTCGAAACCGTCATGTCGGCGCCCATGTATGATTTGGTCACTGGATTGTTCAAACGGTCAAAGGTCTAAATGCAACTGTACAGAGACGACAATTGAAGATCAATGCTCCTCTTTCTTTACTCCTCTTTTATTGCATCTGTTTCGTTTCTGTTTCTGTTTTGTTTGTTTTGTTTCAGATACTGTATGCGATGATTACTTACGGTATGCGAAGTGAAATTTATTTGATATAAAGAATCTCACAACCAGCCACTCGACGAGAGTGGAAGACATGATAATGAGTGGTAAACAATGTCCCTTTGAGATAATGAATCATTGAAATGGGAAATAGAGGGAATAACATAGATAATTAATATTCAAATGCTAATGTGATTCCTCTGATCATTGAGAGAAATTCAACTGTCTATACGAAAACATATTTTGAACTCATATCGTTTCGATTTCCCCTTTGAAATGGTAGAACGATTGTCATTTTGTTTGTTTTTTATCGTATCGTGTCTGCCTAAAAATAATCAGAACCGGATCGATGTGAGCTACAACTTTGCTGTTGACTGCAAAGCACTCAGATGCGAGGGAAATTAGATATATCTTCAAACGTGCCTCAAATGGGGCGAGGCGGGTGGAGTGAACAGAGAGTAAGGAGAGGGGAAGGGGGAGGGGCGAGAGATAGCGTAATCCCCGCTATTTACCGGTGATTACGCTATCTTGGCAGTCTCTCTTCTCTCTTGCGGGAAACGACGAGAGAGAGGCAAAGGATGGGAAGAGGGCGCGGTAAATTCGATTACGCGTGTTTACTGACTTACAATTTTCATTTTTTACATTTACAGTTACATTCTGTTTACATTTTTGTTTACTGTACCGGTGATTACGCTATCTTGGCAGTCTCTCTTCTCTCTTGCGGGAAACGACGAGAGAGAGGCAAAGGATGGGAAGAGGGCGCGGTAAATTCGATTACGCGTGTTTACTGACTTACAATTTTCATTTTTTACATTTACAGTTACATTCTGTTTACATTTTTGTTTACTGTTTACATTCCGTTTTTAATTTACAGACTGAAAACCGCGAAATTTAAAAAAAAACACCCCGCGTTACCGAGAGTATTTGCCGGAAGCAGAGCCGGAAAGCAATTCATCCGACGAGTTTACGGATTTTATGGTGCACTATGTTACCGATTTCGCTACATTTTTTCCATAGACTAATATAAAAGGTTGCACTGGCTCCATCTTCAATGATCTTCACAAAAGCTTCTTTTAATTCTATTTCTATACGAGCTTTGTAATCATCCTTAGACAACTCCAACACAAAATCGCATCACATGACATTTATCACCACCCTCTTCAGACCGACAACAATCCCCTCTTATCTTCTCCGCTCTTTCAACTTGCAAAAGCAAAATTATGAACCCACTTAGCATTTAGATAACAGGCTTTCTCAATGTTACAGTAATTTCAAGGACTAAATTAGTTTTACTAATCTAGTTATTACTCATATTGGGATATTGAAGCAGTTCAAGGGCCATTTTAATTTTTAAAAAATCAATCGATGAAGCGGTCAAACTATAGCAAACCGGTGTGTGTACACACAGAGAAATAAGTGTTATCCACGGAGCATAAGACCTGAGAAACGTTATATTTAACACTTTTTGAGCTCGAAAGGGTTAAATCTAACACTTCTCAGGTCTTATGCTCCGTGGATAACACTTATTTCTCTGTGTGTAGATTCAAAAAAAATTTAATTTAATTTAAAAAAATAAATACCTTAATCTCGTCTTCGGCAGACTCCTTGAGCACGGGACTGACGGCTGCGGCCTCCTTCGACACCTCGTACGACTGCTTCTGACCCATCGCGGCGGTTACTGTAGATTACTGCAATCAGGGTTACTGTAGATTACTGTAAGTTACTGTAGTTCATTACAAAATGATCAGCACACCCTAACGGGGGTCACTGTAGACATGCTTATCGTACGCACAATAATGCATTACCACAGATTCAATACGGTATGGACTGGGAGAGGGTTATGGTAGCGGGGAGCGGAGTACGGTAGGCGCAAGATACGATGAGATACACAGAGCTATCGATTATCGATTAGTTTGGCTTGAAAAAAGGCATATCGTTCATCGACATACAACAATTCTCCTAAACAAATACTGATGGGATGAAACATAATTGAGCGCATAGCCTTGCTCTCCCATCGGGGCATTGCGCATAGCCTTGTATCGCAAAAATTGACAAATTTCCAGCAGAATTTGTCAAAAAGTAGCCATACGCACAGCCTTGCCTCTCAACTTCCCCGGTTTTCCCCCAACGTGCACACCTATGTTGATAATGGACGGTCAGAATCGAGCTACCTTTACCCCACAGCGTGTTCGAGAGCGCTCGTGGAGTGACAGAGAAGAAGGTAGATCGCAAAAGGGAGAGAGTACGCAAAAGTGATAGAGTACAGACGACTTGAGTACACCATGGTTTTTTTTGTTGGCACTTTGCCAAAATTTCAATGCGCGCTCGTCATATGTTAGAGAAACGCTGTGTTAGCCAGCTCATGTATGACATCACAGCGTTCTCATGACTTTCAAAGCAAGAACGACCGCTCAACATACAAACTCTCTCGAATACAATGGTCTCTCCTTTGTCTTGCTTTGGAAGAAAAATGGCTTGGACCAGAATACTGTGACATGAATCGATGAAACAACAGCAGCATATGAACCTACTAGCAACGATCGCGCTCTATTCCTATGCAATCTGCCAACGAGAAACATACATTTTCATACCCTCACTGTGTGAGGATTGACCCACTATATACGGCTCATTTTCAGGGTCTACCCACTATATAAAGCTCATTTTTTATGTGAAAGACTTTAATTTAAGCGAAAACTAACGATTTTTCTAAATCGACCCACTATATAAAAATAATTCGGTGAGGGCACCGAAAATGTATGAACGAGAAAGAATTAATCGAAAAATATAAACGAAAAGCTTAATGTGCAGGATTCATTCAAACAAATAGCATCGTTTTACTGGGCCATTCCATACTATTTTCGAAACCGTCATGTCGGCGCCCATGTATGATTTGGTCACTGGATTGTTCAAACGGTCAAAGGTCTAAATGCAACTGTACAGAGACGACAATTGAAGATCAATGCTCCTCTTTCTTTACTCCTCTTTTATTGCATCTGTTTCGTTTCTGTTTCTGTTTTGTTTGTTTTGTTTCAGATACTGTATGCGATGATTACTTACGGTATGCGAAGTGAAATTTATTTGATATAAAGAATCTCACAACCAGCCACTCGACGAGAGTGGAAGACATGATAATGAGTGGTAAACAATGTCCCTTTGAGATAATGAATCATTGAAATGGGAAATAGAGGGAATAACATAGATAATTAATATTCAAATGCTAATGTGATTCCTCTGATCATTGAGAGAAATTCAACTGTCTATACGAAAACATATTTTGAACTCATATCGTTTCGATTTCCCCTTTGAAATGGTAGAACGATTGTCATTTTGTTTGTTTTTTATCGTATCGTGTCTGCCTAAAAATAATCAGAACCGGATCGATGTGAGCTACAACTTTGCTGTTGACTGCAAAGCACTCAGATGCGAGGGAAATTAGATATATCTTCAAACGTGCCTCAAATGGGGCGAGGCGGGTGGAGTGAACAGAGAGTAAGGAGAGGGGAAGGGGGAGGGGCGAGAGATAGCGTAATCCCCGCTATTTACCGGTGATTACGCTATCTTGGCAGTCTCTCTTCTCTCTTGCGGGAAACGACGAGAGAGAGGCAAAGGATGGGAAGAGGGCGCGGTAAATTCGATTACGCGTGTTTACTGACTTACAATTTTCATTTTTTACATTTACAGTTACATTCTGTTTACATTTTTGTTTACTGTACCGGTGATTACGCTATCTTGGCAGTCTCTCTTCTCTCTTGCGGGAAACGACGAGAGAGAGGCAAAGGATGGGAAGAGGGCGCGGTAAATTCGATTACGCGTGTTTACTGACTTACAATTTTCATTTTTTACATTTACAGTTACATTCTGTTTACATTTTTGTTTACTGTTTACATTCCGTTTTTAATTTACAGACTGAAAACCGCGAAATTTAAAAAAAAACACCCCGCGTTACCGAGAGTATTTGCCGGAAGCAGAGCCGGAAAGCAATTCATCCGACGAGTTTACGGATTTTATGGTGCACTATGTTACCGATTTCGCTACATTTTTTCCATAGACTAATATAAAAGGTTGCACTGGCTCCATCTTCAATGATCTTCACAAAAGCTTCTTTTAATTCTATTTCTATACGAGCTTTGTAATCATCCTTAGACAACTCCAACACAAAATCGCATCACATGACATTTATCACCACCCTCTTCAGACCGACAACAATCCCCTCTTATCTTCTCCGCTCTTTCAACTTGCAAAAGCAAAATTATGAACCCACTTAGCATTTAGATAACAGGCTTTCTCAATGTTACAGTAATTTCAAGGACTAAATTAGTTTTACTAATCTAGTTATTACTCATATTGGGATATTGAAGCAGTTCAAGGGCCATTTTAATTTTTAAAAAATCAATCGATGAAGCGGTCAAACTATAGCAAACCGGTGTGTGTACACATAGAGAAATAAGTGTTATCCACGGAGCATAAGACCTGAGAAACGTTATATTTAACACTTTTTGAGCTCGAAAGGGTTAAATCTAACACTTCTCAGGTCTTATGCTCCGTGGATAACACTTATTTCTCTGTGTGTAGATTCAAAAAAAATTTAATTTAATTTAAAAAAATAAATACCTTAATCTCGTCTTCGGCAGACTCCTTGAGCACGGGACTGACGGCTGCGGCCTCCTTCGACACCTCGTACGACTGCTTCTGACCCATCGCGGCGGTTACTGTAGATTACTGCAATCAGGGTTACTGTAGATTACTGTAAGTTACTGTAGTTCATTACAAAATGATCAGCACACCCTAACGGGGGTCACTGTAGACATGCTTATCGTACGCACAATAATGCATTACCACAGATTCAATACGGTATGGACTGGGAGAGGGTTATGGTAGCGGGGAGCGGAGTACGGTAGGCGCAAGATACGATGAGATACACAGAGCTATCGATTATCGATTAGTTTGGCTTGAAAAAAGGCATATCGTTCATCGACATACAACAATTCTCCTAAACAAATAATGATGGGATGAAACATAATTGAGCGCACAGCCTTGCTCTCCCATCGGGGCATTGCGCATAGCCTTGTATCGCAAAAATTGACAAATTTCCAGCAGAAATTGTCAAAAAGTAGCCATACGCACAGCCTTGCCTCTCAACTTCCCCGGTTTTCCCCCAACGTGCACACCTATGTTGATAATGGACGGTCAGAATCGAGCTACCTTTACCCCACAGCGTGTTCGAGAGCGCTCGTGGAGTGACAGAGAAGAAGGTAGATCGCAAAAGGGAGAGAGTACGCAAAAGTGATAGAGTACAGACGACTTGAGTACACCATGGTTTTTTTTGTTGGCACTTTGCCAAAATTTCAATGCGCGCTCGTCATATGTTAGAGAAACGCTGTGTTAGCCAGCTCATGTATGACATGAATCGATGAAACAACAGCAGCATATGAACCTACTAGCAACGATCGCGCTCTATTCCTATGCAATCTGCCAACGAGAAACATACATTTTCATACCCTCACAGTGTGAGGATTGACCCACTATATACGGCTCATTTTCAGGGTCTACCCACTATATAAAGCTCATTTTTTATGTGAAAGACTTTAATTTAAGCGAAAACTAACGATTTTTCTAAATCGACCCACTATATAAAAATAATTCGGTGAGGGCACCGAAAATGTATGAACGAGAAAGAATTAATCGAAAAATATAAACGAAAAGCTTAATGTGCAGGATTCATTCAAACAAATATCATCGTTTTACTGGGCCATTCCATACTATTTTCGAAACCGTCATGTCGGCGCCCATGTATGATTTGGTCACTGGATTGTTCAAACGGTCAAAGGTCTAAATGCAACTGTACAGAGACGACAATTGAAGATCAATGCTCCTCTTTCTTTACTCCTCTTTTATTGCATCTGTTTCGTTACTGTTTCTGTTTTGTTTGTTTTGTTTCAGATACTGTATGCGATGATTACTTACGGTATGCGAAGTGAAATTTATTTGATATAAAGAATCTCACAACCAGCCACTCGACGAGAGTGGAAGACATGATAATGAGTGGTAAACAATGTCCCTTTGAGATAATGAATCATTGAAATGGGAAATAGAGGGAATAACATAGATAATTAATATTCAAATGCTAATGTGATTCCTCTGATCATTGAGAGAAATTCAACTGTCTATACGAAAACATATTTTGAACTCATATCGTTTCGATTTCCCCTTTGAAATGGTAGAACGATTGTCATTTTGTTTGTTTTTTATCGTATCGTGTCTGCCTAAAAATAATCAGAACCGGATCGATGTGAGCTACAACTTTGCTGTTGACTGCAAAGCACTCAGATGCGAGGGGAATTAGATATGAGGCCGTTTACGTAAGAGTCGACTAACTGCCGGTACAGTCAAAAAATCAAATTTTGGGGATCGGGGTTCTCAAGCGTGCTGATGACGATGGTCATGTTCATTTTGCACCTAGAGTCACCGTTGAGGCCAGACGACGTCGCGTTGAATTCGCGTTTTTAGTCATTTCTCATCTGCCGATAGTGCTAAAATTTACAGACTACGCCCCTTTGGGCAGAATTTGATGACGATCACGCCAGTCTAATTAATTTTTCATGAAAAAAATTGTGAAATTTTCAAAATTAGAATTTCTCTCAAAGGCAAAAGTGTTTATTGCGAGATACATAGATCGGACACTAATAGCTTCATGATCCCATAGAAAAAATTTCAGCCAATTTGAGGTCGACCGTTTCGAGAAAATCAACTTTTAGTGCAGTGAGATTGCCGTTAAAAAGAGGCAATACCGTCCTCTGATCTACCTCCTTGACTCTCTTCCCACCGATCGATAGGGGCCCACACTGCATGTCCCCTTCCTTTACTACACTGTCGCCTAGCCGATTATATGAAGAATTCTTGTTAACCATAAGAGCATTCTGTGGACAAATTAATATAACATTAACAATTTATTGTTGTAAACAAACAAAAGTCATAAAATAACTATTCAAATCCGAATTGGAACAATAAAAGTATGAAATCCACTACAAAAGTACTACTCCTCTTCACTATAGATCTCTTCATAATGATCGTGGACAATGTTCATCATCGATGTGAACTCGTCGACTTCTTCATCCGAACTAATCTCACAATAGGTATTCTTTCTATTCTTCATTCCCTTTCCTCTGAGTACGTTTTACTCTTGAAGATATTGTGTTTGACTTCTGTAAAGCCTAAGAAGATGAATCACAATCTTTATTCAAACCTCTTCAATTGTATTCTCAGCTTGTTTATCAACACTTGGAGTGATTGTCCACGATTATTATGAAGAGATTTATAGTGAAGAGGAGTAGTAGTTTTGTAGTGGATTTCATACTTTAAGAGAGATGGCCGTTTATACTCGACCACCCCCCGGACACGTGCGCTAGCAATGGGAACTGGGGGTCCATACTTGGGTGTTAGGAGTGTCACCGGCCCTTATTACACAAAACAGCAGAAATTTCCTGTTTATGCCCTCAGGCTATTTAAAAAAATAATTTTAATAAAAAAACGTTAAAAAATCATAATTTTTCAAATTGTTGAGATGAAGTCTAAATATCATTTGCGATGCGTCTAGGGTGCACAGAGGTTGCTAATACACTATTAGCATCGAATGTGCGTTGATTCCTAAACCACTTTTTAGACTCAAAATTATGGTTTTTTCGGACAAATTATCGCTTGTTGTAGATTGCTGCAAAGATTTCCGACCAGGTATTGTAGCCTAAGCAATTCTGCATTGATTTCACTTAAAACCGGATTCTTCCCGTTAGACCATCTTGCCGAAATTTTCGTTCGAATTTCCGTCATCGATGGTTTTCCCGAACAAATGTATTTTTCAAACGTATTTTCCAAACGATTGGTGCGGAATTGTGCTCTACACAAAGTTTCGAGGTGAGACCAGTAAAATGGCACAAGAAGCCCTTCACTTGGATCAATTTGAAAATTTCGATTTTCATGACCCGGGGGTCATGGTCTGAAAATTTCAAAATTTCTCAAGTTTGAAATGTTTTAATTTATGTGGCTTATTGTGAAGTACTAATGATGTGAATAATATTCAACCAATGCTCAATGGCTGATCTATATTTTCAACCATTTTTTCGAAAATTTTCATTCTGATTACGTGCGAAAAATCAGAATTGTGCTTGAATCAGTTTCCAACTTACTTTCTGTAACATTCTATCATAGTACTTTACAATGTGCATAATCAATATGAAAATCGTTCAATTTCGAAAATTCATATTTTTTTACCATGACCCCGGGGTCATGGAAATCGATTTTTCAAAAGTGAGCCGAATGACGGGATTCCAGTTCTACTATGTTTCACTCATCATGAAACTTCACATTGTCATTGTCATTTGCTCATTGTCGCAGCATTCGAGTCGAAAAACTGCAATATTTTAGCAATTTGCCGTGAAAGTAGGCACTCAAATTGAATTTTATGAATTTTCGAAAATAAACGATTTTCATATTAATAATGTACATTGCAAAGTACTATGACAGAATGTTACAGAAAGCAAGTTGGAAACTTATTCAAACACAATTCTGATTTTTCGCACGCAATCAGAATGAAAATTTTCGAAAAAATGGTTGAAAGGAGAGATCAGCCATTGAGCATTGGTTGAATATTATTCACATCATTAGTACTTCACAACAAGCCACATAAATGAAAACATTTCAAACTTGAGAAATTTGGAAATTTTCGGACCATGACCCCCGGGTCGTGAAAATCGAAATTTTCAAATTGATCCAGGTGATGGGCGTTTTGTGTCATTTTACTGGTCTCACCTCGAAACTTTGTGTAGAGCACAATTCCGCACCAATCGTTTGGAAAATACGTTTGAAAAATACATTTGTTCGGGAAAACCATCGATGACGGAAATTCGAACGAAAATTTCGGCAAGATGGTCTAACGGGAAGAATCCGGTTTTAAGTGAAATCAATGCAGAATTGCTTAGGCTACAATACCTGGTCGGAAATCTTTGCAGCAATCTACAACAAGCGATAATTTGTCCGAAAAAACCATAATTTTGAGTCTAAAAAGTGATTTAGGAATCAACGCACATTCGATGCTAATAGTGTATTAGCAACCTCTGTGCACCCTAGACGCATCGCAAATGTTATTTAGACTTCATCTCAACAATTTGAAAAATTGTGATTTTTTAACGTTTTTTGTTAAAATTATTTTTTTTAAATAGCCTGAGGGCACAAACAGGAAATTTCTGCTGTTTTGTGTAATAAGGGCCGGTGACACTCCTAACACCCAAGTATGGACTCCCAGTTCTCATTGCTAGCGCACGTGTCCGGGGGTGGTCGAATATGATCGAGTCTTAGGGAGCAGGCCTCTTAAGTGTTCCAATTCGGATTTGAATATATATTTATCACATGCTCACGCATGAACGATACTGTCGAAAAATTTTTTTATGACTTTTGTTTGTTTACAACAATCAATTGCTAATGTTATCTTAATTTGCACATAGAATGCTCTTATAGTTAACAAGAATCCTTCATATAATCGGCAAGGCGACAGAGTGTAGTAAAGGAAGGGGACATGCAGTGTGGGGCCCTATCGATCGGTGGGAAGAGAGTCAAGGAGGTAGATCAGAGGACGGTGTTGCCTCTTTTTCAACGGCAATCTCTCTGCACTAAAAGTTGATTTTCTCGAAACGGTCGACCTCAAATTGGCTGAAATTTTTTCTATGGTATAATGAAGCTATTAGGGTCCGATCTATGTATCTCGCAATAAAAACTTTTGCCTTTGAGAGAAATTCTAATTTTGAAAATTTCAGAAACTTTTTCATGAACAATTAATTAGACTGGCGTGATCGTCATCAAATTCTGCCCAAAGGGGCGTAGTCTGTAAATTTTAGCACTATCGGCAGATGAGAAATGTCTAAAAACGCGAATTCAACGCGACGTCGTCTGGCCTCAACGGTGACTCTAGGTGCAAAATGAACATGACCATCGTCATCAGCACGCTTGAGAACCCCGATCTCCAAAATTTGATTTTTTGACTGTGCCAGGTCTCACATATTTTAGTCGAGTCTTACGCGAACGGCCTCATATATCTTCAAACGTGCCTCAAATGGGGCGAGGCGGGTGGAGTGAACAGAGAGTAAGGAGAGGGGAAGGGGGAGGGGCGAGAGATAGCGTAATCCCCGCTATTTACCGGTGATTACGCTATCTTGGCAGTCTCTCTTCTCTCTTGCGGGAAACGACGAGAGAGAGGCAAAGGATGGGAAGAGGGCGCGGTAAATTCGATTACGCTTACGCTACGGCAACCCTAGTGGTAACTCGTAAATGTCGATACTCTGTGAATAATATACATTAATTAAAAAGGTCATTGGTTATTTTTGAATGTCACATGATCCAATGAATTCTTATTTTATTCTGGGATTGTTTTAAATTTCACTACTCACCCAATCTCAGGTCCATTAATTGACTTGAATTGACTAATTGCCGGGGTCTCTCTCGCTTTAGAATCTCTCCCTCTCCCTCTGGAATCTCTCCCTCTCCCTCTAGAATTTGTCTACCTTTGCTGGGGGGCTAATGAGGCGAATGATGATGATGTAATCGACTATAAATGCATCGAGGAGGGGACGAGATTGTGAGGGTGTCTAAAAGTAGACCCTTCAAGGAATGAGAATGAATTAGAATTATGTAGGAGAAGTCCATCGGATGAGATATTATGAAGGTGATTTGGGGGAATCTTCTGCTTAAACCTTCTGGTTATAACCATCTGACCTTTGATCTTTGATCTTTGAAATTTGATCTCTGTTTTTTCTCTCCCATATGTGATCTCTTTCGTGGACAACTATTGTATTTTTGGAGGGAATTGTATTTATTATAAGGAGGGACTTAAGCTTGAAAATTGGTACGATAGGGAAAACGTAATATTTTGAATTAAAAAAAAATTGTCTCACTGAAAATTGAAGTATATTATGGAAAAGTTTGCAAATGTGTTTTATTGAACTCTGAGAATGATTTCAATCTCAATCTCCTTTTTCTGTTGAAAGGAAGTTTCGAGGAAGATTTCAATCTTGATCTTGTATGTTCTAAGATTCCAATCTTTTGTTTCGTCTATGCTGACAAATATCAAATTACAATTCACGCGCAATCGTGTCTCGTTGAAATGAATCGTTGTAATGTCAGTTTCGATTTTTTATTGATTTTAATTTCCATCAGTTTCATTTTTTTTTTATTTGAATTTTTTATTGATTTTAATTTTTATTGATTTTAATTTCCCCCGTTCTTTCAGGCCCCACTATTTGGTCTAGTTCTTATCATATTATATTGTAGTATTACAGTCAACATTGAAAAGGTATTCTAAGAGTCCATGCATGTACCTATTGAGAACTTAAGGTAGAGTGTTTTTTTGCAAAATAAATGATATTTTAGACACAACCAATCGAAAACACATCGCCATCAATTTTGATTTGGACCAAGACATATTCCAGATATAGAAGGTTACATAACATTTTTTTACATAAATTAAACATATATAAATATAAATATTTAAGTTTACAAGACGTCGCTGAACGATTCATAGAAAGATGTCCGTATAAATGCCAAGTACTGGTAAAAAGAAAGTAAGTTCTTGAATTTTTCTATGTGAAACTAAAGCGTTTCGGCGAAAATCACCCTCAAGGAAGAACCATGAGAGTGACAAACGTACAGAGAGTGGGTCAATAGTGATCAAGAAAAAGAATGGTAGTCATACATTTTCGGTATCATCGCCGATATTTCTATATAATGGGTCGATTTCGAAAATTCCTCTTTTTTTCGCTTAAAAATCATCATTTTAGCTTATTTTCGCATCAACTGACTGAAAATGAGCCATATATGGTGGGTTAATATTCGCATTAGGATGGTATGAAAATATTCGATGGCAATGAGTATGATATTAGGTAAGTTCTAAGAGTGTGTACAGACTGGTTCTTAATTAATTAATTAATTAATCTATCCGAGGCGCAACAAGACATGTGGTAATATACGAGGAAAGGAAAAAATAAACATATTGATTCTCCAAATGTTCTAGGGGATTACAAAAATCATTTAATCTCTCTTATGTGAGCTGTAGGTTATCTAAGACGCGAAAATTGGAAAAAAAGTTCTCGTTCACACTTTTATGTGAGATAACCCTCTTAGCTTACTCCTGTCCCTGTCTCCAGCGAGAGGCATTATCCAAACTATCTTTTTGATATGGATATCTCTGAATTAACTCGGGAGTGCGTTTAATGTAAGTCTCTTCGTCTGAATCGATCATTCTCTGAAATCAATTGCTTGAACTTACTCTCACTGCACTGTTTTGCCTTCAAGATCAATCGATATTGCATAACGGGTTGCACCGTTACCTTTTTAACTCTACTATTTTGCCTTCTAGATCAATCGATAAAGCGGACGCACTTCTATTCCACGCTGGTCACATTGATTCCAATGATCTACCCATTCATCGATCACCCAATCAACTCTATGCGATGTACACCCAAGAAGCTCCCGGCAGGGCAAACATTTTCGAAAATATACGAGAGGTTAATAATTATAATATACTTTATGCGGTGCAAAAGTGAAGTATAATTTCTGATAAAATATTTGATAGGTAGTGAAGTACGCATAAATAGGTTGTGAACGTATTTGATCTTTGATCTTTCTAATTTGAGTGTATTTTTTCAGCTTCCAAGATTATTTTTCAATGCATCAATCAATTATGAGAGTTCATCCACCTTTCCTGATCCTTATGTTCAGTTAGAGAAATTGAGAGAAGATGAAGCGCCGATCAAAATAGAAGAGGTTTTTTTAAAAATTTCCTCATTTTTACTTTAATCCTGCATAATCTGTGGGCTAACTGATGTAAGTAAAATTAATGCTTGATTATGTTGAGAAGAAAGTGTATTTGGCGTACCAATCGATATTTTCAAGCGATATATGTTCAAATTTAATTTATCTACGCCCGAGGCGTAACAAGACATGAGAAAATTTAAAGAGATAAAGAACATGATATAATATATTATTGACTCTCCAGACTGGCGGGGGGGGGGGGGGAATTTTTTGTTCGTTAAATTTTAACATGTCTCTTTTTTCACAATATTCCGATCTCCATGTTCCAATCTCATGATAAATCTTGGAAATGGCGATAAAACAATGAGAAAAAATTGAGAAACTTGTATATATCTGTTAAAAAAGGGCCCATATTGATCGCTTTTGTAGTCATTTCCGTTTCATGTAAGCGAAAGTCACTTACTTGCAAACGAAATCCAATATCCGCGAGATCATTCCAAAGATAAAGAGAACAGAAAAGTGAGGAAGCAAAATACTTTAGCTTAATAATTGTCATTGCTTAAAGCTCAGCTCAAAAATCACATTGATGTGCACAATTATGTAACGCTTCCTCTGGTATTTTGCCACTTAAAGTCTACTTAAACTTTCCCACTTTAAGTAGACTTTAAGTAAACTTAAAGTGAGACGTAAGTCTACTTAAAGTGGTGTGGTATACTGTAATGCATTTCGTCAAATGTTCTTTCACTTAAAGTTTACTTAAAGTCTACTTAAAGCCACACCCCAAGCTAATAATTCGAGTGATAATTGAGATTTGAATGCGCGGTTTTTGGATAAGACAGAAACACTCTGGCAGCTGAAATAAATATGGTGTTATCATCTCTGATCATCTCATGACATCAGAGAAAGCTTGCAAAAATCGCGGACAGATATAGAACCCGAACCCTCGTGGCACAGACTGCTATGCAGCAGACGTACCACTGAGCCATGAACGCGATGTGAACTAAAGAGGATCTCTGGTATTTGATATGAGAGGAAAAAAAATACAAATCGACTTGAAACATACTACATCGCATCATTTATATATTCCACCTTTACTTTTCATGTCATTTCCAATGTGTATTTAAATATTTTAAAGATTTTTTTGTACAGTCGAGCTGTTGTAAGCACAATTAATGATTTTTTGCGTATTATTATATTGCATTACCTTTGCGAATAGAATAATGATCGAAATATATGATTCATTGTCGGAATCGTCGAAATATAATGGAACAACATGGAATAATAAAAACTTCATATGACTTTATATATAGAGATCCTAATCGATTCATACAGTATCTCAATGTGTAGTATCTCAGTGTGTGTGAAGCATTTCGAGATCAAGCAAGAAGAGATGGTTAGAAATAAATCAATATGAAAGGCTCATCGTGTGTGTATTGATCATTTCTCGACTTTTTATAAGTCTCAATGTAAGAAATAATACATATATATTGAAAAATCATTTATTATCGGTTATAAATGATGATTAACAACAAGAAATACAATTCAGTACGAATCATGCAGAAGACTATCGTAACATCCCTTAATTTATTAACCGTATTCTCCCTTACCGTAATCTCCATTTTAGCTACTATTACAGTATTCCCAGCTACAGCATCCCATCATACCAAACGCCATTCTATATTGGCTAACTACTTTGTCTTACCCGTCCAATAACAGTTATTCTTCAAGTGAATCTCTCCCAATGGCTGTCGCTCGCGAAGAAATTCCCGCTGTTCTGAAAATATTTATATTTTAAATATCGAAATCGAAAATAATTTAGTTGTCCCCAGAAGCATCACCGGTAAACAAAGCGGCAAATCCACTCATACAAATCAGTAAGATTACTGCACCGTTATCGATCACGATTTCTAGGATTAAGAATGGAATCGATTTTCAACCAAACGTAAACAGTGATCTACGTGGGAGTGACTATGAATAAATTACTGAATTACTAGAAGCGTATGAAGATGAATTCATACACGTATGTCGCTGACAAAAAGATATATTGTAATGTATAGAGAAAAGGAGACGAAGAGAGACTACAGAGAAGAAGGTCAAGCAGGTCAAGGAAGAAGGCAAGAAGATAGCAAAGATACTTATTTTCATTTTAGTAAGATCGAATTCGATCGTTTAAGTTCTGGAACAGATGCTCTACACTTTAGCTCATTGGTAGTAGTTAGAGGGACACAGGACAAGTCAATATAAGACAAGTAACAAAAAATATGTGAAAGTAGTGTAAAATTGAGCAACTACCAAGAAGGAGATGAACATGTCTGGAGGAAGGACATTATAAAAGGATGAATGAAGAATGCGACTGGATAGGGAGATTGCAAGAAAGAAAGAGAATGAAGGAGAGGTGAAAAATAAAGAAAATGATAGTAGTTATAATGATGAAAGATACCTCAACAGTTTAGTTGATCCAGAAGACGTAACATAAGGAGAAGAAGAAGATGTAGTCGTAGTTCTTCTCTGACGACTCTACAATTAAAGCAATACATTTTAGAAGATCTTGCACCTGAAGATGCCTTTTTCTGATTCATTTAGGCCTATATAGACATTATGATAAATCTCTACTACGTTTATCTATTAGCCAATACAAGGAGTAGTAAAGCAAAATTGCAAAATGACACTGAAGCATTGGTATTACTCACCGAAGTTGTTCCCTCCATCACAATTCCGAATCTCTCGAACTGGAGCCGCTGAAACTGATAATCGTGGTCATCACAGAAAATGAATGAAATGCAGAGGTAAAGCAGCGAAAAATGAGATACTAAAATTGCTTTTTCGACAATTCACATTTTTGCCATGAATTATAAGTTTCAGACTTTCAATATATTTGATAAATATCCATTGAAAGATTGATTACACTTGACTTTTGGCTGATTCAAAACAATTCAACTCCACGGGCTGACCACAAACTCAGCGGTTAATGTTTTCCATAATAAGCGTAAATGAATGTGCTCTGTGGCCGTATGCAAGAACCGTTTTCCGGGAAAGTGTGACGTCATTAGCGTAAGCGGAGGCGTTTTCCAAAAAAACCTCCGCCTACGCTAATGACGTCACATTTTCCCGGAAAACGGTTTTCCTGTTGTTCTTGCATACGGCCACTGATGCGTTGTATCATTTTCAAAACGTGCGCACGCCGTAATACCCGTCGTAGCGTCTCTGTAACGTCTCCGTCGTTACGGCGGAGGTTACGGCTTGCGCACGTTTTGAAAATGTAACAACGCATTAGCAACGCTTGAAGTTTTGTTGTGAGCTACGGAACTGAAGATGGAAATGAATGGACCACGAAACGAGACAAAACACGAGCAACGAGATGGAGAGAAACGACTTTGCTATAACACGGTTCTCCAGTCTCGGTCAACGGTCGCAAGGGGTCTCATTATCATACATTTTTACAGGAGATCCGTGAAAACTTCTTATTCGTGCCACCCATAATACGTCATCGCTTAATTTCTTTAGATTCCGAAGAACACAAAACTTTATTAAGTAGCAATATATTAAATAAAGGTGTGTGCCATCGATTTGTCGATCTCCTAATATAGAAAAATGAAGAACAACAAAAGATATACAAATCATTGGTTGAATGTTTGACACACGGGACACATATAATAAACACGATTGATATGATATATAGTCACAATACCATAGTAAATGAAAGTAATGAGCAACGTAGAACAAAGATATATAAACATGAAGCAAATGATCGATATGTTCGATAAAAATCGATAATCAATAAAATCAGTAATCGATATATGTAGATCAATGGGCAGCAACCATCTCCTTCGGCTCGTCGGTGACGAGAATGTGGTGGACCTCGGCCATCTCACCCGATGGTGCCAGGATCTGTAAGGATTCAAATACAGGATTACTGTAGCCAGTGACAATAAAGGAATACAGGATTACTGTAGCCAGTGATAATACAGGAATACTGTAGCCCGTGATAATAAAGGAATACAGGAATACTGTAGAAAGTGATAATACAGGAATACTGTAGCCCGTGATAATAAAGGTCTCGAACGTAACTGTCTGTGTATTGCAAGCTATAACTATTACATTATGCTAGATTCCAGTAATACAAACTTTGATTTTTAATATACTAGTGTGTGAAATGAAAAGACTGTAGAAAAAGGTGATGATCCCTTTAACTGCCCCATTTCTTGCCGTCTTTTTTTCCACGAAAGTAAACAGGCCACATGACTAATGTATCAATCATATTGGCCAAGAAATAACTGTAGATGCCTCTAACTCTCTCGTTCCCTACGTTCTCTCTCCATTCGCCTCTTTCTCTAACTGTGTAACCATTTCATATATTTCCATCAGCAAAGCATCGCTTCTATTATATTTGATTGAGCTGTGAATCACTTTATCATTATTTGATAAGTGCCATTTCGAGAATTTCTGCCTTTTCTCAGACGCTAACTAAAGAGGAATGATCCGAAACTTTTTTAAACAACATTTGATCGTTGATTTTTGCCAATACTTTTGGTACAACCTGGCAATCAAATAGAGTTTCCCTAATGAATTATATTTAGTCTCTATTTCCCAAAGATCAGTCCATTCTTAAACCCGTGAGCAATTCATTATCATTAGCATAATCATCTTCGTTTATCGATTCACTTCGTTTCTTTTTGTTTACCACACGTTTCATTGTTTATTCATGAATACGTATAAATATTATTATTATTATTAATATTTAAATACTCAAACGGAGTAAAGCCTACACATAGAGAAATAAGTGTTATCCATGCCATGGATTCCATGGAGCATAAGACCAGAGAGGCGTTATATTTAACACTTTTTGAGCTAAAATATAACACTTCTCACAAGGGGATGGTCGCAACTGGTCCTGGCCATATGAGATGGCAATAACATGACTAGGATCAGTTTTCGATGCTGACTACGAATCCGTTTTCAGAAAGTGCCTAATCGACCTGATTTTCGAGGAAATCGATATTTTAATTCGGATATTCGTGTGGTTTCCTGCGCAAACCGTCCGGGTGAGCTGGTAAACTCATCTATAATCTCTCGCAATAGTTTACCTTACATTGCCGGATCTTTCCGATGCAATCCAGACACTTTGTGAAGGAAACTACACGACTTTTCGAATTAACAAGCCAAATTTCAATACCGGTTTTCTCGAATATCAGGTCGATTAGGCACTTTCTGAAAACGGATTCGTAATCAGCATCGAAAACTGATCCTAGTCATGTTATTGTCATCTCATATGGCCAGGACCAGTTGCGACCATCCCCTTGTCAGATCATGGTATATTGATCAATTATAATGAAACTAGGTTGTCTTATATTATATTTTGTCTACTTATCGAGCAAGCAACGTTACATATGAGTAAAATGTACTCATACGAGTAATATGGATAATTTCGGTTCTGTGGTGATCTTTGATATCTAATCCATTGTTAAACCGAAATGTCTAAATTCAATAAAGCAGACTGGTTTCAAATTTACTTTCACTGGAAAATGGAAAAGTCCATTTCATAATTTATAATAGAAAAATCAAAAATCAACATTTTAACTATAGGTCGAATAGCTAGGATATCGGTTTCAAAATGCGGTCAGGTTTTTTTCCGATTTTTGGCAAATTTTTCTCAAAATGCGGTCAGGCTTGGTACTTTGTAACATACTTTTCGACTTATGATTTTAACATTTACAAAATCTCTCACATGAACTTGTTCGGTCTCCTTGGTCTCCTCCGCCTTAGGCTCCATATGCTCCTCTACCGTATCCGTTACCGTAATAATCTGCTTCTGGGCGGAGGGTGGTGTGCTCGAGGGCGTGATGACGGGCGCGTCGGCCGCATTGCGCTGTGCCTTGCTCATCTGGAATTTACTGACCTACAATTTTTATTTTTTTAACATTTACATTGCCATTCTGTTTACATTTTGTTTACTATTTACATTCCGTTTTTAATTTACAGACTGAAACTGCGAGATAAAAAACACCCCGCGTTACCGAGAGTATTTGCCGGAAGCAGAGCCTGAAAGCAATTCATCCGACGAGTTTACGAATTTTATGGTGCTGTATGTTACGGATTTCGTTGAATTTTTTCCATACACTCATATAAAAGGTTGCGCTGGTTTCATACTCATTGATCTTCAAAAAAGCCTTTTTTTTAAATTCTATTTCTGTAAGAGATTTAAGCGGCATTCAGCTTGCAATTATCCATAGGTCGAACAGCTACTTTACACATTTTTAAAATGCGGTCATGTTTTTTAGTATTTCGGGAATTTTAGGTTTAAAATGCGGTCAGGATTCGAAGTTTGTAACATATTTTTCGACCTATGCAATCATCCTTCGTCAACTCCAAAACAAAATCTCATCATCACATTACATCACATGACATTTATGGCTCTTCAGACCGACTACAATCCCCTCTTATCTTTTCCGCTCTTTCAACTTGCAAAAGCCAAATTTTGAACCCACGTAGCATTTAGAAAACATACTTTTTCAATGTTATTTTTTTCTCAATGTAATCTCAAGGACTAAATTAGTTTTGCAAAAAAAAACTGTAAACATATAATCATTAATCTAGTTAATTAATTAATTTATCTACACCTGAGGCGCAACGAGACCTGATAATTTAAAGGGATACAAGAGTTATTAATCACATGGGATATGAGACATTTTAATAAAAAAATCAATCGATAAAGCGGTCAAATTATAGCACACCAAACCATTCGAGTCGATTAAAATAAAATAAAATAAAACAAATAAAGACCTTAATCTCGTCTTCGGCAGACTCCTTGAGCACTGGACTGACGGCCGCGGCCTCCTTCGACACTTCGTACGACTGCTTCTGACCCATAGCGGCTACTGTAGATTACTGCAAACAGGGTTACTGTAGATTACTGAAAACTGGGTTACTGTAGTTCATTACAAAATGATCAGAACATCCTAACGGGGGTCACTGTAGACAGGCTTATCGTACACACAATAACGCATTACAACAGACGCAATACGGTATGAACTGGGAGAGGGTTATGGTAGCGGGGAGCGGAGTTCGGTAGGCGCAAGATACGATGAGATACACAGAGCTATCGATTATCGATTAGTTTGGATTGAAAAAAGGCATATCGTTCATCGACATACAACAATTCTCCTAAACAAATAATGAAGGGATGAAACATATTCGAGCGCACAGCCTTGCCTTCCCATCGGGGCCTCGGGCATAGCCTTGCATCGCAAAAATTGGCAAATTTCCAGCCGAATTTGTCAAAAAATAGCCATAGGCACAGCCTTGCCTCCCAACTTCCCCAGGGTTTCCCCCAACGTACCCACCTATGTTGATAATGGACGGTCAGAATCGAGCTGCCTTTACCCGACAGCGCACTCATTGTGTGACAGAGAAAAAAGTAGATCGGAAAAGGGAGAGAGTACGTAAAAGTGAGAGAGCATAGACGACTTGAGTACACCATGGTGTACTCAAGTTTTTTGTTGGCACTTTGCCAAATTTTCAATGCGCGCTCGTCATTTGTTAGAGAAACGCTGTGTTAGCCAGCTCATGTATGACATGAATCGATGAAACGAACAGCAGCATATGAACCTACTAGCAACGATCGCGCTCTATTCCTATGCAATCTGTCAACGAGAAAGCATTAATCGAAAAATATAAACGAAAAGCTTAACGTGCAGGATTCATTCAAACAAATATCATCGTTTTACTGGGCCATTCCATACTATTTTCGAAACCCCCATGTCGGCGCCCATGTATGATTTGGTCACTGGATTGTTCAAACGGTCAAAGGTCTAAATTCAACTGTGCAGAGACGACAATTGCAGATCAATGGCAGTCAACATGAACGGAATAACAGCGTGGGCTCAAAGATCAAAGATCAATCGTGGAGATCAAAGATCAAAATATTGATCTCTTTCCTAGAAGAAGAAGAAGCACAGTTGTTTGATGAGAGAGGAGGAACCATCTGCCTCTCTCCTCTCAGACCATTCCCCTTCTTCTGTAGAAGAGGAGGGGGAACTGTGAATCATCTAACTATCCCTATCCCTCTATTCCACCCTCTCATCCTCTTCCTTTCTTAATTTCTCTCTCTCTCTCTCACCCTCTTCTTCCCTCCCTATCTCACTTCTATCTGTCTCTCCTTTCGCTCTCTCACCCTCTCTGTTCTCTCTCACTCTGTCTCCCTCTCTCTATCCCCCACTTCCTCTCCCCCCTACCCTTCTGCACTCTCTCCTATTCCCACACTCTCTCACCCGTTCTTTTTTCGCGCAGTCATTTAACACACTCATCGTCATCGAAAGGCAGATGGATTATACTATCAGAGAATAGTGTCCACTATCGTGTAGAATGGGATGGAATAACATATGGATGGGTGGACCATAAAGAATGATGAGGGAGGGTCAGAGGGGAGGGGAAGTGGAGGAGAAGTAACGAACGGAGGAGAGGGGAGGGCGAGAGAGAGGAAGGGAGGAGAGAGAGGAAGAGGAAGATTAAGGGGGAAGAGAGGGAGGGAGATGTGCAAAAACCGGCGGTGAAAGTATTAGAAAGTAGAATGGAGTCACATCACCAAACAATCCCCGAAAAGGAAGAGAGAGAGAGAGAGAGAGAGAGAGAGAGAGAGAGAGAGAGAGAGAGAGAGAGAGAGAAAGGGAGATAGAGAGGGGGAAGAGAGAGAGAGAGAAAGAGAGAGAGGAGAGAGGGAGGGAGAGAAGCAGACAGGAAAAGAAAGAGGGGACGAAGGAGGGAGAGAGTGTGTGTATGTAAGGGAATGATCAACGTGTGAAATGGGCCTGTCGTAAGCGGCGATTGTTCAAAATATTTGTGAAAGACTCGTGTTTTGCGTAAAATCAACAACAACCTCAGCTTCCCAATCTTTTCTGTTCCATTATTTTGGCGATTTCTTTAAAGCCACACCCCAAGCTAATTTTACTCTCCGCTCTAGCAGCGCTCAATAACAAAGAAAGCGATAGACCATTGCTAGAGCGGAGAGTAAAATTAGCTTGGGGTGTGGCTTTAAGGAGCGTAAGTTGCACATCTAGATGAGAAGCAAGGAAAACTCGCTAATCATCAAAGCGTAGAATCCACACAATAATGCTTCAGTCTGAAGTCTCTTTCACAGCAGATCAATCAATAATCATTGATCAATTGCAAAAGGCCATCACATTGTGCATTTTGGCTCTCGCCCCTCCCCCAAAGCGGATCCTACTTCCCCTATTCCAACACTGAATCATCTTCGCCTTAAAGAGGATGGGGAAGGGCTATTGTGATCTGGGGAGAGAAGAATGAATGGAACACAGAGAATGGCTGTACAACGTGTATGACAATCACAAAAAAAACACAGTGCAGTACCTCTCCTATAGCATGGGTCATTACTTTAGTCACAAGATATTCCCCACTTTGTTACCATTACTTCACCTATCACTTTTGTATTTGCTGTCGCACCTATCACGGGAAAAAGAAATAATGGACACTGCAGGTAACATAGAGTAAAGTGGTTGAGTGATTACGATAGCATGTTAATGGACAAATTGATAAAAATCGATTAAAACCCATCAGAAGCTGGAACTCAAATCAGCTGGTCCCATGATATAGAACTGTTCGTGTATAAATAAACCAATCAAACGGGTCTGCCATTAGGGCACTCTCTCGATTCTCCATACTCTCTCGTCGTCTCTCTAACCATCCGCGTCTCTCCATGATTAAGTGCTCTCTGACGATTAGCATAACGTAAATAGCAAGCATTACATGGATCGGTGTAAATAACAACCAAGGAACCAAACACACACACATAAGGATGGGAGATTGTGAAAGACTACGACTGGCCATAAATACAAATAAGAAATATATTTATATTTGTGTAGAATTCATAGATTAGTACAATGGAAAAGCACAGGAATCGAATGGTTGAAGAGAAGAAACCAGGGAATAGTCGGAAAACTAGCGAAAATGTCAGCATAGAGCCTTTCAGGGTGACAAATGACAAGAAAAACAATGAACAATCTTCTTCCACAGCAAGACCGATTTAGTATGGCTATTCACACGCCGTATCACCGACCGCCCAACTTGCCTGACATTCCAGACGTTAACGCGAAATTCGCGTCGCGAATTCACAATGGCTTGAGGCAGCATGTTAATATAGGTCGAAAAGTAAGTTACAAATTACCAAGCCTGACCGGATTTTCAGCCATAATTTCACAAAAATCGAAAAATCTGACCGGATTTTCAAAACCGATAACCTAGCTATTCGACCTATGCTTGTTGACACCAATCACATGATAACAGCAAAGATAACACCGCTGATAACCCACACCAAACACAGAGCATAACCGATACCGGTCGAGAGAATGACCGATAAGACAACCCACCCAACACCCCCCCCCCCCTTAATAATCAATATGGAGGTGTTGATGACCGTCAATGGTATGATTCATGGACCATTAAATTGTCATCACATGGGCGGAGGGGTGATTGAATGTCCCTTTAAGGGGTACCGCAAGAAGAAAAACAAGTTGACCTCACATTTTGAGGTACCAGCTGACTTTAAGTCGGCCTCAATAAGCAACAGCAGTGCACCACCTTTCATAGATAAAACGGAATACGCGAGTTCAGCTCAATTGAGATCAAGCCTTGATTCATCGTAAAAAGAGTGAGTAAAAAGCTGAGGCAGTATACCGGGCGCACCCTTCTCATTTTATTCGGTTGTGCTCTAAATCTCTCATTGTCGGGAGAAGCACAGGAAAGGTGCGGTGCATGATACAACATAAAAATTGAAACACGATTTCGAAGATTTGAATGCCACAGTGACATTAGGGAACGTCGTCGGGAAGTGCCATCTGTCTCGAGCCCTTTTCTACGAAAAGTCAGACGGCCTATAGCTCATTCAAATTAGGCTCGTTCCGCTATTCCGTATAGGAAATAAAGTGAAACCGAAATTGTCACCAGGGATAGTAAAAAAAAGTAAATTCACCCCAAACAATCAACTGCATTCAATGCAAAAGAATGCGCATACATGCTAAAGTAAAACCAAAAATGCGTAAATATAATAATTCCTTAGCATCTGCCCCTTTTTGATTGCCTTGGTACGAATAACAGCAAGAGATTAGCGCAGATCAACACGCAGTGTGAAGATGATAACATCAATGGTTGTGGGGGTGATAAGGAGTTGGTTGCTAGTTTACAGTGGAGGTTACAGGGGGATTAACTGTAACGTCACATCGACTGTTGGCAACGCGCCAAGAACTCTCGTCGTCTGACTCTCTTGCTTCACGCACTCTCTCGTCAATCTCTATTTCTCTAACTTGTCCTGGTCTTCTCGCGCTGTACAACGTGTCAAATTGATAGTGACTCTTGTCCAGGAGTTTATCACTACTCTAGCTCCTCCTGGACAATAGGGTGTGACAATCGGAATCTCAAAAAAAACAGAGGGGAGGGGGGCTCTTGATGATAGTTATTTTTTTCCATTTCTCAGCCAAGTAACCCTCCCTAAACACGTTGCAAATTTCACAATGCCGGAAACGCTAGCAACCATTATCTATTATCTGTTGAATACAATAACGATGACGTGGAAAAACAACGGCAATAGAATGGGAAATTTATTATCAAAAATACCATTTAGATGAGTCAGCGGGAGAAATTTCGAGAGGAATAAAGGAATATTTTTAGTTTTCACAGAGAAACGGCATTTAAGAAATAGATAATACAAACTTTTGAGACTAGCAACTCAAGGATAACCAATAAAACAATCAATAGGCCAAACAGTTTATCGTGAAAACATAATATTATTGAATATAATAACTTTGCAACAAAAAATAAATACAGAATCATTAGCATGCACTTAGACTTACAGTACGAAGAAATCATTAGAAGGATACACGTACAGTTATATAACAGCAATCACAAAGTGTATCTCAATTACAGTAGAATGAACTACCGTATTCTAGCACCGACAAAATCAACAATACTTGGGTTCCCCCCAATGGATACCGTGATCAATAACCGTAAAACAGCAAAAGCCCATAGTTACCGTAGCCTGCGGCTACAGTAATCAAGCCTAGTAGAATCTCTTCTGACTATCGATCGATCGACCGAACATCTGGGGACGAATCATGGTGATGAGAGCGAAGAGGACGATGAGGAACATCAGCGAGAAGAAGAGACGCAAGGTCCACTGAGAATGTATTGATTATATTGATTGATTGGTTGGTTGATAGAATGTGTATTGCCGTCCACTTATGATATGAACACCCAGAAACACACACATCAGGGTAGGTGAACGATGGTAGATCAAAGTATCATACCGTATTTGCGCTCGATTGCCGTGCCTGCCTCTGCTTCCTCTCCTCAAATCTCATCGTACTCCCGCTCTTCACCGACGTCTGCAGATTGACCTTGTCCAGTTCGTACCTAGAGTAACAAAATGGATACTGTAATGTAACGGATACTGTACTGTAATGGATACTGTACTGTACAATGGATACTGTAATGGAGTTATTTCATGATAGCCACTAGGAGCACTACCGTATTCCTTAATGCATTCGCTACTGTAAGTCAGTTCACGATTGTGCACCGCGGTGTGACCGTAATCCCCAATTCAAAGAAATAAATGATAAAAGTCGTACACTTTCAGAGATATGATATCGTGAATGGAAGTGAGATCGCCAGTCGACGCGGAAACTCCAACGAAAAAGTGGGCAGGGATGAAGATTTCTGAGAAGGAGAAATCAATCAATAACCTATTCTCGAAAACCAGGAATACTGTACTCACTATCGATCGAGAAACAGTGCTGCCACATGACGTCATCGAGTAGCCTGCAGTGAATCGATGAGACCAATCGATAATCAATACAAAACTACCGTACTTATAGAAGACAGAGATCGCGCCAGGAACGTACTCGACCAGCAAGGAAACCGTCTCGTGCGTGCTCAGCGACCCGGTGTTTACCACTGAAGACCTGCAATGATCAAACTACAGTCGTATTCTTGAATACCGATCAAACTACACAGAAATCCACTGATAAACTAGCAAACTACAATCAATACCACATTCCAGATTCCAATATACTTCATGTCAAAACGACATTCTACTCCTCTACACCAAACTACAAACTACATTCTAGCCCCCCCCCCCCGCAGCAAGCTACATCATACCTTATCCTACATCTGTCCAGTAGGTGTTTCTCTCCATCATTGTGCATAACATATCGATTGGTTCCATTGGACGCCACGAGACCGATGAAGGGGGACTTGTTCATGCCGCCGTTGTCGTATGTATCCAGAACTGCAAGTTACTGCCGCAGTTTAGGTTTACGGTAATCAATGAGGACATACTGGAAAGACTACTACTGTAATATGAGTACTGTAAGTAAATGGTAGGAGCAGGATAATGAGGGAACATACTTTCTCATTATTCTGCTCCCAAACTCCACTCCCAAGATAGAGTATTTTACTATCATGGCGTTGATAAATATGATGATTGATAAATATGATATAGCAAAAATGAAGAGTGCTTCAGTGGCTTATAAAGAAAAAGGCTACAAACCGATTCCGAATCCTGTGAACAGTTCCGATATGCCATAAGCGGAACCGAGCGAACTGTTCTCCGTGAACCATAACGCGGTGCCGTCTGCGTGAAACGTCTGCGAAGGGGCGGAGAGACGGAGGCGAGCCTGGAAATTATCAAAACAATCTTGGAGAGGATCATCGATGACTCGGACAATGTGCAGGTTTCCATCCAAATCACATTCAGGCAGTACAGTCGGCCACCAAAATTGTTTAATTTACTGCTCATTTGCCTATTCAGCGTGTTTTCCACACGACTTTTTCAGGGTAAAGTACCTCGACCACGCATGGAGATGGTCTACGGAAACAATGCATCACACATACACAATGATTTGACAGATGAACGTTTGAAACGAGTTTTGCTGGAATCCTTTCTTGATGTAGGAGCAAGCGAATGTTCGGTTTAAATGAATATATTAACAATATTAAACTAATTACCTCCAAGACGAATGCATTGGTGCCTATTGGCTGACGACTCCATATCGCACCCGTGGCACTCTTCACATTAGGAGTCAGACGAATCTCGTTCAGGCTTGTGAACACCGTGCCTACCAAGAAATATATTTAAATAATTATTAATAATTTAAATAATTAGACATTTGTTTAAAAATAATTTAAAATAATTTAACATTTGTCATCTACAATCTACAACTAGTTGCAACTATCAACCAGACCCCGTTTAGAAATATCAAAGCAATCACCAAAATTCTAATGTGTAATGATGCAGTAATACTGTGCTCACAAGCCGTTTAAATATTCAGCATACGAGATTTAACAGGCGTAGAAGCACCCATTAAGTCAAAATCACGTCTGTGACGACACATGTATCTAAGAAATGACCTGTTGGCCTCTGAACAGAACTAAGAACCGACCTAGTGAGTTCCAGTGATATAAGGATCGAGTGTAGGGCTTGGCGATGGTCAGTCGATCGATAATTTGACCTTCCTCCGGAGAATACGAAGGATCCGTGAAGGAGTGGCAGACATGCAGTAATACGGAGATAACGGGAAGAATTATCATCTAGAATAATTACGGCTCAATAAATATACTAATATTTTGGGTAGTATGATGTACTTCGAAATTCTCAATGCGCAAAAAGCATTAAAACACGTTACAAGAGAAATAGTACAGAAAAGAAGAAGAAATTGCTTTAAAAAATAAGAGAAAATTTAGAGAATAAATCGTTCCTGTTTTTCATGAAATACCGTATGCCAAAATTGAGTTTATCCGCTTGAGGAAGTGCATAACATTCAACATTCTATTGATTGATAAATGTATTATTTATTTCGATTTATTTTTATTTCATATTTCAATTACAATTTGTATAATACAATTATGAATATGAAATTCAATATCTTTATTTAAATATATAATTCAATACGAAGCTACTTTTAAAATCGTGAGGAATGAAATTGAAATATGGCATGGATTAGTAAAAGCGTTTGGATGACTGCTTCAGATGTTCCTTGGCCACAAAATAAACAATAACAATGCCGCCGAATAACGCGAATACGGCGATCAATCCAAGTAAGGGCTTCTGAATTTTGCAGTTTGTACATTGTTTTGCTTTAAAGCGACACCCCAAGCTAATTTGAAGCTTTCCGCTCTGGTCACACTCTCACTTTCTCTGTCTGCGAGAGATTATTGCCAATGCGGAGAGTAAAATTAGCTTGGGGTCTGCCTTTAATACACACAGAGAAAAGAGGTACACAGCACATAAGACCTGTGAAGTGTTATATTTAGCACTTTTTGAGCTATTTTAACACCCAAAAAGTGTTAAATATAACACTTCACTGGTCTTATGTGCTGTGGATTACACTTCTTCTTTGTGTGAACCAATAAATTATTCAGGTAACTTACCCAAGCGCTAACTGTTACGGTCTCCGCTTGGGCACGTCTCGTAAACTGCATAACGTCCGGAACACCGGTGCTCGAGTACGGTAGCTCGGACCTGAATCACGCAAGTGTTCGTGATATCGATTGATTGCACGGAGAGCAAACTTGCCCAAATATGGGTAATAGGAACTTTTTATTTTTACCCATATACAGGCTAATATTTGCCAGAATACAGGCAACTCGCTCGCCAACTAACTTTACTCGTGCAAATTTAATCTCTGTGTGATTCAATCGATAATGATACCGTACACTTTGAGCGAGAGCAATTCGTGGCGGGACGAGAGTCCTCCCGTGGACGCTGTCACACCCAGATAGAAGGTGCGTGGAATGCGAATTCCTACAATCAATAATCATAATTGAATCAATGCATAATCAATCAATAAATAATTCTACCTTCCTCTTTGAAACAATCGAGAATACGCCCGCTGGGAACCCTGGAAATATCGATTTTTCAGGGTTCAATCTACAGTAATCTATAGTAAGAGAGGGGCCACTGTATCCTATGAGAGATCCCCTTTCCACCTCCGAGATATCAAACCTGACCCCTCAATATATCACATTTAAATATCCATGTATTTTCACTACTCACTTTTATGTGTTTCGTTTCGTGCATACGCACGTTGATAAAATAATAATAAGTAATACTCACCGATATTTCACAGTCAAGGTATTGTCAAAGTAGGAAATCATTACAGCAACCGTTTCGGATGTGCGAAGACGAGCCTTTTCCACTTGAACAATCGAGCTATAAAAAATGCAATTTTGGAATACATGCAAATTCAAGAAGACACATTCGTCCACCGTAATCCACCCATGTTCATCGGAACAGATCATACTTTGCTAGGTCAGCTTCCACAAGTGCTTACCTTTCAGCATTGCAGAAGGCGAGGCGGTGGTCTTTTCCGTTATTATTCATATCATGTGCGGTCGACCCATTGGAGGCTATTAACGCAATCAAATGAGATTTGCCCTTTTCCGCGTTGCCGTAGGTGTCGACGACTGCAAAGATCAAAGATCAAAGATCAAAGACCAATGATCAGAGACCAAAGATCAAAGCTCAAATGTCACTCACCCACTCCAAATCCCTTGAACAGACTACTGCTGCCATATGAGCCTCCTAGACTCGGCTGATCGGCCATCCATATCGCGATGCCGTCACCGTGGAGCTTGTCCTTCGACGTCATTCGCAACCGGGCCTGCGAAAGATCAAAGATCACTTATCGATCGAGATATTTGATCTCTCTTTGCAGTTCCAGAATGTAATCGTTTAATTGCTCCACAATTTTCCATAGATAATGAAAAGTGTCAAAATCGTGCAACACTTCAGCTTTGATAGATTTTGTACTATTGAGCACTGACTCTTCGACACTGATTTGGGAAAGATCAAAGATCAGTGGACATAGATCAAAGATCAAAGATCAAAGATCAAAGATCAAACCTCGATTGACCAGGCGTTCAATCCGATACTCGTTTTGCTCCATACTCCACCCTCCATCGACTTCACAGCAGGCGTCAGCCTGATCTCATTTTGTGACTGAACTACGGTACCTAAATGAAGGGTAAATTATCGCATATTCCATAATTTCGAAAATAGATAATTTTATTCCTTAATTTATAATTTAAGTATTATATCATAATAACGGTCGAGTTTTTATTGTCCGTCTCCCCATTAGCAATACACTCTCGCAGACGGGTGGAGGACAGGTTAGCAGGGGACATTTGAGCAGCAGTTGAAAGGGGACAGTTGAGCAAAGGAGAGTAGAGCAATGGCCAGATGAGCATTGCACATAACAGCAGTGGACGTTTGAGCAATGGCTTCTCTGAACTTGGACACTTGAGCAGCCGTTGAATAAGGCCTCCCTGAACTTGGACGCTTGAGCAGCCGCTCGCTAAGGTTTCTCTGAACTTGGACACTTGAGCAGCCGCTCGCTATGGCTTCTCTGAACTTGGACACTTGAGCAGCGGTTGGATTATGCCTCTCTGAACTTGGACACTTGAGCAGCGAATGAATAAGGCCTCTCTGAACTTGGACACTTGAGCAGCGAATGAATAAGGCCTCCCTGAACTTGGACATTTGAGCAGCCGCTCGCTAAGGTTTATCTGATCTTGGACACTTGAGCAGCCGTTGAATAAGGCCTCCCTGAACTTGGACACTTGAGCAGCCGCTCGCTATGGTTTCTCTGAACTTGGACACTTGAGCAGCGGTTGGATAAGGCCTCCATAAACTTGGACACTTGAGCAGCCGCTCGCTATGGTTTCTCTGAACTTGGACACTTGAGCAGCCGCTCGCTAAGGTTTCTCTGAACTTGGACACTTGAGCAGCCGCTCGCTATGGCTTCTCTGAACTTGGACACTTGAGCAGCGGTTGGATTAGGCCTCTCTGAACTTGGACACTTGAGCAGCGGTTGGATTAGGCCTCTCTGAACTTGGACACTTGAGCAGCGAATGAATAAGGCCTCCCTGAACTTGGACACTTGAGCAGCCGTTGAATAAGGCCTCCCTGAACTTGGACACTTGAGCAGCGAATGAATAGGGCCTCCCTGAACTCGGACGCTTGAGCAGCCGCTCGCTAAGGTTTCTCTGATCTTGGACACTTGAGCAGCGGTTGGATTAGGCCTCCCTGAACTTGGACACTTGAGCAGCCGCTCACTAAGGTTTCTCTGAACTTGGACACTTGAGCAGCCGCTCGCTATGGTTTCTCTGAACTTGGATACTTGAGCAGCCGCTCGCTAAGGTTTCTCTGATCTTGGACACTTGAGCAGCCGATCGCTAAGGTTTCTCTGAACTTGGACACTTGAGCAGCCGTTGAATAAGGTCACCCCGACCGCAGTCGTACTAATGCTTCATTTTTTTTTGAAAAAAAAATTTGAAGTGAGCCTATTCAAAAAAAAATTGTTGGGTCACATGTCTGCGTTAATTTTTCTCGGTAAAATGTTGTGAAAATTATTTCTCCGATTTAAAGAGTCAAAACACTCGGAATATTTCTGCATATTGTTTTCCGCTTTTTTATGAAAAATTATTTTTTCGCCTCAATAGTATATATATTTTTAAGATAAACAGCATCGGTCAACGAATATTTTTTTGCCGACTGAGAGCATAGTATAAAAAAACAAATAAGGTATTCTTACTTGAATCTTCTACGGAAATACAGTAATCTGAGGTAATTGATTTTCGCTGTTATGTTCCAAAATGCGTTTAAATTTTTTTGTAATTTCTAGAGAAATAGAATAAATAAAATTCCTCTTCCCCCTATGAATTTGGCAAACAATTATCGAGAAAAATTCATGCAAATATATGCAAAATCTTTTACAATTTTTATATTATATTTTTGGAGAAAAAATATTTTAAATTCTTTAACCCATTGGTACATAATAGCGTTCTAAAAGCGAAAATCAATTGCCTCAGATTACTGTATTTCCGTAGAAGATTCAAGTAAGAATACCTTATTTGTTTTTTATAATAAGCTCACAGTCGGCAAAAAAATATTCGTTGACCGATGCTGTTTATCTTAAAAATATATATACTATTGAGGCGAAAAAAATAATTTCTCATAAAAAAGCGGGAAACAATATGCAGAAATATTCCGAGTGTTTTGACTCTTTAAATCGGAAAAATAATTTTCACAAAATTTTACCGAGAAAAATTAACGCAGACATGTGACCCAACAAATTTTTTTTTTGAATAGGCTCATTTCAATTTTTTTTCAAAAAAAAATGAAGCATCAGTACGACTGCTCTAATGCCGGAGGCATTATTCAACGGCTGCTCAAGTGTCCAAGTTCAGGGAAGCCTCATTCAACGGCTGCTCAAGTGTCCAAGTTCAGAGAAACCTTAGCGAGCGGCTGCTCAAGTGTCCAAGTTTAGGGAGGCCTTATTCAACGGCTGCTCAAGTGTCCAAGTTCAGGGGGGCCTTATCCAACCGCTGCTCAAGTGTCCAAGTTCAGAGAAACCATAGCGAGCGGCTGCTCAAGTGTCCAAGTTTATGGAGGCCTTATCCAACCGCTGCTCAAGTGTCCAAGTTCAGAGAAACCATAGCGAGCGGCTGCTCAAGTGTCCAATTTCAGGGAAGCCTTATTCAACGGCTGCTCAAGTGTCCAAGTTCAGAGAAACCTTAGCGAGCGGCTGCTCAAGTGTCCAAGTTCAGGGAGGACTTATTCAACGGCTGCTCAAGTGTCCAAGTTCAGGGAGGCCTTATTCAACGGCTGCTCAAGTGTCCAAGTTCAGAGAAACCTTAGCGAGCGGCTGCTCAAGTGTCCAAGTTTAGGGAAGCCTTATTCAACGGCTGCTCAAGTGTCCAAGTTCAGAGAAACCTTAGCGAGCGGCTGCTCAAGTGTCCAAGTTTAGGGAAGCCTTATTCAACGGCTGCTCAAGTGTCCAAGTTCAGGGAGGCCTTATTCAACTGCTGCTCAAGTGTCCAAGTTCAGAGAAACCTTAGCGAATGGCTGCTCAAGTGTCCAAGTTCAGAGAAACCTTAGCGAATGGCTGCTCAAGTGTCCAAGTTCAGAGAAACCTTAGCGAATGGCTGCTCAAGTGTCCAAGTTCAGAGAAACCTTAGCGAATGGCTGCTCAAGTGTCCAAGTTCAGAGAAACCTTAGCGAATGGCTGCTCAAGTGTCCAAGTTCAGAGAAACCTTAGCGAATGGCTGCTCAAGTGTCCAAGTTCAGAGAAACCTTGGCGAATGGCTGCTCAAGTGTCCAAGTTCAGAGAAACCTTAGCGAATGGCTGCTCAAGTGTCCAAGTTCAGAGAAACCTTAGCGAATGGCTGCTCAAGTGTCCAAGTTCAGAGAAACCTTAGCGAATGGCTGCTCAAGTGTCCAAGTTCAGAGAAACCTTAGCGAATGGCTGCTCAAGTGTCCATGTTCACACAGCGCGCAGCTCAAATGTCCAATTCTAATCTCTCTTTTGCTCATATCTCCATTGCTCAAGCCCATCTCATTGCTCAAATGTCCCCTGCTAACCTGTCCTCCACCCTCGCAGACAAAGAAAGCGAGAGAGTGTGGCCAGAGAGCAGTGTTTAAATTATAATAGGTTGAATTAAGAATGTAGGTTGCATGTCATTGGAATACTTATTATATAATCCCTACCGACGATATAGACCTAGAGAGATTTTCAACTTCCAACACCTTTAACTACCCTGGTCTAAAAACCAAAGATCAAAGACCAAAGATTGTAAAAGACCAAAGATCACTCACCCTTGGTGTCCCAGTAGTTCCAGAAGTTGTTGTAGGGTTTGGACAAGGACAGTCGCGCCACTGGCTGGCCAAAATCGATATCGGACAGATCAACGGCCGATGCCGTTAAAACCAGAATGGCCATAGAGAAAATCGATAATGAGATCATCGAGAGAGGACTGCCACTTCAGAGGAGGAGGAGAGGATGGAATGAAGCGAAAATGATGTTAGCCAAATATAATGCCTCGTTATTTTGGTGGAAAGTGAAGAGCCCTTGCGGTGTGAAATGGTAGTCTCTTCAAAATTAAATTAATGGCATTATAAGATTAAGTATGCATGCACTTAAATGGATTTTAAAATAATCAATAAGTTAGCTAATAATGTGCGTTATGGTGTTTCGGAAGCTATGACTAACAAAAGAGAAACGAGAAAAAACACTTTCTCC
Organism: Parapristionchus giblindavisi; assembly: GCA_943737045.1. NCBI lineage: Eukaryota > Metazoa > Nematoda > Chromadorea > Rhabditida > Diplogasteridae > Parapristionchus > Parapristionchus giblindavisi. The sequence goes on from CALSFV010000238.1 coordinate 113,265, forward strand.
ACTTTTATGAACGCTTTGGTCTGTTCTTCTCCTTTACGACTTTTGAATATCACACAATCAAAACAAAACAAGGTTTTGATATCAAAAGAAAACAAAAGTAGCTCTGCTCTATTCGCTGCTCTATTAAAAAATTACTCAAAAGGAAAATCTGGAGAAAACTCTTCTCATTTTAGGCACTCTGCCGGCTAGTTTTCTTTTCATACATTGAAAATCTTGAATAGAATAGTCAAATAACCGGCACTACTGCAGAAAACTACGTCGCTCGTCCAATCGGCCTTTTTGACATGATGTGAAGATTGCTCATCTGATTTTCAAATAAATAATAAAAAAGACGAAATATTTTTGATTGGCATACCCCCGAGCTAACTTGAAACTCGCTTTTTCGGTTACGAGAGAGAGAGTGGAGAATAAAATTGGCTCGTGGTCTGCCCTTAATGCATTGCATACATTAGCCTCATCGAGGATGTCGCGTGCATGATCTGGAGTGAATCCTTGATGAATCCATAGGTATCATATGTATCCTCATAGATAGTTGATAGTAAGATATCCCCAGATATAATTGTCCCCTTTTCCAAGATTTGCCCTTAGCTCCCAAACGGCCACTGTGCCCAAAACCCTCACCGATATCGCTGCCTAACAATATGCGACGGACATCCATTATCCCTTTTGTCATTGGATTCAAAGAAGGAGACCCTTGAGTTGACATGCTGACTCCCGTCACCACGGCGGTTCAATGAAGAGAAATCCCTACAACTTTGGCTTGAAGCCTCTTGCATTACGAAAAATCGGCAAAGTTGATTTGCACTGGGCGGGATTCGAACCTACGAGGTTCGGATAGATACACAAAAGCTCTACCCACTAAGCCATATCGGCATGTCTCGCGAATCGTAAAACTCGATGATAGGTCTAGTCAGAAGCGACCGCCCAGATATACCGTAGTCAACTTTCGCGCTGGGAGAACCTAGATGTTTTAGTTCTTATCATCACTCAGTTTGCGATACTTTCTTTCTCCGGCAAGAGCTTCTTAGTTACTATCATTGAGCCGCCGTGGCCACGACAAGCATGCCGAATATTGTTTTTATATTATATGATAATTGGCGTGAGCGACAATGAAACAATGAAAGAGCCAAGTATGCAAATCGGATGGGCACTCTCTAAATGCCTTGAAAGTTATACTTTCAATGCGCATAGTGAGCTTGAACAAATCAATATAAGATATGTCTTTCGATTCGTGCGATGAATCTCTATCATTCTATCCGAATAGTCTTATTACGAAATATCTCGAGGGTCTCCATCTTTAATGTCATGTATAATATGATGGATTAAAGAATAAGAGTAAGAATAATAAGAATCCTCCTCCTGCTCCTACCAGCCAACACTCGGAGGATATTGGTGACACTGTAATGGTTATTTTAATTATATTATTTAGTATAAATAGTTACTTTTCCATCGTCTGGGACTCTCTAATCATATACCCTTCACGTTTACTATATTTCACTGGTTCACATAAAATGAATCGATCCGGTAGAATTATCTTTGCACTTTAATCTTTGAGCTTTACTACATCGGAAAGTTTCAAACTAGCACACAATATTTCAAACTCTCCGCATGATAGCGCTCAATTATCCATCTTTAGCCAACCACGATCGTTCCACATCCTGAAAGTTGATCTCGATCAATCAATAATCAATAGATGTACCCTACCTGTAACAGGTTCTCGGCTGTCCAGTGTTCACAATAATCAACCAATCATTGATCGATTTCTTAAGTGAGGGGATCAATCGATATTGGATTCTCGACGATTGTTGGCACTGATTTATTGTCAGAGAAACCTTCACACCATGGAAGACTCCGCCCACCTAAGAATTTTAATTATATTTTTGCAAATCTTTCACAGAATTTGAACCATTATTTCGTTGCATGTTTTACCGAAGTTAAGATGGGCGTGAAACATATATGAACATATTTGGAGTTATTATTAATATGTAATAAATACAATGAGCGTGCTTCGAATATTTTATACCACTACAACCACTACCGCAACGCAATCGGTGTCAACTTTCTCAGCGAGGCGAGGAGTAAGAAGTGGAGCGCTATGCATATCAGAGCTCTCATCCCTTGACCTCTAGATAAATGTGTTCAAATCGTAAACACAGCGTTTTCGAATTCGACCATGGTGTGACAGAGAAACAAGCATGGCGAAAAAGAGAAGGAGAAGTGAGAGAGCGCAGATGGTTAAAGCGCACCGAGGTGTACCATACCGTTTTTGTTTTTGGCATTTTGCCAAGTTTTCAATGACAGCTCTGGAGAGACGCTGTGCACTAGCGACCAGGGCTGGGACACAAAACGTTTTCTTGACACAAAAATTTTGTGTACACAAAAAACACAAAAATATTTTTTTGTGTACACAAAACACAAAAAAACACAAAAATATTTTTCTCTAGATTTGAGCAAGTTTATAGCTAATAAAAAAGATATTTTTCAATATAGAACTTGAACGCGAACAAAACAGCATGTAATATTAGTTCAAAAAAGAACAGCGACCAAGAAACCTATGAGTCTGGTTTTCGGCTGAACGAAAACGGAGATATCAAGCTTCAAATTACTGATAAAAGGAAATTCTATACCAAAATTATCCGATTTTCGCAAAATTTACAATTTTGCAGATAAAATTTTACTATACAAATCGACTAATATCATCGATTTTCTCCCTGAAAATCATGTAAAATCAGAAAATTGACACCAATTTTTTTGTGTTATTTTGTGTCTCATTTACACAAAATTTTTACACAAAATTTTTTGTGTCCAAGACCATGAAAAACACAAAAAAACACAAAACACAAAACACAAAATCCCAGCCCTGCTAGCGACCATACCTGATCCTGCCTTCCTCCTCCAGTCAGCAATTGCTCAACATGCAGCATCTTGAAAGCTCTGAAAGATCAATAATTTTGAGCTTTATAAAATATTTCTTTCTTTTGTTCACGACTTAAGATTACGTTAGGTTACGAATCATTGATCGATGATTCCGCACGAGACAAGACACACACACACCGGAGAACCGTCAGTTTGTATTCAAATCATTAATTAATTTTTTTAATACAATATTTTTAAGTATTTAGTTCCGGCTCGATTTATGGTTTTCGGTGGTGAACCAGTGGAATACCCTTGACACGATCTCTTCATAGCGTCTCCGATCTCTCTGTCTCAGATGACTAAAGAAAATCCAAGTCAGAGATCAAAGATGTCACTGTCATCTCGTGCTTGAACTAGTCGATATCCATGCATGTTGCATTGACGATGCCGATGAGGAGTAACAGCTGTGAAGGGTACTCATCAAGCGTGTTGGTATGAGGGAGCCTAGTCGCGACTTGACATGTGCCCGGTTAGCTCAGTCGGTAGAGCACCAGACTCTTAATCTGGCTGTCGCGGGTTCGAGCCCCGCATCGGGCTGGCACATTTTTGCATTTTTTCCGACATAAAATACTAACAAAACACGAAGCCCCCCTCGAAGTTTGAAGGATCTTTAGATTCTTCAAACTAAAAAAAATCGGATAATTTTTTCATGATCGATAAACGAATCTACCGTAACAGGGCTGTGCGGCATGAGCATATTTTCGGCATACGGCATAACGGCATATGCCGAATATTGTTTTTCGGCATATTTCGGCATGAAAACGGCATAATCTGTATAATAATAAGTGTCCAATTCATAATTGCTCTGATTTTTATCAACATTTCAAGGTTTGATAAGTAAAGTGTTTTTAAATAATTTTTAAAGATTTAGATTCAGTACATCTGTAGTAAAAGCGCTGAAAATCTCCTGAATAATTTTTATGTGCGTTTAATATTGAAAAATACTCAAATTTTGCTATATAACTAGTAGATTTATGCCGAAAATATTAAAAATTTTCATGCCGTATTCGGCACGGCATAAACGGCATGAAAAAAACCGGCATAAACGGCATATTCGGCATAGCGGCATGGCTATGCCGCACAGCCCTGTACCGTGCCTTTAATCAGATAATATCCGAATGCAGTCCATGGTAGATGACTCTCTCGAGAGAGGTTATCGCTGATTAGAGTACATTTTACGCATTCAAAACTTCCCAGGGCACACTAAAAATGAGAAAATATGCCTTGAAATAGATCCGTTCCAAAGAATCAAGGAGATCTTTTGAAATTGCTCAACAAACCCAAAATGGTCTGTAATAATCATTACAGTCTCACTTGACTCTAAACGCCAATTCAGTCCGGAGTGCCAAATCTCTTCTTCGGACCTACTTTACCACATGATCTAGTCACTACCAATTCAGGCACCTTCTGTAGTACAACAATTTAAAATAATTTTTATTCGCTCTGCAATAATTCAGTGCAACTTGATTTATTGATTTATTCACACATGATAATAATGCTACAACGAGAATAATATTTACCCGAATGATGATTTATTGGAAGGATGATTATGATTTTCTTTTTTAATGGCACGAGATTTTGGTATTTAAGTAGGAGTAGGCGACAATCACAAACAATATTCTGTTATAACAATGCACACAGAGTAAACAGTTGTAACCCTCTGCACATACTCTGGTATTTTGCCACTTAAAGTCTACTTAAACTTTCCCACTTTAAGTAGACTTTAAGTAAACTTAAAGTGAGACGTAAGTCTACTTAAAGTGGTGTGGTATACTGTAATGCATTTCGTCAAATGTTCTTTCACTTAAAGTTTACTTAAAGTCTACTTAAAGTCTGTGACGTAGTTTAAGTAGACTTTAAGTGGCAAAATACCAGAGTAAGACCTGTGAAGTGTTATATTTAACACATTTTGGGTGTTAAAATAGTTTAAAAAGGGTAAAATATAACACTTCATAGGTCTTATGTGCTGAGAATTACACCTCTTTTCTCTGTTCGTGAATTACAGAATTACCACACATACCATTCTCTCTCACACACACTTTCCTTATCTACAAAATGGGGTGGTCAGACTCTGGTATTTCCAACTAGTAGTTTACTTACGTTACGTCACAGTCTAGCAGTTTACTGTTAGTTTTCTAGTAGTGATATAACATTTGACAAAATGCATTACCGTATTGTACACCACTTCTAGCTAGCCGTAGACTTGCAAGTACGGCTAGTGGGAAAAATAAGTAAACTACAAGTATGAAAATAGCAGAGGAGAGGAGAGTATTATCTAGCGTCGGGGGGGGGGGGGCTGTATTATGTATATTTGAACTGATCGGTTAGACATCTCGGTTTGGGAAGAGCGTATATCACTAGGGTAAAGGAAAGCACGATAATAACTATCACAAATGAGAAGAGTACATCGGAAAGTGGGAATTGAGCGAGGCTTGAGGCTTCAAAATTATCGTCCGGATAGACTTCAGCGAGATACGCTGTGGAATTATGCCAGCTGAAATGGAACTGGATTAGTGTTATGTCCTTAGGCACAACTCGTGTAGTAGAATAGAGACTTTATTATAGAGAGATAAACAGTACCACCGGTACAAAGGGTTGAACTAGATAAGAATGAAGGAATGACCAATATAGACAGCACGTCAACTACGATGACGTGTCATTAGCATAGAATAGGGTAATGTGGTCAAATGCAAATATGTATGCTAATGTGCAGTTTGGGTTATAACAATAGACTTTGGAGCATACATAGCACCTCCGCCCCAAGATATGAACTAGGGCATATCTGACAAACAATAATATGAACATAATCATATAGTACAGTATCAATAACGTGATGGAATGAACGATCAATAATAGAGAAATCATTGGAGGTACGAATCAATGGTAGGTTTGACCTCTAGTGGATGAAATGTTCATACGAGATGGTGGTAGTCTAACACGGGTAGGCCTTGTAGAACCTGGTCTAACCTAGGTAGGCTTAGGGATAGTCTTTTGTTGTTCTCCACATTGTTCGTGGGTACGACGACAGCATCGGCATCAACATCAGTAACGACGGCATCAGCGACAGACGGCGTGACGTTGCACTTGGCGGGCTCGACCTGGACGTTGCACTTGACGACGTTGTCGGCGGGAACATCGAAACTCTCCAACAAGACACTCAGAGGATCACAATCCTCAGTCCATCTCCTCCTCAATTGAGTCGTATGAGCAGTCACCAGACTACCATCCAATCTCTGGATCTCATACATCACATTTCCTTTCCTTCTGAGCACTACGGCTTCAGTCCACTTCTCGTGATTCGGTCCATCTCGATCACGATAATACACACAATCTCCTTCAGCGAACTCTCGTGTCTCCTTCTTATTCACTACTCTATCCTCTCCCTCCCTGGGCGACATGAGAGTGAGGTGACATCTCATTTTCCTTCCGAGGAAAATCTCCGCTGGAGTATACATCTTCAGTTGATTGTTAGGAGTGCATCTGTACATCATCAAGAACTTCTGCACGTTCTCATCCTCCGGGCCTTCTCCTCTCATCTTCAACAATGACCGCTTGAACGTGTCCACGAAGCGTTCAGCCTGTCCATTACTCTGTGGATGATACGGTGGCGAGAACATGTGGTTGATTCCATACTCCATACAGAATGCTCTCATCTTCTCAGATTTGAACTGAGTTCCATTATCCGATACAATGGTTTCAGGACTTCCGTATCTTGATACGAATTCTCTCAATGCTTTGATGGTTGCATCAGCCGTAATCCTTTCCATAGTCACGACCTCTGGCCATCTACTGTTAACATCAACGATGATCAAGTAGTAACGTCCATTCATTGGACCGGCGAAATCCATATGGACTCGCTCCATTTGTCGACTTGTCTCCGGCCATTTGATAGGCTCAACCTTGGAAGGATTCTTGGCAATATTTGCATAACCTTCAGCATCATTCTTGGGTACTTGCATCTTCATGAGTGCATGCACCTTCTTGGGATGTGGGTAACGTCCAGATTCATTCACGACGAATCCAAGGAAGTGGACTTCTTTCTGTCCGAACGCACACTTCTTTAGTCGGATTCTGAATCCAGAATCACGAATCCTCTCGAGAACTCTCATCAGATTCTCGTCGTGCTCTTCCTTCGTCCTTCCACTTACAATGACATCATCCAAGTATGCCACTGCCCTGCTCATTCCTGTCAACATCTGGTCCATTATCGACTGGAATATACCTGGAGCAGGCTTAACACCGAACGGTAATCTACGGTACTGATATAGTCCGCGATGCGTATTGATTACGAGGAGCTTCTTAGCTTCTTCGTCTACTTCAACTTGGAGATACGCATCCGAGAAATCGATCTTGGAGAAGACTGTTCCACCATTCAATGAGGCGAATATGTCTTCCGGCAGCTTGAGCGGATGAGTGCAATCTTCTAGACAGTCATTCAGTCCTGTCTTGAAGTCGGCACACAATCTCTTTGCACCATTCTTCTTTGCGACTAGCAAGAATGGAGCCGCCCACTCCGAGTGTTCTACCTTAGAGATCACTCCCATATCACACAATCGATCGATTTCTTCATCACACACCTGCTGGCTGGCATACGGCACTGGCCGCTTGTTACGGAACACTGGCTTCACGCCAGGCTTTAGGTACAACTTAGCTGCAGACTTGTTGTACTTGCCCAGTCCAGGCTCACAAACTTCTGGGAAGACATCCTTTACCCAGGTTGTGTAGTCTCCTGACTTGATGTGTGCAATCACCGTTTCATCATTCTCATCTGAGAATGCTCGCTTCAAGTCTAGCTTGAAGAATACATCATTGCCGACTAGTCGAATCGGTCTTGGGGTGACGTGGACCCATGCGTCACACTCCTTTCCACAGTATTCCATTCTACTGCGAAACTTGCCGAGGATCTTCATACCTTGACCATTTGGACATGATACGGTACATGGAGCGGGAATCAACTTAGGATTCTTCATCTCCTTCCAGTCAACCTCCGAGATGAGCGTCAGATCAGATCCTGTGTCAAGTTGACACTCCATCTGTTTTCCATCCATGGATACATTCACGTACACACGATTGACTTCAATCTGATTGCAATCCTTCACCTGTACTGAATTGTTCTTCCAGTGTTTCTTCTTCGGTCTCATTTCAGGATGCTTTAACCAGCATCTCTCCACGGTATGACCCTTCTTGCCACAATGTGTACACTCCACATTGGCATTTGATCTCTCGGTCTTTGGATTCTTACGATTCATTCCCTTATAGTTTTCAGATCCTCTGACCATATTGGCTGCATTCGTCTGAACCGCTGAGACTTCACGCTCAAGTGCTCTCAACGACGAATATCTTTCTAGAAGCTCTTTGAATGTGATATCAGGCTTCTGGCTGACAGCATTGAATAGTTGGGTGCGTATCGACTTCAGTTGAGGCAAATCCAATCCAGCAAGGAACATCGTGATCTTCATCTGATCCTCCTTAATATCCTTCAGATTGCCTTTCTGATACAAACGATTCACTTCAGAAGCGAATTCCATCACATCCGTACTACCATTCATAGCCATGCTCAGTTTGAAGAATCGAACACGCAGTTCGAAATCTGTTTCTTTCTTGCCAAACAGAGCCTTGAGTGCCTTTATCGTATCATCGAACGATACTTTCATCACATCATCGGGTGCTTTATGATCACGATACAATGCATTGCACTTCACACTCAGATGACGCAATAGTATTCTGACTTTGCTACAGTCACCCAACTGCTTTGCATCATACTCGAAGAAGTCTCGATAACGATCGTACCAGTTATCGAAAGTGCATTCCTCAGCATCGTAGTCGAATTCAACAATGCGAGCTTCCATCGCATCAATAGATGGTCCTTGAAGAACTTGACCTTGGCTCCCCTCTCCATTAACAACTACAGTCTCTCTATTCGCTAACATCTTGAGTATTTCATTGTTCTTCTTATTCTGCTCCTCCTGCTTGCTCATGAACTCCTGCTGCATCTTCGCAAACATCTCCATTACAGTTGCCAACGTGACTTCCGACTTCACTACTTCAGGCTTCTCATCTCCAGGCATCCTTACTACGAATTACTTGAGTACACTTAGCTCAAAGAAAAATTCGCGATAGCCTTCGGCGTACTTCTTGCAAAGTACCACACAGAATCCACAAAGAAGACGTACAATCACAAAGCTTGTACACTGCCACGCTCACAAAGTACGTGAAGCAGTTTCCACAGAGAAATTTGACAATAGTTCTTCCACAAAGTGAACTATCGCCAATCACAAAGAATTAGCTTCCACCCTTTCACAAAGTTAGGCTTCAGTTATCACAAAGAATCGACACCGATTGTTTCACAAAGTTCAATCGGTACCACCACAAAGAGAAGAATGACGAATGAAGAAGAAAGAAAAAAAAACGAGAAAGAATAAGACTTACGTTAGCTCGTCAAAGATCCTGGTCGCCAAATGTTATGTCCTTAGGCACAACTCGTGTAGTAGAATAGAGACTTTATTATAGAGAGATAAACAGTACCACCGGTACAAAGGGTTGAACTAGATAAGAATGAAGGAATGACCAATATAGACAGCACGTCAACTACGATGACGTGTCATTAGCATAGAATAGGGTAATGTGGTCAAATGCAAATATGTATGCTAATGTGCAGTTTGGGTTATAACAATAGACTTTGGAGCATACATAGCAATTAGTTATATATTTTTCTAGGTTAAATGATCCAAACCCTTCATTGTGCATAGTTAGAAGCAAAAGACGCCGAAAAGTGATAAGTGTAAAGTGGAAGGTTGAATTGGTTTTGTGGCACACCCAAGCTAATTTTGCTCTCCGCATTGGCAATGCTCTCTAGCAGACAAAGAAAGCGGGAGAGTGTGGCCAGAGCGGAGAGTTTTAAATTAGCTTGGGAAATTGCTTTAAGGACTCACCGACAGAATTCCTTCCATTTCGTCAGATCGACCTCTTGTCGCTCATTTCGTGTGCAATTTCTCATCATAGATACTGAAAGCTCAATTTTCCTCAAGTTTAGTGCTGTCAATGTAATTGACGAAAAATTTTATATAAAAAATATAAATCCGAATGATCGGACGAAGTTTTTATACAAACAGAGAAATAAGCGTTATCCTCGGAGTAGATCTTTGAAGTACTACAGTTAACACGTTTAAGCTCAAAAAGTGTTAAATATAACAAAAAAACATTTCACAGTGTTATATTTATAACACTTATTTCTCTGTGCATACCTGGAGATAGTAACGGCACCAGAAGTACCGTCAACCCGTGCGATATGTAATGGAAGATATTTGCATATGTCGGAAGAGATACGAATATCGAAGATGGTGCAGCGATGTGCCTGCAAATTGAATTTAATTAAATTGAATTTATTATACATCAAAAAGACGCGACAACATTTGAAACAAGAACACATGAAGATTTTTACTTTTCTGAGAGGGAATGAGAAAGGGGTACATTCGAAAAAAAAATGAAACATTTCTACATGCTTTATGATATCTAGACGTAGAGGCCGAAACACCATGAAGCGCTAGTATTTACTGATATTTCCACCATTTCCAAGTCGTACTATCAATGTGCGCATAACATATATATGTGCATTCTAATAACTATTATTAACTTAATTTTAGTAGCTCTGACAACAATACACCATGAAGCACATTATTACTCACTAGTTTTATTGTTACAAGTTATTTTAAAATACGTGCATGCTTACCACTCCTGTATATTGATTTAATTATTAAAAGCAAAACCGAAGCTAATTTTACTCTCCGCATTGACAATACTCTCTCGTAGACAAAGAAAGAGAGAGGGAGAGAGTGGCCAGAGCGGAGAGTTTCAAATTAGCTTGGGGTGTCGCTTTAATGTAATTGTACCTCAGAAATCCGCCAGCGTGTATCACCCCGGCAACAATGATTGAGATAGAAAGAGCAATGGTCGTCAATGATGATCGAAACTGAAATCATTCCGGTAAACACATACCTCAATGCTCCTCCGCTCAGGCAACACTCTCTCGTAGACAAAAGCAGCGAGAGAGAACTGCCAGAGAAGAGTTTCAAATTAGGTGTACCTTTAATGGATTATAACAAAATAGTGAAGATACCGCCTATATTTTTCTTAAAATCAATATTTTCGAGCATATTTTCATAGTTATCTTACCGTGGCAAGGAAAAATAAAGTAATGGCATGTGTGAAGAGCGAGGTGAGCATCAGTAGGATCATAGTTGATACTATCGGAACGATTAAATCGGATGAAGGAGTGAGATATAAGGTGGAATTGGGCCTAGAAAGTGGATGTTTGTGTAATATGTAGTAGTTTGCGAGAAAGGAGCGTACCAAGCGAGCCATAACGAAACCGCCAGTCCGACCGATAACGCCTAAAGATGTTTATTTATTTATTTATTTATTTATGTATTTATTTATTTATTTATTTATTTATTTTTAACATGTTTATTTATATATTTATTTGATACACCCTAAAAGGGAGTGACAGCAGGTTATTAAACATACTTACTTAGATACTTAGAGATTAAACATATACAGAAATAAAGTGGTTTGAGTGATGGGGATGTTATGTCATTGAGAGAATTGGTAGAGACTATTGCCTCTATCCCAGCAGTACATATTCAACAAGTAAAAATCAAAGCATGCACTCACAACAAATTATCTTACAATTAGATAAAGGTTGTCTAACTGGAATGCCATAGAGAAAGGATAGCTTACTTCAAACTCTCTCAAAAAGACACGTTGGATAATATATCTCACTCGAGATAGTAACGGGAACTGGAGTAATCTAACTAAGTCATCTCACATATGAGAGAACGTTTGTCTAATTGCCGGATCTTAGATAACCTATCACTCAAATATATGACAGTTTGCCGTCAGTGTGGGGGGGGGGAACAATAATCAATAATATTGATTGATTATTGATTCCTGTAATCAAAGACCAACCTCAACGGGCACATGTACCAGTAAATAGGTTACGATCACCAAGACTCCGTTGTAGACGCCCTCCGTTGATTCGATGTAGCATAGCGTCCGCAGTGGCTCAACTGCAAAGGTTAGGCTAAGCTCCGCCCATTTTTAACGTATTAGGTTGTCGGGAAAGTCTTGACAACTTTTTCGATCGTTTATTTCTCGTAGCAAACAGAAGTACGTTATGGGTTATATGCTCCATCATGATCAGCAAATGTAGTGCCAACGTTCGGTCAATGTGTGGTTTCCCTCTTTGTAGAACCCAGATGGGCGCGAAGTAAAGTATTGCTTGAGTTCAGCATTGACATTTCCACGGAAATTGAAGGTCCTATCTCGAAGGGCACGGGTCAGGACTGTGAAAAGCTAGCAATCTGACGGGGCCAGGCCAGGAGAATACGGGGGGTGAGGGAGAACCATCCATCCATATACGGCGAGTTCCTGCCTGACTTTATTGGAGACATGGTGACGGGGGCTATAGTGATGATATTATTCTTTTTTGTCCTTCAGGCGTAAATGATCGACTGCCCTCATCATATTCCGTTGTTATGTAAAGCACTTGGACCTGGTAATTGTAATGCCCTCGGTGAGCAGCTGCCAGCTGATCACACCATCCATTCCCCACCACGGGTTTTTGGGGGCGCAGGTTAGGTTTGTGGGGCATCCTGTGGTGTCTCTCGTTCTTCAACCCTCTCGGTTCAGCTGTGGTTGTTATCGTAGTAGACCCACATTTCATCCCCCGTTATGAGCCGGTCAAGCCATCGATCCCCAGAGTGGAGAGTGGGGTGGGTAATGGAAACATCGATTCGACGATCAAGGTTGTTTTTGGTGTGATCATAGGGTATGAATCAACCGAGAAATTTCCCCATTCCAATGGATTTCCGGTATTCCTCGACTGTGCGATGGTGGACTCCAAGTGTGAGGACCAATTTACAGACACTTTGAAATGGGTCCGATTCCTCAAGTTTCTTCGACGTGTCAAAATCCAACTCACGGGGTCTACCGTTTAAGGAAGGAAATGTCGTTTCATTTGAAGCGCAGGAACCAAATCTCGATGGTGTTGTAGTGTGGGCATGTCTGTCATAAAAAATCTTCAGGAGGGTATCCGAATCCTTCGTTGTGGTGTCGGATAGGAAGAGGTAAAGTGGAACATGACGGTTGTGAAAAGCACTAATGTTATACATCGTTGCACAACTAGAGCCTGACTGATGTGAATGGAATGGGGAGTTGTTTACTGCAAAGGCCCGTCACTGCTTGATATACACTAGTAACGAGAGAAACCCAAAGCGCAACTGCGACACACAGTAGAAAGACAAACATATATGTCAAGACTTTCCCGACAACCTAATAAAAATGGGCGGAGCCGAACTTACAACTGGCATAGGCGAGAAAGACACTCGTACCGGCGACCACACATATCAGGAGATGAACGACACCGGAAGCCGAGAAGAGTAGAGAGGGGGAGTTGGCTGGAAAAGAAATAGTTAGACTTTAAAGGATCACTCCTAGATATTTCGAAACTCCACCCCCTTGGTTAAAGGGACCGAAACCTTTGTCAACAGCCTCTTCAATAGTCTACACTCTCGTTGGTAGAGAACAGAGAAATAGTGTGCTCAATGAAGAGGCCATTGAGAGAGGTCACTCTCCCTTGAATCTCTTTTCGCAATCATCGAATAAATCCAATTATCACTTCATCGCATTGTTCGCTTTAGTCTATGTACATGGTATAATTTTGTTGTGCGATGGCAACCACAAACGTTCACGAAACGTACGTGAGGGTGAGAATCCGATAGTTGATAGTAGTCCAAAGAAGAGTAAGAATAATAGGATAAGACGACAGAGGAAGATCGGCCATTGAGCTACGCACATCGACAGTGTCCGGCTGAATCGACTATTTTTTATGCGATTATTTTTATTATTTTCATTTTTATTATGCCTCGTTACATTTGCTTTAAAATCCTTTCATGCGTTGCATTAGCTGTTACGAAAACAAGTATTATGTTTAGCATACATACAGTCTACGCAAATTTTGGAGTGTATTTGGTCACAAGTGGAAAACCCTGATTGGCAATAGGGACGTGTAAAGAAGCTACCGTAACCATCGACCAATAACAGTTGACTACCGTAACGTTTTACAGAAATCTTCAAATTTACGGCGAAATTTAACTCGCAATCTTTGTACATCATCCCAAGAAAAATAAAGTTCTCACCGACACTAGGTCGAATGAGAACCGATGAATAAGAACCGACTGGATGATAACCATTTGCATACTTTGTCTATTCATTAACGCTTGTCTCTCATATACAAATGGTTATCATCCAATCGGTTCTTATTCATCGATTCTCATTCGAACTAGTGCCTACTTACCGTATCAGTGTGACAAACTTGGACGCGTTGGACGGTCGTTCGAGATAGCATAGGGCGACACTCGTGCCGATGGGAACGGTGGACAATCCGAAGGCGTCCTTGGGTAGATCACCCTCACGCGGCGTCACTGAGTGAACCTAAACAACGTATTATTGAATATCTATGTGACCGAGACATTACAAGAAAGAGGAAAATCCCATCTTATCAAAGTCTTTAACTTTGCCATCCAAATCGAGCAAAACTTACCGCTCAATCTATTAAAAGCATACCTTGAAGTACTCCACCAGTTTGGTCGCTTGCTCTTGCGTCTCCGCATATCGCTCAGCTGTTTCACGATCTACCGTAGCCAGCGATACTGTAATAGATCTCTCGTAGACTATTTTTTAAAAGAAATCATGACACTTACAATAGTACACTGCGGGATTCTCGTTATTCGGACAAGTAAACCCCGCTTGCTTGAAATATGCCGGTAGTTGCTTCGTGTAACCTCAAATATAAAGTTTTCAAAATAGAATTCAAAATTTTTTAAAAAAAAGACGAAGAAAGTAGAATATATAGCCCCAGGTTTATTTATTACAATAGGTTCTGTCCACAACCTGTAGCAAGTAAATGGAGAAGGACTTTTAAAATAGAAACGTTGCTTGATACTCTTCATCATACCTGAGTAGAATACTTCTCCGTAGTACAAGATAGTGAGTCGATTGAGCAATTGATAGATATCTGATCGGGGTGTCCTCATTGATATCAACACTATTCTGGAATGATGTCATTGACTATTGAAAAGGCGATGCCAATTCCAATTCCAATAAAAGTAAGTGAACAGTCAAAATTTTTGAGTCTTTCACCAAAATAACGATCGTGGGTTGGATTCCCTAATTTGGTCAATCTTTTGTATGAAAACTAGTCCGTACCGATTCCTCTTCTTCGCCCAAGACGACAGACATGATGTGATTTGGAATGATGGAAGTGGATCGAGATCACGCAGAAGATCATCCACTACGACTAACACTGAAAACAGCGATATCATAGATCTCTAATATCGATCAGTATTATTGTTATTGACATCACCTTTACAATAAATGCCTTGCATTGCTTATAACTGGATAATTTTTTTATATTGCGATAGAAGTTTTCAATGAACAAATTTAGATTTTCTCCTTCTCTTATATAATCGCAGGGAAATATATTCGCATCACTCATAGATCATTAAATATGCAAAGTTTTTTTTGTTTCCAATAACGACATGCCGCTGTGGGACTTATCATAAGTGGGCGGGACTAGACGATAAAGTGAAGTAGCGCAACAAAAGGTACATACATGGGTCGCTGATTAGCTGTAGCGCAAGGATCGTTCTTCGTCTCGCACTCTCCGATAGACTACACATACGATCGTGAGCATAGGCGAGCAGATCAAAGGCGTCCATCGATTCATCAACCTTAAAAAATAATGTATATTTTTAAAAAATAATTAAAGGGAGCGTTGCCTCTCTCAACGATCTCTTCATTGCACACACTATTTCTCTGTTCTCTAACAACGAGAAAGAATTGCGTGTGGAAGAGACCATTGAGAGAGGTTACGCAATAAAATGGACATTTGGTTGAAAAAAAACCAATTTCGATAGGCGTCTAACAAGTTAATATCGAACTTGTTTTGTTTGTCATTACTGATAAGTATGAGGAAAATGTAGGGATCTCTTGATGGGAATGATCGGATTATCTTTTTTGAGACAACGAAGAAGTGAGTTGCTATTTTTGTTACATGATCACGCGATGAACGGGGCCGTCGAAATAAGAGAAGAAATAATGAATGATAATAAATATTCTCAAGGTAAAGAAGGATGTAGTATCAGAGTTTGCTCTTGATAAATGTGTTTAAATGAATTGAATGAAACATATCAGATTGCGGACATGTTAGCCATGGTTGCATTCCCTCTTCGAAACACACTTTTGTACAGCCCCGCAGAATCTCCTTTCGTGCATGTGATCCCGGGGATCCCCGGGATCCCCCCGTGCTCCTCGAATTATTGTGCTTTCAATAATAAATATCAGGTGTTGCAATTGTTACTATTGTTTTCCTCTTTACTTGACCTATTTTATCAAGGAAAGTTTAGAATTTTTGAAAGCTTGTCAACTAGATAGTGCTATGAAATAAAAATGCCGAAAAAGTCACTTTGAGATTGATAAAGCCGAACGGTGCGCGAGTTCTTCAAGATTATCGCGCGGCATTTGCAAAAAATTAATATTTTCAATATTTGTTCTCGGGATACGTAATCGATAAAATTCCAATCGTTCCTTGATAAAATAGGTCACGTAAAGAGGAAAACAATAGTAACAATTGCAACACCTGATATTCAATATTGAAAGCACAATAATTTGAGGAGCACGGGGGGATCCCGGGATCCCCGGGATCACATGCACGAAAGGAGATTCTGCGGGGCTGTACATCTTCTTAAAAGGCACACCCCAAGCTAATCTTACCCTCCACCCTAGCAACGCTCTCTCGTAGTCAAAAAAAACGAGAGAGCGTAACCAGAGTGGTGAGTTTACAATAGGCTCGGGTGTGCTTTTTAAATATATGTGATATAAATATTTATAAAAAATTAAATATATGTGAATTTTTACCCCCATCTTTTGTCAACCACGATCGTTCCACATCCTGAAAGTTGATCTTCAATCGATCAATCAATCGATAATCAATAGATCTACCGTACCTGTAACAGGTTCTCGGCCAATCTCGACTGTCCATTGTATTATACACAATAATAAACCAATCACTGATAGATTTCTTAAGTGAGGAATCAATCGATATTGGATTCACGATGATTGTTTGCATTGATTTATTGTTAGAGCAATAGAGATTTTTTAAATTTTTTCGAAAAAAAAATCAAAAGAAATGAAAATTTCTACATGCGCTATTATCTATTGAAATTTATACCATTTCCAAGACGTACTATCAATGTGCGCATAACATATATTCGTACCAGGGCTGTTCGGAAAAAATATTTTCGGAAAATCGGAAAATCGGAAATTTCCGAAAATATTTTCGGAAAATTCGTAAAATTTGGGAAAATTCGGAAAATTTTGGGAAAAATATTTTTTAGAGTTGTTATTGTTCTGAAAATATTTAAAACGATAATATTTAGCAACAAGTTTATTTTGAAACTCAAAATATAAAAATATAACAGCATCTTTGGAACTATTGAGCCAGTTTTGGTAGGTGTTAATTTTGGGAATGAGTAACTGCTCAATATTATCATGGTCGAGAGAGAGAATCTTCTTAGCAGAACTGAATTTCTTCTACCTCCACAGATACAGGAGAGCAATGATACTTATTGCTTTAACAAAAACGAGGAAGGCGAGAGCGAATACGTGAGAAAGCACAGCCGATTTCGTAATACCATTAGGTCAAGGGGTGCGAATCTGGATGGGAAAGAGCTGCCACTTATCAGGAATCATGGTTATTTCGAATACAGTATACTTTGGTCTGCATGCTTACAATCTTAATGATAAAAGAATTTATTACTGACTTTTAGTCACTAGAAATTTTCCGAATTTTCCGAAAAATTTTCGGAAAATCGGAAAATAAAAATTTTCCGAAAAAGGTCGGAAAATCGGAAAATTCGGAAAATCGGAAAAACGGAAATCCCAGCCCTGATTCGTACATTCTAATAATTATTATTAACTTTTAGAAATAAAGTTTTAGCAGCTCCGACAACAATTGTACCTCAGAAATCCGCCTGCGTGTATCACCCCGGCAACAACGATTGAGAATGAAAGAGCGATGGTTGTCAATGAGGAGCGAAACTGAAATCATTCCGGTAAATCAATCAATCAATCAATCTATTTTATCAAATCAGGCAATAGATGCTCAGATGAACATTCCGGTAAGGGCACACCTAATTGCACTGTCCACTCTGGTAACACTCTCTCGTAGACAAAAGCAGCGAGAGAGAATTGCCAGAGAAAAGTTTCAAATTGGGTCGTGTGTGCCTTTAATGGATTATAATTTTGCCACAACAAAATAGTGAAAATACCGCTATATTTTTTCCTTTAAATCAATATTTTCGAGCATATTTCACATTTATCTTACCGTGGCGAGGAAACATAAAGTAATGACATGTGTGAAGAGCGAGGTGAGCATCAGTAGGATCATAGTTGATACTATCGGAACGATTAAATCGGATGAAGGAGTGAAATATAAGGTGGAATTGGGTCTGGAAAGTGGATATTTGTGCAATATTGCGAGAGTTGAGAGCGTACCCGGCGAGCCATAACGAGACCGCCAGACCGACCGACAACGCCTAAAGATGTTTATTTATTTATTTATTTATGTATTTATTTATTTATTTTTTTTTTTTTTTAAATTAATTAATTAATTTATTTATTTATTTATTTATATATTTGATACACCCTAACAGGGTGTGACAGCAGGTGATTAAATATACAGAAATAAAGAGGTTTGTGAGATGGGGATGTTATGTCAGCGAGAGATTTGGTAGAGACTATTGCCTCTATCACAGCACAACAAGCAAAAACCAAAGGGTGGGGCGAGAACAATAAACAATTGACGAAGCAAAAATCAATAATATTGATTGATTATTGATTCCTATAATCAAAAGACCAACCTCAACGGGCACATGTACCAGTAAATAGGCTACGATCACCAAGACTCCGTTGTACACACCCTCCGTTGATTCGATGTAGCACAGCGTCCGCAGCGGTTCAACTGCAAAGGTGTGATGGATTTCATAGGACGAAAAGTATGTTACAAAGTACCAAGCCTGACCGGATTTTGAGCCAAAATTTTTTAAAAATCGAAAAAACCTGACCGGATTTTGCGAACCAATAACCTAGCTATTCCACCTGTTATGGATATCAACGTAAAAATAGGCGGAGTCTAACTTACAACTGGCATAGGCGAGAAACACACTCGTACCGGCGACCACACATATTAGGAGATGAACGACACCGGAAGCCGAGAAGAGTAGAGAGGGGGAGTTGGCTGGAAAAGAAATAGTTAGACTTTAAAGGCTCTCTCGGATTCTTTGCCTACGAGAGAGTATTGCCAATGCGGAGAGTTAAATTAGCGTTTAAATTAGCTTGGAATTAAAAAAAAGATCACTCCAAGGTATTTCGAAACTCCGCCTCACCCCTTGGTTAATCTGTTTTCGCAATCATCGAAAGTGATGAATAAATCCAGTTATTAATTCATCGCATTGTTCACTTTAGCATACATTATCTATTGTCCGTATTAAATGTATCTTTAGAATAATAAATATATACCAATTTACATTTTACATTTAAACACTTTATCGAGATCAACTAAGCGGTGGGTCACCGGATCTGTAGTGACATGATATGGTTCCATTGATCCGTGTTTCTGGCAACGTTCATAAAGCCTGGCCCGACTATCTTCACAAATTCATCCTTCCATCTCAATTCCAATATACCAATACCGAGACATAAATAGCGAAGTAACGAGCGCCTGCTCTCTCTCCCCTTCCTCTCGAAATAGTCAAAGAATACATGTGATTTTTATACGCTCAATACATAATTTCGTTGTGGGAGGGCGACTTGGTCCACAAACGTTCACGAAACTTACGTGAGGGTGAGAATCCGATAGTTGACAGTAGTCCAAAGAAGAGCAGGGATAATAGTATAAGACGACAGAGGAAGATCGGCCATTGAGCTACGCACATCGACAGTGTCCGGCTGAATCGATAGTTTAAGCCATTTATATTATTAAATATATTAATATATTAAATATTATTATAAATGTATTATATATTATATTTCGCTACATTTGCGTTAAAGGTACACCACAAGCTAATTTTACTCTCCACTCTGCCCATGCTCTCTTATAGACAAAGAGAGCGAGCGAGTGTGGCCAGTGCGGAGAGATTCAAATTAGATTGGGGTATCACTTTAAATTCGTTTCATGCGTTGCATTAGCTGTTACGAAAACAAGTATTATGTTTAGCATACATACACGTCTGCGCAAATTTTTGAGTGTGTTTGGCCATAAGTGGAAAACCCTGATTTGCAATAGGGATGTGTGAAGAGGCTACCGTAACCATCGATCAAAAATAGTTGACTACCGTACATTTATACTTGTACTTTTATCATCCAATACCATTTTAACCATCGCAAGAAAACTAAAGTACTTACCGTATCAGTGTGACAAACTTGGACGCGTTGGACGGTCGTTCGAGATAGCATAGGGCGACACTCGTGCCGATGGGAACGGTGGACAATCCGAAGGCGTCCTTGGGTAGATCACCCTCACGCGGCGTCACTGAGTGAACCTAAACAACGTATTATTGAATATTTATGTGACCGAGACTTTTGCAAGGAAGAGGCAAATCCCATCGTATCAAAGCCTCTAATTTTGCGACCCAAATCAAAGCAAAACTTACCGCTCAATCTATTAAAAGCATACCTTGAAGTACTCCACCAGTTTGGTCGCTTGCTCTTGCGTCTCCGCATATCGCTCAGCTGTTTCACGATCTACCGTAGCCAATGATACTGTAATAGATCTCTCAAAAACTATTTTATTTAAAAGAAACCATGACACTTACAATAGTACACTGCGGGATTCTCGTTATTCGGACAAGTAAACCCCGCTTGCTTGAAATATGCCGGTAGTTGCTTCGTGTAACCTCAAATATACAGTTTTTTTCTAAAATTGAAAAAAATCTTTAAAAAGGAACAAAAAAAGTGAGAATATATAGGATAACCCAGGGTTATTGATTACAATGGGTTCTGTGAACAACCTCTAACAACAAGGTTATAGCGGAGGGTTACATATAAAATATACACCGTCAAAACGAAAAAAAGTGAATCATTTGTCAAATGATTTGACAAAATTTGACAAAAGTTCACAAGATTTTGAAAATTTTGAATCATGATATCTAAACGCTGTCACTAGTTTTTTA
This sequence comes from Parapristionchus giblindavisi, assembly GCA_943737045.1. Taxonomy (NCBI): domain Eukaryota; kingdom Metazoa; phylum Nematoda; class Chromadorea; order Rhabditida; family Diplogasteridae; genus Parapristionchus; species Parapristionchus giblindavisi. Next base: position 134,468 of record CALSFV010000238.1, read on the forward strand.
ATAGACGATAGGGTATTTGAGCATCACTGGGCTTACGTAATTGACCAATGAAGAAAAAATTTAAATGAATCACTGTGAACGCTGTTTTGTGAAACTGGTATACGGTATGATTTTCTACAGTATACCCGTTTTGCAGCCTGATCCATGAAATGATCCAAAAAATGCACATTCGCTATAGGAAGTCAGGGAATGCTAGATATATCCATGATTAGACAAAAAAAGCTCGATGGAAGCAATTTTACAGTAAGATTCTACAGTATGCTACAGTATACCAATTCTGCTCCGCAACGCGACTGAATATTTTTTTCACTTTTGTCGTGCTTATCTGGATTTGGCCAACACATATACAAAACAAAATCTGAGATAATACTTAATAAAGATCATGAAAAATGCTAAAAATGTGAATCTTAATTATTTGACAAATGTTTCACTTTTTTTCGTTTTGACGGTATATATATATATTTATTCACATTTAGCGAACAAATGTTGTGAAACAAAGAAATGAAGAGTAATAATGAATGGAATGAAATTGTGATAATGGACTGAGCATAGTTGAGGATATCAATAAGGGGGAAAGAGGACATGTAAGTGATGAACAGATAACAACAGGACATGCAGATCAGACTCCAACATCAAAGGAGATTAAAAAAATAGAAAAGTTGCTTGATAATCTTTATAATACCTGAGTAGAATACTTCTCCGTAGTACAAGATAGTGAGTCGATTGAGCAATTGATAGATATCTGATCGGGGTGTCCTCATTGATATCAACACTATTCTGAATGATGCCATTGTCTATTGAAAAGGCGATGCCAATTCCAATTCCAATAAAAGTAAGTGATCAGTCAAAAATTTTCGAGTCTTTCACCAAAATAACGATCGTGGGTTGGATTCCCTAATTTGGTAAATCTTTTGCATGAAAACTAAGAGTCCGTACCGATTCCTCTTCTTCGCCCAAGACGACAGACATGATGTGATTTGGAATGATGGAAGTGGATCGAGATCACGCAGAAGATCATCCACTACGACTAACACTAAAATCAACAATATCATAGATATCTAATATCAATTAGTATTAGTGACACCTTTACAATAAATGTCTTGCATTGATTATAAATGTATAATTTTTTATATTGGAATAGAAGTCGTTGAACAAATTTAGATTTACTACCTGCCCTTTCGCTTCACTCATAGGTTAATAAACATACAAGAGTTTTTTTTTGTTATTTCCAATAACTAAAGCACTTACCGTATCAGTGTGACAAACTTGGACGCGTTGGACGGTCGTTCGAGATAGCATAGGGCGACACTCGTGCCGATGGGAACGGTGGACAATCCGAAGGCGTCCTTGGGTAGATCACCCTCACGCGGCGTCACTGAGTGAACCTAAACAACGTATTATTGAATATCTATGTGACCGAGACATTACAAGAAAGAAGCAAATCCCATCTCATCAAAGTCTCAAAAAAAATCTCTTCTTTGCAAAGAAAAAATTCAAGAATACAAGAATAATATTCCAATATATCAGAGTATTCAAAAATGGAATGTAGAATAGAATACACGAACAATAGGGTATATACTATAATGACAAGGATCACTCTGTGTCTCACATTCAGTGACTAGACGATGTAGAAAAAATATTTTCGAAGCATCCGCACTTGCAATACTCTCACTATCGTATAGTTAGACCAGAACCGAGAACATTTGGTTGAGCACACTCACGGCAAATTCTCTTAGAGATAGGTTGTCTAACTGGACTACCATAGAGAATGGTCAGCTTACTTCAAACTCTCTCAAAAAGACACGGTAGATAATACTCTCTTGTTCAATATGGTAACGGCGACTGGAGTAGGAGAAGATATCTCAGACGTGAGAGAAGGTTGCTCGAATTGTCGCATCTTAGATAACCTATGGCTTTGCCGTCAGTGTTCGATTTCGATTTTGATTTTTCTTCCTCTTTGTGCGGCTTTCACGGGAACGAGGTGAATGAACTTTGTCACCCAAATCCAACAAATTTTACTCAATCTAAGCAAGAAATACCTTGAAGTACTCCACCAGTTTGGTCGCTTGCTCTTGCGTCTCCGCATATCGCTCAGCTGTTTCACGATCTACCGTAGCCAATGATACTGTAATAGATCTTAATTTATTTATTTATTTATTTATTTATCTACGCCCGAGGCGCAACGAGACATGTGGTAATTTATCTCTCAAAAACTAATTTTTAAAAGAAATCATGATACTTACAATAGTACACTGCGGGATTCTCGTTATTCGGACAAGTAAAGCCCGCTAGCTTGAAATATGCCGGTAGTTGCTTCGTGTAACCTCAAATATAAAGTTTTTTTTCGAAAATTCGAAAATGTTCTTTAAAAAGACGAAAAAGTGAGAATATATAGGAAACCCCAGGGTTATTTATTACAATAGGTCCTGTCCACAACCTGTAACAAGTAAATGGAGAAGTACTTTTAAAACAGAAACGTTGCTTGATAATCTTCATCATACCTGAGTAGAATACTTCTCCGTAGTACAAGATAGTGAGTCGATTGAGCAATTGATAGATATCTGATCGGGGTGTCCTCATTGATATCAACACTATTCTGAATGATGCCATTGTCTATTGAAAAGGCGATGCCAATTCCAATTCCAATAAAAGTAAGTGAACAGTCAATATTTTTGAGTCTTTCACCAAAATAACGATCGTGGGTTGGATTCCCTAATTTGGTCAATCTTTTGTATGAAAACTAGTCCGTACCGATTCCTCTTCTTCGCCCAAGACGACAGACATGATGTGATTTGGAATGATGGAAGTGGATCGAGATCACGCAGAAGATCATCCACTACGACTAACACTGAAAACAGCGATATCATAGATCTCTAATATCGATCAGTATTATTGTTATTGACATCACCTTTACAATAAATGCCTTGCATTGCTTATAACTGGATAATTTTTTTATATTGCGATAGAAGTTTTCAATGAACAAATTTAGATTTTCTCCTTCTCTTATATAATCGCAGGGAAATATATTCGCATCACTCATAGATCAATAAATATGCAAAGTTTTTTTTGTTTCCAATAACGACATGCCGCTGTGGGACTTATCATAAGTGGGCGGGGCTAGACGATAAAGTGAAGTAGCGCAACAAAAGGTACATACATGGGTCGCTGATTAGCTGTAGCGCAAGGATCGTTCTTCGTCTCGCACTCTCCGATAGACTACACATACGATCGTGAGCATAGGCGAGCAGATCAAAGGCGTCCATCGATTCATCAACCTTAAAAAATAATGTATATTTTTAAAAAATAATTAAAGGGAGCGTTGCCTCTCTCAACGATCTCTTCATTGCACACACTATTTCTCTGTTCTCTAACAACGAGAAAGAATTGCGTGTGGAAGAGACCATTGAGAGAGGTTACGCAATAAAATGGACATTTGGTTGAAAAAAAACCAATTTCGATAGGCGTCGAACAAGTTAATATCGAACTTGTTTTGTTTGTCATTACTGATAAGTATGAGGAAAATGTAGGGATCTCTTGATGGGAATCATCGGATTATCTTTTTTGAGACAACGAAGAAGTGAGTTGCTATTTTTGTTACATGATCACGCGATGAACGGGGCCGTCGAAATAAGAGAAGAAATAATGAATGATAATAAATATTCTCAAGGTAAAGAAGGATGTAGTATCAGAGTTTGCTCTTGATAAATGTGTTTAAATGAATTGAATGAAACATATCAGATTGCGGACATGTTAGCCATGGTTGCATTCCCTCTTCGAAACACACTTTTGTACAGCCCCGCAGAATCTCCTTTCGTGCATGTGATCCCGGGGATCCCCGGGATCCCCCCGTGCTCCTCGAATTATTGTGCTTTCAATAATAAATATCAGGTGTTGCAATTGTTACTATTGTTTTCCTCTTTACTTGACCTATTTTATCAAGGAAAGTTTAGAATTTTTGAAAGCTTGTCAAATAGATAGTGCTAGGAAATAGAAATGCCGAAAAAGTCACTTTGAGATTGATAAAGCCGAACGGTGCGCGAGTTCTTCAAGATTATCGCGCGGCATTTGCCAAAAATTAATATTTTCAATATTTGTTCTCGGGATACGTAATCGATAAAATTCCAAACGTTCCTTGATAAAATAGGTCACGTAAAGAGGAAAACAATAGTAACAATTGCAACACCTGATATTCAATATTGAAAGCACAATAATTTGAGGAGCACGGGGGATCCCGGGATCCCCGGGATCACATGCACGAAAGGAGATTCTGCGGGGCTGTACATCTTCTTAAAAGGCACACCCCAAGCTAATCTTACCCTCCACCCTAGCAACGCTCTCTCGTAGTCAAAAAAAACGAGAGAGCGTAACCAGAGTGGTGAGTTTACAATAGGCTCGGGTGTGCTTTTTAAATATATGTGATATAAATATTTATAAAAAATTAAATATATGTGAATTTTTACCCCCATCTTTTGTCAACCACGATCGTTCCACATCCTGAAAGTTGATCTTCAATCGATCAATCAATCGATAATCAATAGATCTACCGTACCTGTAACAGGTTCTCGGCCAATCTCGACTGTCCATTGTATTATACACAATAATAGGCACTACTCCAGAAGCCCAGCGTACGCAACCAATCACTGATAGATTTCTTAAGTGAGGAATCAATCGATATTGGATTCACGATGATTGTTTGCATTGATTTATTGTTAGAGCACCTTCACACCAGTGGCCGTATGCATGAACAACGGGAAAACCGTTTTCCGGGAAAATGTGACGTCATTAGCGTAGGCGGAGGATTTTTGGAAAACGCCTCCGCCTACGCTAATGAATCACATTTTCCCGGAAAACTGTTCATGCATACGGCCTCTGGGAAGACCCCGCCCACATAAGAATTTTAATTATATTTTTGCAAAGCGTACGCAGTACCCGAACCATTTCGTTGCATGTTTTAGCGAAGTTAAGAAGTGGATGAAACATATATGAACATCTTTGTAGTTATTATGAATATATGTTATCAGTATCACTCCCTTATTGCTTCATTCTTTTCATTATTCTTGCTTTTAACTGATGGATAAATAAATAAATAAATAAATGGGCTTGAGTGTGTTTCTAATATTTTAGACCACTACACAGTGTTTTCAAATCGCTGTGTAGTAGTCTAAAATAATAAATCGACCATGGTGTGACAGAGAAAAGGTATGGCGAAAAAGAGAAGGAGAAGAAAATATTTCTTTCTTTTGACGACATAAGATTAAGTTAGGTTACGGTAGATTGATCGATGGTTCCGCACGCGACCAGACCCACACACCGGAAGAACCGTCAGTTTGTATTTAAATTATGACATAAAATTTTTTTAAAAGTATTTTGTTCTCGCTACCGGCTTGATTCGTGGTTTTCGGTGGTCAACCAGTGAAATACCGTTGACACGATGTCTTCATAGCCTCTCCGTTGACTAAAAAAAATCCAAGTCAAAGATCAAAGATGTCGTTGTTTTCGAGAACACTGAATGGACACTAAGAAGATCACGGTGAACAATCGTTTCTGGAATACAGTAGTTCAATCATTATGTTGACCCGATTGAACTACCGTACCTCCACGTGCTTGAACTGGTGTTGCATTGACGATGTCGAAGAAAAGCGGCAGTCTGAAGGTTAATTATCAAACGTGTTGGTATGAGGCAGATTGATCTTCGCTTCAAATGTGCCCGGTTAGCTCAGTCGGTAGAGCACCAGACTCTTAATCTGGCTGTCGCGGGTTCGAGCCCCGCATCGGGCTGGCGTACTTTTGCATCTTTTCCGATATTAAATACTGAACACGAAGTATTCCACGAAGTTTGTTTAAAGAAGGAAGATAATTTTTCCACCGAGCGCGATCGATAAACGAATCTACCGTAATCGACGGTGTACCTTTAATCTGATCATATCCGAATAAAGCCCAAGGTAAGGTAGGTAAGTGAGTCTCGAGAGATGTTATCGATGACTAGAGTACATTTTACGCATTCAAAATTTCCCAGTACACTCTAAAAATGAGAAAATATGCCTTGAAACGGATCCGTTCCAAAGAATCCGGGAGATCTTTTGAAATTGCACAACTAACACAAAATGGTCTCTAATAACCATTACAGTCTCACTTTACTCTAAACGCCAATTCAGTCCGAAGGGCCTAATCTCTTCTACGGACCTACTTTGCCACATGATCTAGTCACTACTAATTCAGACGCCTTGGTAGGTCTTCTGTAGTACAACAATTTAAAATAATTGATTTATTCACATAATAATGAGACAACGAGAATAATATTTACCCGAATGATGATTTATTGGAAGGATGATTATGATTTTCTTTTTTTAATGGCACGAGATTTTGGTATTTAAGTAGGAGTAGGCGACAATCACAAACAATATTCTGTTATAACAATGCACATAGAGTAAACAGTTGTAACCCATAGCGTATAAGACCTGTGAAGTGTTATATTTAACACTTTATGGGTGTTATTTGTTTTAAAAAATGTGTTAAATATTCACAGGTCTTATGTGCTGAGAATTACACCTCTTTCTCTGCGCGCGAATTACAGAATTACTAAACACACCATTCTCTCTCTCTCTCACACTTTCCTTATCTACAAAATGGGGTGGTCAGAGAGGAGAGTATCATCTAGCGTCGGGGGGGGGGGCTGTATTATGTATATTTGAACTGATCGGTGAGACATCTCGGTTTGGGAAGAGCGTATATCACTAGGGTAAAGGAAAGCACGATAATAACTATCACAAATGAGAAGAGTACATCGGAAAGTGGGAATTGAGAGAGGTTTGAGGCTTCAAAATTATCGTCGGGATAGACTTCAGCGAGATACGTTGTGGAATTATGCCAGCTGAAATGGAATCGGATTATTAATATTTATTTTTATTTATTTATTTATTTTTATTTATATTTAGGGCAAATGATCCAAAACCTTCATTGTGCAAAGTTAGAAGCAAAAAACGCCGAAAAGTGATAAATGTAAAATAAAATTTTGCAATATTAGAAGTAAAAGACGCCGAAAAGTGATAAATGTAAAGTGGAAGGTTGAATTCGTTTTGTGGCACACCCAAGCTAATTTTGCTCTCCGCATTGGCAACACTCTCTCGTAGGCAAAGAAAGCGATAGAGTGTTGCCAGAGCGGAGAGTTTCAAATTAGCTTGGGGTATCGATTTAAGGACTCACCGACAGAATTCCTTCCATTTCGTCAGATCGACCTCTTGTCGCTCATTTCGTGTGCAATTTCTCATCATAGACACTGAAACCACAATTTTCCTCAAGTTTAGTGCTATCAATGTTATTGATGAAAAATTTTATTGGCTGAGTACTCTTTGGACAGAAATAAAACTGAATGATGTGACGCTTTTTTATACACACATAGAATTAAGCGTTATCCACGGAGCATAAGACTGTGCAGTGTTATAGTTAACACTTTTAAGCTCAAAAAGTGTTAAATATAACAAAAAACACTTCATAGTGTTATATTTAATCCGTGAATAACACTTATTTCTCTGCGTGTGTACCTGGAGATAGTAACGGCACAAGAAGAACCGTCAATCCGTGCGAGATGTAGTGGAAGATATTTGCATATGTCGGAAGAGTTATGAATATCGAAGATGGTGCAGGGATATGCCTGCAAATTAAATCTAATTAAATTAAATTTGTCATACATCAAAAAATGCGACAACATTTGAAATAAGAACAAATAGAGATTTTTAAATTTTTTTCGCGCATAACATATGCGCATAACATATATTTGTACATTCTAATAATTATTATTAACTTTTAGAAATAACGTTTTAGCAGCTCCGACAACAATTGTACCTCAGAAATCCGCCTGCGTGTATCACCCCGGCAACAATGATTGAGAATGAAAGAGCGATGGTTGTCAATGAGGATCGAAACTGAAATCATTCCGGTAAATCAATCAATCAATCAATCAATCGATTTTATCAAATCAGGCAATAGATGCTCAGATGAGCATTCCGGTAAGGGCACACCTAATTGCACTGTCCACTCTGGCAACACTCTCTCGTAGACAAAAGCAGCGAGAGAGAATTGCCAGAGAAAAGTTTCAAATTGGGTCGGGTGTGCCTTTAATGGATTATAAACAAAATAGTGAAAATACCGCTATATTTTTTCCTTTAAATCAATATTTTCGAGCACATTTTCATAGTTATCTTACCGTGGCAAGGAAAAATAAAGTAATGACATGTGTGAAGAGCGAGGTGAGCATCAGTAGGATCATAGTTGATACTATCGGAACGATTAAATCGGATGAAGGAGTGAAATATAAGGTTGAATTGGGTCTGGAAAGTGGATATTTGTGCAATATGCTGTAGTTTGCGAGAGAAGAGCGTACCCAGCGAGCCACAGCGAGACCGCCAGTCCGACCGATAACGCCTAAAGATGATATGTCATTGAGAGATGTTATGTCATTGAGAGATGTTATGTCATTGAGAGATGTTATGTCATTGATAGATGTTATGTCATTGAGAGATGGTATGTCATTGAGAGATGTTATGTCATTGAGAGATGTTATGTCATTGAGAGATGTTATGTCATTGAGAGATGTTATGTCATTGAGAGATGTTATGTCATTGAGAGATGTTATGTCATTGATAGATGTTATGTCATTGAGAGATGGTATGTCATTGAGAGATGTTATGTCATTGAGAGATGCTATGTCATTGAGAGATGTTATGTCATTGAGAGATGCTATGTCATTGAGAGATGCTATGTCATTGAGAGATGTTATGTCATTGAGAGATGTTATGTCATTGATAGATGTTATGTCACTGAGAGATGTTATGTCATTGAGAGATGTTATGTCATTGAGAGATGTTATGTCATTGAGAGATGTTATGTCATTGAGAGATGTTATGTCATTGATAGATGTTATGTCATTGAGAGATGTTATGTCATTGAGAGATGTTATGTCATTGAGAGATGTTATGTCATTGAGAGATGCTATGTCATTGAGAGATGCTATGTTATTGAGAGATGTTATGTCATTGAGAAATGCTATGTCATTGAGAGATGTTATGTCATTGAGAGATGTTATGTCATTGAGAGATGCTATGTCATTGAGAGATGTTATGTCATTGAGATATATGGTAGAGACAACACACAGAGAAAAGAGGTGTAACCCACAGCACATAATACCTGCGAAGTGTTATAATTGACACTTTTTGGGCCTATTTCAACAACCAAAACGTGCTAAATAGAAAACTTCACAGGTCTTTTGTGCTGTGGGTTACACCTCTTTTCTCTGTGTGTATTGCCTCTATCACAACATTACATATTCAAACCATAGGGTGAGACGAGCACAAGGAACAATTGACGAAACAAAAATCAATAATATTGATTGATTATTGATTCCTGTAATCAAAGACCTACCTCAACGGGCACATGTACCAGTAAATAGGCTACGATCACCAAGACTCCGTTGTACACACCCTCCGTTGATTCGATGTAGCACAGCGTCCGCAGCGGTTCAACTGCAAAGGTGTGATGGATTTCATAGGACGAAAAGTATTTTACAAAGTACCAAGCCTGACCGGATTTTGAGCCAAAATTTATTAAAAATCGAAAAACTTGACCGGATTAGCTATTCGACCTGTTATGGATATCAACGTAAAAATAGGCGGAGCCTAACTTACAACTGGCATAGGCGAGAAAGACACTCGTACCGGCGACCACACATATCAGGAGATGAACGACACCGGCAGCCGAGAAGAGTAGAGAGGGGGAGTTGGCTGGGAAAGAAATAGTTAGACTTTAAAGAATCTTATTTTTCGAAACTCCGCCCCACCCCCTTAGTTAATATCTTTTAGCAATCATCGAAGAGTTGAATAAATACAGTTATCACTTCGTCGCATTGTTCACTTTAGTCTATGTACATGGTATAATTTCGTTGTGCGATGGCAACCACAAACGTTTACGAAACGTACGTGAGGGTGAGAATCCGATAGTTGATAGTAGTCCAAAGAAGAGTAAGGATAATAGGATAAGACGACAGAGGAAGATCGGCCATTGAGCTACGCACATCGACAGTGTTCGGCTGAATCGATAGTTTAAGCCATTTCTATTATGCGTCGCTACATTTGCGTTAAAGGTACACCACAAGCTAATTTTACTCTCCACTCTGCCCAAGCTCTCTTATAGACAAAGAGAGCGAGCGAGTGTGGCCAGAGCGAAGAGATTCAAATTAGATTGGGGTATCACTTTAAATTCGTTTCATGCGTTGCATTAGCTGTTACGAAAACAAGTATTATGTTTAGCATACATACAGTCTACGCAAATTTTGGAGTGTATTTGGTCACAAGTGGAAAACCCTGATTGGCAATAGGGACGTGTAAAGAAGCTACCATAACCATCGATCTATAAGAGGTGACTACCGTTACCTTTTACAGAAATCTTCAAATTGAAGGCGAAATTTAACTCGCAATCTTTGTACATCATCCCAAGAAAAATAAAGTTCTCACCGACACTAGGTCGAATGAGAACCGATGAATAAGAACCGACTGGATGATAACCATTTGCATACTTTGTCTATTCATTAACGCTTGTCTCTCATATACAAATGGTTATCATCCAATCGGTTCTTATTCATCGATTCTCATTCGAACTAATGCCTACTTACCGTATCAGTGTGACAAACTTGGACGCGTTGGACGGTCGTTCGAGATAGCATAGGGCGACACTCGTGCCGATAGGAACGGTGGACAATCCGAAGGCGTCCTTGGGTAGATCACCCTCACGCGGCGTCACTGAGTGAACCTAAACAACGTATTATTGAATATTTATGTGACCGAGACTTTTGCAAGAAAGAGGCAAATCCCATCTCATCAAAGTCTCGAAAAAAATCTCTTCTTTGCAAAGAAAAATTCAAGAATACAAGAATAATATTCCAATATATCAGAGTATTCAAAAATGGAATGTAAAATAGAATACATGAACATAGGGTATATACTATAATGACAAGGATCACTCTGTGCCTCACATTCAGTGACTAGACGATGTAGAAAAAATATTTTCGAAGCATCGGCACTTGCAATACTCTCACTATCGTATAGTTAGACCAGAACCGAGAATATTTGGTTGAGCACACTCACGGCAAATTCTCTTAGAGATAGGTTGTCTAACTGGACTACCATAGAGAATGGTTAGCTTACTTCAAACTCTCTCAAAAAGACACGGTAGATAATACTCTCTTGTTCAATATGGTAACGGTGACTGGAGTAAGAGAAGATATCTCGCACGTGAGAGAAGGTTGCTCGAATTGTCGCATCTTAGATAACCTATGGCTTTGCCGTCAGTGTTCGATTTCGATTTTGATTTTTCTTCCTCTTTGTGCGGCTTTCACGGGAACGAGGTGAATGAACTTTGTCACCCAAATCCAACAAATTTTACTCAATCTAAGCAAGAAATACCTTGAAGTACTCCACCAGTTTGGTCGCTTGCTCTTGCGTCTCCGCATATCGCTCAGCTGTTTCACGATCTACCGTAGCCAATGATACTGTAATAGATCTCTCAAAAACTATTTTTTTTAAAAAGAAATCATGACACTTACAATAGTACACCGCGGGATTCTCGTTATTCGGACAAGTAAAGCCCGCTTGCTTGAAATATGCCGGTAGTTGCTTCGTGTAACCTCAAATATAGTTTTTCGAAAATTGAAAAAAATCTTTAAAAAGGAACAAAAAAGTGAGAATATATAGGATAACCCAGGGTTATTGATTACAATGGGTTCTGTGAACAACCTCTAACAACAAGGTTATAGCGGAGGGTTACATATAAAATATATACCGTCAAAAAGAAAAAAAGTGAATCATTTGTCAAATGATTTGATAAAATTTGACAAAAGTTCACAAGATTTTGAAAATTTTGAATCATGATATCTAAACGCTGTTACTAGTTTTTTAATAGACGATAGGGTATTTGAGCATCACTGGGCTTACGTAATTGACCAATGAAGAAAAAATTTAAATGAATCACTGTGAACGCTGTTTTGTGAAACTGGTATACGGTATGATTTTCTACAGTATACCCGTTTTGCAGCCTGATCCATGAAATGATCCAAAAAATGCACATTCGCTATAGGAAGTCAGGGAATGCTAGATATATCCATGATTAGACAAAAAAAGCTCGATGGAAGCAATTTTACAGTAAGATTCTACAGTATGCTACAGTATACCAATTCTGCTCCGCAACGCGACTGAATATTTTTTTCACTTTTGTCGTGCTTATCTGGATTTGGCCAACACATATACAAAACAAAATCTGAGATAATACTTAATAAAGATCATGAAACATGCTAAAAATGGGAATCTTAATTATTTGACAAATGTTTCACTTTTTTTCGTTTTGACGGTATATATATATATTTATTCACATTTAGCGAACAAATGTTGTGAAACAAAGAAATGAAGAGTAATAATGAATGGAATGAAATTGTGATAATGGACTGAGCATAGTTGAGGATATCAATAAGGGGGAAAGAGGACATGTAAGTGATGAACAGATAACAACAGGACATGCAGATCAGACTCCAACATCAAAGGAGATTAAAAAAATAGAAAGTTGCTTGATAATCTTTATAATACCTGAGTAGAATATTTCTCCGTAGTACAAGATAGTGAGTCGATTGAGCAATTGATAGATATCTGATCGGGGTGTCCTCATTGATATCAACACTATTCTGAATGATGCCATTGTCTATTGAAAAGGCGATGCCAATTCCAATTCCAATAAAAGTAAGTGATCAGTCAAAAATTTTCGAGTCTTTCACCAAAATAACGATCGTGGGTTGGATTCCCTAATTTGGTAAATCTTTTGCATGAAAACTAAGAGTCCGTACCGATTCCTCTTCTTCGCCCAAGACGACAGACATGATGTGATTTGGAATGATGGAAGTGGATCGAGATCACGCAGAAGATCATCCACTACGACTAACACTAAAATCAACAATATCTAATATCGATCAGTATTAGTGACACCTTTACAATAAATGCCTTGCATTGATTATAAATGTATAATTTTTTTATATTGGAATAGAAGTTTTTCGTTGAACAAATTTAGATTTACTACCTGCCCTTTCGCTTCACTCATAGGTTAATAAACATACAAGAGTTTTTTTTGTTATTTCCAATAACGACAGGCCGCTGTGGGACTAATCATGAGTGGGCTGGGCTAGACGATAAAGTGAAGTAGCGCAACAAAAGGTACATACATGGATCACTGATTAGCTGTAGCGCAAGGATCGTTCTTCGTCTCGCACTCTCCGATAGACTGCACATACGATCGTGTGCATAGGCGAGCAGATCAAAGGCGTCCATCGATTCATCAACCTTAAAAATAATGTATATTTTAAATAATAATTAAAGGAAGCGTTACCTCTCTCAATGGTCTCTACATTGTGCACACTATTTCTCTGTTCTCTAACAACGAGAAAGAATTGCGTGTGGAAGAGACCATTGAGAGAGGTTACGCAATAAAATGGACATTTGGTTGAAAAAAAACCAATTTCGATAGGCGTCGAACAAGTTAATATCGAAATTGTTTTGTTTGTCATTACTGATAAGTATGAGGAAAATGTAGGGATCTCTTGATGGGAATGATCGTATTATCTTTTTTGAGACAACGAAGAAGTGAGTTGCTATTTTTGTTACATGATCACGCGATGAACGGGGCAGTCGAAATAAGAGAAGAAATAATGAATGATAATAAATATTCTCAAGGAAACAGGGATGGAGAATCAGAGTCTGCTCTTGATAAATGTGTTTAAATGAATTGAATGAAACATATCAGATTGCGGGCATGTTAGCCATGATTTCATTCCCTCTTCGAAATACACTGTTGTATATATACAGAAATTCATAAAATACTTACAGCTCGATCGATATCTTCAGATGTGATGCTCGGCCCGCCAATCGATAATCTTGCATGATAGAAGAGGGTCGATCGAACGCTCAGATGTCCGGGATATCGAGTACGAAACGACACGAACACGCAGAGTTTCGAGAATCGACTGGCTGCAAAAATGATATTTGTAACATTGTGGAACTCTCGAGCAATATTCGCCAGTAATTGCTCCACTTTTTTTCAATTTTGATTTCGCTGAGGTACATTATGCCTTCACTCCGTCTCAAGTCACTGAATTGTTGCATAATGTACATGTTGTATTCTCATTATGAGAAAAGGCCGTTATGAGCTTGTGCACTTTGTCCGTACTGTACGGTTTAGTGTCGTGTGCGACGGAGTGAGGGCGCGCAACGGGAATCGAACCCGCGTGGCGCGCTTACAAGCTTGTTAGAAGCGCTGACTACTAACCACTGAGCTACGTATTGTAAATGTGTGTTGATCTCTCACCTTCCCCCATCCCCATCCCCTCTCTTTTAATAATTTTAATCTTTCATATATTTTTCTTGCACTCGAACACTGTACTTGTTGAACACCCTTGTGGTGTACGATAAATAAATAAATAAAATAAATGTAACACCACATTACCAGTCAGAAGATGTTTATCCAACAGCACAGTGCCACCGATATCTCCCTGAGCACGGGCTGCGATCGCCTCCAGAAGAGTCGTCTTTCCACAACCTTTAAGGCGTAACTCTCCACTCTGGCCACACTCTCTCGCTTTCTGTGTCTACGAGAGAGTATTGCCAATGCTAAGAGTTAAATTAGCTTTGGGTGTGCCTTTAAAGACCCAATATAACTTGCAATATAACTCCGCTATTGCCATATTCTCTCACTTTTTGCGCTCACGATAGCGTAGAGTAAAAGCAAATACGGTGTGTCGTTAAACATTGGGTAGAGGTTCACTGTCTAGAACCTAATGACCGAAACAGTGGATCTCGCCTCTACTAATAACCACTTTTGATTCATTAATATGTAATTTATGAGTACATTTGCATGTTTTACTATGATGTATTTCGCTTATAATTTAACTTCGCGCTTAAAGGGACACCCCAAGCTTCTCTCCCCTCTGGCAACTGTCTCTCATCGACAAAGAAAGCGAGAGAGTGTGACCAGAGCGGAGAGTTTCAAACTAGCTTGGGGTGTGTATTTAAGTTAAGCACGCGTTTTCTCACTCTCTTGCATCTAAATTCATTTTGCGCAGTATTTCGTGTAATTTCCGGGGTGCAAGGAACCAGCCAAATGCATATATTGTGAGATCCTTCCCACCCTCTCTCCGACCCCTTCGCCTCATCATTATTCACACTATACATATATCACTTGTTGTCACACTTATTCAATGTATGATAAATTAAATAAAATATTGTCAGATAATGGAACGATCTTTGCGTTTCTTTGCGTTTGTCTCAGGTGTGAGCGGTTCATCTCTCGTTCGTCTGTTCTTCTCTCACCGAATAAACATCAACAACGTAAAAGGATCCCCTCCTAGAAGACCATAGGCAAGTCTGGAGTGGTATGTCTTTCATCAAGCAATTAACAGTTTTAAGGTGACGAAGTATTGAGCGAGGACTTCGTGGGTTATCTATATATATTTTCTGAATTCTCTTTCATGATTCACTACTCGAAAAGGATCAAGTGTAGCGGCTTTGATTTTGAATAACGTCTTCAGTAGCTGATCACTAGAAGATGAACGAAGAATAATTTAAGATAGAAATACCCCTTGTATGGGACCTCAGCACGCCCAGACTAATAAGTCGTTTAGTGGCAACCATTCCCTCCCCTATGGTTCTGTGCTTGATACAGGTCGTTAAACTGTTAAACTGTTAATGGAACGAACCGGCTACTCCAACAATCCCGTGGACCTCGCCTGATCTGGCAATGAGAGAGACTTCCTTGAGGAACTGAGCGACGAGAGGGGGTCGATAGATCCGAGAGAACCTTAAAGGGAGCGTTACCTCTATCAATGGTCTTTTCATTGTGCACACTATTTCTCTGTTCTCTAACAACGAGAGAGCGTAGAGCGTTGAAGAGACCGTTGACAAAGATTTCGGTCTCTTTGAACGAACGAATATCTATTAGTAACTAACAATGTGACTAACAACTAAATACTAACTATTTCCGGAGTAGTTAGTATTTAGTTGTTAGTCACATATGGAGCATGTAGGGGAGAGAAAAAAATTGAATTTTCGCGCGGATTTTATTCTGTTTTTGATCGCAGCCGATCATTTTTTAAAGGCACTCCTATAGCAAATTTGAGGCTCTCTCGCTTTATTTTTTCTGCGATAGAGTGTTGTCAGAGAAGAGAGTTAAATTAGCTGTGTTTTAATGATATGTGAAGGCGGATTTGTCTTTCGCTCCACACACTCACCTGTGACCGTATGCATGAACAACGGGAAAACTGTTTTCCTGGAAAATGTGACATCATTAGCGTAGGCGGAGGCGTTTTCCAAAAAAAAATCTCCGCCTACGCTAATGACGTCACATTTTCCCGGAAAACAGTTCATGCAGACGGTCACTGATCCATATCAATGGCGGTATAGAGTGATATATTGAATTGTTTGGACACATGTAATTGAGAGACCCCCCCCCTTTTTTCCACACTTGATAATTATAAGATATCTCGTACACATTAGCAAATGAATTGAGTTTATTCTTCAAACTACCTTCCCTCGTCATGTTTAAGTGTCTCGATTCGTGCCTACGCAAATTGATAAAATATACTGTAATTGTGAAAAATGATATAAAGTGCCTCGGCGGCCGAACCGGGAGCGCATCAGACTAACACCCCATACCCCCTGGTTCGATTCCCGTCAATGTCAATGCAAATATTGTAGCTCACAATGATCCAGTGTCGGCGAGCGTGCTCATGTAGGTCAGTCCCCGACACTCGAGTGTATGGGCCTCCGATGTCAGATTCATGATCTCATGTCATTATTGATATTTGAATACGACCTGGAATTAAATAAATAAATCATAAAAATAATAAAAATAATATAATATTATAATATAATAATAAAAATCATAAATGAATTAAAACAGGGATATTCTCGATTGATGCGAAATGGAGTTTGGCTAATAAGATCAGGATAGCAAATCCTACTACAATATCGATTAGACAGCAAGTGAAGCATGAACAATTATGTAATGACAACCGAACAGTGGAGTAACGACGAGAAAACGAGATTAGAGGAGAAGCAAGGAAGAATGACAGGAAATAGGGAAGAATATTGACAAGGTAATGGTACTGACTAACTGTAACGGGGACTCGCTTTGCTTTCGTGCGTCTATCGCTGTTCTCAATGAGATCAAACAATAGTTAATGATCTCTTCAATGCACTGTGCAGTCTATATTTTTTTTCACACCATTTTGAATTTACTTTTTTTTCGCGGAAACGTGTAAATTTTAAAAATTTCCAATTTCCGTTCGACGTTGGTAGAGAAGAGTGAGAAAGTGTGTGAGATGGAGTGACCAGTAGTTTGCTTCAACACTTCTTTTCTTTTCCTTTCGAGCTTTGTGAACACCACATTTTCAATCGTTTCATCACCTCTCTAACTGTAATTCTTTCTAGCAACTCTTGCAAGCGGATTAACGCCCTATCCCAGGTCCGGAAAAGGAGCGTAATTGCACTCCGGGTGATCAAAGGAATTCCACCATTACAGGAGACAGCAATAAAAGCGATTATCCGTGTCAGTTGAGCAGTTAATCGATCAAATCAGACTGACTAATTAGTCTTGTAAACCAGGAGGAGATTGTAGGAGGTGGTGGAGGATGATGAGGTTCGAAACTATATTTCTCGCAACACAAAAATAAATTTTGGACAAAGAGTAACACTGACTTTAAAGCCAACCCCAAGCTAATTTGAAAATCTCCGCTCTGACCACACTCTCTCGCTTTCTTTGTTTACGAGAGAGTATTGCCAATGCGGAGGGTAGAATTAGCATGGGGTATTCTTTTGAACCAACCAAAATTTAGAAATGATCTAGATGGGGAATTAGTGGAAAGCAGAACGCACAGTCCATATAGATCTAATGTGAGAGTGAGCGACCTTGGGGTACCCTTCATAACAATGGGAAGTGCGTAATTGGCGGAGTGCCAAATTTATTAGACACTATACCTTTCAACCTCTACCTCTACCTCTGCCTCTACCTCTACATCTACCTCTACCTCTACCTCTACCTCTACCTCTACCTCTACCTCTACCTCTACCTCTACCTCTAGATCTACCTCTTCCTCTACCTCTACCTCTACCTCTACCTCTAGATCTACCTCTACCTCTACCTCTACCTCTACCTCTACCTCTACCTCTGCCTCTACCTCTACTTCTACCTCTACCTCTACCTCTACCTCTACCTCTGCCTCTACCTCTACCTCTACCTTTTGGGTTTTGCATTACGAATTCAGGATAGGCCCCGAGGTCGCGTTCCTAATACGAAACTATTCGAATAATGCGGTTACCGAAAGTATAAATAGTGCAAAAACGTGGAAGTACGGCAAGAAAAAGTACTATCCGTGATGAATAGCATAGCACAATGAAGAATTTGAATTGAAACGATTGGAGGGGGTAATAGACATCGCTTACAGCAGCTTTACGATCAATTATGGGCAATTAAAGTTAGGGCCATATCTCATTGTATGAGTATAGTACTGAACAAAAAATGCAAATTGAATGAAACGTAGCATTGCCAAATGTCACTTAATTTCGCGCCCATTTCTCTGCCTGTGAGAGCTTACGGTTGATTTATGCCAAACAACAGCAAAATATGAGTTAATGAATGAAAATAATAAGGAGATAGATCACGAAACAAGGAATAGCAATTACGAATCAAAGTAAACGGGCCGGAATGCTAACCGAACAAATTCCTAGCAGTTCTTCGCTATCCCCATAGCCTAATTGGTACCCTGCAGGTCCACTTAACCTCCCCCTCCTCTCACATGCCTACTCTAACCTTCACAGCGTCTGAGATATGGCCGACTGTTCTTTGCCTATCCCATTGTTGTTGCCTAATTTATTGAGGAATAGAGAACAGGCCAAGCGAATCGCATGAATCTATTTGATATATATTCCAAATCGCGCATCGCTTGACCGATTTCTGAGATGTTTTCTAACATGAATATAGGTAATTATGTAAATAAAATCTCCCTAGTTGATTTGTAACTCACCGCGTTGACGACCCATTTCGGTAGACAGATAAAATGATAGAATGGGACGAAACGGTAAGTATCAGACTGTCTTCGAGTAAGGACCGTTCATATTTCCCGGATGCCTTTGATTAAGGTATAATTAGGAAGGGTTAATAAGGGAGGTAGTGCGCTATAGAGCTGGTCTTACCTGACTGGATTTAGGGACTGCCCCATTCCTTTCACCTTTCACAGTGCATTAGGTGAATATTATCTCTACTTCTCTAATTCCCTTATTCTATCACAAGTTATCGCCCTTTGTTGCCGTTATTTTGTGCTGAATTCTTTTACAAGAGTAGATCTTGATCCCTTGGTGTATTAAAGGACACACCAAAAGTTAATTTCACTCTCCGCATTGACAATACTCTCTCATAGACAGAAAAAGCGAGAGAGTGTGGCTAGAGCGGAGAGTTTCAAGTTGAGGTGTGGCTTTAAAGCGTTTTTCAATTATTTTGTTCATGTCTGTGTAATTAATAATGTTAAATCGCACGAAATTAAAATTTAGAAAAAAATTCAGAATGACTCCAGTTCATTCATGCCCGAGTGATAGTAGTCAGACCGGACTTCTGGCCATGACTCTGCCCAGTGATGTTAAGGTTAGTTCGTGATACTGTAAGGAATACTCGATGATTACTCAAATCACTCGTATATCTCTCAGAGACGAAAGATTTAAAAAATTGCGAGCACTTTCCCCTTGCCCCTGATTTACTCTTTTTGTAATGTATTGTGCTCTTGAAAGAGAAATTATTTAATTATTTGAAAGCGATTGCAACTCATTCCCTATTACTATTCTCTATTATATCTTCGTGGGAAATATTCTTTTTTGTCTAAGGATTTTGAAAAATAAATTTTCAAAGTGGAAAAATGTTATTGATATCAGCTGTTCCAGAGAGCTTTTAACTATGGCATAACCAAGTTCTACACTAAAAAAACTATCCACACAATGAAGATAACTCAGTATCATACATGGGCGGGGGTACCTGGAGCTCTATCCTACAGGGGGCATCTGAATGAAAAATGGTTAATTTTACAGGGGGAATTCACTTTTTTCCCCAAAAATTTCACCTATACGTAATTTTTTACAGGGTGCATCTCACAAATTTTCGAAAAGCCCTAATTTTACAGGGGGGGTCACCCCCTTGTCGGCGCCCATGTATGCTCAGTACACTCAATTCAATCAATTGTTGCAGAGACGCAAAGACGACATGGAAGCCTTGCGGGAATGGAGCAATTACAGACAGAATATGACTACGTCGATCGCGGATCTGTCGGTATAAATTTTTTTTACTAATCGTAAAAGCCAACCTGTAGCCAACTAAACGAGCGGAAAATATAAGAAAAAAGTTTTAAAAATGCAAAAAAAAAACTTGTTTATATGATTCATGTAAGTTTAGGCATAGACCGTGAATGTCGGTAATTTGATAGTTTATATTCAGCTAGAATGCTCCATTAACTGTATAATGTACATAAACACGGGCGAATAAGTTAATAGACATCGCGGGAAAAGAGTATAGTATAATAGAAAAGAGAAAAGAAAAAAAGAAAAGAAAAGAAAAGAGGGAAACGAGAACAGAGAAAAGAAAAGAGTAATGGAAAAGAAAATACTATGTACAAAGTGGCAGAAACAGAGAGATACACTCTGAGTATACATAATACCGGCTCTATTAGGAGTGGGTTAGCTTCTCCAGAGTAAAGAGGGTTAGAGAAAATGCGAGAGAGTGTGTGAAATCGAAAGGGTCCAGAGAAACGACACAGCGAGAGAACATGTAAATATGAGAGAATCCTGTCATTGAGTCGGCTCCCCCTCTCCTTAGTACCCCCAGTAGTCGAAACGGTGCGAGGGAGCGTTAGGGTTTAGGAGAGACTTGGAGGGGCTAGAGGGCTATACAAAAGAGAATGGGACTTGACTTGCAGGGATATTATACAGGAAGAGAGAAAGAAGAGAGATGTATCTCTGATCCTAGCTACCTTCGGTCGCCCCTCCGCCCCGCTGGTTTGCAACAAAAGCTTCCGTGCGCTCATCCCCCATTTACCCGCTTTTTCAACTTAATCGCCCATTGATCCAGACAAAGAATCGATTGTACCTTTCGTTTCGACATATAGACAGTTTCTTGGGTTTACGATAGCACTGCTATGATATTTTCCAATTTGATAATGCTCAATAATTCACATCGCTCACTCTATTTGTCCTCTTCATTAAAGACGCATCCCTAGCTAATTTGAAACTTTCCGCTCTGGCAATGCTCTCTCGCTTGCTTTGTCTGCGAGAGAGCGTGAGTATGAAATTAGCTCTCGGGGTGCGTCTTTAAAGGGAGCGTAACCTCTCTCAATGGTCTCCTCGACGCGCAATGCTTTCTCGGCGCTGCAGAACAGTGAAATAGTGTGCACAATATTGAGACCATTGAGAAAGGTAACGCTATCTTTAAGCATGTTTGAATTTTTCATGAATCACTTATACTTATTTCTAAGAATCCCGGAGCGAATCATCTACGAGAGGCCGCTGCTGAAGCTGTGTATAAGTACGGTAGAGCAGGTAAAAATTAATTAGCTTCAAAAATGAATTTAAATTAGTTATTTGAAAAAAAATAATATGAAAGTAATAATATGGATTTATCAAATAACAAAACATTTCACTCGTATGGGAAAAAAGTAAAATCATTGCGGGCCCGCAACCCCCGAATAGCCAACTTTAGTATATACTCATTTACAGCTTCACCTCTAAAGGAACGAGCAGACTATCTGTGCTTTGGACTTCCGAGAGTGAACCCGATTGGTGAGTGTTCGGAATAATGTAAAAAGTCAAAGCTGAAAAATAAATTAGCCTCACAGTCCAACAAAATATGAGCGAAAAACATTTTTTTATTGCAACAGCTCAGAAACACGCATGGAGTGTAAAATATTGTAGAACAAGATCATCCACTATTGGTAGAAAATATCACAAAAAGCATTCGAAAGGATTACTTCTGAGATTGGAATCGATCAAGATCGGGGGTTAGGGAAAACGAAATTAGCCATATTCCATCCATTGTAATGGATCTCTTGCTATTAGTGGGGGCCTTAGGGTGGGGGAGAGGCTAAAGTAGCACAAGTGTGTGGTCATACTCACAACAAAAGGTATGAGGATATACTGAGATGATCGACAAGGTCAGATGGAGAAATGGACGAGAGTGGAGGGAGAGGGAGAGGGAGAGAAAGAGAGGTAGAGGGAGAGGGAGAGGGAGAGAGATAAGAGAAAGAGAGAAAGGGAGAGACACTGAATTAAGAGGGCCAAGTATCTAATTCAGTCATGCCCTAGTAGGATTTATTTCACGATTTCTTTGTCCTGTCCCCAGTCTTCTTCTTTATCATTGTCAACTTATTGCGTACAGTATTTTTCATATTACCGTTCATCCTCCTAAGCTCATCCCTTATAAGGGCAATTAATGAAAAAAATTAAAAAATTAAATTTCATCACTTAATTTTCTCTTTGCTTGAACCACAAAATCGCTCGCATATTTTCAATCTTATCACGTTCGTGTGTCTTGAATAACGGGTAATAAGTAATAACCTTATCACGGATCTCCTGTAAAAATGTAGGAAAATGAGACCCCTTTTGCGACCGTTTTAAAATTTTTTTCTCCGATTTGGCTGATACTTGGTTAGTTAATCATAATGAGGGAAAAGAGAAGGCATAACCACTTGTTTTCGCCAAATTTGCATTTTTATCGATTTTTTGATCTACAACTTTGGGGACTCATATCTCACTCAAATTTTGACCTACAGCGTGAAATTTTTTTTCAATCGACTCGAAATGAACTAATCTAGAAGTTTCTCTACACAATGTACGCGCGAAAACGTCATCTTCTACCTGTTTTCTTCGAAAAACTGATTTTTTGGGTACAAAATGCAAATTTCCTCAAAATTTTTCAACAAAGGGTACGATTTTTATTCGCAATTCTGTTTCCTCATCCTCGAATTGAGGTACTCACATATTTCTTAAGCCATAAGTCGTGGCACCCGATATCGAGAATCGATCTTCTCGTTGAGTCTTTCAAAGAATACCAGCAGGCTGCTGATCATCCCAAGCCGATTGGATGGGCACTGAGGTCCTGCTGAGAGAATGACCCACGAGCAAATCAAGAACCTCATCAGAACTCTCGTCACAGCGAAGAAGAAGCAACTGGATAGTAACGGAGTGAAGAGTAGAAGAAAAAGAGCGCTCCTGGATGATTTGCTCATGGATTTGGAGGAGGATGAGATTCAGATCGAGGAGGAGGTCGATGTGGTGGAGGATGATAGAGAGATTACTGCTGACGCTGTCTATGATTTCCTTCACAGTGATCTGAAGGAGTATTTTGATGATCCGGATATTTTTTTCGACCATTCAGATTCCAATATCGGAAACATCGATGAATAGTTTCGTATTTCAAAATGCTTATTTTCCAATGATTCTTTGAATATCTAAGATAAACATATTTATATCTTTGCTATTTTATTTGCTGTTTTTTTTCTTTTCTATAACACTAATAACAAAATATAAGCAAAACACGTTGATATAAGCAAAACACGTTCTAGGGAGCAAATAGCACCGTGAATCAATTGCATTGTACAGCAAAAAAGTGGAGAATAAAAGGTTTTTCTGGCATATCTTGAAAACGATCAAATTTCATGACTTGTGCTATTCGGTCATTTTTGTAGAGCTCGTCGAGAGCTTTCGATTGGTATACCTTGAGTGCGAATTTGCACGAAAATGAAGAGAGAGGAGATACGAAATGTATTTTTGAATGAAAATAACGCAAAGTCCGGGTTCCCTCTGAGGATCGATATCGGGTGCCGCGACTTATGACTTAAGAAATATGTGAGTACCTCAATTCGAGGATGAGGAAACAGAATTGCGAATAAAAATCGTACCCTTTGTTGAAAAATTTTGAGAAAATTTGCATTTTGTACCCAAAAAATCAGTTTTTCGAAGAAAACAGGTAGAAGATGACGTTTTCGCGCGTACATTGTGTAGAGTAACTTCTAGATTAGTTCATTTCGAGTCGATTGAAAAAAAAATTTCACGCTGTAGGTCAAAATTTGAGTGAGATATGACTCCACAAAGTTGTAGATCAAAAAATCGATAAAAATGCAAATTTGGCGAAAACAAGTGGTTATGCCTTCTCTTTTCCCTCATTATGATTAACTAACCAAGTATCAGCCAAATCGGAGAAAAAATTTTTAAAACGGTCGCATGGCTTCTTTCATTCTTACAGGAGATCCGTGTTATACCCTTTACATTTTTCCTTTTATCACGTTCTAGTGGAATAATCGATAAATTCAATATTCATAGATCATAGTTTATTGATCAAAAATCAATCGATAATCATTCATTGTAGATCTACAATACGCGACAGTCCAACGTCCTCTCCACAAACAACTCCAGCACAAACCCATGCATCGGAGCAAGGCCGTGTCCGCTTGGGACCTACGGTACATAGATCCCCCGGTCTTTGATCCTACATCAGTTTGATTTTTGATCTTTGATCTTCGGTCTCTTCCAGAAACACCGAGATGGGAAGACGAATCGAAGGCGCTGGACATTACGCTGAGTCAGATTTAGTGCCGGAAAGGTTAGTTAAAGGTTCAGCCAACATCTTCTTGATTTTGAATTTTACGTGTTTACGTCTTTGCTGAAAGCTTGTCCATTACTTTGATGGTTTTATTAGCAAATAAGTTTTTTTTTACTGCTGGATAAACCAAAAAATAATTGACCATATCATCAGCATACAGGCCACCACAAAGTCTATTGCACTTCTGTATTTACTGTCGCACGAGTATATCGAAAAAATAAATAAACAAACTAATTTTCAAAAATTTTCAGAAATCGAGACGGTAGCTTCTTCGCTTCGTCCAGACACCACTCCCATTACTTCTCCAATGCAGTAAGTAAACTTTAAGTAATTAAAATAAATACATAATCAAAGGGAAACTATACATTCACAGAAATTTCCCTAGCAAAGGACCCCATGGGAATTATTTCCTTGAATATAAGGAAATAATTCCCATTTGGTCCTTTGCTGGGGAATTTACTAGGGAATTTTTGGTGAGTGTACGACTAAAATTCTTGCAGGACCTTTTCTCCTCGGCTGGATTCAATTATCTCCGATACGCGAAAGCCAGTGAGCTACAGTTACAAGACACAACGTACTTACCTCAGTTTATTTAATTATTTTAAAATAAATATATTATATTTTCTCTTTTTTTATTAAATATTATATTTTCAGTCATCCTCACCTGCTCATACGGAATCTGTCGTTCTCGCACGATCTTCGCTCCACTCTTGATTGTAAGCTGATCTTTGATCTTTGATCTTTGAACTTCCTCATCGCTCATTCCATAGAACACTTTACGTTACTTCTCATTCTTTGAACTTATCTTTGATCTATGATCTTAGATGTTTATTGTTTAAGACGTTGATCACTATATTCTTGATCTTTGATCTTTGATCTTAGACGGTTATGGTTTAAGGCCGTTGATAATCTTTATCTGATCTTCTCCAGGCATGCTACTTCGTCTGCCCCGCTACCTTCATACAGTCAGTGATATTTCACTCGAATTGTTCGGAGGCGACACACTTGCATTGATGTACACATCAGGTAATTGCACTGTACACTCAAAAATTCCCTAGTTAAGGACCCCATGGGAATTATTCCCTTAAATATAAGGGAATAATTCCCTTTTATGTACGGGAATTGTTTTTGCGAAAAAAAATCCTAATATATAAGGGAATTAGCTAGGGAATTTTCTGTGAGTATAATAAATACAATATTACGGTAAATTTGATTCAATTACAGAGCTTGAGATGCGGACGCTCCTGCGGGTCCTGACACAGGAATCGCCTCCTCCGGGTACTGTATCCGGCAAATTATCGATTAACGGTCATCGACTTCGACTGGGACAACTCGCTGCACGGATTGGTATGATCTTATCTATTCTCAAGCGTTTTCTCCACATTTTCGTGAATTGCAAAGGTAAAGGTACAATCCGCTATTAAGACCACACGAGTCCTGCGGTATATCGCTATTAGGGTAGGACAGTGATAACATATTTTCCTTTGTACATATTCTCTCGTTGACATAGAAATGGAGACATGTTCAATGTAAAAAATCATAGTCCAGCCAGGGAAGCAAAAATTTATCACGAACCTCGATACAAAATAAATAAATAAAACTTAAATATGATTAAATAGTTGATAGCCAGGGCGGTAAGACTTGGGTTTAATGAAACCTTGCAAAGACATCCGAAAGTAAGCCGTACTGCAGCGGATGTAAGGTCAGTTATGTGAATGACTACGCAAGCTTATGCCTAGTTTGGACACCCCCTTTTAAAGGAACACCCCGCGTTAACTCCGAGCGCTATCTCAATCCTGGGACTTCCAACGATTGGACACTTTCCAAGCTTACGCGGTGTAATACTTTAAGTTTGGGTTGAAACATGGCGAAAATAGCATAAAAGGGGCGTGGCGATTAATTATATAGTACATGATGTTACAAATGACTATGCATATCATCGGAAAGTCAGGGCAGCGGGACAAATTACACGAGAAGCGCATTAAATATATAGGGAAATGTATGAAACAAGATAGGCGATCGATAAATCGATCTGTAGAATGTCAATCGATAATCATGAATAGATCACTGTTCTCCGTTGGCGTCATTGCGCATGGCATCGGGAAGTGGAGGGGGCGATGAGACATTGGCTATGACGGGTGCTGATTGGTTCTGGAATCATATTTATTTATTTGTTTATTTAATTATCCAATAGTTTAAAAAAATGCATATTAGGCACTAATCTACGGTAAAATTTGGACTGTCATTGTCATTGATTCTTCGTGGCTTTACTAGAACGCTGTGAATCACACGCAATCGATGCTTGACACACGCGGCACAATACGCCATCATACATTTTTGGTGCCCCCAAAATCGTTATTTTAGCTTAAATTGTAATCTTTCACATAAAAATGAGCTTTATATGGTGGGTCGACTCGGAAATTCGGCCGTATATAATGGGTCAATCCTCACAATGTGAGGGTTTGAAAATGTATGATACGCCATCGTTGCCGGGGAAATAGCCGGGAAATAGCCTGACCGGGAATATGATGGATACGCATCCGGGCGAGTTCGGTCGGGCAATGTTGCTCGTGAGACCGGATTCGGACAGAGGACGGCTCTCATCGATAGGAATCCATTGAACGGTGGAGGCATCTGGAATTATATATATTTATTTTATCTATGTCCGAGAGCGCAACGAGAACAATGTGAATATATGAGTGAAACATAATGATGCATGACTCTCATAAATTACTATGGTGAATAAAACTTTTTCACCATAGTAATTTATTAATACATAGTAATTTAGTAATTTACTTTTATTAAAAAGGGGTGTGGGGGCCCGAATTAGATTACAATTGCGATGTCAGGTGCAGTCATTGCCACAAATTGGATAACTTACCAAGAAAATGCTTGGGTAATTTACCAACTACCCTAACAGATCATGATTTTTCGGAGATTTTAGGGGTTTTTAAGGGCAGGCCAGACCAAAGGTGTAATTGTGCTAGACTAACAATAAGAAATGCATGGGTGTACTCACTTTCCTCCGTTGGTTGAGTGCCCGTGGAGGAACGGACGAACTTGGCTCCGACGAACTCTTCCTGAAGGCACAACTCTGGTTTTTTAAAGCGACACACCAAGTTAATTTGTAACTCTCCGCTCTGGCCACACTCTCTCGGCTTCTTTGTCTTCGAGAGAGTATTGCCAGTGCGAGAGTAAATTAGCTTGGGATTTGCCTTTAAAACTTAAAGTGTACTTAACTCGCAATGAGAGTAGAGAGGTAATAATTTTAAAATTTTTATTTGATCATTGATTAAAGAGAGTAGAGAGGTAATAATTTTAAAATTTTTATTTGATCATTGATTGAGCGCATTACCGATATATTTGACAGAAGATGGGGTAGTGGGGAAACTATCTAGACTGCTGTGGATATTGAATTTAGTTATCATCGAGTGATTCAACCGAAGGAATGCTTATTTCAATAGTTCGTTATGGAGTACCAAAGAAAAAACGGCTCTGTTCTACTTTACGGGTCCCATGAAGTTTACCGGTCCCGTGAAAGTTCACCGGCCCCAAGTAATTTTGCCGGTCCCATAAAACTTTAGTCAACTCACGGCCCCATATATCCCTGAGAGCATCTCGCGAATCTCGCTTCCCTTCGCCGACTCCTTCACCTCGAGGAAGACATGCTTCTTCTCCCACACGACCTCGATACATAGATCACCCGAACTCTGGAATAGGAATATACTTATGACAGTATAGTATTTTTGAGTATGAATAGGCTTAAGAGAAAATGCATAATAGAATACTATAGTATAGTATGGCTTACTATAGTATTATTGATAGCGTTCATTAGCATGTTTTTCAATGTAAATTCAACATTAAATTGAACCTTGAGGAATCAATCGTATGTTTATTGGTCAAAGTGTACTCGTACAGTCTCTGTGCCCTCATCATTTCTATTTATAGCAAGAGATCACGTTGTCAATCACTCCAAACGTCACATACAACTCATGGCACTAGGTCGAATGAGAACCGATGAATAATAACCGACTGGATGATAGCCATTTGCATACTTTGTCTGTTCATTAGCACGTGTCTCTTATATGCAAACGGTTATCATCCAGTTGGTTATTATTCAATGGTTCTCATCCGACCTAGTGTCCAACTCAACCATCATCTATCTATACGAGAATGAATCTTCATAATCGTCCACGATTTATGTCCCTCGTTGAATGTTATTCGAGATTACACTCTAAACCCTAACGGTCTCTTCATTTCACACACTATTTCGCCGCACTCCAACAGTATTGAGCGATTTAGAGACGATCGATTCAGGTTTAACTCCTTTTGAGAAGTCATGGAACCTTTATAACGGTGCTATAAGCAAGAAAAGCGATCGATAGAGCGCGAAAGAGTATGATACTGAATCTAAACTCGAAAACAATGACTCACCATACTATGAAGTGGCGAAGAGGTGTGGTGGACCCGAAAATGGAAAACTTATGAAAATTAAAATTAGAAAAAGACATGAAAACACGATTAAAGTTATGATCCCGAATGAGGGGGGATGAACGGGCAACGCTGCTTGCTCTTTCGCCAATGGCCGGCGCAGACGATTGGGTAGAGGGAGGGGAGAAAAGGAAGAGGTAGAGGCGAGAAGGGAGAGGGAGAGAATGGGGCAGCCACTAAATGGAGTAGGACGGGCTTGGGGAGAAGAAAATGTGATTGTGAGAGTGGGAGATGAATATAAATTTTATAAAAGTATATAAATAATATTTTAATTAAATCAATAATAATACTAGTGTTGGTTAAGATATTATCGCGCGAATTCTCGGCTTTAGGTGAATTTTAAAATTTAAAAAAAAATTAATAATATAGTATTTCGACCGGTACACGAACAAAGAACCAAGTAAAACAGCAAATTTAATTTTTAAATTTAAAAATCACAAAATATTAAGTCTAAGAATTCAACCTTCGAAATCTTCGAAATTTTATTTATGCTATTCAAAAAATTAGTGAATATCATAAATACAATAATTCAGCTCATGTTCCCGTCGAAGATCCCTGTGGAGTCTTGACAGTAGAACAGCATCTACGATGTTCCGCCGACTTTCGTCCTCCGGCCACCGATGCCTTCATCGTTGAAGATATGGTGAATCTTCGTTAAATTTAAAGACACCCCAAGATAATTTCACTGTCCGCTCTGACAACACTCACTCGCGCAGACAAAGAAAGCGAGATAGTGTGGCCAGAGCGGAGAGTTTCAAATTATCTAGGGATGTCGCTTTAATACATGTCTGTCATGTCAAACTTTGGAACTACTTGAACTCGAAAACGGAATGAGCACAATTATTCATAATCATCATCCTCCGATTCTTGAATATTTTCATAAAAAATATTATATTTATTATTATTATTATTATTATTATTATTATTTGGTGAAAACAAAAACAGTTCGATGGCATTCCAGATTGAGCAAATGATACGGTCTCTCGCTCTGACTCCTTTCAAGGATCGACTAGTCGAGGGTAATGCAACATTAAACACACACCTTGTGCTACTTTGAAACTCCCCGATCTGGCAATGCTCTCTCGCTTTCTTTGCCTACCAAAGAGGGAACCAGAGCGGAGGGTAAAATTAGCTCGGGTATGCCTTTAAAGGGAGCGTAACCTCTCTCAATGGTCTCTTCAACGGTCTACGCTCTCTCGTTGTTAGAGAATAGAGAAATAGTGTGGGCAGTGAAGAAGAGGCCATGAAGAGGCCAGTGAGGCCACCCTCCCTTTAATCTATTTTTTAAATTTGGATTTATAGGACTGGGAAAGACGGAGAAGCAACGACTCAAGATTGCCATGGCGTTGCTCAAGGATACAGGTTTTTTAAATATTTTATTTATTTATTTATTTATTTAGGTTAGCTGTTTATAAGGAACTATCAATTCTGTATTGTAGAAACATGTTGCTTCGAGAAATATTTTTCATCCAAACAAAGTTGCTAATCATCTAAAAACTTAAACGCCTATGGGAACAGCCAATTACTATAGAAGCAGCTGTAAAATAAGCACGTGAATCTTAATCTATGCCGACTGTGTATATACGTTTGTAGAGATGTGCAAGCATTACACGGTATTTGTACAGTTTGTGGCCAATGCTCGTCACAAGTAGCGAAAAGAAAAGAAAACTATAAAAGACTATCCCCTTTCCGCACACTCTCTCGACACTTATGTGTTCGTTTTGGTTTTCTTTTCGTGACTTTTGAACACCAAATAAATTTCAGGGCAGTAGGTCTAATGAGAACCGATGAATAATAACCGACTGGATGATAACCATTGGCATATTTTGACTATTCATTAGAACTTGTCTCTCATATGCAAATGGTTGTCATTCAGTCGGTTATTATTCATCATCGGTTCTCAATCGACCTACATTGTATCAATTTCAGATATCCTCATCATCGACAACATCACGCGAGACATGGACATCTATGATGTAGCATTTCTCGTTGATTTCATTCGCGATTGGGTACTCAAATTGGGGTGAGACATTTTAATTTAGTTTACTTTATTTATTTATTTATTTGTCATACACCACAAGGAAATAATGTGAATTGTTCTATGAGTAGACGAAAATCTAAAATAATAAAATTAAATTTTGATATTTTAATTAATCCAGAAGAATCGCAATCGTCGCGATCGCTCCGACTACTATCGAGATTCTGACGATGTTCCACAAAGGTTTATTTGTTTAAATTGAAGAAAAAAATCGAAAAATTATTTTAACGGTTAAATATTATTTATTACAGCCGCGATCCTCGCATCAGGTCGGCTCGTGTACGGCGGTGCTTCGAATGAAATGGTTTCGTTTCTATTTAAACGGGAAAAAAGCTAATTTTACTCACTGCTCTGGAAACACTCTCTCGTAGACAAAGAAAGCGAGATAGTGTGGCCAGAGGGGAGAGTTTCAATTAATTTTTTTTTATTAGCTCGGGGAGTGCCTTTAAAAGCGTCAATTATTATGAATGGCGACTTCGTACGAACGTTTATGGGGGCACTAGGTCAAATGAGAACCGATGAATAATAACCGACTGGATGATAATCATTTGCATACCTTGACTATTGTGCTTGTCTCTCATGCGCAAATAGTTCTCATCCATTCGCTTCTTATTCGTCGTTTCTCATCCGACCAACACTCACGGCAAATTCTCTCAAATATTGGTTGTCTAACTGTTCAGCTATGGAGAAAGGTTAACTTACTCCAAACTCTCTCAAAAAAGACTCGTTAGGTAATACTGTCTCTCTCTCGAGATAGTAAGCTAACTAAGTTATCTCACATCTGAGACAACGTTTCTCTAATTGTCGGATCTTATGTTAGATAACATATAACTCAAATATTTATTTATTTATTTATTTATTTGATACACCCGTGACAGGTGCGACAGCAAATACAGAAACGATGAGAAAAATAATTATAATAATGATAGAATGGACTTGGGGAAGGTGACAGGGGTTAATCGATAGCTATCAAATCGCCAGTGATCCAGTTAGAGTGAGGTGGACGAAGCCTCAGAACGGGAAGGGGACCGTTCAGATCCATGTGAGGGGTTGGATCATAATGGAATCACCGGGATAGACAACTAAAGATTGAGTACTTCGACTTGTAGAGTTTGTGGAAGTTGGGGGTGGCGAAATAGGTGAAATTTGATAGACTGAATTGACAACAGTGGATTACAGATACGATGTAAATTACACAGAAAACGAGTAGTACGATGTGCAAATGAGCTACGAAGATTCTCTCTTTTAGCAATTGGAATGTGAATAGAGAATGCATTGTGACGAGAATTACAATTTCGTAAAGCATAGTAATCAGACATAGGTACATCGACAAGTGAACGAATAATCTTTACAGCAAAAATAATGTCAGTATATGAGAGAGTTTGCCATCAGTGTAATGCCTTTATGAGTTATGTTTCACTTGTAGAGTATAACATAATGAAGATACACTATTGATAATATTTCTTTCTCCACATATGTATACGTTGTAATATTAATTGAAAATTAATCAATAGTAATTAAGTTATAAGGTAGCTAAAATTGATTTCCCGCAAGACTTCCAGCGCCGTGAATAATTGGAGGTACCTTTAACTTTTTCCACCTTTTGTAGGTTGACTACTTTGAGACCATCGGCTTTCCCTGTCCTCCCTTCAAGAATCCCTGCGACTACTATGGTGAGACACTAAACAAAAGGGGCGGGGCGTAAAAATCGATAATCAAATATTGTTATTAAATCAATAATTCAGTTGATCTTGTCACTTGCGATCATCTGACGCCCGAGGCACAGTCGGAATCGAGGGAACGAATAAAGAATGTTGCGGATGCATGGGGAAGAAGGTAACGTGAATCAACGCTTTGTTAACACTCTCTCACTTTCTTTGTCTGCGAAAGAGCGTGGCCAGAGCGGAGAGCAAAATTAGACTGGGATGTGCCTTTGAGATAGTTAACAATACTGCTTCAACTATACGGAAAGCCAAGCGGTACTTTCACTGGAAAGCGACACCCTCGTTAACAACGCTACAACGAAATAGACTAAATATAATATATAGGAAGAGTGACCTCTCTCAATGACCTCTTCATTGCGCACAGTATTTCTCTGTTCTCTAACAACGAGAGAGCGTAAACCGTTGAAGAGACCGTTGACAATAAAAGAAAAAAATAAAAGATATAAAATAGCTTTTATAAAGGAGACTTTCGCTTCGACTGACATTGGTCCGTACTTTCAGATCAGCCGCGTTCCAGCCTCGATCACTACCAGTCGCCACGGTGTCACCGCGCATTCGCCATGCGAGTCTGCCCGGCACTTTTCTCGCCATTTTACGGTAATTTTTAAAGATCAAAGATCAAAGAACTATGAAGGTCAAAGATCAATATATTCAGCAAACTCTGGTATATCTCCATTAATCATCCGTTCTTTCTACTTCTGGAACCAATCGTGGCATTGATGATCTCTTTATTCATCGGCTTGACGTTCTATCATCTTCCTTACAATTCACGGTATTTCCAAAGTTCAAAGATCAATATTCAGTGTAAAATATTGTAAATAACAGTGAGGCACTAACTTGTTTCAATAGTAATCCAAAGTGTTATCTTCAATTTCTAAACCAGAACGACCGCTCAACATAGATTTGTATCTCGCTGGTTCTGGCCTTATTTATTATTTATTTATTTATTTATTATTCCATCAAATAAATATATGATAATGCGGTGATATGTATAAAGAAAGAGAGATGGCTTGAATCAGAGCACTGTGAATCGATCTATATTCTGTTTAGGAGACTGTAAATCGATCGATATTCTGTTCAGGAGTACCATAAACGATCGATTCGGATTGGTGGAATGCCTCACGTTCCTAGGCACTTTCCCGCTGCTACTGACGACTGTATCGAGATGTAAACTGAAACGTTCTAATAATAATTTAAAAATCAGAATTAAGCAAATAGTGACATTTAGGCCATGTCGAGCGAGAATATCTCCATTATGATCTGCGACTCGGTCGCTATGGGGCATGTACGTACTTTGTTGCGCGGGTAAGTGAAAGCACTAATTTCATTCTGTCACAAATAAGTCGTAATTATAGGGAGTGTAAAACATGAAAACGGTTTCAAAAATTGAAAATAATTTTTGTCGTTTCAATGGTTCGCTTCGTTTCTCGAGAGAATTCGGTTTTGAAATTAAAAAAAAACAAATTTCAGCAAATCCTGGACATCCCTGTGATACTTTTCACTACAGCAGCGTATTCCCTTCCGGTTGGAGCTTTAACAGGACTCTTCTTTAGTAGTCATTCGGCCCTAGGAGCACTGACCACTCTGTCGTGCATTATGCTAGTTCATCTGACGGTAAGTTAGATATCTAGTCACTGTCATACCACTGGTTGATCTGAATTTCGCAGCTTTGGCGTCTGGTTGCCGCAGGCGCGTCGTATGCCTTCAGGAGTTCGACCGTAGCAGCGTCGTTTTTGGGTATGGTAGTCTGGTATTTCAAAGCTAGTAATTTACTTATCATTCACACTAGAAGTAAACTTGCAAGTCAACTTCTAGTAAGACGTAAGTTTAATGCAAATGTTGTATAATTCGGTTATGCATTTCGTCAAATGTTCGTTCACTTGTAGTAAACTTGCAGTAAACTTCTAGTCAGTGACGTCATTTAAGTAAACTGCTAGTTTGGAAATACCAGAGTAGATCGGTGATTCCCAAAATGTGATTTTCGCTTTAAAAAAACTGTAACTTTCAACCACAAGATTATGAGTGACAGAGAAAATATTCAGATTGAGAATGATATTGTAATATTAATTGTTATTTCTTTGCTACCCACATTGTGGCATCGTATTTTATATAATTCACCACGATATCAAATATACATAAATTTATTATTGTATTACTATAGTTATCCTTTTAATTATTTTTACATGACAGGGCTATTTCTCCTGTTCTGGACGGTCCTAAGCGGAATTCCGATAACTTCTATCGATCAAACGGATACGGTATATTGCAATCGATCAATACTTTATATCCATTGACCCTGATTTTCAGGTTGCTTTGTTATCGCTTGTGTCGCCGCTCCATTGGATTGGCAGAATATTAGTGCAAGAGGAGTTCGCGCCCAGTCGAGGGATTACGGTAATGGCCTTTGCATATCGATCGAATTTTGGAGTAGCGATCATATTTTATTGTCCGTATAAGATGTACCTACGCAATTACATTGCTACTGACTGCTAAAACGCATAAGTATTCTATCGATCAACCCCTCCCTTCCCTCCTCGCGCTCAATCTGTTCTACGTGCTATCTCGCTTGTACTCTCCCTCTAATATTTGCTTTATATTTTATTTATTTATCCAAAACTGTTCACTGTAGAACGTGCTCCCGGTTTACCTGAGACATCCGATCAATACTTCCGAGATCCTCTTTGGTTGCGAACGTAAGAAGCTTCTTGCGAGGAAGATCACCGAGGTGAGAGATCAAAGATCAAAGATCAACGACCAAAATACTGATTGAAGGTTCCCATATTCACACTGACTGAGTGCGCAAAACTTCCCGGATCATCACTGTTGTACAGTCAAGGTTAGAAAATCCATTTATTTTAATCACAATTATATTTTATTAATTACATTTTATTATATAACTATTTTATTTCGTCTTTCTAACATATAGCATATTAACAATGCCATTTACGTTATACATGAAACATATTTATTGCGATTTACACTAAATGATTTACTTCTGTATAATCTTTGTACTCGTAATAACAACAAAAAATACAAAAAAATGAATGTTACTTGCTTATTATTATTATTATTATTATTATTATTATTATTATTATTATTATTATTATTATTATTATTATTATTATTATTATTATTATTATTATTATTAATAATATTCTTATTCTAGGTTTCGATCCAACCTTCCTCTTCACTCCGTCATCGCTCACAGCACCACCACAGCCCACTATATACTTGAAGATCGGTAATTTTTTAAATGGATTTTAGAAAAACTTTAGAGCATTGAACAACAAAAAGGGAAAATAAAGTAGTGCGAATGATTGCATCGGCGAGATGTAAAGAAACTTAGTTGATGCACTGCTTCGCTAGATAATTTCAGAGTTTTTCCTTGCTGATTAAAGGGAGCGTAGCCTCACTCAATGGTCTCTTCATTGCGCACACTTTTTCTCTGTTCTCTAACAATGAGAGAGCGTAGACCGTTGAAGAAACCATTGAGCGAGGTTACGCTCCCTTTAAGTTAACAAATGAGTTAACAAATGTAAGAGCGCTCTTAGATCTCGGCTCTAGACAAAAGTTATAGCAATGGCTATCTGGAGCATAATAAAATCGGTTAATATTGATAAACATCTGATAATATCTGTCACCGTGCCAAAACCGAAATCGCCTTTTAACATAACATAAATACACTTTATCGAGATTAACTAAGCAGTGTTTCCACTGAATCTGAAACGTCATAAAAGGGATCTTCTTTCTTTTATTCTTCTTTCATCTCCTTATGATGGACTTGTTCAGTATCCGAGTCGCAACACTTAGATCTTTTTGAATAGGAGTGTTGAGAGATAATAATATAGAAATGAAGTAACCCACGAAGATCTCGTTCAAACTTCGTGCTTAGCTGCTTTTATTGAAATCGCCTTATGCGATGGAAATCCATCTACCCCTTTTCCTAATGTATCTCCTTTTCTCATTATATTTGATGGAATAAATAAATAAATAAAATAAATAAATAATATTCAGGCCTATTAGTAATCGGTGGATGGCTGGTTGTTTCATCTCTGGCTGCATGTGCCGCCATAAAATCCAATCATCGTCCTAAAGTTAAAGGATCCACGCTTGAATGACTGTCTCGTTCATGCGTGAGCATGTGATAAATATAAATATGAATGAACCGTCGTCTCTAATGGAGCCCATAATGAACCAAATCATAGACTACTTTGTTTTTATTGTTTTCATTTCATTTTTTTTTCTTCTAATTTTCGATAAATAAAGGAGACAACAGTTTGCACAACGAAGGTATCTCTGGCCAACGTTTTTTGTTACTTTAAAAGTATACGTTATGCGATAAATATATAAATATATTTAATTGTTGGAAGATTTGTGTGCAAATAAAGTGAAATACTCCCTCCTTGGAACGGTCGAGTAAGTAGAAGAAGAGAAGAGTGCTTCCCCTCTCTAGATATGTCTGAATGGCAAAAACTTAGGTTTAGTTTATACAGTACTGGCCAAAAGGTTATTGACGTTTGGTTTTTTTTCGCCATAACTTTTTTCAAACTCATCCAAAAAACGAAAAGTCAATAACCTTTTGGCCAGTATTGTAACTAGTGAATTTCTGTTATACGTGTTCCCAGCGTCAAGGACCAGGGCCAAAACACTGGATCGTTTTAGATCCTTTATAGTTTTTATATTTCTTAAAAAATTCTAAAACAACCCATTTTTAGTCCTTCCCTTTGTCTCTTTCTTTATAAAACGTGTGCATCAATTTTTTCCAGCGTGCAATGAATTATGGGAACTTCTTCGGTATTCATGATTTATGTGATATTTGCCCCTTGTCTTATTTTGCCTGAATATGATTAGATCGCGGTTGTTTGTTCACTATAAACTAAGATTCTTCATTAGAATTTTTATCCTTGGTGAAATGGTGAAATGCGCTGGGCGAAAAAATATTGAACTGTAATAAATTCAAATTCGAGACAACTGATTTATTCTGTATAACTGTGTAAATAAATGTGAATTTTTCGGTTCCGCAAACATTACAAGTGCGGTTTCCCTGTACGTTTGAATGAATTTGAGATTGCATTACAAGATCACTGGCCATTTAAAAAATGCAAATGTACTCGTATAATTGTGCAAAATAAATTAAAAGAAGATATTAGTGGAACGAGAATCGCTCTTTCGCAATTGTTAGTCATTTTAAAAAATTAACATTTAAAGTATATGTAAGCCTAACTTGAGCATATAAAATACTGTTTATTAAATTATTTTCTAGACAGGAAACCTCTGCTATATCAGAAGGTCTGCATACTGCACACAGAGAAAAGAGGTGTACCCACAGCACATTAGACCTGTGAAGTGTCATATTTAACACTTTTTGGGTGTTGAAATAGCTCAAAAAGATTTAAAAATAACACTTCACAGGTCTTATGTGCTATGGGATGCACCTCTTTTCTCTGTATGTATGTTGGTCTGTCCGTCTGAGTCCCCTCTCTCACGGACATTCCGTACTCTAGTGAGAAAAAATATTTATACGAACAACCACTGAGTGGCTTTCTTTTTTTCTTATCATAATATGAAAACGTCCTCTTCAACGGAATTTCGCAAGAAAGTCGACAATGCTGTTACCTACAAATGTGGCGTCAAAACAGTAGCCGTAGGCGTTTTTTTGTGTGAAAAATCCTAATAAAACGCTTGTGACGTCACTTTTGCCGGAAAGTGGAAAGCCGCAAGAGATGGAGAGTATACTTATTCAAGATCGCTGGTCCTCAATCCATGCAAATCGCAAGAGACGATCGGACTCTCTGGAGAACCAAAATGGCGTCCGACCTGAAAACACTCAAATTTCGGAATGGATTAAAATATATTCTTAAATATTTAAATTTCTTACTGAATTAACGAACTCGTTAGTTGGTTAATTGTTTATTTTTCTCCATTTCTATTTTGCGTAATCATTCTAGCCATTTGCACGTAAATCTATTCAACTTTGTTGTATCGGTCCAATTCCTCTCAGGACCATGGTCTACTTATTTGGTTCTCCCTCTCCCTCTCCCTCTCCCTCTCCCTCTCCCTCTCCCTCTCCCTCTCCCTCTCCCTCTCCCTCTCCCTCTCCCTCTCCCTCTCCCTCTCCCTCTCCCTCTCCCTCTCCCTCTCCCTCTCCCTCTCCCTCTCCCTCTCCCTCTCCCTCTCCCTCTCCCTCTCCCTCTCCCTCTCCCTCTCCCTCTCCCTCTCCCTCTCCCTCTCCCTCTCCCTCTCCCTCTCCCTCTCCCTCTCCCTCTCCCTCTCCCTCTCCCTCTCCCTCTCCCTCTCCCTCTCCCTCTCCCTCTCCCTCTCCCTCTCCCTCTCCCTCTCCCTCTCCCTCTCCCTCTCCCTCTCCCTCTCCCTCTCCCTCTCCCTCTCCCTCTCCCTCTCCCTCTCCCTCTCCCTCTCCCATCTCCAGCTACCTCTCCCTCTCCCTATCTCCAGCTACCTCTCCCTCTCCATCTCCCTATCTCCCTCTTCAACTCCCTTTATCCATTCTCATTTCCACTCTTTCTCCTTCTTATGTACCGTTGTTCAGTTCGTTTATTCAGTGGTCTGAAAGAGAAAATACAAGCTTTTTCTATATATTATTTCAGTTTTTAGATTCATTTTATGAGTTTTTCTGTCTCATATCATCAATTTGGACCAGAACTTTCGTTCCCTTCATAGCCGACCTGAATGTTTTAAACATATTTACTTACTTATTTATTTATTTATATAATTTGATGAATTACAAAGCGCTATATTTCCTTTTTTTTCCTTGTCGAATCAATATCTTAATGCACAAAATGGATTTTCTGGAACTTCCTCGTTTAAAAAATCGTTTGTTTGTTAGCTTCGGAAATTATGCGGCGTTCAAAAATCACAAATTGTAAATAGAAAAAGGAGTGAGGAATGCGATAGAGCGCTTAGTATTCTCTTGCCTTTTCTTTTTGCTTTTTTCGAAACTTTTGAACATGGCAGTGCACAAAATAAGGCCTAAGTAAGCTCTTCTCAAAAGTATCGAAAAAAAAGAAAGGGAACTCTCCTTGTTTTATACACTCTCTCACCTTTTTGTATTTCTTTTAGAAGCTTCTAGCCACCACATAAAAAGCGTTATTATTATTATATTATTATTAAATTAAATTAGTATTATGATTATTATTATTATTAAATAATGAGAGCGGACAGCAAAAGAAAGGGGCAGACGAAGAGATTCTCATTTTGGCATGGTGCCAACATAAGCAGTGCCTCTCGTCTCGACTACTACATTCTTACCCATTTCTCCCACCCCAATTCAATTTGCCTTCCGGCAGCAACATTGTTATTCGAGTCTCTGTTGTGCAGGGAGCTTTCAACATGATTATTATCAGTTTTCGATGCTGATTACGAATCCGTTTTCAGAAAGTGCCTAATCGATCTAATTTTCGAGAAAATCGGTATTTTAATTCGGAAATTCGTGTGGTTTCCTGCGCAAACCGTCCGGGTGGGCTGGTGAACTCATCTATAAACTCTCGTAGTAGTCTAGCTTTCATCACCGGATCTTTCCGATGCAATCCAAATAGTTTCTTAGGGAAACTACTCGAATTTTCGAATTAACAAGCCAAATTTCAATACCGATTTTCTCGAAAATCAGGTCGATTAGGCACTTTCTGAAAACGGATTCGTAATCAGCATCGAAAACTGATCCTAGAAATGTTATTGCCATCTCATATGGCCAGGACCAGTTGCGACCATCCCCTTGTAAGCACTACCCATTATTCTTGTTGTTGCTATTATAGTTGATCTATGCAAGTCCTGCTCTTGGTCTCATCAATTCAAGCCAAATATATATATATATATATATATATATATATATATATATATATATATATATATATATATATATATATATATGCAAAGGTGTATTTCGAAGAGGGAATGAAATCATGGTTAACATGTCAGCAATCTGATATGTTTCATTCAATTCATTTTAGCACATTTATCAAGAGCAGACTTTGATTCTCCATCCTTCTTTACATTGAGAATATTTATCATCATTCATTATTTCTTCTCTTTTTTTCGACTGTCCCGTTCATCGCGTGATCATGTAACAAAAATAGCAACTCACTTCTTCGTTGCCTGAAAAAAGTCAATCCGACGATTCCGATCAAGAGATCCCCACATTTTCCTCATACTTATCAGTTATGACAAACAAAACATTATCTTGCTCGACGTCTATCGAAAAATAGATTTTGGGCAACTAAATATTCATTTTATTGTACATACCTTCCGTGGATCGTTTAATCAAATATTTCTACAATTTAAATTTCATTGACCCTAAATGGAAGTTTTACAGGCAAGATGACGATGAGACGAAGGAACTGAGAAGATTTCTACTTGCGGGAAGACAAAACACAGTGAGATATCCAAATTTCACAATGTTTTTGAGCTCTACACAGCACTAATTTTTTTTATAATTCTATCAATATTCGTTGAGATAATGTTATCGGAAGAACGACGACGACTCTTGAGGAGAATTCTAAGGATTGTGTGTGGTAAACGACTACCGCAGACGTGGAATACTGTCAGTTGTTGGAATTTATTGGATCTATCGAAAATCAAGATGTCAATTTAATTTTAATTTAATTGTCCTACGTCATAAGATGTTTCAGCAAGTGAAATACGTTTTGTTTGAACAGGTTGAAATCAAGCGAGTTTTACATTTCGGTCTATGTACATATAGTAATTTCTCGCCATGTTCTCTATTTCCCCTTTCTGCAAGAGAATATGACGGAGTTTCAAATAATCTTGTTGTATGCATTAAAGATGGAGGCCCTCTAATGTCTATGCAAAACAATTTTCAAAATTTCGCCCCTTTGCCTGTACATCAAGCGTGATTCATTCATGATTCTAGCGATTGATAAGCTGAATTAGTATAAAATAATTTATGTGCGTTATGCAGAATAACTTCAGCTATCTTTCTGTCTTCGCAGTTTGTTCACGTAAATATTCGTCGGACTCCACCTTTAAGAGGATTTCATAGATACATAATTTGGAACGAACTAATGGTAGACAGGGTTTACCCATAGAGAGATTAGATCAGTCATCCGTGCGATTATGAAAAAAAAGATAAAAGGGAGCCTAGCCCATTGTTCTTCCGCTGAATACTCATTCAGACTTTACCCTGTCTGGCACACCCTGAGCTACTCTTACGCTCCGCTCTGGCAACGCTCTCTCGTAGACAAGGAAAGCTAGAGAGTATTGCCAGAGCGGAGAGTTCCAAATTAGCTTGGGGTGTGCCTTTAAGAAGGGAAGATAAATATGAGCGAAGTATTTCTACATTTCAAAAAAAATAGTGCTGGGTGGTTCAAAATACATTTGGCCACACTTTATCTCTGTTTACTGCTCGACATGGTATCTTTACCCGTAACCCGTGAATAAAACGATATCTCACGTTATGCTTCTCTCCCATCAAAAATTGCAAGAATGCTGTTCAGCCGATACTTTGGACCATGAAATCAGCGTTTGTAAATGACGAATGCGCACGTAACAACAAACTGTGCATTAATTTAGTTATGCAAGTAAACAACTCATAGAGAAAATTTTCTTACCATATGTTCTGTTCTAAGAAATTGACGGCTTGGAACAGAACATCAGAAATTGAATTTCTTACTTTTCAAGAGGAATTTGGCATATATTTCTTTAAAAAATTGCTAACTTTGAGCCCTATTTGATCTGACAAGAGTGTCAGCTCCGAAATGTAGTAATCAACGTACATACGCTGGATTATTTAATTTAATTTATCAAACATCAAGAAGATGCGACAAAATTTGAAACAACAAGCAAAAGTGCACTTGCGGAGTAAAACGAGAAGGTTGTAGAGGGAGTGCAGTTTGTATAGGAGGAAAAGATTAGAATACCTTTTTTGCAAGGACTCACAGAAAAAAAACCCTATCTCATGTGTCCCTGTGCACTAAACGCTAAACGGTTAGGCTTTGAAACACTTGTATTTCAGGGTTTTAAAGCCCTACCCTGATAGTGAGAAACCTTAAATACAAGTGTTTCAATCCCTAACCGTTTAGTTTTGGCGCAAACTCTGGTATTTTGCCACTTAAAGTCTACTTAAACTTTCCCACTTTAAGTAGACTTTAAGTAAACTTAAAGTGAGACGTAAGTCTACTTAAAGTGGTGTGGTATACTGTAATGCATTTCGTCAAATGTTTTTTCACTTAAAGTTTACTTAAAGTCTACTTAAAGTCTGTGACGTAGTTTAAGTAGACTTTAAAGGGAGAGTAACCTTTGTCAATATACTCGTTTAACTCGTGGGGACTCTCACCACGACGTTACAATGGTGGTAATAATCAAACGCATTTAGTAAGATTTGCATACATGGGAATGCAAAAGTTATTGAATGCGTTCACATGTTCTCTCATTCCTCATGATTTTGCATATCTTGAGAGATTTCCTACACTAATTGATTCAAATTTAAATACAGGAGAGAGGTGCTTCGCGGTGAGAGTCTGCACCTCATGATGTGCCCTTTTCCAGGGGGAATTAACATACTGCATTTGATAATGGTTACTCTCCCTTTAAGTGGCAAAATACCAGAGAAGGGGGTACATGATGGTAGGATTTTTTTCTGCGAGTGTGTGCCTCAACAGGCATTTAGATACCAGAGTTGAGATCAAAGATCATTTTCTGGCCAAAGCTCAAGGAAACTCTTAAGATAAAAGATGGGCCCAAAGATCAAAGATCAACATCAGGTGCTCGTGCTGCTCTCTATACACATGTATCTCACAGTGCCGGTGATTATGGCGATGGATATTCGGACCGAGTTGAGAGGACTCATGCGGCCCTATCGAGAAATACAGGTTTGATCTTTGATCTTTGAACTTTTATCGTCGATCTTTGGTCTTTGCGATTCCAGGCTCGTGGTATACTCGTCGGAGAAATCGACGAGGACCTTCTGGACATGTTCTACGATGACTGAAGAGAGATCAAAGATAAAAAAATCAAAGATCGTTCTTTCGCATGATTCGGGTCTACGGTAGCTCTATAATCCTAAAATTCATTCTAATTATTCATGACAAATTTTGTACTTCCTGATAAATGTGTTTATGTCGACTTGGAAGGCGCATGACAACTTTGTTAGAGGTTGGCACGTGAAATAGAAACGTTCGAAAATCATTATAGATAGAAATAGTGCTATTATGATCTTGTTCTTTCAAACTTGAAAACTGGTGCAATCGCGTGCTTTTACTATTAACTGAGCCACAATTTTTGGTGGGCATTTCCGAATTGATAAAAATTATAAGTTGAAATTGTAATAATAATAATAATAATTATTCCTTCAATAGAACACATTGGCGATGGGATATATTTGTTAGCTAAGTCTTCTTTCTGTTAGATAAGTCTTGGCCTGGACAAGATGGTTCTCTCACACTCCTTGGCACAAGGCATACATAACTAGATGAGTCGGCATTGAGTATAATAAAGTAGAACCACCCTAGTGAAAGCAAGTAGTCG
Organism: Parapristionchus giblindavisi; assembly: GCA_943737045.1. Lineage (NCBI taxonomy): Eukaryota > Metazoa > Nematoda > Chromadorea > Rhabditida > Diplogasteridae > Parapristionchus > Parapristionchus giblindavisi. Next base: position 178,928 of record CALSFV010000238.1, read on the forward strand.
TTCTCTCTCATCAATCAATGCAATTACCAAACCAGATACTACATGAAGTGCTGTAGTATGGTTCTTGTGCGCATGCAAACCGCTGTTGTCAGCGGCCTCAACTGTGATGCTTTCGGATTTTGGCCTAGCCTTATCAGTCAGAAGATATTCGGCCAAAATATTGTGCATAAACACAAGGTTTTGCGCTGCGCTCTCTCAATTTTGCGTGCTCTTTCGTCCATTCTCTAACTGCCTCGTCGCTCTCTTCACTCTAATCATGTTGACCAGCTCCCCTGTCGAGCGAGGAGTAGTATAAAAGCCGGAGGCGGACCTCAGACCTCAGTTTGCATTTGCTGAACACAATGGATATGCCTTGTAAGTTTTCTTTACCTTATCTTATTATCTTATTCTTTATTCCATCGTATTATACGTGACATTAAAACGAATAACGAAGGGGTTGATGGATGTCCGTCGCTTCGGTAGCGATATCGGTGATGGTTAGGGTGCAATAGTTTAGTGATGTTTATTGATTGGCTAGCCCGTAAACCGTGTTGATTGTAGGCTGTGGTGGAGACGGAAAGAACTGCACCTGTTGCGCGACGTGTACGGTAAGTTGTATGGTACTGTATCTGTCACCGTATATGTTACCGTATCTGACTCAGTTGTATGGTACTGATTCCGAATCCGGGATACGGTACCGCACTACTGGGTCAGATACGGTAACATATATACATCAATAGTATTTGTAGACCTGCGAATGCTGCAAGAAGGGCAATTGCGGCAAGTCCACTGACTCTTCATGTTGCACAGGTACGGTAGCCATTACGGTGATCATTATTTTGATTTATCGATTTGCAAAATTTTAATTATTGATTATTTCAGATAAATGCAAGAAGGAAGGCTGTAAGTGTGAGAAGACGGAGCATTGCCATTCCAAGGACGCTGCCGGAAAGAAGTGCTGTAGCAAATAGACCACACTGTCACATTGATTCATCGATTAATTAAAATAAATTTCGCTGGACTATTATCGTTAGCGTTATGTAAATATTGACTGTGTGCATAAATAGTGTCATTAGATTGCGTCTGACATTTAACCAATGGTTTGTATTAATTCATTTTGGAATTGTGGAAACTAAATCGGTGCAGGTCAGTCGAGCTGCGCCGCATAACGCCCATTGGGCAAGGCGTTTTTTCTCAATGAATAAAGGCATAAAAAAGTAGCAAAGTGTTGATAAAGTGATGTAACGGATTTACGGAAAGGAAACAGAATAATATAATATTATTTTTCAGCTTATTTCAGGTGCTGTTAACACAATTGTAAATGAAATGAGAAAATCGTTTCGATTTACAATGTTGTTTCCAGTAGATAAAGTTATGTCTGCGAGAATTTCCGGTATTTAAGGAGGGTAGGAAGAGGATTGTCAAGCTCAATGAGTCTTGCGTCACGAACTAATGTCGTTCATACCGTTTCTGCTACATTATCTTGCACCGTAAAGTTTTATACGAATTTTCCCCATCTTAATAAAGTCACTTTACGATCCTCCATAGCTCGGTCGAATCCCCACTGGTTCCCGGCACGATTCGCCTTCGCGTATCGCTCTCTCATACTCTCTCTGCTCGTCTGTGCCCTCTCGCGCATGCACTCTCTCTCGCTCCCAAAGACACACTCATCTCCTCTATAGCGAGATAGATAGAGAGAAGGCCACAACCAACCCTCGCCTCTTCCTCCTCTTCTATTCGTATTCTTCTTCTTTCTCCACATACTCTAAACGCTATATAGCTCTCTTCTCGTCTTTCCGCCTCATCCCTTAGGACATCCCTTCTCATTTCATTGTGTATATTAGTATGAGCGTCTGATATCGATTGGTTTTTTCTCGAAACACTCCCCTCCAATTCGAACCTCTCTACCTTTTTCATCCTACCCCCTTTTTGTCACATCTGTTATCCATTTGCGCGCGCTCTTTTTAACGACTTTTAAACGAATACCACATAATCTTCTTGTCAGAATCGAATTTCGCAAGAGCGCGTTTTAATTATTTAAGAGTTGCGTGAAATGGGAGCCATATATATGATGTTATCTCTGTTATTGATTGATTTAATGTGAATCATGATCTCTGTGACGTTGTTGGTTTGTATTATTCATCCAAATATTTGATTGATTGCAGTGCGCAGCCTACTCAAGCCTGGCTGTGGCGGGTGCATCGCCCGTAGTCGACCTATCCAACGTCTTCCGAGCCATCGCTGGAACCATGGTGAGGGCTTTTACTTTTGTTATTTAGAACGCGCAGCGAATCCCAGACGGGTTTGGCGAGGTCTTCAATTCGTGCCTCCTTGCTAGAGCGGAGTTTATCACACGACTTGAGAATGGTGGGGGTGACGCATATATCAAACGCATGATATTCGCTCGATTTTTTACTGCAATCGCTAGTGGATAATCGATCACTTATCCATCTATTATTATTTCTACTTCTCCTATCACTTCCTTATTTGCTGTTGCACCTGTCACCATTGTTTCAAATAAATCATAAATAAATAAACCTTAATTTAGTGAAGATCAATCGATAACTGGCTTTATTTCTCATTCAGAGTGACCAGCAACTTGACTGCGCGCTCGACCTCATGCGTCGTCTGCCGCCTCAGCAGTGCGAGAAGAATCTGGCCGAACTCATTGGTGGGTTACGGTAGATTACGGTAGTCTTTAGACTTCCTGAATCAGGACACGGACTACTGTAGATTACAACAGTCTATTCCTGAATCAGGATATATTGTGATAGCTCCTGATTTTATTGGCGATTGTTGGGGTTTTGTAACAGTGTGCATTTCGTATTCGTAGATTCATTCTATTGTGGTGTAGTTTTAAATGTGTGCCTAGCTAAAGTTGTGTAATGAATTCAACATATATATGCAGATCTCGCCCCATCATTGTGTGAGGATCTCCTCTCGACGGTAGATCAGCCACTCAAGACGGCTAAGGTAGGATATTGATTTATTGATTGAATGATGTTCATTGTTCGAATGATTGGATGAACTTCGGCGCAAACAACACATGAATTACTGTAGATGCTCCTTGTTAGAGAGAGGGTGAGAGATTTTAAGAGAGCAGCTGGGTAAATATTTCAGATTTGTTCATGTATGATCGCATTGAAACATAGAGTTGCCTGTTTGCAACGTATCTATTTGATCAATAATCAATCGATAATGTTCCCTGGTAATCAATCAATCAATGATTCAGGACAAGGAGACGGGCAAGGAGTACCTAGTGTGCGACTACAACAGGGACGGCGACAGCTACCGGTAATTTATTGATTTATTGATGTATTTATTTAACCATCAGTTACAACATAAATAATGAAGAAAAAAAGCAATATGGTAGTGATAGATTCTAATACAGCCTTCAGAGCTTGAGAAATTCACTGATAAAATTCTTTTTGCGGAAAGTACCTTTCAAATGCGAAAAAATAGTTTTAAACCATTTTCTGATCCTAAAAATCCCTTGAAAGTGTGCTATTCTCAGGCATTTTCTTTTGAACAGCAGTTATAGAATGAGCCAATTTGTGGATTTTGTTGCATTTTCCGTGTTTTAAGATGCTTTGTGATCACAACACCACAGTCTTCTTAGTCTTTTACTGTCCATGCGTCCTGAAATCACCGGGTTCTGAACTGTTTAGCTGACCTGTAACGTTGATCATCGTTATGATCCATAGAAACTGCGCAATAATAATAATAATAATATATTTATCGACGCCATGATAGTAAAACAACAAGGCGAAACGAAACAGAATAATAATAATGTGATTCAAGTGATGATTGTAGATGACTCTCTGAGTAGGAGATTATATAGTAGGTGAAAGGGTGGAGTAGAATAATGATACAGATTTAAAAATAATAATAATAATAATAATAATATTTATATATCTATTATTCAAGTTCCCCATGGACGAATCAGTTCGACCCTCCGCTCGAGGACGGCACCCTGCCATCGGAACGTATGCGCGCCCTCGAGATCGAGGCCAACGCCGCCTTCGAGGCATACCGTGACATGTTGGTCTTTGTTTATTTATTTATTTATTCATCCATCAGTTAAAACAAGAATAATGAAATAATGAAGCAATAAGGGAGTGATGCGTGGTGTATTCCCTGCTTTCCAGTTTTTTTTCATGAGGCAAGCTGTTTTACTCCCAGTAGTCATAGGTCGAATAGCTACGTTACAGATTTGTCGGGTTTTCAGAAAAATATTTTCTGCGGTTAGGCTTCGTAGTTTGCAACGTACTTTTCGACCTATGCCAGCGTATGACAGTTTTTGAGTAGTTGGTACCGACATTGTTTTGTTTGCTCTGCGCAATGTTTAGTGAACGCGTAATTGTGTTTCGGTGTGATTTATCGATTTGTCTCTGCAATATCGATTGTTTCTCACAACTGCCGGAAAAATCTTATTGCGTTGATGAGGTCACTTGTGCACTGATAAGATAAGGGCGCGTGCTTACTGCTGGCGGTGGGTGACTCACATACATTTGCGGGGTTCCTGGACCTCGATTCTACAGGGCGCATCCGAACGAAAAATGGTTAATTTTACATGGGGTCTTCTCCTTTTTTTTCAAAAATTTCACCTAAAACTTCTTTTTACATTGGGAAATCCACAAATTTTCGAAAGGCCCTAACTTTACAAGGGGCACCCTCATATTGGTGGGTGACTCATGCTGCTTTAGTTTCAATTAGAGGGGCTCTAAATCAAAATTGGGTGCTTTCCTATTGATTTCCGACGAACGAATCATTCTTGTGAATCATTCCTACGTATTATTTGAAACATTCATGAGGTCACTAGGTGAGGATATCATGAAATAATTGATTGTCTAACGGGACGTAATCCGTCCGACGGATTACGTCCCGTTAGACAATCAATTATTAATAATTAACGGCTAATATGTTGCCTGTCGATTTCATGTTCCTTGTGGTCGATAGAAACTTTGGTGACTCGACATAATCGTTACCGATATAGGAGATATGTGTGCATGATTAGCGTGATTAGGGATATCACGATCATACATGAACGCTGACATGGGGGTGCCCCTGTAAAATTAGGGCTTTTCGATAATTTGTGGAATGCCCTCATGGAAAATAAATGACGTTTACAATTAGGTGTAATTTTTGAAAAAAAAGTAAATGCCGCTTGTAAAATTAACCATTTTTGTTCGGATGCCGCATGCAGCTCCAGGTATCCCGCCCATGTATGATCACAAGTGTTCCTCGATTGCGCTCAACGGCAACCAAAGATTTGCTGATGGCGCAGAAATGAAAACTGTGAAAAGTGATTGTGATTTTTGCTTGCTGATTTCATCTTCACGGTAGTTGCTATCAACTTCGGCGTCTCGACATTTTTGATTATGTATTCTTGAGTCTGAGAAGATTGCCAGGCAGCTTGGAGTTGACCGAAGAAGTTGACTTACCATATGCCCCCATCATGTGCCCTATAAAATATGCACACTTTGAAGGAAAATTGAATTGAAATATATATTTATATATATATTTATCGACATGCTCAGCATGAAACAAAACATGTGTGTAAAAGCAATAATAAATAAATCACAGAAAACTCTACACTGTAGAGTCTTCAGGGATTGATGTTGAAAGAGGGTATGATAATAGGACATGAATTGGGTTGGTTTATTGGAGAAAGAAAATGATAGAAAAATCTTGTTCTCTTGCAGGTACTTTGACGGTGGTGTCTCGTCCGTCTATTTCTGGGAGCTCGAAGGATACGGATTCGCCGGAATTGTCCTACTCAAGAAGGTGATTTATTTATTTGTGTATTCTATCAGAAAAAAAGTAAGCGCAAGCACAGTATGATGTATATTAGATAAGAGGAGAGGATGGATGTTCGTCGATTGGATTGGGGGCTGGTTATTGATTTGTCATTAACGGCTTGTCGAAAATTTGTGGAATGCCCCTGTAAAAATGACGTTTAGGTGAAATTTTTGACAAAAAAGTGAAGGCTCTTAATCAACCATTTTTCGTTCGGGGGGGGGGGGGGCGGCTGTCTCCAGGTACCCCGCCCATGTATGATTCTCATTATTCGAAAATTACCAGTGCTGCGTAAAACATATCCAACGGTTTGACTCTAGTATTGGTGTAATAAGGGGTAGTATTCGCAATTATTATGTTGTATAAATATTGCAGTTATTATTGATTATTTTGTCCAGATCGGTGACGGAACCAAGAACGTGAAGGGCTGCTGGGACTCGATTCACGTCATTGAGATTAATGAAAGGGTATGTCTGAATTATCGATTGATTGGCTTATTGATTTATTGATTGATTTGGTTTATTTATTGATTTGATTGTTTGGTTATATTATTTTGTATATTGGTAGTAGCGACGCATGTTACTTTTTATATTTTTGATCTTTTGTCTTTTGAATGGAGAAAATCAATTATAATCAATCGACTACTTGCTGATTATTGATTTATTGCTTCTTTAGCTATTTATTTTAAAATTTTAAAATTAAAAAGTGCATGCATACTTATTCTTGTACATCTATTAATATTATTAATTTAGTTCTAAAATTAAGTTTTATTATTATTCAACTTTATTATTGAAGATGGTGAATATCGCCGAAACGTTTTGATAAACTAACATCTGTCTCTATCTTGTCCACAATTAATTGGCTTCATTAAGGAATTAATCAATACTAATTTAATTCTATTTTGCTTATATTACTTTTTATTCAGACTCGCCAGGCGCACTACAAGCTCACGTCGACGGTGATGCTGTGGCTGCAGACGAGCAAGACGGGCTCCGGTGTCATGAACCTCGGCGGTAGTCTTACGAGACAGGTACGACAGGGTCATACATGGGCGCCGGCATGCCCCCCCCCTGTAAATTAGGGATTTTCGAAAATCTGTGGAATGTCCCGTGTAAAAAATGACGTTTAGGTCAAATTTTTGAAAAAAAAGTGAAGGCCCCTTGTAAATTTAACCATTTTCGTTCGGATTGCCCCTGTAGAATCGAGCTCCATGTATGCCGTCCATGTATGGATGAAGGGTATTACGGTAGATGGTAACTAATGTAGTTTTGTGCAACGGTGGACACCTGATGGTACTAAGTTTGATGATCAGCTAACGAGGCCAATTATTCTACCATAACATTTGAACGTAATGAGCAAATATGCTAACTCCTACATTATTGCAGTGCGAGCAGGACGCGCAGGTGTCGGAGACTACCCCGCATCTCGTCAATATCGGACGAATGATCGAGGTATGGTCTGACCAAGTCTGACCGTATTTTGAGCCAAATTTGCCAAAAAATCGAAAAACCTGACCGGATTTTGAAAACCGATAACCTAGCTATTCGACCTATGGGGTACTCTAGAGAAATTAACTTACTGTGGATTACTTTAGAAGTGTAGATATACAGTGTAGATATATAATAGTATTATGGTTTGCTGTAGATTACTGTAGATCAAGTACGAGTGCTCGGAAGTATAATAGATGATGTAATCTTAGTGTGTGCTAATTTCAGTTCAAATATTTAAAATTATTTTACGCCTTTTCAGGAACAAGAGTCGAAGATGCGCATGACACTGAATGAGATCTACTTTGGCAAGACAAAAAAGGTGATTTATGTATTTATTTATTTATTTATTAATCGTTCCGTACCATGATTTATCCGGAGGGTCTCTCGTCTATATGTGTACAATCTACTATTACATGTAACACTAGCCATATATTAATTAATTAATCTTGCGCTGTGTATTTATCTCAATTTTCCTTCAGTATTAGTATTACCCGTTCACCGAACCCGTGTAGCAGTTAACAGTTAACCGCTTTGCAGGTGGTGTCGGACCTGCGCTCGATGGAGAAGACTGCGGACTCGCGCAGCCGCGAAGTGCTGCAGCAGGAGATCCGCACCGCCGTGGCTGGCCGCGGGCCCCGCGACACGTAGATCCAGCAGGGGATCTGACGTAGACCCCGTAGGGATCTCCTGCCGCTGTGGGCTTCCTCCCCATTCCCCGCTGCATAATATATCTCACCTTCCAATCCACTGTTCCCCCACTATATTACGGAATATTTTTTTGCAATTCCATGAACTTTCGCTATGGCCTACCGCCCCACAAATGATTTGTTATACTATAGATGGACCATTTTTTCGCTTTAGCCCCGCCCTTGTTTGCGAGTGTTGATCTTTGATCTTTAATCTTTGATCTTCTCTTCCACTTCGTTCTGGCCCCCATTGCGCTTACGAGCTACTTTGTCAATATTATATTCGCCTTTTTTTACAAAACAAATATATATTACTTTTATCTACTCTTTTGCCTTCTTTTATACTGCAAAACTTTCTTCATTTTGTATAGATTGAACTCAAGTATCTAAAATTTGAAAGAATTGCTAATGCTCGTCCTGATTGGAGTATCGATGACCGTGAAATAGTGTCTCCGGACAATATTATATTTGACGGCTCCCGATTCGCTGGCTTTCATGTACTCTTAGTGTACTTCATGTTAATTATATGGATGAATAAAGTATTTATAGAATTTGGCCAACATGCACGAGTGCAGTTTTCGCATGGTTATCGCGCATGTAGAATGTTCAATCTACAGTATGCTATAGATCAAAGGTCAAAAGTTGCAAATAAAGATTGCAAATCTATGAACGACGTTTCTAGTCCTCGTATGATGCAAGAACAAAGATATTGTGAATAACAGCACCGGAGAACTGGATTACTGTAGATGCAAAACTTAATATCATAATTATTTCCATTTGTTGATCGATCTCGCTATCAAAGTGCAAAGTTCTGATTTCTGAGCTCATTTTAAGTGAACAATTGAGCCGTCTAGTATGTGCAATCGAGGAGAAGGAACCTTTCAGGATTCACCCATTTCCGGTCAGAAAGTGAAACTGTGAAGTGGTTTCAGTGACCTGAAGGCATGATTCGAGAGATGCAGGGAGTGAGGGAGTGGTAGAGGGGCAGAGAGAGTGAGGGACAGAAAGAGTTTGTGGAATACGCACCGTCAATTGTGTTCATGGACGCCATTGTGACAGAACCACTTATGATGAGTCTGAAGTGGTGGCCGACTTGTGGACAGATGAGGACGGTTTCAGGGAAGAACATGAGCGGGAACCATTCCAATGCATGCACATAGAAGCTCCAGTCAGCGGTCTCGTCTCCTCACACACTATTTCGTTGCTCACCTGACCCTCACGAGACCATGCTGGATGGTTGCGCTTCATTTTTCGTTAATATTCACATTTGCCGCTGGTTAAAATATCGATCGATAAGTGATTTCTCTGGTCCATTTCAGTTATTGATTGATCAACATGTTATTGATAATTTTCTCGCTCGTTTTGCCCGGCAATGCGGTCGTCGACACTTGTAAGTGTTTCACTGTGAAATTCCAAAAAAATCTGTTATTAAATAAGATTTTTAAAAAATTTAAAAAAATATTTTTGGTAGATTTTGCGGTCCAATCATACGTGAGTTAAAATGTGAAAGTTGCATTATGAGCAGAATTCTCTTTCAAGTTGTATGTAATGGAATGGATTTCAGTATGGACGGATATGACGGTTCCCTTCGTAGTCGATCCAGCCGTCGAAGAGGACGCAGCGAGGTAAGTCTCCCATATTTACCTGCAATGAGATGTTCCTTGTGTCAAATACCGTAATTATTGAGATACCGTGATAATGTCATTCAATTTTCTCGAACTCGTACCTGAAACCCTACCGTAATCCCTTTAGGCCATTTACCCCTATTTTACACGTATGCCCCTCATTTCATGGAAATAAAATAAATAAATAAATACCGTATTCGTTGTTTTCACATAGTTATAGGTCAACACATTAGTGATATTTAAAAAAAGATAATTTTAGGATAATAGCTCTCGACAATGCTCTGGCGCAGTTATCGCGAGTGACGTGTCTATCTTTCATTCAACGAACAACTGAACGAAACTTTATCATATTCTCCGATCTATCGGCAAGTGTGCCGTAAGTTGAGAACGGAGGAAGAATACCGCGCAATGTCTTCTAACGGAATTCTTTTTTATGACTCCCTCATTTATGACTCATTCATTCATTTACTTATAAGTCAAGAAAAAACCACACTGGTCACAGAAAATAAATAAATGAAAGTGCAGAGGGTTTGTAATATTTTAGCGGATAATTTCATGTCATCACAGAACAATTTTTAATTGCAGATGCTGGAACGTGCTTACTATGAAGCGTGGCGAACAATTGGTAATTTTTATGAATAATAAAATAAATGACTCATTGTCACGACTTTGCTCGTTCCATCCCCACCTAGCGATGATCTCTTGACGCGAATAAATTATTATTATTATTATTATTATTATTATTATTATTATTATTATTATTATTATTATTATTATTATTATTATTGATTGATTGATTGATTGATTGATTGATTGATAGGTGAATGTCGGTGGGAATTGTCTCGAGCCTGTTACGTTACCTGCTACAGTCACGAGGATTTTCTCTGATTGCGACCTGCAAAAGGTAAGGGAATATATTTTTTTATTAATTTTTTAATTGTTCCATGGCCATTGCAAATAAGAAAAGATATTCTTCAGTCAGGCCTCTGAAATTTAATTCTTTAATACAATTTAATGTAAACTTTAATTCTCAAGGATAAAACTGTTGTGAGATATAGGACAGCATATCACGCCCGTCACGAGAGAATTGAGATGAGAGTAGGAATGAAGCAAAAATGGTGAAATGAGTTAGGATCATTTTTGGACATCTCTAGGCATTGTTCAATTTTCATTTTGGGTTTTTTTCAAAAATTTAGGAAAGGGGGGTGCTCTTCTTTCAGTATGTTATTAAGTTTTTCAAGCGCTTTCAAAATGAATCCGATATGTTTCATTCCGCACCGCGCGCTCGAGGCCTCACGGTGCAGAATGCAATAGAATGAAAAGGAATGGGTTGAAAATGACTTCAAATCATCTGGAAATTTCCAAGGGGATGAACCATACGAACGCATTAACGTATTTTTTTCGTAAACACCTCATTTGAAAGCGCTTGAAAAACTTAATAACATACTGAAAGAAGAGCATCACATTTCCTAAATTTTTAAGTTATTTGCTTCCAAGTGAAGCTCTGTTCAGAATCATTTTCATGACCTCTGGTTTGTTTAGATCGATAGAGCTAGAAAAAAGAGCGGGGGTCACTCTTGTGACACTTTTCCGCTAAAACGCACCAGAAGCGAGAAATTCGAGCTCAAATTTGGAACCGGTGTATTGAGCCCCAAAATGAAAATTGAACAATGAGACTTTGGGTTCTGGTAGGGCATGCCTAGAGACGTCCAAAAATGGTCCTAACTCATTTTTGCTTCATTCCGAAGAATATTTTATGGCAATTCTCTCGTGACGGGCGTGATATTTGAAAATTTCTGCAATTCTTGTCAAGCAAAAAATGGCAAATCATTCTTCCCTTTCTTCTCGACTTTTTTTCTCTTCCCGGTCACTGCAAAAAATCACAACACCGCAAAAAAAGTGAAGAATGATTCTGCCATTTTTTGCTTGACAAGAATTGCAAAAAAACTTCAAATACTCTGTCCTAAATATATGACGTTTCCTAGTGCAACAAGTAGAATGAAGTTTCTTTCAGGTCCAATTTCTCTATCCTTGCCCAGGAATTCTACCAGTTCGAGTAAGCAACTTGCTATTTTTACTTTTTCTCGCTAAACTATCACATCAACAATAGATGGTGCCCTGGAATATTTGAAATAAATAATAAAATACAATAATGTAAATTCAGCAAACCAACTGCACGAGTATCTTCAATCGAGTCAACAACGTGGCCGCGAGTGTCGTACCGTGTGAATCGTATGTAGTGAATTTACGATTTTTTAAATTAAAAATAATTTAAACTGAAATTCTCCTCGTGATTCTAATTCAAGCGCCTTAAAAATTTCAAAATCTTGCATCACTGGTTCGAGTGCTTTGACAAAGAACAAAGAAACTGTGTGTATATGAAATGACAAGTCGTGAATCACCCTATCAATAGCAACAAGTACTCCCATATTGCTGTTTAACCTTCATTATTCATGTTCTAACTGATGGATAAACAAATACATAAATAAATAAACGAATAATCAAATAAATAAATAAACAAATAAAATTACTGTCCCTCTAGCATTTTCCTTTGCAGGACCGACCCCGACGACAATTGTCCCTTTCCCACCTACCGTAACAACACTCTGCCCGTCGGGAGCTCATGCTCTTCAGCGTGCGACTACAGTGGTAATCAATAACGGGGCGGAGTTTGGAAAATAATCGATAAAGGGGAGGAGCTTGGCTCAATAATTTGTCACCAGGCATTCAGAACAAGTTCACCTTTGTACACCAAAGGGATATGGGAAGTTTTACGCCAATTATGTTAGTCATATCCTTTTTTTTAAATTCAGGCCGTCTTCTGCCACTTCTACGCTCGTACAATCCGCGATTTGGCGTGAGCGACCACTTCTATACGACGGATACGGTCGTGGCGTCGTCGATGGAAATGAACGGATACGATGTGGAAGGTACTTACTTTTGGCACTTGGTCGGATGAGAACCGATGAACTTTGTCTATTCATTAGCGCTTATCTCTCATATGCAAATAGTTCTCATACAGTCAGTTCTCATTCATCGGTTCTCATCCGACCAAGTGCCCTGTTTTGAGTAAGGTCAATGCTGATTGACGATTTCAATGGGAAATTTCAAATGAGCCAAGGGTGACCGTTCCAGACCCGGTCGGCTATCTCGGTATGGAAGGTCCATCGGACTCATTCTGCACGTGTCTACAACCGCTCTTCAGACTCTACCACCCCATCTTAAGTATGACGCTCTTTGATCTATATTTGATAGTTTGATCTTTGATCTTTGATCTTTGATCTCTGTTTTGCAGACAATCACTTCTACACATCTAACTCGACAGAGCGTGCATCCGCCGAGGCACTGGGATATCAAGTAATATCATCTCTATTTAATCTCTGACAACGCGCACTCGTAGACAACGAAAGCGAGAGAGTATTACCAGAGCGGGGCGTTTAAAATTAGCTGCGTGTCTTTAATGTATTAGAACTAGCACAAGAATCGTAATTGATTTTCTCGGTTTCTCGCTACTTCCGTACAATTGTCAATGTATTATAATTATTATTATTATTATTATTATTATTATTATTTTTATTATTAATATTATTATTATTATTATTATTATTATTATTATTATAAATAAATAAATAATTAATTAAATTCAGTTCGAGCGCATCGAGGGATACTGCACATCGGAGCCTGCGTGTGGCGCCTACATGCCCCTATCGCGGTTCTTCCATCCATTATTGTCTGGTGAGTGATATATTGCATGGTGTACGGCGACGTTTCTCATTTCGCAGACCACTTCTACACGACGAACAGCGCAGAGGCCATAGCCATGAAGAGTATCTGGAGTGGCTACGGTTTCGAACGGATCGAGTGCTACCTGTGGCAGTTCGAAGCAGCAAACAGAGCTTGCGAATCACTGCGAAAGCACTAGATTGTGCTTTTTTCAAACCCCAAATATCTCATTTTAAAGACTCCAAATCACACAAGTTATTTATTGATTGATCCGCCATGACTCTTTCACAATATTTAAAGATTTTTCTGATAATAAAGATTCGTTTGTTGCAAATATTGTAGTATTACAGACACTGAGTACTACAGTATAGCCAGGTTGGGTCGAGTTCTCGCGTCCTCCTTCGGCGATCATCTTATAAGCTAATTTTATCTTATCTTATATCTTAATCTTTTCTTATAATATAAATATTCCCTCTTCTATAAATATTTTCTGATTCTAAAAAAATTTAATCTTGTGTTTCGGTGTGCTCATTGGAGAACCCTAATCGCGACCCAGCTGACCCTAATCGGCTGAATAATGTTGTTCTAATGTAAAATGTAATGTAATGTTTCGGTGTGGGGGAATCTGCTGTACTGCATATGTCTCTTGTATCATATTTGTGTCTTTCCTACCTTTCCTCTGTGTTCTTAACCGTCATTGTCCAATGTCTAACTCTCTTTATTTCATTGAGCTGACACAAACTATGTCTGCTTCTTTTTATTCGTCCCAGCTTTCATTCCAGTGCAGGGTACGGAATTCATTCGATCCAGTCATTACGGTAGTGCAAATCGCCTGTCCGATTTGCTTAGCGAAAAGAGTGTCCAGACTCTGGAAATAAAGTTCTTGCAAAGTGAAGACTTAACCGCACCATGAGCTTTTTATATGGTGATAGAATGACCTAAATCAGTCTTTGATGCTGATTACGGATCCGTTTTTGAAAGTTGCCATATCTTCCTGAGTTCAAAATTTGTGCGTTTTTTAAACCATTGGGAAACGAACTTGAAACATTCAAACGATTACGCGTGGCTGTTATCTGTTATACTACATGTGTTAGTTACTGCTATGAAATTGATTCACCTAATATTCCGGTGGTTTCTGTAGGAAATTTCGTACATTTCAATAACGATTTTATTGAAACTCGAGGATTGGGCAACTTTTGGAAACGAATTTTTAATACGTATCAAAAACTGATAATGGTCATGTTATTCCCATCTGAAAAAAACGCATAGAGAGTTGAGACCCCCTAATACTCAAAAGTGATGGTATTTTAAAATAGATACATGCTTTCTGTGATTCGTTTGCACATAAATCTTTTTTTTCAGATGACTATCGATAATAAATTAATCGTTACCGAGTATCCTTCTACATCGAAATAATGAGATTCATCGTTTCCAGTGAGATGTGGAATGTCCGATGTTGCCTTGGCACCATCTCCTACACCAACCATAAATAGTTCGATACCTGAAGATACTTAATTAATGGAATCGAAATATTAATATGCAAAAATCTGCCTAGAAAAAATCCTGTCGTTTTTAACAATAATTTCGATATGCCGACCATAATCATTCTAGGTATCCATAACCAACCATGTACATAAATTTACCCTGATATCTGGCAGTTGTAGAGTGATCAGCTATTCCACTGCAAAGATCTATACCATCCGTAATGGTAATGATCAATTTCGCTCGCTTCTGTTAATCATCGTCAATCAATTCTCATTCGTGCATTACTAGTACTTCTACTAGTACTATCGTACCATATAAGAAAGGATGGAATAAGAAGGTCGCCATCGATCAAAATGGCAAAATAGCATTTTGATTTCTGTCCACTTTCCTATTCTAACCTTACTTATATGTGCTTACCGTGCCACTAGCGTATTCATTTTCGCCATTCTCCAACATTTCCATAGCTTCTTTAAATGCTTTCGAGGTACATGTTCCGCCACCCTATGAAGAAAGATAATATCTCTCTGATATTTAGCAAGTGGTAGACAAGAAACCGTGGCAAATATATATTATTTTGGTAAAATTCGGTCAACAATTTGCTTAAAGAAGGTGACCCTCGATTTATTTTCGTAATAAGACTGTTCGGATAGAATGAAAGAGATTCATCACACGAATCGAAAGACATATTTGATATTAATTCATGATATGTTTGAAGCTTGTCATGCGTATTAGTACAACTTTTAAGGCATGTAGAGAGTGAATGTCCGATTTGCATACTTGACTCTCTCAATTTCCCTCATGCCAATTACCATACAATATAAACAAAATACTCTGTATTACTCGTGGCGGGACTCAGTCATGCAAATTCAAGGATCTCCTTCTGTAATGTTGAAAAAAAATAACGTCAATGCGTACATTATATGTAATGCCATCGGTCTTCTGTTTAAGACAATCCTTGTCTGAGCAATCGTTCAGTTGTATTTTGCCGTAAGTAGTAGATGCATACGGCTGAATATGGTTGTAATTGTTAGGATTTCGAATCGAATATATGAAATCGAAAAAATGGTGAAAAAAAATTTCAAAAAATTTCAAATAAATATCACGATAAATAGTTTTATGTATATTTTATTTTATTTCATTTTGCCTAAATACACACCAGTTGTGCGGAAAATTTTCCGGCTTTTCCTAGTCTTTATTTGAACATTTTCCGACCGGAAATTCTCCGAAATAAAAAAACGGAAAACCGAAAAAAATAAAGTCAGTTGAAAGAAAAAGGAAACATTAAAAAACCACATTTGAAGTTTTTTTAGTAATTTTTATGTGATTTTTATGTGTAATTTTTATGTGATATTTCTGGTTATCCGTTTTTTCGCCGTATTTACCGGTATTTTTGTCAGGAAAAAGTTTCCCGAATTTTTTTCATAAATGTATTTCCGCACAAACCTGGCACGCACCAACGAGAAATATATACTTAGAATACGTGATTATTGATCATTATTAGCGCAACATGGGTCAGAAATATGACCATGTCAGAGCAACAGTCTAGTGCGAATGTAAAGAACACATTTTCCCATTTTTTTACAGCGTAACTAAAAATGAGCGTTGTCCTCCGAGTATTTTGCATCTACAAAATCATCATAATATTAGAAATAACAGACCACAATGCTAATCCTGGTCGCATCTTTCCCGATTGTGAAGCCATCGATCAGAGTTTTTATGAATTTTTTGGCAAGTTGGAATGGTTCGTAATATACAGAACCGGATGCATCAAGCAGAATGACCATATCCATTTTGTTCGATTCAGTATTGCATTCTGTGCTGGCTCCCAGCTCGACGCTTAATAATTAAATTTGTAATGTATTTAGATGTATTTAGATGATTGGTTTAACTTGCGTATTAAAAATAAATTATGAAAGTAATATATTAGTTAATAATGTGCTTTATGGTGTTTCGGCGGCTAAAAACAAATATAATAGAAAGGAAAAATGGGAAAAAAATCAGAAAAAAAAACAAACAATTTGGTAGATTCAAATGTGCACTGATTATTCTCGAACTTTGCCTCAACTAAAAGTATTTGTTTGTATTCTGCGCCTATCTTTCTCAAAGGGAGCGAAACATTTGTCAACAGCCTCTTCAATGGGTTATGGTCTATCGTTGTTAGAGAACACACAGAGAAAAGAGGTGCAATCCACAGCACATACGACCTGTGAAGTGTTATATTTAACACTTTTTGGGTGTTTAAATAGCTCAAAAAGCGTTTAATATGACACTGCACAGGTCTTATGTGCTGTGGATTACAACTCTTTGCTCCGTGTGTATACACACTATAGTGTGCGCTATGAAGAGGCCATTGAGAAAAGTTACGCTCCCTTTAAATTCATACCGAAACCAAGTTTACGAAGTGGTTCGCATGTATCGGTCTTCACTGAAATTAAACATATTTTCAGGTCCAAACAATCGAAATTTATTTTTTTTATTCATCTATTTCTTTATTCTATTAAATATCTTCATGAACACATTACTGCCAGATGGGAGATCATTATTAAAATAAATAAAAATAATAATTAAAATATTTATATTCATTGAATAACAATAAAACGCTTGATGGCAAAATATAAATGAAAATTTATATGATACTTACGGGTGGAAACAGCCGGAGTTACGCATGCTACGTTCGAGCTGCAAGTACAACAAAAAATAGTCTTTCACTTTTCTCAAATTTCAGGAAATTTGGTTTCCTTATTTATAAAACAATTTGTACCATATATCACTAAAAGGACGCTCCACGAATTTTCTTTTTCTTGCATATTTTGACGCAATCTTTCAGATTTCGAATGAGAAAGATGGGCAGCGAAAATGGACACAAAAACAAAATTTTAGAACTAAAGTTCACAGAATGTGAGAGCACTCAACATCTACTATAACTTACACAGTATCACTCGTAGCGAATTCGAAATATCCCCTTTTCAAGTTCAATTTAAAATCGGTTCGAGTTCGGAAAATCATGTTGTAAGGCCCATTTTCCGGTTTCTTCACTTCATTTTGATCCCAAAGTACATCTGAAGGAAGTCTTATCGTTTATATTTTTCGTTGGACTAAACCTTTCTTGAGCTTGAAAATGTCTTTGAACAGAATTCTGCCAGAGGATACATCTATTCCATCAGAGCTCATTCCTATCCAAATTTTGTCTAATCCAATCGTAGCTGCCGCATCTATAATACAAGAAACACGTATTAAACAAATATTTATTTATTTATTTATTTAATTATCCATCAGTTATTTATATTATATTATTTAATATTATATTATTTAATATTATATATAACCTGCGATGAATTGGCCTTGTTTCGTACTGAAGATCATAGGGAGAGCAGCATTTTTACTAGTACACTGTTTTACTGCGTCCGCGACAGTCTTCTCTGGTCCTTGCTGTTTTTAAAGAACTGTTTTGGCTTTGAAAAAAATAATTAAATACCGTGAATTCGTAACACTGCCCGTATATCAGAGCTTGACCGGATTCGCATTTGTGAGTGTTTTCTGAAACAGGCAAAACTGTTTGTTGCAAGGGATTTTGAACAGCTTTCATGAGCAATTGAATATATTTAACAAGGAAGATGTCTTAGCCGAAGGTGATCTTTTCATTAGAGTTCATTTTCACGGCATAGATATTTTAAACGTCAATTCTTAAGAATTTACTGAACGTTTCTAGGACAGGAGTTAAAGACTTTTAATTTTTACGATCTCTTTCATTGAAAAAATGACGTGAAATCTCTCTTGCTCATACACTTTCCGACCCTCACTTCAAGCAGCATCGAAATATTTTACTATATTTGCATGAGTCATTTAAAGGTTTTGTGATATTTTTATCGCAAAAAATGTTAAATACATCTCTTCATACGTCTTGTGTGCTGTGGGTTACACTTTTTTCTCTGTGTGTATTAGGGTTGCAGGAACGGTAGCGAAGACTACGCTATCTATCCCCGCCCCTTCCCTTCTCTCTAGCAATCGCCCGTGAGAGACACTCTCTCCCTTCCTAACTTCGTGATTAGACAGAACACTGCCAAAGATAGCGTAATTGCCGCAAACTAGCGGGAATTACGCTATCTCTCGCCCCCCCCTTCCCCTCTCCTTACTCTCTGTTCATGCCACCCGACTCTCCCTATTTGAGGCACGTTTGAAGAGATATCTAATTTCCCTCACATCCGAGAGCTTTGCAGTCAACAGCAAAGTTGTAGCTCACATCGATCCGGTTCTGATTATTTTTTGGCTGAGACGATACGATCAAAACAAACAAAATGACAATCGTTCTACTTTTTCAGAGGAAAATCGAAACGATGAGCGTTCAAAATATGTTTTGGTATGAATTTCTCTCAATGATCAGAGGAATCAGATTATCAGTAGAACGATTGTCATTTTGTTTGTTTTGATCGTATCGTCTCAGCCAAAAAATAATCAGAACCGGATCGATGTGAGCTACAACTTTGCTGTTGACTGCAAAGCTCTCGGATGTGAGGGAAATTAGATATCTCTTCAAACGTGCCTCAAATAGGGAGAGTCGGGTGGCATGAACAGAGAGTAAGGAGAGGGGAAGGGGGGGGGCGAGAGATAGCGTAATTCCCGCTAATTTAGCGGGAATTACGCTATCTTGGCAGTCTCTCTTCTCTATTGCGGGAAATGACGAGAGAGTGGCAAGAGATGGGAAGAGGGCCCGGTAAATACGATAACGCTTACGCAACGGCAACCCTAGTGTGTATGTCTCGAAACTAACCAACGGAACAAGTCACATGAGTGTCGTTATACTGTGCATTCATGGAATACGTTGGAAAGTATGACGAGCAGATGTCGTACGCCTCTAATTCATCGTGAACCTTGGAAATGAGATTGAGGGTAAAAAATGATCTTTAATTTTATATTTAAATAGGAGAACAAGAGAAGTCATCATTTTCGTGCTTTTATATGTTTTTATTGGTGCGGTGTTCAAAAATTACGAAGAGAAAAGAAAAGGAAACGAAACGATGCGCAAATCGAGGAGTTTTCTCTTTTTTCCTTTTTTTTATAGAAAAGCATAATAGAACCTACCATGTCCTTGAACGATTGTGTACATAAAGGGTCATCACCCTGTGGAAGTTGGAAATTGCACTCTTCATTCCTGAATGAAATACAGTGGTGCACGTAAGCCTTTTCAACAGGCTCCACGCGGCATAGCGCCGCACCACGCCCCACCACGCCTGGGGTTTTTCTCGATGAATAAAGAGTAAAAAATTATGTTTATAGTAGCGACCGCTTACCTGTTTGGGAGGCTAAAATATGCCATAGTAACCAAAAGACACAACCAAAAATTTTGGTTGTGTCTTTTGGCTACTATGACATACTTATGGTCAGATAGTAGCCTAGAGCAGCTGTCGTACGTTCTCCCACTTGCCAAAAACCAATACTCATAATATTCTGAACTACCATGCATGGCAGACAGAGCATAATCGAACTATGATAACTTAACCCACACACTACAGTAGGTTAACGACAGAAACGAATACACCATTGTCAATCTACGGTAACACGGTAAGAACAAAACAATTCTGTCCAAGCAACTATTACAATACTAGACCGAGCTTCCTAATCGTTTGTACGACGACAGTTAAATGAAATAGATACTTACGCTATTGTAAAAGGTTGAGTCAGCGAAAGGAACAAGAATATTGTCAACCACATTCTGAAGCGCAAAAGGGTTAGAGTGAAGTGAAAAATAGACGACAATCGTACATATTTTATATGGTAATTGTGATTATCTATTGTCACTGATTGATTATATTTCCCTAATATTTTCCCTCATTCTCGTTTGCGTCAGCCATCTTTAGCGCCGGACTGGGCAATCGTGGCAGTGGTCGACCTTACAAGATTTCAATCAATGAACACGCTCACCGAAACTACAATTCTTCAGCGCCTCCTTCCACTTTCGCATATCTCTCGTGAAACAGTGACTTACAGGCTGGAAAAATTATAATGAAAGCAAACTAGTTGTGTCTCTTCAACCTTTCTCCCGATTATGTCAATAACCCCGTCTAAATGCCATTCTGCATCCTCTCCCAAGCTGCCTAGCTCGCCTATACTTGCTATAAGAGAGTACAGTAAAACGAACGAAAACGACACAAGTAGGAGATTATGCGGAAAAATCTCCCAGCTTTCCATATCTAAAAATGAATCGGTTATATTTTCCTTGAGCATTATTCCAAATTCCGTGAATTTTCGGCAATGGAGCGTCATAACATTCATTAGATTTATTACATTCTATTCTGGCCAATGTTATTTTAAAAATCTAAGATTCGGATCTAATTTTATTCGGAAGTTTAATTTAATTTAATTTAATTTTTCATACATCAAAAAGATGGGACAACATTTGATAGAACAAGTACAGGAGAGCATTTGGAGTAAAAGAGGTGGTAATGGGGGAGAAGGGGAAGTGCAGCTCCTAAATAAACAATGCTGTGTATCAAAGATGAAACTGAGATCAATGATAGGTTAGGCGGTGTTATGTACATTTTTCAAAACGTGCGCACGCCGTCACGACGGAGACGCGGCGGAGGGGGTTACGGCGTGCGCACGTTTTGAAAAATGTAACACCGCCTTAGGTTGACAAGGCCTAGTGGTGGAGGAGTCCGCATTAATTAAATCACATAATCGTAGATACTGATCTCCATCAAGACGGCCACTTTTACGTGAACTCCACTTTTTTGCAATGAATTTCGAATTGGTTTTTTTATAAGTTATTGTTGGCTGATCATGAATTGCCCTTTTACAAATAACATGAAACATATTCCAACTTCCATACTTTTTCTGCTTCCATCTCAATTGTTTTGAACAAATTTCACTTGATTATCGATCGTTGATCTTTAATTGCACCTGTATCTCAAAAATGTGAGTAGCGCCGCAATGTCACCGCGATATGGACGCTAAAATCAATTTAAAGACATACCCCAAGCAAATTTTACTCTCCGCATTGGCCACACTCTCTCGTTTTCTTTGTCAGCGAGAGATTATTGTCAATTCGGAGAGTAAAATTATCTTGTGGTGTATCTTTAAGTTTATTTCATTGAATATCAGGAGCATTAACAACTGTAAAAACAGACGTCGAGAAGCACTTGCATGCTACTTATTCAAAGCCGTAGACTAGAACGTTGTTGTTAGAGTATTCGATAAAAAATGAATTTAAAAAATCACAAAACATCTCTGAATAAAAAAATATGTTTATCCGTATTTTTACGAGTAAAAACAAAGTACCAACACTCGGTGACAGGTTGCAATAGCAATCACCGAAGACAAAAAAATCAATCGGGGAAAATGAACAATGAATCGGGAATAATGTGGTAATCAACAAGCCGCGAGAAGAAACGAAACGAAAGAGGCGAGAGAGTGTACGAAACGTGGAGAGTTTTCTTTGACTTTCACTTCTTTTCGCAACTTTTGAACATATCATAAGTAGGCGTTTCACCAGTTGGGAGATAATCGGGAATTGTTCGGAGAGGAATTTGAGAATATTCATCGTACTCTCTCTACCTTGGAAGCCAGAACAACAGTTCTAAACGAAAACTTTCTCATACCTCTCCTCGGTATGGGGGACCTCTCGTCAGTTTGGCTTTCAAAGTATACAAAAATACAATGCTATGCACGATAGAGTTAACAATGTCGGGATACAAAATATGATTAGCAGTATTATTATTATTATATGGAGCAAGAGAGAAGTTAGATTGAGTCATTGGAAACGGTGAAACCGGAAATTAGGCAAAAATGAAAACCGCAATTTGTTTTGTCACAGAATGAGCGTACACGATATTGAGAGAATGGAACGGCATTAACAGCGATTAAAATACTATAATCAAACAATCTACGTATATCTAGGGGAGATGCGAGGGCTCATCTCGCTCATTGATCTTTGATCTTTGATCTTTTGGAGTCGCTAGGAGTGAGCCGCCCTCAGCTTCTGCAGCTGCTCCTCCATCTTCCGTCGCTCCTCATCGCCATGATTTACGACGCGGGCATTCTTCCTGACGGGCGGTTGCGCGCCCCACACGTAAATGTTCGCGAACGTCTCACGGAGCTAAAAAAAACTTGATCTTTGGCTGAAAAGTTGATCTTTGATCTTTGACAAGATCGATCGCTGATATTTCCCATCTATTTTTTTATCATTTGAAGCTAATCTTGTATTATCATTACCACTGAAGTAAGGCGAGACAGTTTATTTAGAGATCAAATATCAAAAATCAAAGATCAAAGATCACTAACCTCCTTGAGCGAGACCACGCCCACCAATCGGCCACGATCCGTCACATATGCATGATGAAGGGCGAGTAGCGAGAAGAGATTGTGCACCTATATCAAAGTTAATTTGAAACACTCCGCTCTGGCCACACTCTCTCGCTTTCTTTGTTCGCGAGAGAGTATTGCCAATGCGGCGAGTAAAATACTGGTGTTCCTATAAAGGAGCCACCAATCATCATCCTGATAGCGCTTTCCCATACTTTACTTCTTCCTACAACAGTTCATTCCGTTCGATATTCGACAAAGGACTAAGGGAATGCCTCATCGCACATTGGAACGTTCTGCCTCTCCAGCCAAAGAAAAGATAGAAAAAAAAGCGAGAGCTAAGCATATGCCATGGGTAAATCTCAAACAGCTTCGCCATCGTTTCCAGACTCATCAGTAGAGATTGGTAGGCTATTGAGCACAGCGTTCTCATGACTTTCAAAGCAAGAACGACCGCTCAACATACAAACTCTCTCGAATACAATGGTCTCTCCTTTGTCTTGCTTTGGAAGAAAAATGGCTTGGACCAGAATACTGAGGGGTGATTTTACGGCCCCGTAACCCCTCATGAGGGGTTACGGGGCCGTAAAATCATTGCTGGCCCGCAACCCCCCGACTAGCCAATTCTACTCATCAGTCGCTCATTACTAATCATATCACATACACATCACAACTTATCATTATATTTGATGGAATAAATAAATAAATGATTAAATAAATAAGTAAATTAAATAAACAAATAAATAAATAAATACTAACCTTGTACAGCGTAGTGCTCTTGACCAGTTGGAAGGGCGCCGGATCGATGGTGGCAGAGTCCAACGAGATGGGCATCTCGAGTAGGCGACGACGAGTGCTCGCCGGAATCTGCAAGTTGATCTTTGATCTTTGATCTCTGATCTCTGATGGCTCATCTCTGATGTTTGTGTACTTTGATCGTTGATCTTTTTATATTAGCTCTTTGTAGTTTGATCTCTGATGGCTCATTTCTGATGTTTGTGTGCTTTGATCGTTGATCTTTTTATATTAGCTATTTGTAGTTTGATCTTTGATGGATCATTTCTGACGTTTGTGTACTTTGATCGTTGATCTTTTTATATTAGCACTTTGTAGTTTGATCGTTGATCTAGGGAATCTGATGTTTCATGTTTGCTCTTTGGAGTTTGAACTTTGATTTGATCTTTAATCTTAGTTTACTCACGGAATGAACCACATCCTGACCGCTGCCATTACGAGCGCGCGATGTGCCTAGAATGAATACCGTCCTCGTTCTCATTGAAAAGCGTTTGATAAGTAGATAAGTACCACAATTTTTCATATCCGTTTCTGACTTGCTGTCACAATGCAAGTGATCTTAAAATAATGGTTTTACATTACTGAGCGGGTGTTCGTCTCTCTTTTTTTGTGCGTGGACAGTGCGAAAAGATGAAAAAACTACATTGTGGTTACAGTGGTTTTTTGTGGTTCGTACAGTGAAAACAAGAGATTTTTGACCGACGAAACATTCATGATTTGCAACGATAGGTGAAATGAATTACCGCTGAAGCGCACACATATTGCGGGTAATGCTCGAAAGAAAACAAACGACGCAAATGCGTGCAAAAAGTGTTGTGAAAAGATACTTTCGCCAATTGTGAACAGAGCATTAAGCTAATTGCAAGAATTGTACTTAAGCCAGTAATTGCTCAAAGTGAAAAACTTTATGTGTTATCCTCGACTCTAATTACCAATACGGTGTTCAAAGGTAGCAGTGAGAAGAAAAGAGGCGAGGTGAACGCCGAGGAGAGTTATTAAAGCTTTTCCCTTATTTTCGTTAACTAGAAACACAACATTTTTTTTAAAGTTAAAAAAAGTTAAGTTAAAGAAGGGGACCCATGAGTTGGCATACTGACTCCCGCCACGATAAGCATGTTGGCTATTGTTTATATTATTTGGTAATTGGCGTAATGGATAATGAGAAAATAAGAGAGCAAGTATGCAAATTCGATGAGCACTCTCTACATGCCTTGAAAGTTGTACTTTCAATGCTCATAGCGAGCTTTAAACATATCGGGAATCAATATCAGATATGTCTTTCAATTTGTTTGATGAATCTCTATCATACTATCCGAACAGTCTTATTACGAAAAAACTCGTGGGTCTCCATCTTTAAGCGAAGCGAAACATCAATTACAATTACGACCTACGCGAATAACTTTTCAGTATACACTATTAAGGCAGCATAGGTTGAGATTTGCGAAATGCGGTTTGATTTTCACAAAAAATCACAAACTGCGGCCAGGCTTCGCAGTTTTCAACGTACTTTTCGACCTATGCATGGCATTAGTCAAACTGTGAAGCTCTACATCTATCTAACACCTTTCTAATAACTCGCAAGCTAGTAAGCTAAAGCAATCTTCTATCACTTACCATTCTTCTCCAACAGGGCGTCCGTGCCAGTGGCGCCCTTCTCCAAGAAGATGTCACTCGACAGCACATTGGGTAGGGTCGATCTGCAATTTAGAACCGAATAATAATAATAATAATAATAATAATTAAAAAAAAAAAATAATAATAACAATAATAATAATAATAATAATAATAATAATAATAATAATAATAATAATAATAACCTTCTAATCGAGTGGATAGTCGACTGGAGGAACTCGGACGGAGTTCGGTTCTTCTGCTTGACAAAGGTAGGATCGGGGCCAACCTGGAAAAGGGACATGTACTTGAATAAGCGATTCTTTATTTTGTAGGAGTATTGCCAGTCAATGCAACCTCGTAGACTACGAGTCGTAGTCAGGGAACATACTAGCATTGTTCGAAAAGACGATACAGTTTCGAAATACTAACTTATCTTACGGTGTCTAGAACCGAGGGCCGAAACATCGGGCCGCAGTTTTGGTTTAGTCTTTTATCTTTTCTTTTTTTTTCTCTCTCTCTCCCTTTGGCACAATCATTCAATTCCTTTTTTTTCTCCTCATAATTTATTTTACAATTAAGGTTTGATAAGCTAATTGCTGACTTTTTGAGCGAGTAGGAAGATCAGAGCCTTGCGCGACACCGACCCGATGAGATGCATTGACTCTGCAATGTTTGCGTAAACTTGATCTTTGATCTTTTTTTATCTTTGATATCTCCATTCCTCACCTCGATCAGTCACTACCGGGTAGCCCTTGACATGTGGAGACGCCTGGAATTTGTGATTTAATCAAAATAAAAAAAATATAATCGATAAACTAATGGCACAATTAAGATAATCAATACTGAAATTGCAAAAAAATATAAAAATCAGCCAAACCTTGAGCAGTTTCTTCAGGTCGTCGTACGTCATCTTCTTGTGTATATAAAAGAGATCCGTCACCATGACCTTGGACACTTTCAGCGTGTGCACACTGCAAATTAAAGAATTTTAGTAAATTTTTCACATTTGACAGTTGGAAATTGACAATTGTGTTCGAAAATGTCTATTCGAAGTGCAACAAGGAAGAGTAGACGACAAGCTCACTGTCACACCCTTTTGGAGTGCATCAAATAATTTTTTTTTAAATAAACAAATCACAGGAGGGCAGTTTTACATAGGGGAATGGGTCATGAGGAATGAAATTGAATGAGGGGACATCACCCTCTGTCATGATCTCTCTACTATGAGAATTCTCGACCAGTCCACCCAACTGCCTTCACAATTTTTGCTCTACGGAGTCTGTCACCCGCCATTTTCTAGTAGCCCGCTAACGAGATAATGTCAAAATGAAAATAGAAAGTAATGAGAATTAACAACATAATAAATAATACGATCGCAAGCGATGGAGAAATCCTCAGGTAATTCGATCAAAGTCAGATCAGGAATTTGGCCACTTTTGAATCTGATCAGACGAAATCAGAATCAGATCAGATCTGATCAGATTCGGACATTGTACTACAAATGCGCAAAGGATTTTTGCCTTGCGCGTTTAATTTGTGTGCGCGTTTCATTTTTAGGACAGAACACGTTTTAATTTATACTTTAACGATAAAATAATCGTTTCTTATAGATAGATATTTCGTTTTTTCGTATCACGTTGTTTCATTGAACCAGAAGAGTCTTATATCCTTTTGTTGTATGCTACAGTTGTTTCGTTTCTGATTCATCTTATTGTAAAATGGAAAAAAAATGGAATGTTTAAATCTGCAGCAATCATTCATCCTGAATTGCTCGAATTGTTCAAGCAGGATGTGGAGGTGCTGAAGCCAGGTATGATATTAGATTGAAGAGTAGTTCTAAATCAATATTATCCGTTTAATTCTGAGCTTTATAGGAACTCGTAATGTAGAGGCGCGGAATGAAGGTCGATTTATACTGTCTACCGCTTGCTATGGGAATCACACAGCGTGAGTTGTATTGATTTCTTAATTCATTTTCTTTTTTGTGTTATGTCGAACTTAGAAGCACTTATATCAGTTTTGGATCTATTGCTAGTTCTGTTTGGCGCTATGGCAGATTCCATACGCAATATAAAGACAAGATGACGAGTGTTGGAGGTTCAATATGGGATCAATAAATCAACCAATATCAACTATTTTATTAATATCTCCCTGTAGAGTTGAGCTCCCTGTATGTTTATTCTTCAATATTATACCTATTCATTTCAGTCTTAGTCACATTGGATAACGATGACTGATATCAATCGGAAGACCAATCTGAGGAAATTCAAGCACAAGATAGCGTACAAGGCGTACAAGAAAGGGTATGTATTTTATTATGCCAACATTATTGGAAAAAATATGAAAAACTGTAACTCGTAGCTACTCATATTTTCCAGTAGATCAAGACTATGTACTTAAAAATGCAACAGAGGTCTGTGCACGGACTTAAAGTTGGAGAAATGTCAAACGAGCAATTATGCGCGCAATGATGGGCTATGATGATGGGCTACGAGAATGTACTTGAACCGGCTGCAGAGAACCCTCTCTATTCTTGAAAAATACTCTTTGCAGTAGTTTCCCATTGTTGTTTAATATTTTTGTGCGTCTAGCCATAGCCCGCCAGTTCAGCCTTGGTCAATCTTGAAATGAGTGGTCTAGCGTTATCATACTGAAAATAGATTTCACGATTCGAGAGGGGGCCCCTTTGATCAATAACAAGAGAAATTAGAGGGCTAAAGTGTTGTAAAGAATCTTATGCATCAACGTAATACAACAAATTGCGGTAGTAGAAAGTAGCATGGAATGCCATTTCTTGCTTTCAGTGGCGAATTCGACTAAACTTACGGAGCCAGAGTTACTATGTTCAATAATCCCATGAAGGATAGTTGATTAGATTGTTCCAAATTAATTTATTTTTTAAAAGAAAACGCAACTTTCAAGCGCAATTTTGATAATAATACATGCTTTACATTCCTTATATACCTATACTTTCTTTATTTTCTCCCTCTCAACGTCCATTTTTCAGTACACGGGCGAGAAGCAACAAGAAGACTGCAATGCCGATTGACCTTCTCCTTTCTTCATTCATGAATAAATCATTTACATTGCTTTGATGTATTCCTAAGTGGTTCTAATACCACTGAGATATTTTTAAACACAAGGAGAAATCAAAATATGATCAGATAAAATCAAAATATGATCAGAAGAAATCAAGATCTGATCAGGTGAAATCAAGATCTGATCATGCCAAAAACAAATTAGGATTTCTCCTGATCAGATCTTGATTTCTCCTGATCTGACTTTGATCGAATTACCTGAGTCTCACGGCAAACCAGCAGATAAAGTTGTTTAAATGTTTAAAAAAAGAAAAAAAATAGCATAAACGATGAATGACAATTGGAATAACTCTGTTTATCGTTAAAGATAAATAAATAATAATTATTATTATAACCTCATTCGACTCGGCGGTAGATCAGTCAGATACGGGTAGTTCTTCATGAGGATGATCGATTCGTAGATCGATGGCTGCAGGAAGGAAGAGATCGCGTTCGCCACCATCAGAGCGATCTGAAATTTACATTTAAATTAAAATTTGAATTTTTGCTAAATTTTAAAAAAATTACACTATTAAAATCACTAATACACCAATTTCGGCTTCATTTTATTCATATTTACATTAAAACAGTTTCCGATTCGATGACTTTAAAGACGTTTCGATGCGTATACGCATTCCAGTTAATTCCGTAAATATCGTTAAGAGACATCTTCAAACATAATAAATTATATCAAAATGTGATAAGCGAAAGACCTCCAATTATTGATTTTTGAAAAAAAGTTTAAAAAACGCACCAGCACCGGCAGCAGCGCGCAAAGTTGTCCGGTAGTCTCACATACGATAACGGCAATCGATAGTGAGTGGGTCACGGCGCCAGTGTACGCCGCGGCTCCTGCAACGATCGGCTAGGCTAGGAGTACGGTAGAACATGATTAGGGGACGCTTGAGGGTACGATACTCTCGGTAACGTTCAGAAGGAGTACGGTAGAAAATGATTAGGGAAGCTTCAGAGTGCGGTACTCTCGGTAAAGTTGGGAAGGGGTACGGTAGGTAGAGATTGCTTTAGTAAGGGGGGGGGACATTTATAGCATAAATCGATGGCTCACCGACAACAGCGTAGAGTCCAGGGTAGATCATCGGTCCTCCCACACCACGAATACCGTAGGGGAAGTAGAGGGCGACTATCTGAACAATTAGACCAAGTTGATCAAGAAAGATGGTGAATCAACGTGCATACATTTTCGGTACCCTCGCCGTTTATTTTTATATAGTGGGTCAATCCTCGCACTGCGAGGGTATGACAATGTATGATCAATGTTGCCAATCGTTAGGTTGATAGGAAAGTATTTGTCATCAAGTGTCTACACGGATTAAACTAAACAATTTACAAAATCAAAGCTAAACTACCGTACCTCTCCCATCAAAGATAAACTACCGCACCTCTCCCATCAAAGATAAACTACCGTACCTCTCCCATCAAAGATAAACTACCGTACCTCTCCCATCAAAGATAAACTACCGTACCTCTCCCATCAGTCGTCCTCCAGCGGCTCCGATAACGAAAGAGGGAACGAAGATTCCCGTGGGTAGATACATGCACACGCAGTGGGCGACCAGGAAGAACTGGAAATCAGCATTTGAAAAAAGGAATTTGACGTCATCAAAATTTACAAGTATTCAGAGTCAAACCCCCACGTATTTACTGTTAGGTTAAATACATCAGAACAAAATCGCAATCCAATAAACATAAAATAATAGATAGAAAATTATTCAAGACAAATTAGAGTAAAAATATTTTTAATTATACAAGTAGTAGCGGCCGAAATAACATAAAGCATAATATTCACTGATATAACCCCTGTTACCTTCCCCAAGTCCTTTCTATCATTCTTATTATTTCTCTCAACGTTTCTGAATTTGCTGTCGCACATGTCACGGGTGTATCAAATAAATAAATCGCTAGCCTTTCCAAGGTATACTATTACTGCGCATGAATAACATATATGTGTACATTCTAACGACTATTAACTTAATATATTTAAAAAACTCTTACATAGACCACAATGTAGGTGCACAGGGTGAGTGATGGATGCAGATTGCCCTCGTGGCCTGTCCAATGATCTACGATCGATCGAGGACAACCGATCGTTGAGTTCAGGTCCGTCTGAACGGTAGGTTAACCAGAAAAATCCAGAAACCGAAGAAACCAGAAACCGAACCGGAAACCAGAAACCGAAGAAGTTCCCATCTTCCACTCGGGTATTTCCAAACTAGCAGTCTACTTCAAGTGAGAATGATAAGTAAACTACTAGTTTTGAAATACCAGGGCATCTCCACATATACTCAATCAGTGATTGCTTTTTTGCTTTCAACAAAAACCGGGCTACAGTAGGGTTCATGTGTGTCTGAGAGTCTTTGCTCTTTAGTCATGTGCAAATGTTTCAGTTCATTTGAACAATTGATCTTTGATCTCACTAATATTCTTCAGTCCGCTGCTCTCACCTCAAAGATTGTGCAGTTCGAAACAAAGTCCACTAGTGTCTCTCGGAAGGTGAACTGAAAATAAATCATTACTTCAGAAATAATTTTAATTTTTTAAATTGGAAGAAGAAATACTAATGCTAATACTAATAAATGAAAATAATAATAATAATAATAATAGTAATAATAATAATAATAATAATAATAATAATAATCCCCAACCTTTCCAGCGATGAACTCGCCGAAGGCATACGGGTACGTGATGATACCAACCAGGATTGTGGTCAGAGCAGTCAACAATATCGGCCTGAAATGATCCCGTATTATATTTATTTATTCATTTATTCCATCAAATTATCTATTATTAACAATAAATTAAAGTTATGTATATTACTATCATCCCGTATCTTTGTCCATTTATAATGCAACATCGAAGCCACAACTGAGAGTTTCATATCGGTGTGAATACGCTACCTTTTTCAGCTACACAACTACATTAGCGCTACTAAAATACAGTACATCTCTCTCTATACATATACAGTACTCATTCATTCAATACTAATATATAATATATAATAATTTATTTATCTTCAACGATAAACAGAGAGGTTAAAGGGGAAATTAAAATAAAATAAGTTTTTTTCTCTACTGTAGTTGTGTAGCTGAAAAATACAGTACCTCTTTCCGAATATTCGCTTGTAGATACCGTGCTCTCTCGCCATGGCGAATCGCTTATTGACAAAGACGAAGAAGGCACCGAGCAGGCCGCAGATCGCCCTGGAATACACCGAGAATAAAATCACTTCACGATGGCCAAGTCGGTGCGTGGTGCGCCTACCGTACCCCAGGACGACAAAGAGTGGTAACTCCTCGACGACGAATACCTCATTCGGGAAGTTGGTTTGGTAGTAGGCGATGATTGTGCCGGCTGCAATGGGGGAGCATCACATATTATTGATTAAGAAAACTTAATCTACCGTAACCCGTTTGATCAGACAGTAGATACATTAATCTACCGTAACCCGTTAGATCTTCGAGTAGATACAGTAATCTACCGTAACCCGGTTGACCTGACAGTAGATACGGAAATCTACCGTAACCCGTTTGATCAGACAGTAGACACGGTAATCTACCGTAACCCGTTTTATCTGACAGTAGATACAGTAATCTACCGTACCCATTGTGGGCGACACGACGAACGTGAGCAGATAGCGGAAGACGATCGCAGCGCAAGTCGTCGCGAAGAATGATCTAGAAGAGTGGGATAAATAATAGGGGCAACCATGTGCTGTCAAGAGTTTTTTTTTGTTTTTGAAGTGTTTTCGCTATATGTAGGTTCGCTCATTTTCACCTTTTTCTTCCAAAATTCCATTTCCAAAATAAACTCAAAGAAGACATTTTTGCGTCCCACCCACCAGATTTTAATTTCCAGCGACAAAGGCAGCGCACGTATGGTATTTATGCAAGAGCTACTTTTTCGCTTGACAATTCGTGTAACTTTCCTTATTCCCGATCAGTGGATAAAAGGGTAGGTTTCAAGAAAAGTTTGGGAATACACCATACCTCCAATAGTTCTTGACTGCAAAGTATTTGGAGGTCGACTCGATGCCGTACAGCACGCCTGAATCATTTCATAATACTCTAGATAACAATCGCATAGATACCCTAAGCGTGACTTAGCCCCGCTAAGTACTAAGTACTAAGTATTAAGTGATAAGTACAAAGTACTAAGAATTAAGTGGTAAGTGCTAAGTACAAGTATTAAGCGCTAAGTAGTAAGTATTAAGTGAAAAGTTCTAAGTTCTAAGAATTAAGTGATAAGTAAGTATTAAGCGTTTAGTGCTAAGTACCATTAAGTAAACCGACCTCCAGCAGGCGCAGAGAAAGTGCATGCAATGCCCACTGCACAGCCACACGACAGCATCTCCATCTTGCGTCCCTCATTCGTGAAGAACGAATTGTATCTGCAACACACATTTGCTATTTAGAGCTCATATCTCAGCTCCTGGAGCTCCCAGAGCTCAAAAAGAGCTCTTAAGATACGACTAAACGTGTACCTGCATGACTCAGTCGCTCTCGTCAGTAGATTCGCCACGATCGATCCCATGTGCACGAACGGACCCTGATTCAGGCACGACTCTTACAATCATCGCGCGAAATTCAAATTTGAAATATCCCGGGTTACGGTATACCTCCTTTCCCACCGGGAACCCGCCACCGAGCGTGAGCACCAGACTGACGACCTTGGCCAGCAGAACCTTGGCAGTGAGGTAGTTCTTGAGGACGAAACCGTGCATGATCACCTTCACTTCGGGAATGCCCGAGCCTGAAATGCAGTCGTACCGATTACACAATATTATTATGGCAATACAGATAAAAATCACGAATAAATTAATAGTAATAATAATAATAATAATAATAATAATAATAATAATAATAATAATAATAATAATAATAATAATAATAATAATAATAATACCCAAGAAGACCCGATGTTACTCACCAACGGCCTGCGGGGCGACGATTCTGCAAAACAGCGCTGCACAGGTGGCACACACCGTGATGTAGCCCACCCAGACGAGCGCGCCAAAGTTCTGATTGATGGCGTGCGCCCACTCGAAGAGGCTCACACGGACTGCAATAGGGTGGAGATGATCGGACGGACCGAGGGAAAGAGTGGAAGCATTTTGAAAAGATCAAAGATCACCCTCTTTTATTGCCGGCTAAGAGCAGATTACGTCAATTTCACAAGGTTCATTTAGATTAGTGTGAAAGTTGATTGTTCTTGTGGTATTATCTTTAGCTTGTGACTATTAAAGAATTGAACCTCTCCAGAAACATGCTATCACCTTGACCAAATATACCACTCTCAATTCCTCTAATGCTAGCAATCGTTCATGTTAATGTGATTTCGTCGAATCTCATACCGGGCGCACAGTAAAATTAGTATATTTAAGGAAAATTCAAAGAACAAAGATCAAAAACGCACAATGAAGCATGTGCTCGATGCTGATGTCCGTGGCAATGGAGAGGAGCGCGGTCAGCACACCCAGCATACCCGATAGGAACCAGTCCTCGACGAAGAAGTGCACGACGTTTTTGTAATGACCTGCAAGCAAGTTCAAATCTGATATTTGTAACTTTATCTTACGTGAAATACAATCAGTCTACTCCTTTTTTCATCTAAACGATCAAGCATCCACAAAAACTAGTGTGACAATTGACAATTGACGGACGAACAGTTGACTGTTAAAACATGGAAATTGTCAAGACAAGTTTTAAAAAATCTATGGATAATTGAGAAAAAACACTCACAATCATTCAGAATTAATATATCATCAACCGGCTCCACCATTTTCAAGGCAAAATAAATCGTTTACCGTTGGATTGGGAAGAATTTAGTAAGACATGTTTTTCGTGCGATTTTACAGGATTTGTTAGACCACAGCTAATGCTAATGTTGTGACGGATTACTCACAAAAATATCTTTTAAAATGTTCATTATCGCACATTCGTCAAACAACAAAAAGCCAACAAATTCTGGCACCGAAATTTAAGTAATTCATCACGATATCAATTGTTAACTATTTCTACTCCTTATGATACATATATTTAATATCAACAAACGAGTAAAATCATTCCTAGTGAGCACTCTTACTTACCATCCAATATCTCATATTTTGCGTCCCACACACTGCATTTCTCTGGCAATGAGCGATTGTCAATTGCGAACAATGTGGACTAACAATTTGTGCCTGTGCTTTTAGTCAAGCTTCAACCGTCAAACAATCAAATAGACAAACTGTCATACTACCAATACGTCAACTGTCAATTGTCAAACTTTTGAAATGTCAGCTTGCTTTTGGCAGACATTTCAACTGTCAAACGATCAAAATTTGTACTGTCAAACTGTCAATGTCACTGTCATTTCTATTGTCAAACTGTCAAAACTAACGCTGTAGGAATGTCTCATTCTCATCATCTTCATCGGGCGAGTGGTCGCTGTGATCGTCCCAGTCTCCATCCTAGTATCATTCAGATTTTAATTTATGAGACTCTTGTATCATTATTTCTTTTTTTCGTTCATATATTCACATTGTTCTCGTTGCGTCCACGGCATAGGTCGAAAAGTAGGTTATAAAGTACCTAGCCTGACCGGATTTTGAGCCAAAATTGCAAAAAATCGAAAAACCTGACCGGATTTAGAGCTAAATTTGCCAATAATCGAAAAACCAGACCGGATTTTGAAAACCGATAACCTAGCTATTCGACCTATGGTCCACGGGAGTAGATAAAATATATAAAGATCATTATACGGGATTCTGCCTCAAAAGCAAACGACAAATTGATATCTCTGTTCAAGAGTTACGAAAAGAAAAAGAAAAGCAGAGAAACGCTCTTCTCGCTTTACCCACTTTCTCGCCTCTTTTTCTCTACTTTTCGGGACTTTTGAACAGTTACATTCTGCAGAGGCTCGTCAGAATGCCGTTTTCACAGGGTCCCCCATAAAAACTCAGTATATTTGCCTTTACACGGTATCTTTAACTCACACATACTTTTTTCTTTACCATACCGTTGGTTTACGAATTATTCTTCATAAAAATTCGGCAAAAACAAGACCAATTTGAAGGAACCAATAAAGCGCATTGCGTGTACGCGAACCAAAAGTAAAAACAAAGCCACAAAAATATAATAATAATAAATAATAATAATAATAATAATAATAATAATAATAATAATAATAATAATAATAAAATGTAACACAAAAATAACCTCCGAAGACGACAACATCGTAGCATTGGACTGGCGGCGACCGTCGAAATCGTCGTCACTATCTCTGAACGATCAACGAATAATCTTTGTCTTAGAGATCAAAGATCAAAGATCGAACTCCATCGATCAAAGATCACTCACCCCTCCTCATCGCCCACTTCCGGTCGGTCCGTCAGCGCTTTCTCCTCCTCCGACATCAGAGATCGGAACGCGAGTGTGGACGCTGAACCAAGGAATATATATATTTCAATTCATATATGAATTTGCATATGCGCGCTCATCTAGTGGAAACATCACTCTACAGCATACATTTTCAGTGAATTATTTTTATATAGTAGGTCTGTTTTGAAAAAATCGTTATTTTTCGCTTAAATTGTAATCTTTCACATAAAAATGAGCGTTATGTAGTGACTCAATCCTAACACTGTGAGGGTATGAAAATGTACGCTCTACAGTATCACAACCCATGCAAGTTTCAAACTTCACGCAGACAGGGGGGGGGATGCAGTGAAAGAAGAATGTTTCCTATAGTCTGCGGTCGGGGTAAACTTTCCACAAGTGAACTGGAGTCAGAACAAGCATGAGAACACACATACACGGGGAGAGATATGGGTGGGGGGAAAAAGACCGAGAGAGATAAAGAATAGGGATAATGACTATATCATTATAACGATCAAAGTAATCAGGATGAAATGGAGAACGAACCGGAAGAACCCCTGACACAAACAGGGAACGAAGAATATATATGTGTGGATAAGTGATTAGAAAGGGGGGGGGTGGAAGAGATTGGGGTATGATGATGATGTTGATAGGCTAGCAGAGATGGAGATATTATAGGGAGAGTGAGGTAGAAAGAGAACGATAGATATATAGTGGTAGATAGATAGAGAGAGAGATAGAGATAGAGGTACGGGAGAAAATATAGTGGTCGAGAAGCTCACGCCGGGACTTTTCGAAAATTTGTGGAATGTCCCCTGTAAAAAATGGCTTTTAGGTAAAGTTTATGAAAAAAAAGTGAAGCCCCCCTCTGTAAAATTAATCATTTTTCGTTCGGATGCCCCCTGTAGAATCAAGCTCCAGGTACTCCGCCCATGTATGATTTTGGTCCAAAATGATAACTGATTGTCATATCTCTTTTAGCAAGTAGATAAATCATAAAACACATAATAATGGAACAAGCAATTTCGTAGATCTACGGAGAGAAAGGACAAGGAGGAAAAAAACGAAGAGCGATTACGCGATGAAAACGATGAAGTTAATAAGGCTGATAAGAGTGTTTATCTCGGGATGGGAAACCATTCGAAAGTTTGATAATTAGCTGATAACGCTGCGACCAAACAAGCAAGCAGGTGATAGTTGTAATTGTTTGCGCGCCTGGGGCATTGCATAAAAAGCGACACACACAGCATGCTAAAAGACCGGGGATTTAATGCGAAGACAAGACAGCTATGTGGGAGTTTCAGGTGCTTATTATAAATATATACGAAAAAGATCAGCTGTTATCAGAGATCACTGAAAGGCATGTGCATTGGAAATTTGGAAAAAAATCAGCTCCGGCCATACACTGCTCTTTGCCTGGGATAGTGATGTCAAATTCTTTGGATGTTAGGCGCTTAACATTGAAAAATGTCAAATGTCGAAGAAAATTATCATAAGTGTGCAAGGAACCTGGACAGTTCCTGCTATGAACAAAAATAAAGAGGGAACGCACTTTCAAGTGAATTAAAAATAGCCTCTTCGCTAGGAATAATAATAATAAGAGCGCACGATATAACGAGTGGGAGACGGAGAAGGAGGCATAAATTACGATATAAAGTATGACCGATATTTTGGAACCGAACGCGCACTATAATTGGATCTGAAATAGACTCCACTTCGTCCAAACGGAAGATCGCTTTTGCAAAATTAAAATTGCCAAAATAATGCAAAAAGTGCACAGTATGAAAGTGCAAATTGCAAAAAAGCGAAAAAATAAGAAAACCAAAAATGAAGGCATGAATATGTATATCTGGTGAAATGTAGCACTATGGCTACTTATTGTAAAGTGTACTATAGCTTATCCCCATTCTGATCTATCCAGAGACTATCTCTCCACTGTGAGAAATCTAGAGAATCTATTTATTTCTTGATCCGATTATTTCATAATCCATAGCGATGACAAAAGTGTTCCGGGAATCGTAAATGAACGGAGTAACGGAATTAGAATTTCGTTTCCCACAACAAACACCGGATTACGCATTGAATTTCTGTATTAATTCGATCATAAATTTGCCTGTGAAATGGGAAAATGTGAAGGCGTCAAATACTGCTATATCCAAGGGTAGCATTTTGCGTGGAAATGAAGTAAACGCATGAAGTAGTGGTGGGTGGGCTACGAAATTTTAGTACAAACTAATTAGACTTTAGATGGACTAAGAAGGCGCAAAAGTAGGGGAATTAATGATTACCACCGAATTCCCTTTAAAGGGACAAAAACTCGAGTCCCTTGTTGATAGTGGCCAAACATTAAGTATAATTTATGCTGCATAACTACATATTATGTTTGACGCAAAGTGCTATGCGATACGACAAAACAGATTATATATTATTATTATTATTGCATAGGTAGTTAGGGAAGTCGACAACACAGGAATGAGTGCTACAAGATCTTTGCATGTCAGATACCATAACATTATTCGAAAATTTTCGCTCCGTTAGTTCTGTCACCGATCAAACAAAGATCATGAAAGTTAATCAATATACGATATTGAGAGTAACAACTCGCAGAAAATCGTGATATATGCATAACAACTGCAAGGGAATCATTGGATATAGACGGAGATTTTCGGGACACCTTGTGCCCTGAGTCAAGAACTTTTAAGGGGTTTTTTTCCACAAAGAATAATTTTTTTAAAACTTTTCCGGAAATCCCTATCATCTATCCACTGAAGGGAATGCATACTCGCTGTGGTATACAGTTCTATGCATTCTGTCTCTTCCTACCTCTACATCTACCTCTATATTCTATCCCGCTCTGCCCATCTCGCATTTCTGTAAAGCTCATCAAGTCAATACTCCGAATGCGAGAGAGCGAGGAGAGGTAGAGGCAGAGAAAGGCATGAATAACAATTGCAATATCATCGCATTAATGAGGTTGCCTAGGAAGTTTTACGGTTATGACACAAGTCATATATGGAGTGAGGATAGTCGATGATTTCTTTGGCGAATTAAAGACGCAGTGAGATACTGCGGACTTCAGGTGATGTTTGACGGGATTCATCCATTTCGGGAAGATAGCTTCCGTTCGATGAATTCAACTCGAACTCTCAACTCTAGCCAAACTCTATCACGCTATCTTTGTCTCGGTTGAAACTAGAGCTCATTGTCAGTGCCACAAAACATCCCGGGGGAATTCCTCAGAGAGTTATTTTACTCATGTTTCGGAATATGGATGTAAAAAATTGAGACATAGAACCACTTAGACCAGATAAAGAGCTTAGACCAGATATCAATTGAGACATAGAACCACTTAGACCAGATAAAGAGAGGAGAAACAGACAAAGTTCTACGTCCACATTTCTCTATCAAATTACAAGGCCCAGGAAAGGGAGGGATTCAAAGGAGGAGTGATAAAGAAACAGGAAAGCAGGTAGAGATAGAGAGCTCTAGGAGCTTCTGGACCCCTCAACAGACCCAGAGTTTGCTCCCCAGAAGACTCCCAAATAGATAGAGTAAATGGAAAGGAAAAGGTCATTAGCGAGATGGTGATACGGAACCGACTTACATAGTAATCTGATATATCATCCACAATCCACAGATGTTAGACAACAAAACTGGGAGAGGGAGTGTGTGTGTGAAAGAGAGAGAGAGAGAGGGGGGAGTGAGGGAGATAGAGAAGGACATATAGAGAAACATAGATAGAGAGAGAGGGTTAGAAAGGGATAGAGATACAGATGGAAAAGCACTTAGATGCTTTGTTCCGGAAATGGAGAAATGTAATCCAAGGGCAAATTATTTAAGATCGACCGAGATAGTATAATAGGATGCGAGCACGCTACAGTACTCTAGTGTAATACATTTCTCTTTGGACGCCAGACGAGCGTTAATTCTGAGAGGGTTCTTGTGCTGAGCGGTCATTATCGCTTTCATAAGGAAGAGAAGAGTGGGTAAGCGGTGACTGATGTAGCTCTATGTTGGAGATCTTAGAAGATCCCCCCTCTCTCTCCCTACCCTTCATCCCTCCTCTCACTCTCGCCTCCCTATCCCTCTCTCTCCTTCTCGCTCCCAAAGTGCGCAGTAGCCCTAGGCGATGGGCTAGAGCGAAATGAGATAGAGAGACAGAGAGTCCATAAAACATAAAGACGAAACAACAGCAGACAAAAGAGACCAAGAATAAACTTTGAGGAATAGAATAAGAAGAAGAGGATATGGACTCTCCGCGGAGAAGACTATAAGAGGGCAGTGGTGCGTGACACTGACTGACAATGATGAGAGGATAGAGTCGCCCACATAACATCAACTGATTCAGGGGAAATGGGAAAAATCAGATGTCCTACTGATTTCAAGCACGGTTCTTTGTCTAGAAATAAGCTACAACTACTACAATACATTTTCGGTGCCCTCGCCGAATTATGGTGGGTCGAATTAGAAAAATCGTTATTTTTCGCATAAATTGCAATCTTTCAAATAAAAAATGAGCTTTATATAGTGGGTCGACCCTGAAAATGAGCCGTATATAGTGGGTCAATCCTCACATTGTGAGGGTATAAAAATGTATGACTACAACGGGTCAGCACATTGTTATTATCACCTTATCCTTGCGTGGGTTCACAATAAAAGTGCAATGCTAATACGAATGATAAATTCGAGACAAATACAATACGATAACACAACAACTATGCGGTCGAGTACGAAAAGATTAGTATTGTTACAGAGAAAAGTGTTATCTACGCAATCGTTCCTTGGTTCTCTCCAGGGGTGCTTGGCATAGTGTTTTCATGAGCATACAACATATCATCGACAACACCCAGAGATCATTCATTCAATATAAACCGATCAGAACCGGGAATAGATCAGGACCGAGAATTACAGTCAACACCAGGGATTATTCCATGGCACTAAATAATCTTAATGTCGTATCAATTGTAATAAAGAGGTACAACAGAGTAGTGGACGTCGAGTACACTCAACGGACTACGTGACAAAGAGGGAAAGAGAAGAAAGATGAAAGATCAAAATATCTCTGGCACTGTGAGATTAAGATCCAACACAAACACTGGGCACAATGAGCCCATGGAAAACAGCCACCATCTACGGTGTGTTGTATTGTAGGGGGGGGGGGGCGCCCTTCACAGCAAGCACTCTGTTGTCGAAAAGAGACCACCGTGAAAGATCATGCATGAACGAGAGAGAACAGAGATATAGAGGGAGGGGGATGAGTATGCAGATTGGAGAGAGACCAGGGTAAAGGTTGGGAGGGGACATTTGAGGAGTGAACGGAGAGGG
Organism: Parapristionchus giblindavisi; assembly: GCA_943737045.1. NCBI lineage: Eukaryota > Metazoa > Nematoda > Chromadorea > Rhabditida > Diplogasteridae > Parapristionchus > Parapristionchus giblindavisi. The sequence goes on from CALSFV010000238.1 coordinate 220,197, forward strand.
ATAGAGGAAGCAAAACATGAGAGCAACAAAGTGTCTAGAAAGTTGAGGAATGGAAGAGAGCGCAGAGAAAGAGAGAAAGAGAGAGAGAGAGAGAGAGAACGAGAAAGGTATAGAGCGCGCAGAGAATCAGACAGAGCGAGAGAGCACGCGAAAATGAGAGAGCGGGGGCAGTGCGAAATGGCCATCTGTATGTGAAATGAATGAAAACGGGGGAAGGAGGGGAGGAGGAGGAGGAATGAGGGGTGGAATGGTGGTGTGAACGAAAGGACCAGAGGAGAAATGAGAAGACGATGAGACAACATCCAATAGATGTTACTAGTAACATTGTTTACTATACTTAATAATACAAACATTGAGATAACATTTTAAAAAAGTCCATGATGTGCAAAATTCAACGGTGAAGTTAACCGTAAATCACTGGCTTAAAATATACGAATTAGCTGTGATGCAAACCAAAATGGCAGGTTAGGATTTTAATTGAGGGACTGGCAATATGAGATCAAAGGAGTATCCCACAAAGTATACAAAACAAAAAAACCAAAAAAAATCTGGATATTCTCTACCACATTCGTTGTCTTCAAGCGGTTGTGACCAGATCAGAGCGTTGCACATATCCAATGTGAGCTGACCCTTGCAATATGGCAACAAATGCGATAAGAAATTGTGCGAGAAGATATACTAAAGTAGTATCACTGTTGGGAGATGTTACAAGCATAACATCTTTGGTCAGCGACCATTGAAACAGGTACGGAATGCGAAAGATAATCTTTGAGAGCCACTAACGTTCGTAAATATAATGTTACACTGAATGATGCTTACACGCGTTGATGGAACGGATAGATTGAGAGGAAAATATCAAGAATATTTGCAAGAGATCAAAGAGCGTAAAAGGAGACGATGACATTAGCTACCAGTGTTGGTATCCATGAACGTTGGCAAACCGTTTGTCAGCAAACGGTTTGCCACCGTTCATGCATATCGATACAGGAGTACCAAACTAATTCGAACCCCCTCGTAATAATCAGAATATACCGTAGTCAACGAAATGAACAGAGTGCTACAACATACCGCTTCCAATTTTCGAAACAAAAGTTGTTGAAAGAATCTAACAAACATATAATAGAGCATTCTTTCATGTTCGGACAGCGATCAACAGTTGTAATGATAACTTATCAATCTATATCATTCCGCCTTCCTCTCTCTCTCTCTTTCTCTGTCTGTCTCTCCGTCTTCCCTTATCTCTATGATCAACCAACATACACAGACAAAGTGCAAACAAACTGGTAATCTGTATACGACAACGCAACGGAGGCAGACGTTCTGAAGCGGTGATAGCAACAGTTTTCATTCTATTTTAGGACGAGAAAAACGAGTGGTATCGGATTAAAGGGAATGTATCGGTCAACAGTCCCTTCACACACACTATTTCGTCGCTCTCCATCAGTGAGAGCGTTGAAGAGACCGTCGGTATGGTCTGAATCACTTACAATCATCGGGTCACGAGTGAGTTTCAATCGAAACCAATGCCAACGGTCCCTTGACCACACGGCACTCTCTCGTCAGCAAAGAATAATAACAGAACAAAAATGCAGTGCGGAAAGAAGTGTTGACTAGGGTTCCCTTTAACTACTCCTACTGCAGTGATATCTAATGTGTCTTAATGATAATGAGAGGTGACAGATGATCCATGAAACATCACAAATGTTTACCACACTATGAACATGCACTTTGAATGTGTCGGAAACAGAGTAAAATTTCAAAAGTTATCGGTAAAAAGTATGAAGTAACAGTAAAAAATGTCCAGCGAACGTTGAAAAATCGCGACAAAAAAGGAAAAGAGAGAAAAAAACATCTAGTCCTCGATTAGATAGAGCGTACAAAAGTGGACACCGTTCTCTTTGATGCGTTACGAGCAACGATATTTGAACGGATCATAGGAACGAATACTGACAACATCAATCAGGAATTTGTAAATAGACACAGAAGAAGACTCAATTCCTCATGAGGTTATACAGATTTCATGAAATGTAATTGTCGGCAACGCCTAAACAAACGATAATCTCATATACAACAGCATGAATTGAAACAATTTTTAAAAAAAATGTTACGAGTAGACATAATAATTTCAATTCTTTATTGTACAGTGTAAAGTATAGTTTTTTTTTTGCATCAACAAGGCTTTTCGATCTATATCTCTATCTGCCTACAATTCGCTTCTCAAGCACATTCAATGTTCAACATTTTGCAAGGGATGATGAATGGGGGGACATGCACAACTGATGAAACTTTCAAAGAAGAGTAGACGAATGAATGAATGTGGCAAGGATTAGCCACATGATGGGTGTCATGTACAACTTTCAAATGAATACCGCCTTGTTCATTTGAAACTCTCCCCACTTTGCCTTTTTGCCATGGAAAACTGTCCTTTTATACTACAAGAGAAACTGCCCTTTAGAGGGTCATAGCCCCCAGTCCATGGTACCTTCACAATTCGCATACTAATTATGTTTACGACCAAATAGAGAGAATTACAAGGTGAATAGATCAGTTTCAAAACCTTTCAGATACACAATCTTACTCTTATTCTTTATTCCATCGAATTATACGTCGAATAACAAAGGTGTTGGTGTTGGTTGTCCGTCGCTTAGGTAGCGATATCGGTTAGCGTTAATCGGACACTGGGAACGAAAATACTTTAAAGAGGTAAACAATCTCCAACTATTATATCAAATTGAAGCTGCTTTAAATTGTAAAACAAAACAACAAAAACAAGAATTGAAAAATCCCTTTAGAGATTCACGGCGGCTCAATGAAGAGAAACCCCTACATTTAACTTTGGCTTGAAGGCTCTTGCATTACGAAAAATCGGCAAAGTTGATTTGCACTGGGCGGGATTCGAACCTACGAGGTTCGGATAGATACACAAAAGCTCTACCCACTAAGCCATATCGGCATGCCTCGCGAATCGTAAAACTCGATGATAGGTCTGGTCAGAAGCGAGCGCCCAGATATACCGTAGTCAACTTTCGCGCTGGGAGAACCTAGATGTTTTAGTGCTTATCATCACTCAGTTTGCGATACTTTCTTTTTCCGGCAAGAGCTTCTTAGTTACTATCATTGAGCCGCCGTGAGATTAGAGATTATTAGCTTCGTTTGTATTTTCGCAAGTTCCAAAATAAAATCGGGAAAATACTGACAATATTCTCATCGTTGTATGAATTGAAAGTTTAACGGATGACAAGTTTTGTAAGCTAGATACCGAATAATCAGTTACTGTGGAACATGCAGCAACTTTGGAAAAAGAAAATTGGACGAAGAGAATTGAGAGCACGGATAAAGTGGAAAACACGACGAGAATGGTAGTCAGAGCAAATTGAAACACGAATAAACGAAAAGGAAGGACTCTATTTCAGTCTCAAAAAGAGAAGGAAGAGTACTCGCCTTCTCATCTTTTCAATAACTCTATTAGGTAAATTAGGTTAACATTCCCTTGGGGGTATAAATCATACTTTATTAAGCAGTTACTCTGGTATTTCGAAACTTAAAGTCTACTTAAACTACGTCACAGACTTTAAGTAAACTTAAAGTGAAAGAACATTTGACGAAATGCATTACAGTATACCACACCACTTTAAGTAGACTTACGTTTAACTTTAAGTAGACTTACAAGTCTACTTAAAGTGAAAACTTTAAGTAGGCTTTAAGTTTCGAAATTCCAGAGTACGTAACGAACATTCTATAATTGAAATAAAAGGTTGAATAAAACTAATCCACATGCCGCCTACCGCATACCTGATCTTGGATACAGTGTTTAACATTGACTGTATAACAGATGATACCACATAGCATACCATTGCAGGGGGGAGACAGATTCGAAAACATTTGACTGACTGCACAGTCACGCCAATCGCTAATCGGACTAAAATCGACTAAAGGAGATGGCTGGTAACAACAACCTCGGCGATGCATGTAAAGGAAAGGAAGTAAAGAATATTGTGCAAAAACGATCGATAATCAGCAAACGCTAATAGTTTCCTCTAAAAATAAAAGTGTGCTTTGAATTCCCAAAAACATCAAAATTTCAAAACAAGGATGCTTGAGGCCAACTCTCCGGTATTTCTGAATGTGATCTTTCAAAAATCGCTCTTCGAATCTTTTCATACTGTCCAGTCTGTAACGAAAGTGAGAGAAATATCCAAAAAACTAGCGGGTATGAAAGACCCACGGTAGAGTCCTAGAATGACTATGAAAACAGAAATGATAAGAACAAAAAAGACAGTAAGGAAGCCCTTTTGTCTAGCTATTTTCTTTGTTTTGTTACTTCCAGAGAAATAGTGTCCGATTTCCGTTTACTTTCAAGTCACCCGAAGAGATAAGAGATGAATTTGAGTCGAATTACGCACGATGAAAAGAAATTCAAGAGAAAAATACACAATGAGAGTGCAATAACCTCGAATCTAGACTTCTGATCATGAAAAGTGCCATTGGGGACCACCACTACTGACAGATAGTAAAGGGGGGGGGGCATGAGAAGATAACAGGGTAATAAGACATCGTTTACCCATGCACATAGATTTTTGTCTCACAGCCTACAACATCAGCATGTGCAAAACTTCTCCGAAGCCCAATAAAATAGTTTCGACCGAGTATTTGCAAGCAAGGTAGGGCTTTTTCAGAGTCACCCAGATATGTCATACTCCATTGCATGTCAGATCTTTGTTTTCTAAGTAAAGCACATAAAGAACAAAGGGGAAGACAAGGGCATTTTGAATATATTACTGCCTTCCGGGTTGGAAAGAGAGATGTCACTAATATTGCTCATATAAATTCGTAATAAAAACGTCTAGACAGAAAATAAGAGAATAAATTTACATACTGGAGGCGCTATGGAGGTAACTGTAATCACTATTTTTCCTTCACATCTTTATTATACACTTGAAACGCTGTCAGATACAAAATTTACTAATTGTAGTGATATTGGTTCGCCATTAGACATAGTTTGTATCTAGTTTCAAATTTTGATGAGAATACGGGATACAACACGGTTAGAGACGCAGAGAAATAGAGCTCCTGAGTCTAGCAAGAGTTTAGATAGAGCAAGAGCAAGTCGTGATGTGCTGTTAAAATCTTGGAAAAGTAGATGGAAAAGTGAAAAGTAGTGTTAATTTTGTGATTGTAAAAGTAGTTGGAAAGTAGCAATCCAACACTCGCGCAAAGAGTTATGTTGTAAAAATTTGTAAATTGCGAAGCTAGGCTACTTTTCCAACTACTTTTACAATGCCAAAATTAACACTACTTTTCACTTTTCCGTCTACTTTTCCAAGATTTTAACAGCACATCATAGACAGACGGAAGAGATACGAGGGACAGAGTGGGTGAGAACGTAGACAACGCACTAACGACCTAGGAAAACAATGTTAAGAAGACTGGTACGCGTGTACTAAACAATGAACAGATATATTTTACGTGCAGGGATTCATCAAGACGCTACATTTATGAATCATAACTGTTGTTACCTTTGTTCTTGACAAATCCGTGCTGTTGTTGCTCTCAGGATCACGCCGTACGAGGCTTACTCTGAAAGTGTGCGATAAACACTTAGAAATTATCAAATCGTAATCCCCCATCGTGGTTAATTTATCTCTTGGTAACATAGCCATCCGTTCTCAATGAGAACTACTCATCACACAGTGCAAAAATACATGAATTATTGACATAAAGAAAGAAATGGTGTTAACTTTGCTAACTCAATCTTTGTCCTCGCTCAAAACCGCTCCTACGAAGTGCAGAGCGTACGTAAACGAGTGGACACCTGGAGAGGCATCATTTTCAAAAGATTATTATAAGGAACATAAATATCCTCGCGAATACAGAAAATAAAGGATAAAAAACTGAGACATCACGAAAAGCAAAAAAAAAACGAAGTTGTAGTTTGTAGTTATCGTAATCGATATTGGCGATTACGAACTGACTTTTCATATTGTATCGATCCGTTTCTAAGATAATTCAAGAGTTGCTATTTGTTCAATTTCCAGATAATTGATTATCACGAAAAAATGAAAAATTTGCAGAATATCGAAAATAATGTCATTCCTTAATAACTCGTACGAAATTATGTAATTGGTTCAGCGTTGAACATTTTCATTCACCAAAGATATTTGGATATTGCATGTTTTTTCTTCAATATTTCATAGCTAGACATGGGACCCCAGAGGTTTTCGCGAGGAAACTGGCCTGGTTTCTCTAAAATTATATTTTAGATTCTCCCAGAACACAGTAATCCGAGCAGAAAGTTCATTGTTGCTCAGCGAAAGGTGCGAATTTTATTCAAATTTGAAAGATAAGTATTTATAAAATTGCAAAGGGGTATCGTGCCAATTACATTGAACATATACACTATATTTTGGAAAAAAACACTATACAGTCCCGCACGATCGCCCTCCCTAAAGGCAGCATGATTCATGAATCGTCGCGACATGATTCATGTCGCCTCATGACGCATCTTTCTAAAAGATTTTTAAGATTTTATTAGTTGCGATCGTTGTATCAGCGGATATGATTAAGATCACTGCAAACGCGAAAAATATTGGTTGACTATGAATTGTGTAATTGAAGGATCACGTCTTGCGTTGGTCACAGTATTCTGGTCCAAGCCATTTTTCTTCCAAAGCAAGACAAAGGAGAGACCATTGTATTTGAGAGAGTTTGTATGTTGAGCGGTCGTTCTTGCTTTGAAAGTCATGAGAACGCTGTGTGGTGCTACCGTAATCCTATTTAAATATTTCCAAGTTAAAATTTTAAAAACTAATTTGTAGATAATTTAAGCCGAACAAAACTAGTATAAAAGTATCGGAGGAATTTTTCCAATAACAATCAAATCGACTATGATTGACAGTGAGATTGACAACTGTCCACTAGGAAATAGTGAGGGTGGACAATAACATCCTCAAAGCAAAGTCCATTTCAATTTCTACAATGATTCGCAGTTCAATTTTGTCATTTCTTAAAGGCACAACCCGAGCTAATTTTAAACTCTCCGCTCTGGCAATGCTCTCTCGCTTTCTTTGTCTACGAGAGAACGTTGCCAGAGCGGAGAAGAACAAAATTAGCTCTAGGTTTGCCTTTAGCACACTGAAATTAGATTAGTGATGATGCACATATGTCAGATCAGATTAAAAAATATCATTTTAAGATATATTTTAACGACGGGTAAAAGAGCACCAAGCGCGCAATAAGCAGTGATTCAAACCAAGATCTGCATGGCGTTCTTTCGGCCTTTAGGATCATAAGAGGACTGAGAAAACTATGCATAGATATACAAAGCGTAAACACAAATGCGAAATGACACTCAGCCACTACGAATCACAACAACAGCTATACATGAGGGTGTGAGAGAAACTGAGAGAGAGAGAGAGAGAGAGAGAGAGAGAGAGAGAGAGAGAGAGAAACTGATTGTGAGATGTGGATGATTGTTGAGGGAATGGACAGATGTGAGTCGACAAGGAAGCGAGGTGAGAGATTGAGCAATTGAGATCGGTCCTGAGGGGTGGAGAGATCGGTCTTTAGAGTCAGAGACACATAAAAATAGAGAAAGAGATATAGGTCCTCATTGTCTGATAGAGATATAAACCAGAGATGGACATTGAAAGATAAGGCACAATATTAACTAATATATTAATTTTATAATTTATTTCTAACGTGCAAGTAAACCAATAATAGTACATCCATTTACATTACTAATTTAACAGTCCACAATATAGAGAAACAGGAATGGACATAGAGATAGGTCCTCGGAGTAGAGACTACGGATAGAGAAGGTCGTGAGAGCGCGAAATATACAGATAAATAGAGACAAAGAGACAGGAAAAAACGAAATGTAGCCCTGCAGTGTTTTCTTTCTGCCTTTTTGCTGTGTAGTCATCGACTAAGAGTAGTAACGCAAACAACAACTCTGTCGAAAATATTGCGACCAGATATGTATGTATGTGTGAAAAAGCACAGAGTAGGGATAATTACAGTCACTCCGCTATGTATTCGCATTCCAGAGTTGCCTGCTATGTATATTGTGTTCAAAATGATCATTCGTAGAAACGATTTCGATAATCACAGTGTTCTCGATATGCTTATGTCATTTTGCATCAAGCTTTTATTTATTTAATGACCTTTACACAGAACCAATAGGGAAAGAATGGTTGCCACTAAACGACTGATGTCGCATACAAGGGGTACTTCTATCTTAAAGGGAGACTGCCATTCAAAAAAATTCTCTTCAATATCATTTAATTTAGGCTAACTAGACAATGTAAAGTCAAAAAAAAATTTTTTAGAAACGTTTAGATGTTTTTTTGAAACAAAGGATACAATAAATCGTTCCGATATGCACAGATCATGTACAGCCGAAGCCGATAAAACTAGGAAGTTTAAGGCACGCCCCAAGCTAATCTGAAACTCTCCGCTCTGGCAACACTCTCTTCTTTGTCTAAGAGAGAGTTTTGCCAATTCTGAGAGTAAAATTAGCTTGGGGCGTGCCTTTAAACAATTCGACGTTCATCTAATCAGCTGTTCAAGACGTTATCATCTGCACATGATCCTTTTCGAATAGCGAATCATGAAACAGAATTCAGAAAAAAAAATAGTTAGAGCTGACTCACGAAATCATCGCTCAATACTTTGTCAACAATCGCTTGATGCATTTTGATCTTGATTTTCGATTTTGATTTGAATTTATGATTTTGATCAAGCTTTACGATTTTCAAAACTTTAATTCGAAATCTCATGTGAAAATATTTGGTTGATACATTGGTCAAATTGATTCAACCATGCAACAAGAGGTTCTATCCAAGCGATCATTTCAGAAAACAAGCAGTAAGGGTACGGTATTAGAACTTTATAAAATGCAGTACGCATGAATAGAAGTATACTGTATGTCTAACCCCCTCATTATTGTACTTGTGTTGTTTATATTATGTTATCTCTGTTTTTCTCATCTCCTTCCAAGATATAATGTAAAATGTTTATCAGCGAAGCAACGCGAAAACACATGAAAAATCCTATCAGAAATGGGAAGCAACATTAGTATTAAAGATCAAAGTTTAAAGTTCTGAGAATAAAGAACAACGATATAATTAAAGCTCAATAGTGAAATTGTTAGAATTAATGAAAGCAATGATATGGTACCTTTGAGGCTTGCACTACGGTATCTTGATTCACACAGTAGTTCTCTCACAACGAAAACACTTTTGACAATTGGATGTCGCTACCGTAAACTACTCAGAATTAGTCGAAAGACGATAATTGATATAAGAAGAATGGATATGTTTTAAGAAAATCACAATAACGATCACAGATCAAAAATTAAAGAGCAAAGATAAAAATCACAGATTTAGGATCATCCGGGACGGGGAATACATAAATGCTTGCACATATTAAAGATACATCGACGGGTTAGAACAGTGAAATATTAATCAAAGATCAAAGCTCAACAAGGAAACGAATTCGAACACGAGTATAAGATCAGAGTTCACATCTATAAGATCGGCAGAAACTATAAAACGATATAAAACGATACAACGGGTCCTATAAAAACGGGTCCTATAAAATGCAGAAATCAGAGATCAAAGATCAAAGATCAATGAAAGAATGAACGATGCCTAGAGGGTAGGACGGGGTCGAATTCTCTAGAGAACTTGGCAGGCCGCTGCTTGAGGGCAACGTAGGACATATCAGGTTCGGACGATCGATCGTTTCTAATCCGGCTTTCACAATCGGGGTGTGTCTCGGTTCCGTGGATACGTAATGAGCGGGAACAGAGCCATCTGGAAAGAAGTATCCATACAATATATTATATTATCTAATTAATTATTAATTAACATAATTACAACTAATTACTATATTAATTATTAGAATGATCTCAAGACACCATTGGTTTTGAAATAAGAAGATGGGAGAAGATTAAGACATTGTACGATAAACGTTGAACATGCATTAACACATACCTTTCAATGATCGGAACATCACTGTTTCTACAGTAATCCTTGAATTGATCGATTTCGTAATCGATAAACGCCTCGTCCTCCATGATCCAATCATTATTGGACATCTCGCGTGCCTCGTCAGTGTCCTCATGCCTTAAAGGAAACAATATAATTCCCTACAAATTAAAGATTATAGTTTGATCTTTGATCTTTCAGTATGCTTGCACAAAATCTTATGGGCTAAACTTTTGGAAAAAAATGGTTTTGAAAATATTGTTTAAATTATTGAAATCACATTTCCCTTTTTACAGCCATAGAAAATGATGAACAAGTAGCTTGGTTTCCTTAAAGGCACACCCCAAGCTAATTTTGCTCTCCGCATTGGCAATACTCTCTCGTAGACAAATAAAGCGAGAGAGTGTGGCCAGAGCGGAGAGTTTCAAATTAGCTCGGGGTGTGGCTTTAAAGACTAATCAATAATGACCTACCTTGCCGCTCTCTTCGCACAGGGTGCCTCCAACTCCACCATGGACAGACGACGCTTTCGGGATGGGAAGATTCGCTTCCTATTACCGTAGCACGGGTCCTACGAGGAAAATATTACAGTAACCACAACTTTTTGCAGATATCGACAGAGTGACAGTATATATGCAAGATCACGGCACTACAGCGACTGCAGTTCTTCAGAATATTTATACACTGAGAGCAAACTTACCTGGCAAATCGTTACCCCGATACACTTTCCTGGCAAACGATTACCCCAAATGGTGAATTATTCAACGGCTGAATTCACCATTTGGGGTAATCGTTTGCCAGGAAAGTGTATCGGGGTATCGATTTGCCAGGTAAGTTTGCTCTCAGTGTATATGGTTTAATTGCGTGTTGAAATCATTTGATACCTCTTTAGTCCGATTTGAATCTTTCTGGGGAGGAATGGGCACGGAGGGAAGATTTGATTCCGTGAAGCACTGGATCTATAAAGATCAACGATCAGACTCGAAAACTGCTTGCAGAAATAAAAAAAAAGACAAATATCTCATGGCTCGTTAAAAAATAGTGGAAAAGTGTAAACCCAAAAAGAGATATAGATAACTTGTTGTGGGAAGGACTAAATACGAATAAATTCTAAAGATCAAAGACCAACTCACGGCTTTGGCAAGGACAATCTCTCCGAGTGACTGTTTTACCATGGGGATTCTATCATGAAAGATGGTAGTCGTCATGGGCGGAGTCTGGAAATAATATAATAATAATAATAATTTATTCACGACAAGCGATCATCGCTAGGTGGGGATGGAACGAGAAAAGTCATGATTATGTTTGTTTTGATTCTGTGTCGAGTCTGGAAAGGAATCGTGAAATCAGAAATGAGCTGAAATCATCCAACCTATACACAGAGAAAAAAAGTGTACACTAGACCTGTGAACCGTTATATTTAACAATTTTGTCATATTTTAGAAACAAAAAGTACTAAATACAACAGTTCACAGCTCTGGTGTAAGGTGTAGTACACTTTTTTTCTTTATACACGCGAAGCTAGCAAATCAAACATCCAAATATAGCAATTTCATAATTTTTCAAGAATAAAGAAAAAAACGAATATTCTCGTGAAAAATTCTGTGAGATTGCGGACACATAGTCACTTGGTTTTGAAATATACTATTTTAATAGTAAATCTATTGCAGTTGTGGAATAAAAAAAGAAATGATTAGGACATACCTCGATACGGAAGAACTTCCAGTTTAACTTCCCGTAGTCTGACTTGCACACACTATCTGTAAGGCATAAGGTTTCCAAATATATTTGAAAAAAAAACTAAATTTCAATTTAAAAAAATCATGAATTTGTTTTAAATTTTTTTTTTTTGATATTTCTTACAACATTAGTCAGGCTACGGTCCTTTTGAAAGTTACATATAAAAAAAAGAAAACTTGAACATCACACACCTGAGACTTCCAATCTTCGTGATCCGAGTGATCTTCCCAACTTGGCCAGTTGTCGCTCGTAATTCAACGCCAGTGATAGAACGAGCGGTCGGTTCTTCGGTTGGACCTGAAAAGAGTAAAGATCAAAGATCAAACAACATTTATTGTGATGCTATCTCTCTACAAAGATCAAAGATCAAACGTTATTTTACAGATATGGAGGATGTAACAATAATTATCGAACAGATAATGTCGAAAGACTTCAATTCAAGAGTGAAAATAAATACTTCTGATTATTGATATTCTCATAAAGCGAATATGCAAGAAAACATACGAATTGTGACAGACGACCGTACTCCATGATACGATTGAAGACCTGGAAGGTGTTCATCTCCTCCGCTCTGTCGTCGTTGAGAAGATGCTGGAAAGATCAAAGATCAAATGTCAGCTATGAAAGATCAAAGATCAAAGATTAAATACGATCGAAGGTGAATGATCAATGACTAATTACGAAAGATCAAAGATCAAAGATCAAATTGAGTACCTTGTAGCAGTCATACTGCTCACCAGCCAGAAGAAGAAGGGCGATCTGCTTTCGCTCGGTTACGGTAGGAGTTAGAGACATCCTGATAATATTGATAGATAAGTTGGACATGGGTATGGTTACAGTATGGACAACGGCACGATAAAAAGAATACGATAGTGAACGGGACGGCGGCACAGATCGGGTGATGAATGTAGGAATAAGCAGGATTACGGTATCGAAAGAATACAACGGTTACGGTAATGCGGGGATTACGATAGAGCGAGTAATTGATCGAAGGTTCATGCAATTTTGAGGAGTACGAAAGACAAAGGAGTGAAAGTAAGTCATGTCAGATAATATGCCAGCACTGCCCTCTTCATATCACACACTATCTCGTCGTTACTCTGTCTCTGTCGCATAATGTCATTGAGAGACCATAGCAGATACCAATGACTGACAGGGTTTATCATTGGATAGTGGCGCTTATAATGTGATGAGAAGTGACCGAAGCGAAGATGCGATAATTCATGAAAAGGAGGAATAAAATAAGGAAAATAATGCTTGTGAATGGTCCATAATGGCATTTGCATAGTTGCAAGAGATGACGTTTTGGTCTATCGCTCTTTTCGTTAGGAAATAAATCAATGAAACGTGGAAGGAAGGAGCCGACTGACTGCCAGCTCATAATTAGATAAACAAATTGGCAAAGTAATGATAGATAGATTCAAATGTATATTCAACATCAAGATTCAAGTAATAAAGACTGCATGTATCATGTTACAAATAATGAGAGACACGCTGGACTATACTATGAGTTGAGGATAATTGAGCAGGGTCATTAAAGCTCCGCCCCTTCCAAATATGACACTAACCGTATCCTCGTTCTCACATTACCTATGGCTAACGAGAGTACCCAGTGGGAATGGTACCGTGACATCTTTTGAAGGGCCTTATCTCTGCGCGTCACAAGAAGAGAAGAAATAGATGGTGTGAAAGGGAAAGATGGATGACAGGGGTTTCACTCACTAACAAATAATTATACAAATTTGTATGTATCTGTAGTTTTTGAAAACTAAAAAAAAACGAAGGAAAGGTAGAGACAAGAGTTTGTGCAAAAAGTACCCTCGGAAAAGAAAGTAAAAGAGTGGACAGAGAAGATACTATTTAGAAGTTTGATGAAATTGTTTTTGTCTTTTCTCTGGTATTTCAAAACTTAAAGTGTATTTATAAGTTTCAGTTGATGTCGACTTCTAAGTATAATATACAATGGCGATAATTATACAGAAGACGAAATAACATAAGCAAAAGAAAGCTTGTGAATGGTCCTAGTTGTAAGCGATATTAACGTTTTGGTCTATTCACTCTTGTCGTTGGGGAATAAATCAATAGAACATACAAGGAAGAAACAGACCGACAACGGCTCATAAGAAGATTCGAAAACAGATTGGCAAAATTGGCAAAGTGGGAAATTGGCAAATTAGGTAAAGGCAAATGTATAAACAACAAGTTTCACGTAATAAAAACGGTCTGTGTCTCGAGATGACACTAGACTTTACTACCAATGAGAAACACACTGTACTACACTGTGAGTTATGAAGATATATGAGCAGGGTCATTAAAGCTCCACCCCTTCCGTATATGATACGGTATCCTAGTTCTCACATTACCTATGGCTAACGAGAGCGCCCAGTGGGAATGTTTCCGTTATTGCGCGTGTCATCCCTTTGAAGGGCCTTGGTCTCTTCGCGGCTCGTCTACAGTGAAGAATTAGATAGTGTGAGAGGGAATGATTGATGACATGGGATTCATTCATTATAACGAATATGTATACAAGTGAGATCGGACTGAGAACTGAGAGAGAGTTATGTAGTTTTTGAAAGCGAAAAAAGCGAAAGAAAAGTAGAGACGAGAGTGTGTGCAAAAAGTGGAGAGTACTTTTCTTCATAGCAGAGAAATGGACATAAAGAGAAGATAGTATTGAGAAGTCTGATGAAATAGTTTTGTTCGTATTTTCTCTGGAATTTCAAGACTTTAAGTGTATTTATCATTATCACTTGAAGTAGACTTGTAAGTCTAGATCAATTAGGCGGCTAAGTCTAGTTCAAGTGGTGCATATACTGTCAAAACGAAAGAAAACGAGACAAGCAGGAGATTGTACGGAATTCAAGATTTTTCTATACATTTTCCTCATTTTCAATTATACAACTTTTTGGATTTTCTGGTAAATTATTGATGGATAGAAGGGACTATGACTGGGGGATATATTTTGAATAAAATTAGATACAAATTTTAGATACTGAAAACGACATAGACCAAATTGTAAAGAATGGAAACTCCACAGCGCAAAATTCATATTTTTTGGAATAATTGTGAATGACATTTATGTGATTCATTATATGAAAAGAGTTTGTACCCTACACTGCTCCTTTGTACTGTGGTAGATACGGCGAGAGAGATAAGACAGGGTAAAGACCGCGTTTTGTTTCACCATAGACGTACAGCTAGGATTAATGTAGAGCAAAGTAATCGATACTTAACGGCACACCCCAAGTTAATTTTATTCTCCGCATTGGCAATACTATCTCGTGGACAAAGAAAGCGAGAGAGTGTGGCCAGAGCGGAGAGGTTCAAATTAGCTTAGGGTGTCGCTTTAAACTTTCATGAATAATCGATATTCCTAGTTTTATCGGATTCAGCTGTACATGATCTGTGCATATCGGAACGATTTATTGTATCTTTTGTTGCAAAAAACATCTAAACGTTTCAAAAAAAATTTTTTTTTGACTTTACATTGTCTAGTTAGCCTAAATTAAATGATATTGAAGAAAAATTTTTGAATGGCAGTCTCCCTTTAAGACAAAGATAATGATAAGAAATGCGATTTATAACTATGAGAAACATAACAATCATATGATTTTAAGCGATGATTAAATTTGCGTGCTTTCCTTATTTCTTCAACATGACGAAAACATTCATAAATTTGATAAACATATAAGAGATAAATAATAATAATAATAAAATAAACTTAGAAACAGAGGGTGATAATGAAAAGTTGGATTGGCCTTGGCATACAACAACGTGATTCAATTCCACTTTAGTCAGAGGCTACAGCTGGCGTCCTTTCTATGTACCCTCTCCTAGTGCTACACTCCATCGCCGGCTGTCTCTTCGCATCTCTCGCTCTCAACCATTTCACAATGTCTCTCGTTCTCAGCCACTCTCTCGTTTTCACGCGCTCTCTGTATATTTGATCGGAGAGAGATGGAGATAGAGACAGAGAGATAGGCAGAGAAAGAGAGAAAGATAGAGAGAAATGTAAAGGGACAGAGATAGAGAGAGATAGAATAAGAGAGAGAGACAGAGATAGATATAGAGAAAGGCTGAGATAGAGAGATAGAGGTAGAGATATAGAAAGAGGGAGAAAGAGAGAGAGAGACAAGCAAGGCCGTGGTTAGTGTCACTCTGGTAATGCATTCATCCCTCTGGCCCGATCTCTGTCACTCAATATCTCTTGCTCTCTCTCTCTCTCTCTCTCTCTCTCTCTCTCTCTCTCCCTCTCTAATAATGAGCTACTTTCACTGTCCTTCTATCTACCTCTCGCACACTCGTAAATCTATTGTGAATTGTTTCGAATATTCCCAGGCAAGACTTGGCAAGGTACAATAAGGCTTGATAATAATAGTAATAATATTTCGTCGTTTTTGAGAAAATACAATACAGAATACAACGACTAAAATGAATGAATGAAACGATGAAACCACTGCTCACTATCTCTCATTTATTAGTAATCGTATTGTACCTTTATGGAGTTCTTTCGAACATAGTATTGTAAATCAACCCAACCCAATCATGTTTTGTTCTTTCGTACGAAAAATGTCACTGTGATCAAGTAATTGCAGTGGATATTACATTTCTTCATATTTGATTTCACGCTCACATCTCTCTATTTATCCGAACCATAAGTAACCTCTCTGCAAGAAATGATAAAATATTATTATTATTATTATAAGATAGAAACGTTGGATTATTAACATATCAGACAGAAAAGGTGCCCGAAATGGCAATTTTTTATAATTTGAAATGTTTGAAGTAATTGTGCATTGGACTTCCTCTCCCAGTGGACGTAATATATGTAATATATTTCTCGGTTGATGTAATGATATATTGTGCCTTGGCAAAAGCATTTGACAGAGTCTCTCATTCTGAACTAAAAATTTACCTTGGTACTGTTGATTTGTCGAACAAGACTGTAAATTGACTATCAGTACATTCAAGTAATCATTTTACTTTATTGTTAGAACAACTTTATTCAGCCGACTAGGGTGAGTCGCCATTAGACGGAACCCTAATCTGCGCCCTCTAATTGAATTGAATTTAATTGAATTGAATTTAATTTAATTGAATTTAATTGAATTGAATTTAATTTAATTTATCATACATTGAATAAATGTGACAGTAAGTGATAAATAAATAGAATATGACTCAACAAAATGACATGAAATATAATGACCTGGTTGTCTCAAAGTGCCCAAATAGTGAATTCAAATACGTTGAGAAATGAATCTCTTTCATGCAAAAGTGAAAGGGGAGATATGACGAGGTGATGTGGCGCGAAATGACGGTATGCGACAAAGGAAACATTAAATCTTACGAAATGTCAGCTGCTACCAGAGAAAAAGATTACACATAGTCAAAATAGTGATGATTTATTCAAACGTATAGAATAAATGATATGAAAGACTTCACTTCTCACCTATTCTTTCACGATTTTTCGTTTTTGTTTTAGTTAAAGAGGGCATAAAGGAAGAGAATGTTGACCCATAAACAGGACACCTGTGAATGCATAGTCTCGTGAGAGAATTATGATGAAATCATTACTAATTGTGAAAGTTGGGATGGTATTGCGGAAAGAATCTAGGATGACCTTAGGAGGAAATAGATCATTCGTCCATTCGTACATTCGATCACGCGAATAGATCATTCGTCCATTTTGTACATTCGATCACGCTTTCTCATACCATTTCCCCATGGAATTTCCTTATTTTTTTGTTTCGTAATATTTTTTCGCTCTTTGTAATATTGGAATTTAAGAATATGTGATTTTTCGTAAAATTTATTCAATTTATTCAACATTAACAATTCAATTAAAAATGAAAGAATTATGTAAATCGTATTGTAACAAAATAATGATAATCATACAGCATTCAAGGTACATGTTTTTTTGGGATCGCTGAAAGGAAAGGCCTTGTGAGAGAGTATGACAACAAGGAGAGTTCATTCTTCTTTGAATTTATTTGCTTAACTAAGAGCTGGAATTCGAAAATTTGATTTTTTTTTGGCATTATAAACTGTACACTGAAATGTAAACTAAACTGTTCACTGTAAAGTGTTATGTGTAAATTATGTAAATTTGATATTTTGTATTATAAAGGTGAAGGTACAACCCGTCATTCAAGGCACACGAAGTCCTGTGGGTGATCACTGTTAGGCCAGTGATCTTTCAAGGCCTATTCAGTCCGGAGGGCCTAATCTCTTCTTCGGACCTACTTTACCGCGTGATCTGGTTACTACCAATTCCCTTGGTGGGGCGGAGGCGGTGAAACGACCGGGAATCGAACCCAGGAGAGATGGAATGATGGGGCGCGCCATAGACCACTACACCACTTCGCCCCTAATTAATTATAATCATTAGACAAAATAAGAAAACTGTGAATTTTAATTAAAGGCATACCCTTGCTAATTTGAAGCACACCGCTCTGGCAATGCTCTCTCGCATGCTTGGTCTATGAGAGAGCGTTGCCAGAGTAAAATTAGATCAGGGTGAGCGTTTAAACAATCGCAAATTTCTCAAATTCTCTGTTTCTCTGATCTGACTCGTCTGTAAAAATAAAAGTGGATTTATTTCTTTGCTTTTAATGAGACCATGCTTCCGTATTTCAAAACTTGAAGTGTTCTTACACTTTCACTTTAAGTAGTAAAGTCTACTTCAAGTGAAAAATTGATGCCACTCACATGAAGTAGACTTGAAGTACAGTAGCGCCGGAAAGTCAAAATACACTTTTTATTTCTGGTGTAATTTTGGCGTCAGTTGAGATATCAAGCTGAAACTTGTGCATGATGTACCCACAGTATGTACGTACTCGACCCTCTTATAAGGTCTCACGGGCCTTTCTGGTTATTACATAGTGATGACGCTACCGAACAACACTTTTTCGAAAATTCATTAATCTTTCAGAGATTTTTTCGTACTCGTCAAACTTCGTGAGCGCGAAAGAACTACAAGGTCTATCCAGAAAAAAAAATTCAGGTTGCTGCGAATTCGGGTAGTGGCTGCAGACTTGCTGCAATTTCGCGGTCGAAAAATCATATTTCGGCTTCCAGAAGAGCTTGAAACGCGTTCAAAGCAGCAAACTGATTCTCTTGGTGATTCCTGATGATGCTGTGAATATGGTAGAGCTAGCTCACTTATCATTCATCTTTATGGCTCGAAAAAATCACTTTTTCTACAAGACCCACCTTTGAAAAATCACAATTCTGAGGACAGACCTTGTAATAATCTGGTTTTCGGTTAGGAGTGTTTAAAATATATTAATTAATCGATTCCCCGCTTTTTAGAGCGATTGCTTATCTTTCCTGCTTGCAGCAGTCGATTATCTGAAGGATAGTCATTTAGGCCGAGCTCCCTTCTCATCTCTCGACCCGTACACATCTCTAGGCTTTCCACAATGCTCAACGAGCTTTGATAGATGAAATCACTCTAAAACGTATTGTCGCTAATCCTGAACATCATTGCATATAAAAGAAAGCGTTTTTGGTCTTCTTTGATCGAATGAAACAACTTTTCATTATGATTTTGAGCAAAATTTGACGAAAAAGTCAGCAAAAGTCAATGATCAAAGATCGAAAACACAAAGATCAAAGATCAAAAACTCGATTCATACAGTGTTTCTCTATTCTGAATAATCAAATCACTAAAAGCGGCTAAATCGTCATTGAGCAGTGTGGAAAGCCTAGAGATGTGTACGGATCGCGAAATGAGAAGGGAGCTCGGCATAAATGACTATCCTTCAGATAATCGACTGCTGCAAGCAGGAAAGATAAGCAATCGCTCTAAAAAGCTGGGAATCGTTTAATTAAAATATTTTCAACATTCATATCCAAAAACCAGATTTTTACAAGGTCTGCCCTCAGAATTGTGATTTTTTCATCTTCATGGATCAAAGTTACTTTTTTTGATCCATGAAGATGAATGGTGAGCTAGCTCTACCATACTTACAGGATCATCAGGAATCACCAAGAGAATCAGTTTGCTGCTTTGAATGCGTTTCAAGCTCTTCTAGAAGCCGAGATATAATTTGGGACCGCGAAATTGCAGCAAGTCTGCAGCCAATACCCGAATTCGCAGCAACCTAAAATTTTTTTTCTGGATAGACCTTGTAGTTCTTTCAATGCTCACGAAGTTTGACGAGTACGAAAAAATCCCTGAAAGAATAATGAATTTTCGAAAAAGTGTTGTTCGGTAGCGTCATCACTATGTAATAACCAGAAAGGCCCGTGAGAGGATCGAATACGTACATACTGTGGGTACATCATGCACTAGTTTCAGCTTGATATCTCAACTGACGCCAAAATTACACCTGAAATAAAAAGTGTATTTTGACTTTCCGGCGCACTGTATACTTCAAGTCAGTGACGAATTTTTAGTAAACTTTAAGTTTTGAAATGGATGAGCGATTCAGATCACAGAGCTATGAAGTATTGAAAAAGAGGAAGTGATGAAACATATTCACAATATGAAAATAAAATTATAAGAAATAAAATTTTAAAAAAAAGAGAACTACATCGGAATTGTATTGGAATTCAAAAGTATAACTTGTTTCGCGTCCTTTCTCTAAACCTTCGCTTAAATTGATAAATATATTGATTGAAATGCCGAAAAAGTTCGAAAGTGAAATATTATCCCACCACGAATTGATGAACTATAATACTGTAGTTCAGAGAACGCGCGATTGATTTTTGGATTCGAATACCAGACTGGGCCGTGATTTTTGCAGATTTCTTTGAAATGCTATATTTCTTAAACTTTTCAGTGCGGGGATCTCCCGCGAATTTGAACGTATAATTCTCAAAGAAATACCTTCCCTTTGAAGGGGCTGACACCTTTGTCAACGGTCTCTTCAACGCTCTACGCAATCTCGTTGTTAGAGAACAGAGCAATAGTGTGTACACTGAAGAGACCGTTGAGAGAGGTCACTCTCCCTTTAAATTCTCTGGTTCGGGAGTGAATTTCTGTTAGCCTGAGAGTGACGAAGTTCCGAGCCGTCGTGGACGGTTAGCCTTGAGCAGAATATTGATCGAATCTTCATCGGCAACAAACCCAATACGAATGCCCTTGAAAGTATTATATTATAAGAAAATATCTAGGACACTTCTTCCGATATTAAGATCTGTCAACTTCATGTAGTTCTTTAAAAAACACGATATATCGGAAGGAGGGTTAAATCTGACATTACATTTTTAAAATAATTTTGACTTAATGTATCACCTAAGTGTTGCTTATTCGTAGTATCTGGCTCTTAAATATCAATTGATCGACGTAGAATCTTTTCAAAGGATGACTTTATTTTATTTGTTCTGTTAGGTGGTGTTACATTTTAAAAACGGGCGCACGCCGTACCCCCCTCTGCCGCGTCTCCGTCGTTACCGCGTGCGCACGTTTTGCAAAATGTAACACCACCTTATAAACAAAATTTAAAAATAAAACATATTAAAAAAAAGTACCTATAGTCTCTGACTCCAACGAGGACCACAAGAGCATCGATGAAAGGGAAGAAAGTGAGTGACAAGGAACATAGATATGGGGATATATTGTAGAGTGGAATGAATATTGGCACATTGATACAGAGTGCAACAGGAAGGTAGACGAAGATGAGAGGAACGATTAACTAAACCAAAATATTGGTTTAGACATTTTAATCTTCGCACAGCCGAGCTAATTTCACTCTCCGCTTTGGCAATATTCTCTCGCAGACAAAGAAAGCGAGAGAGTATGGCCAGAGCGGAGAGTTTCAAATTAACTTCGGTGCTCACTTTAAAGGGGCCGTAACCTCTCTCAATGGCGTCTTCATTGCGCACACTATTTCTCTGTTCTCTAACAACGAGAGAGCGTAGAGCGCTAAAGAAGCCATTGAGAGAGGTTACGCTCCCTTTAAGAGCAACTTTTCACACCTTGTAAGGTCAGAGGCCGCATGCATGAACTCCGGCACACCGTTTGCCGACAAATGTGACGCCACAACTGTAGGAGGAGGCGTTTGCCTAAAATCATCCACCTACGGTTTTGACGTCACGTTTGTCGGCACATTTGTTTGCTGGCGTTCATGCATACTGCCGGTAAATTAATTCCAACCCGGTAAACTTCTAGCCTGGATCCATTCGGTTGGCCAATCTGGAAATATACCGGGTTCCAGGCTGGAAAAAAATACTAGAGCTCGTAGTGCTGTAGACTAGAGGATTTTAAACTTTTTATCTTTATTGTTTATACCTGAACAAGTAGAGTATGAAATAATTGCCGCTGCAGGTTTACATTTTTATCGCTCAGCCTCGGGGTGAGGTTTCTGAAATTTATTGGCTACGAAGGAGCTTCTTGAGCTTCAAGTGGAGCTCTCTGAGCTCCTTTTAT
Source organism: Parapristionchus giblindavisi (assembly GCA_943737045.1). Classification (NCBI taxonomy): domain Eukaryota; kingdom Metazoa; phylum Nematoda; class Chromadorea; order Rhabditida; family Diplogasteridae; genus Parapristionchus; species Parapristionchus giblindavisi. Next base: position 242,301 of record CALSFV010000238.1, read on the forward strand.
AGAAAAAATTTCTCCATGATGTTTTAAGGAACCCAGAAATGTTGTACGAAATTGTTGAACGTAATAATAATTTTAGTACTTGAAGTAGCGAAATATTTTCGTCCCGCAAAACAGAATAATGGAAACGTAAGCTCCCATGATGCAATTAAATCCCAGAGAGACAAGGATATCTTTTCGTCTGAGATCACCAGTATCGAGGTCCTGAAAACGAGAGCTTGTATTTTATTTTAGGTTAATTTATACACATATTATTTATTTATTATTTTAGAGTGATTTCGATTGAGGAGTTTTTTATGATTAATAAAAAGAACTTTATTTTTTAAAGATACACCCTGATTTAAAACTCTCCGCTCTATACACACTCTCTAGCAGGGATGGGCGAACATGATCGGACGAAAAAAATTCGAAAACGAAAAATTTTCGTTTCAAAACCTCGAAAAAAATTCGAAAAATTCGAAAAAAAACGAAAAAAATCCAATTTTACTGTTAAAGAATTTTATAATATTGAAATCGTTGAGCTCGAAAGTCATTCTTTATTGGATGCTTCCAGAAAACTTATTTAGGCAAAAAGTGGAAGAGGAAGAAACAATAAGAAACGTAAATTCGACACTTCATCTCAAACGAAACTCATGAGAGGAATATTGACATTGAGAAAAATCAGAGATTCGAAAGAGGAATGAGAGAGGCTACTACGATTGTCGATCAGGATGGTTTCCGCAGTAGAGAAAAATCTCCCCACTTCCATACTTCCAGGGAGGGAATTTTTTTCACATGAATTTTCCCTGCTAGATGTTCGTGAATTTGGCTTGAAATTATATGGAAAAACAGTCGTCAGCGATTCAGAAAAAGTGAAAATACAGTAAGAACTCGATCATTTCTCGAGTGGAAAACATACAGTATGAAAAAAAGGCATTGAATTACTTTCGAAAATACCTTTTTTTGTAGTTTAACATCTCGTTTATATTTCGTTTTTTTTGAACTCCCAGAATGCAAAAAGAAAAATTTAGTGTAAAACTCGAAAAATTTCCGAGAAAGACGAAAATTTTTCGATCGAACAATTTTTCGTCTGGGCGTCGAAAAAAACGAAAAAAACGAAGACGAAAAATCTTTTTCGCCCATCCCTGCTCTAGCTTTCATTGTCTGTAAGAGATTATTGCCAATGCGGAGAGCAAAATTATCTTGGGGTGTGCCGTTAAACACTAATGAAAATAAGTACTAAAACAGACGTAGTACAACACTCCTAGACGTTCATTCTTCAAGCATTCTGGAGCTGTCTCTTTTATGTAGACATTAGTGAATCGTAATGTTTCTTCATCAGGATTATATCCAAGTAGCACATTCCAGAACCTGAATTTCTTTTTTATTTTTCTATTTAATTTAATTTAACTTAATAGAATTCAATTTAAGTTAATCAAATTTTAATAAGAGTAATTGTAATGCAGTGTTCAAAAGTCACAAAATAAAAGAGAAAAGGGGCGAGAGAGTGTGAAAAACGAGGAGTGCTTGAGAGCACAGTTTATTTCAGCGGTTTTTACGTGAGCGTTAGGAAATTCACATAATTTCGTTACCACTATTAGTGTTGAAATTTTACTCTCCGCATTGACAATACTCTCTCGTTGACAAGGAAAACGAGAGAGTGTAGCCAGAGCGGTGTGTTTCAAATTAGCTTGAGGCGCGGATTTAATGTACTTGCCATACGTTCAGTTGAATAAACACAGCAACTGCGATTAAAACGAGATACTGCCGTTTTTCAAAGCGACACAGTAATGAAGGGCTGGAAAAATCAATTAGTAGTTGTACATATATGAGCAAACGGTTACTGTATGAGGGCGATGTATCGATAAATGAAGAGTATTGCGAGGAGCACCATCAATTGTGAGAAAGTTCCTGCCCAAAAGGCAACTGCGACCTGGTATATTGATTTATCAGTAGATTTTATTGAAAAAACAATACAAACAAGTAAAAAGTGACTAATTATTTACAAATGTCACTATGTTTCCGATACTCGGCGAATAGGCCGAAGGGAGAGTGACCTCTCTCAATGGCCTCTTCATTGCGCACACTATTTCTCTGTTCTCTAACAACGAGAGAGCGAAAAAATAATAGCGAACTTTTGACTTGAAGAATCCATCGGCCACCATGAAAATGGAATTTCCGTATACTCCAATAACCTAAAATTTCAGTTCAGCTCGGTGTATAGGTTGGTGTTAATTTCATATTTCAGATAATCCATATTCGTAATTAAAAATTGTTTATTCTTGAGATTCAAGTACTAACCTCCTGCCAAAAATGGAAGCTACTCAAAGAATTTGGAAAATGTAGCTTCTCATTTTTTTGAGCAATGAGATAATAATTACCGGATTTGTAAGTAAATGCATGGAAGGAATGTATATATCATTGATAGCGAATATCAGCAACAAATATTTGTACGATCCCATCGTCTTTTTCGAGGCACTTTTGATGACATACAGAAGGAGCACATTTATACATATTGACACGGCTGAAAACAAACATTATTCAAGTGAAGTTTATCTGGAACCTTGCGCTCTGTTCACACTCTCTCGTAGTTACAGAAAATGAGTACAATATACATTACTCAAATAATATTGCAAGCTAATTTTCTCATGGACTCTGACTTTTCGCTCTGACCACTGTGCCTCGTCGTCAGAGAAAATGAAAGAGCCAGAGTGGGAAGTGGCATATTAATTTTGAGAAAATTGTGTGTACCTCCGTTAACTGTTCCAAAAATTTCGAAATTTTTGAGTGAAAATATTGAAGTCATCCCTGAAACAATTCGATGACACTAGATAAGACGTCTACAGCTTGAAAGAATTCTGAAAATGTTTTTTTTCCATTTAAGCATAGTTCTAACCACTCGATTTTGCTCATGAGTAAGAGGGAGAGTGAGAGAGAGATGGAGGGGAGAGTAGGGGGAGGAGGGACAGTGAATCGCTTGTAATAAAAGGGAGATATTCGAGTAAAGCAATAAAGTGCATTAATTTTGCGGAAAACATGTTTACGGTTGTTCTTGAAGAGTGAAAATAAATTTGTGTGATAGATGAGAAAGATCAGCAAAAGAGAATGGATGCATACGGATTCGAACCTTTGCAATTTGAGAAGATTTTGATTTTTAGGTTCTGAATTTTACCACTGAGCCATGAGTTTATTAATTATTTTTGTATAATTTTGTTTAGGAATTGGGGTATATCGATATGCAAAAAGATTTGAGGAGATTGGACGATTTTAAAGAGTTTTTTAGGGAAAAGTTGAAAAGTCTGCTGGACAAACGAACAAACAAACAAACAAACAAATAAACAGACACACGTGGCTTATCATTTTATAGAATAAAGTAATGAAATGTAAGTCAAATTGAATAGCAAACGGAGTAGTGTTATTCGTCTCCTCTGTTTAGTTTGTTAACGAGCTGACTAATGTAAGGATATACTATAGTGATGAGTTTCAAATAGTATCTTGGAATCATTTAAGCACCAAAGATAATTTGAACCACTTGAATCTGGGTCGCCCATGTGATAAAATGACGTGCGTTCAATTAGAATCGTATATCTAAAGTGTTTTGGCTGATAAGCGATGAATCATTAAGTAAAGTAGAAACTTTTTGATTGTCAAGATTATGTTTTTAAAATTTCATTTTTGCAATGCTTTTATTATGACATAAATCTAAAACATTGTCAGAGATTGTATGATAATGCTAGTTAACGAAATAATAAAAAAAATGTTCTAAACTTTATTGAGTAGACTTGCAAGTCTACACTTCAAGTGCGAATGTTAACTAGTAGTTTTGAAATACCAGAGTAAGTACGTGGGCAATCTCATCAGAGTGGTTGATCCTTGATCTTGATATGGTTCTTCGATCTCTAATCTCCGATTATTCATTACGCTATCGATTGTAATAAGCCCATGTTGTATAATAATTAGTCGAAATTTTAATAGTCTTGCACTTGTGATAATGATTCTTTTGGAGAAATCTAACCTATTTCTATTGCCCTGTCAATTTACTACCTTGTAATCTGTATTACTCCCTTCTTGCTTTCACTAAGCCATTTCTTTCCCTGTCTCTCACTTATGTTCAATCATATATGTACATATTGTGAGGAAATATTTTATTCTGTCGATTCTTTGCATAATTTTGCATAATAATTTATGATGCTCCATTATTCTTGGTAAGATATTCTCGGAGTTTTTTAGCCATGCTGAAATTAATGATAATGAGTATTCGAGTTCTTGCGACTGACTGTGGTTTATGTTATGATTGTAATAGGATATTGAAAATTTATTAAAAGAATGGGAGAAAGAAGCGAGAGAGTGTGTTCAATGAGGAGACTTTTCTCTACTTTTCGTTACTTTTGAATAGATAATCATAGCGACTGCCGAAGCATATCACTGTAATTATTAGTCGATCTCTACATTAAACTTATTATTGTTTATTTCTTTTATTTTAAAATTTTTAAACAATTGCCAACCTGCCAAAGACGTAATCGTTTAAGTGCGTCATCATTATTTTTTTTTTGCGAACAGCTGAAATTCCTGTCTTCATCATTTCCCAGTAAATCGATGTACAGAGACCGTATCAATGAACGTTGACAAATCGTACGCCGGCAAACGTCACTAGCGTAGGGTGGATCTCTGGGGACCTGCGCTTGTGACGTCACATTTGTCGGCAAACGATCAACGCTCATGGATACGGCCTCAGAGGAAAAAGTTTAATAAAGAGTGATCTTTCTCTAAATCTCTCGAATGCACAATTGTCTCTAACGGTGTGAACTTTTTGTAATATTTTGTAATGTTTTAATTTTTTGTTGACAAAAGCAGAAAAATAGTGCTACGATTGTGTGTTAATAGTTTAAAACCGTACAAATTATAATATAAATAGATCATAGCTAAAAATGCAAATGTAATATTAGATATTAGTGAATCAATACTAGTTATTGGTAGAGGCGAGATTCACTGTTTCATCCATTAGGTTCTAGATAGTGAACCTCCTCTACCCAATGGGGTTAGCCATCTTCAGTAGAACCCCTTTTGAGTTAGATTACAAAATGGTTTATTAGAAGTTCAGCATCATAATTCACGTACCATTCCACTCATCTGGAATCTTCGCAATCATATTCGATTTTTCGTTCAATGTCGTTGTCTTGTTGCTCAGCACGCTGTCCCATCTGTTCCATATTCTTTCAAAATGATGGCCCAGCGGTGCCGCCGTGCCGCCGAACTAAACCAAAGGATGATGTGAAAATATTCTTCAATTTATTATATATAATTACAAGAGTGAGTGTACAATAGCCTTGAAAGGGCTGACACCTTTGTCAACGGTCTCTTCAACGGTCTACGCTCTCTCGTTGTTAGAGAACAGAGAAATAGTGTGCGCAGTGAAGAGGCCATTGAGAGAGGTTACGCTCCTTTTAAATAGAATTGTCAGTAAACTTGGTATTTTTGCTTGTGAAGCATGGCAATTATACAGGGTCTTCAAGAATTACAAAGACTCACTTTCTGGAATTTTGCTGAGCCTGGTTATTTTGCTGAGCCTACATATTAAAAACCCCATTTTTAGTAACTTTTGTTTCATTTAGTTTTGTTTCATTTTTATTGCTATTTATTATAATGACAAGCCTCATCCGATTTGATTCGCTGTACCAGCAGGGAATGCATAACATGGACATTGTTCGCCGGCGCAAGATGAAAGGAGCTTATTTCCTTTTTTTTCATGAAACGGTTCTTATTCTTTTTCTTATTATTTATTCCATCATAATCTGCATAACTAGAAAATATTTTTTTCGTGAACAAACTGTGAATCATTTGATGCAAATTCAGCTTATTGATCGCTATAATCAGGAATGAATTGTGCAGGCAAAGGCGCGAAAATTTGGAATTAGGATAGCTCGGTAATAGATTTTGAAACCGCGACGTTGCGCGACAGCGCTAGCGCGCTTTTACCACTACTTCAAATGATAGATGAATGGACATGCTAATTTCTTGCATATCGCTTATCCCTTGCATAGCATGTTATAAATGTATTTGCATAGACACTCAAGGATTTTTAAACTGGAAAAGGTAACTGTTAGATTCTTTTATTATTTGGCCTACCTTTACATGTGAATATTTAACGAAAGAAATGCGTAATACCTCTTTGTCGAAATACTTGATGTTCTTCTGCAAGTTGTCAACCTCGTTCTGGAACAGTGACATCTTTTCTTATAATTAGCACATTACATTAAATTTCGATCAGGGACCTTTCCCAATATTTTTTAAACTTTAAAAAAGTTTGTCCCAGGTACGTATTACGTGACATCACTGACAACCGTTGGCAGAAGAAAGAAGTGTTCTTCGAGCTTTGAGATTTTAGGTCCCAATGAAAATAAAATAAATACGAGGTCCAAATATTGAAAAGATATTTTCGCATCAATCTAATATTTCGTAACGACCTACCTTGAGATCACATTTATCGCTCCAAGTGCTTAGTTCATCCACAATTTCAGCGGTTGTGAAATCGAGATCGATTTCCTGAAATAAGGCGAAAATAAAAATGAATCTGGTTATAAATTAAATTTCGTATAAGTCTTAGAAAGAAGAGTTTAGAAGATAGTAATATCGCGTGGACGTATGCACTGAACCTCAAGCTGCTCTTCTTTTTCCTGAAAATATTTTTTAATTTTTTTTCCGACAGACCCTTGCTCCGTTTTCAACCTTTACGTTTTATACATAGTGTTCGCACCTTGCACGGTGTATTCACATTTATAATTTTTGCTTTGTTGATGAATTTGGTGAATTCTCTAGCTATATTTGTCTTGTACCTGAAATCATCGACAAATTTTTAGAAAACATTTTAAAATGTATAATTTATGTTAAACAAACAGACTCATTTATTAAATCATCAAAGAGCCAAATTAAAATGTCTGAGTTCTTGTCACGTATGAGACTGTTGAATTCTGCAATAATATTAATGTCAATATTAATATAACAATAATATTTTTTAATAATGTACTATTAAAAATACACCTTCAAGAAGTTGAAGTTTATGAAGTATTGTGTAGTTCTTGTTTATTGATATAGATCCAATCATTTCTGAGATGGTCACGATTTCGTTACTTTCGCTATGCAAACTACTAAGCAAGTGCTGAAAAATAAAAACGTCTAAAGTCTTTCTCCCAATCTAATTTTATACTTCGTAGTCTGGAGTTTCTCATACAACGAACTGGCCTGAGCTGAGAGTTAAATACACATCCCGAGCGCATTTGGCTCTACGCTCCGGCAACGCTCTCTCGTAGACAAAGAAAGTGGTATAGAGCGGAGAGTAAAAATAGCTTGGATGTGCCTTTAAATGCACACCCTGAGCTAATTTCACTTTACGACAACGATTTCTCGCTCTTAATTAACCGATATCTTTGACAGAGCGGAGGGTTTGAAATTATCTCGGGATGTGCGTATGAATGGATGTAAATTTTTTCGAATTATTATTCGAAACTATCTTATATCTATTACAGTAACATGATTTAATGTTTCTTATTTAAAAAAAAAGTCGTTACTATTATATTAATCATGGATTTACCTCCATGAGGACATTGACGATGGCAGCTTCGTTGAGGACCTGTTAGTATATTATTATATTAACATAATAAAGTTATTATTATTATTATTATTATTATTATTATTACTATTATTATTATTAATGGAAATGTTCATGTCGTTCTCTATTTCTGATTAAAAGAGATTCGTAGTTACCTTTATTCCGCTATTGTTCACCATTTCGAAGATAGTGGGACTGGTAGTTTCAATTGATCCAATGCCAAGTAAATCCCCCAACTGAAATGCTTTTTTTAAATATCACAGTGCTACAGTTTTCTTCATTTATGAAACTTGCTACTCATTTTTGCTCTCGTTATCACAGCAAGTGTTTCAAATTCTCGTAGATTGGTGCAGAGTTCCAAATATTACGTGGTTTACGATAGCTTACTCGATAGGACCCTCCTACGGCTGCGAAAGATCCAGCAACAAGAAGAATATTTAACCAAATATACGCCTTGCTCATCGATCGATAATATATGAAAAAATGCACATTCATAAGAGGATTATTGCAGGGAAGAAGGGAAATGACAGGCTATCGACGGCTACGTTTATTTTAAGGTGCTTTTTTCAGACGTCAACGATTACCAGAAAAAAAGTAATCATTTTCGTTTTAAAGGGTGCGTAACCTCACTTAACGAAATGCTCTCTCATTGTTAGAGAACAGAGAAATAGTGTGCGGAATGAAGAGACCATTGAGTGAGGTAATGCTCACTTTAGGAAAAATTAGAGCGATACCATTCCATTGAATACCAAGTGACGATATTTATGTATTTGAATTTGTCATGAACTCAAGAATGAAGAATCGAGAGTGAAATCGAAATAAAAATCCAGATGGGTGATGAACATTGTCATCATTTTAATATCACAAAATTCACTTTATTTTGGAACACGCTTACAGAAGAAGGTTATAATGTATCGGTAGATGCAGTAGCAATGCTTGGGTGAAGATAGTAGTTGACGGGACGGGATGGGTAGGCCCCATTACGAAGTCTGACTTCCTGTGTCTGCTAATAATTTTGCGGCGCATGGTTCGCGCTCGAAACATTTTATTTTTTTCAAATATAACCATTAATCGTATCACTCGTGGGTTTGTTTTATTTTTATTGCTTTTTAGGTTAATGTCGAACCTTCATCCGATGCGTAGCTCATAATGAAAACGAGATTAACAAGATTAGTATTATATAAGAGGCAGGAAACCTACCGCTGTTATCAAGAAGAACATGGTCAAGGAGTGGATGAAAAGGAATCCTCAGACGAGCATGATAAAAATACCCAAGGTGACAGGGATATTTGTTGGATCAAAATTGGAAATTGGACATCTCTACGTGCTGTGATAGTTACGTGCCCCACCCTTCTGAAGGCCATCATAAAGGCAAAATAAGGGCGAATCAAGAAGCAATTGTTGATTGTGAAATTTTTTTATTATTGTTGACTAAATATTATCAACTGGAGTTGATTGATGTACTACACTTGAAATAAGAGCGATATATCTGTTTTTTGAACTTGGCACTTGAGAAAACGTTACCGAAACTTCCTTCACTTTCCCCATTCCCAATGCATTTTAAATTAAAATGTAGAACTTGGTGTATTAGTCGGCAAAAAAGAATTTGTGCTTATTTTCATTGATGCGAAAACAATGTTTCAAAAACATACTTTAAGCTGTCAAGTTCAACAGAAAAAAACTGTCTCAACAATAAAATCGATGTCAGTGATGAAAAATTGTTTTCATTCAGTGTATTGTTTTCCTGACGATTTGTAAATTTTTTCAAAAGATAATATATTCAAGTGTATTCAATACGTCTTCGTTTTCATTATACATATGCATTATAACAAAAGCTTTCTTTTAAATTCAAATCAAGTATACATTATAAAAGAAATAGTTTATTCTGTAGATTCTTTACATCTCATAATTTATGATTCTCCTTTATTCACAGCAAGATAGTCTCGGAGTTTTTCAACAGTGCTGAAATTGATGAAAATGAGAATTCGTGTTCTTGCGATTGATTGTCAGTTATGTAAAGTGATGTTGAAAATTTAAGAAAAGAAGAGAAAAAAATGCGAGATGTGTACGGTGAAGAGAATGTTCCTTGTTTACTTTTGAACAGTTAATCTACTCACAATAAACATAAGTCGATCTGAAATTATTTTAAAAATTCGTCCACCTGTCAAAGACGTAGTCATATAACTTAATCATAAGTATTCTTTCTTTGCCATCATCTGAAATTCCTGGCGTCATTATTGCCCTACGGCACAAGCAATCTGTCGAAGTTCATGAAGAAAAAATTCAATAAAAAAATGCGAAATTTGTTTCGAGGTTTGAGGTGAATTTTGCTCTAGATATTTCGAAAGCGCGTGCTCTCTTGTCACCTCTAACAATTTTCGATCGAAAGTTCAGTAAAAAACAAAGATCGCAAAAATGTTGTGAGGAAAAAGTATACGACGAGAAGGTCTCAGAATTTGATCCTCTTCCATACTTTTCATTAGGCTTTTACTTACATGGCTATTGGAACTGTTCTTTCACCGACATTTTCACTGAACTTTGGCAGATTGCACTGAATGACTTTCAGAGGAATCCGCAACCTGTGTTTGAGACTATCCTTACAATGGCGAAAATTCGGTCAACGATATTTTACAGTGTGATAGAGAAATAGAACGATACTCTCCTTTTACAGATCGATTCCAAAATTTGAAAAAAAGCTAAAGCGACGTACACTTTATCACGCATCTCGCCTAAGAATTGACCGATTACACTTTTGAGTTGACCCCTACTTTTCTCCACTGTCTTCGATAGGCATCACTAATCCAGAGTAGTAAGGATGGTAGATCACGCACCTCTCCACTCTGGTATTTTGAAAGTTAAAGTCTACTTAAACTCCGCACTTTAAGTAGACTTTAAGTAAACTTAAAGTAAAACGCAAGTCTACTTAAAGTGGTGTGGTATACTGTAATGCATTTCGTCAAATGTTCTTTCACTTTAAGTTTACTTAAAGTCTACTTAAAGTCTGTGACGTAATTTAAGTAGACTTTAAAGGACTCCCGCGAATATTTTCGTGAACAAACTGTGCAGACAGAATCATAGCAAAAGTTATTCTACATACCGTACACTATTTATTTTATGATGATTCAGCTTATTGATCGCTAGAAACATGAATGAACCATCAGGCCCCGTGCAGGGAAAGGCGCGCTTTTTGAAAATAGGAAAGTTCGGCAATAGGATTCGAACCCGCGACCATGCGCTTTCCAGTCAGAAGTTTTACCACTACGCTAAGGGAACGATAAGTAGTCTCCCTATCTTCTTGCATATCACTACACCCTTGCATAAGCGAGGTGTAGGAAATTTGCATGATCATTCGCGGGTCTCCACCTTTAAGTTTCAAAATACCAGAGCAGGAGCTCACGTCAAAGTCCGTCGTTGAGGCTCGTTCCGATGCGATTTTCTCGGTTCACAGTAGAGCTATGAAAAAGTTTCCAACAGATGAAATGTGTATTTTCTCGAGTACTTTCAGATAAAAACGTGAAAATTCAACTTTTTAATTTTTCGCACCCTAAAAAATTGATTGCGTTTCATAGTCCCGGGAAAATTTTTTTATAGTCTCAATCGATAGAGCTCGTTCACAGCTTTCATGTAAGCCCTTGGGAGACGATTTTCATGGGGATTTGGCTGAATTACGTCCAAAAAACTGCATTTGAATGCTGGTAGATCACTAATAATCGCTTTGATCTACTCACCATAATCGGCACCTTGATAGGATGGTCCTGTAACGTACAGGAGAATGGGCTGATGATCATTTTGACGTCGAGTCGCTCGCTCATGTTCGTTTTGCTCTCGCTGTAGCCAAACCAGCGAAAGGAGTCCCTTCTGATGGTTCCTGGTATTGATTGACCGATGAATACTTAAGATATATTCCCGTTATAGCTATCTGGTTCTCTGGCCAAGTTATCTACATAAGTTTCTCGAAGAATTCCAGAGCAAAATCAATACCAGGAACCATTAGAAATGACTCCTTTCGCTGGCTTGGCTGCAGCGAGAGCAAAACGAACATGAGCGAGCGACTCGACGTCAAAATGATCCTCAGCCCATTCTCCCGTATGCTACAGGACCATCTTATCAAGGTGCCGACAATGGCGATTAGATCAAAGCGATTATTAGTGATCTACCAGCATTCAAATGCAGTTTTTTGGACGTAATTCAGCCAAATCCGCATGAAAATCGTCTCCCAAGAGCTTAAATGAAAGCTGTGAACGAGCTCTATCGAGTGACACTATAAAAAAATCTTTCCCGGGATTATGAAACGCGATCATTTTCTTAGGGTGCGAAAAATTCAAAAGTTGAATTTTCACATTTTTATCTAAAAGTACTCGAGAAAATACAAATTTCATGTGTTGGAAGCTTTTTCATAGCTCTACTGTGAACCGAAAAAATCGCATCGGAACGAGCCTCAACGACGGACTTTGACGTGAGCTCCTGGAGAGGTGCGTGATCTACCATCCTTACTACTCTGGATTAGTGATGTCCTACCCAATGCCTATCGAAAACGGTGGAGAAAAGTAGGGGTCAACACAAAAGTGCGTAGTAAATCTGTGGATTTCGGTCAATTCTTACGCGAGATGCGTGTTATAAAGCCATCTGGCATTTCCGCAATTCTTTCCGATTTTTCTTTCAATGTCAATGAATGAGTTCTTAGCAGATCCATCCATTCAACAACAATTGTTTCAAAGCATCCGGCCACATAATTCACTTCGCGATTCATCTATAATTACTTGCATGATAATGAATCATTTTGTTCCTCTTATCTCAAAGGAGACGTTCTAGTATGCAATAGAGTAAAGAAATAAGCATACGCTTCTCTGGTTACTTATTCTTATTTCCTTTTAAGTGCAAATTTACCTTTGTTTCAATTGCTTCAACACTCTTCCGCAAGTATATAGCAGTGTCCTGAAACAGTTAATCTTTTCCATATACAGTGCAAGTATGATATTGGCTCTGGTCAGATGCGCACATTGCCCACAGAAGCCACAACGCGCCTTTTCGGTGTGCTGCGGTATCCCAGAGGCGCACAAACCCATTTTGAACTTTCGTGGTAGGAGAATTCCGAGAAATCATCAGTCAAAATTTTGTAATTGGTATGTCACACCGGAGGTCCCTTTTAGTTAATGTAATTGACCCGCGAAGTTATTGTTGTAGTATCGTTCTTACCTCAACATTAAGAGACCAGCGCTCACTCCACATCTTCAATTCGTGTTCAATCTCAGGGGTTGTGAAATTGGATAAATCCATTACCTAAAATGAATTTAAAATTATAAAATTGTTAATACCATTAGTGTGACAAAATGGGTATACTAATAGATTGAAAATTGTTATTGAGAATTATATACAACCTCAAGCTCGTTCAATGATTCCTGAAATTATACAACTTTTTGGTTGTAATATAATTTTTCCTTGTAACAAGGGGATGCTTCCAACTTGTCCTGGCTATATGAGATAGCATTAGCATGAGAAGCATCAGTTTTCGACGCTTATTACGAATCCGCTTTCAAACATTGCTCAATCGGGCTGGGCCTCAAGAAAAACGATATTGAAATTCGACTAGTTGATTCGAACATTCACATCTTTTCTTCCTTATCTCCTAAACCACACCATCAGTTGTTCGGATAGTTGATAGATGAGCTAATGAACTCATTAGGATGGTTTGTGTAGTAAACCACACGAATTTGCGAATCAACTAGCCGAATTTCAATATCGATTTCTCGAAGCTCAGCTCGATTGGGCAACGTTTGAAAGCGCATTCGTAATCAGTATCGAAAACTGATCCTACTCATGATATTGTCATCTTATATGGCCAGGACAAGTCTAGCGCATCCCCTTGTAAGAACTGCGTACCCCGTAGTTCGGGCTAAATTGGATCATCATTGAAACTGTGTGCTTGAAGTCCGAGAGCTCACGCGATATCTCATAATTGTAACTGTAATATTCAGGGAATTTTTTAGTTGTGCTTTTTTTCAAAAAAAGAAAATCAATGAAATTCAAACACACTGAGATATTAGGTTCCCGTAGATAAGCTTCATTAGGGGCGAATTGATATTACGAAACGTTCTATCGAATTCTGGAGTTATATAAATATTATTTTTATTATCACTGATTTTTATCATACATAATTGTTATTATTATTATACATAAATATGACTGTTATTAAAAACAGGAAAAAAATTATTCTACCTTTCTTTAACAGTTCCTCTTTCTGGTACATTGTGTAGTTCTTCTCAATAACGATGGATCCAATCTTCTCAGCCATGTACGATATATTCCGATATATATCGTAACGGAAATGACAAATATGCTGTAAATGTTCAACTGTAATCGTTGAATAATATCGATATTTAAATTAAGATTTTTTAATATAAACAATATATGCACCTTCTCAAGGACGTCATTTATCAAGGAGTCGTTGTCAGCCTTAATTGACATTGAGTCAAAATTTAAACCTCAATAGAAATGAATTCATACCTTCGTTCTGAGCTTGTCAATTATCTCGTAAATAGATCGATTCGAGTGTACGGATTCGTTCAGTTCACTGCTCGCCTGATGCATTTTAGTTCTCATAGAACTTAGTTCGGTAGCGAAAAATATCTGTGAAATTTCTAGTGTGCGGAATCTGGAGTGCCGTAAAGTTTTGTGAAGCGAAGGAAGATGAACTTAGGTTTTTTGGTTAAAAAAATTTTTTTTTCGAAAAGATCCTTGACTTACATAAAAATCCTTGACTTACATAAAAAGAGTGTGCTCCTGAAGTAAGGAAGATGAGTAGAATAGCAAGAGGGACATTTATAAGAAGCGAAATCATTCCAATCGATTTCTTCATCGGTACCTGGTCGAAACAAAAAAAATATATTTATATTTTTATATTTGCTTTTTTTTTTAATATTTATTTATATTTGCAACCAATCACAGTATTCTGGTCCAAGCCATTTTTCTTCGAAAGCAAGACAAAGGAGAGACCATTGTATTCGAGAGAGTTTGTATGTTGAGCGGTCGTTCTTGCTTTGAAAGTCATGAGAACGCTGTGCAATATATGTTATGTTCACAACTTGCGAAAAGAAAAGAAATGGAGAAAAAAGAGAGGTTGGGTGAAACGACGAGAGTTTTCTCCGATTTTTTACTTTTCACAACTTTTAAACAGAACATAAAGATACTATTATCAAAATATATTGTAATAAGAATATGTTGGATGATAATAACGCGCCTTTTAACCACTTTATCATGACGTAAGATGAAGTCATCGATTACTCAAACATATCTTTTCGCTGTTCGTACTGATTCATTTAAAATAAAATCAAGAAAAAACACAATTAAATATCAAGTGAATCATGTTTTTTGGTGGAATTTACTAGACAATGTCATTATAATAATGTGGTCGCGTATGCTAGAATCCCCTTACTATTATCAGACATCCGGACACTTAATTTTAGTCAAAATGTGGTACATTTTCAGGAAACCCGCTCGTGCTGCGTAGTGTTTTATCATCTCGAGATAATATAATAATAAAATTAATAAAACTTTTTATCTAATTTTCCTGTAGCCGTTTTTCAAGGGACCGGGAAACGAAAAACAAGTTGATCTCATATAAAAGAGCTTGAAATTCTGTTTCGAAATTAATAAATCTTATATGCGCTAGCAATGAGAACTGGGAGTCCATACTTGGGTGTTAGGAGTGCCCCCGGCCCTTATTACACAAAACGGCTGAAATTTCCTGTTTGTGCCCTCAGGCTATTAGATAAAATAATTTTTAAAAAAAATTTTAAAAATCATAATTTCTCAAATTGTTGAGATGAAGTCTAAATATCATCTGCGATGCGTCTAGAGTACACAGTGCTTGCTAATTCACTATTCGCATCGAATGTGCGTTGATTCCTAAACCACTTTTTTGACTCCAAATTTTGGTTTTTTCGGACTTGTTGTTTTAATGAGTGCCCAAAATTTTCGACCAGGTATTGTAGCCTAAGCAATTCTGCATTGATTTAACTTAAAACTGGGTTCTTCCCGATCGACCATTTTTTCGAATTTTTTGCTCGAACTTCCGTCATCGATGGTTTTCCCGAACAAATGCTGTATTTTCCAAACGATTGGTGCGGAATTGTGGTCTGCTCAAAGTTTAGAGGTGAGTCGAGTAAAATGACACAAGTAGCCCATCACTTGGATCAACTTGAAAATGTCGATTTTCATGACCCAGGGGTCATGGTCCGAAAATTTTAAAATTTCTCAAGTTTGAAATGTTGTCATTTATGTGGCTTATTGTGAAGTACTAATGATGTGAATAATATTCAGCCAATGCTCAAAGGCTGATCTCTCATTTCAACCATTTTTTTGAAAATTTTCATTCTGAATGTGTGCGAAAAATCAGAGTTGTGTTTGAATCAGTTTCCAACTTGCTTTCTGTAACATTCTGTCATAGTACTATGCAATGTACATAATCAATATGAAAATCGTTCATTTTCGAAAATTCAAAAAATTCAATTTGAGTGCCTACTTTCATGACAAATTTCTATAATATTGCAGTTTTTCGACTCGAATGCTGCGACAATGAGCAAATAATAATAATATTAATATACTTTATGCGGTGCGAAAGTAAAGTATAATTTCTGATGAAATATTTGATAGGTAGTGGAGTACACATAAATACGATGGTAGCAAAGATGAAAATTACAAATAAAAAGAAATTCCTACAACGATGGTAATGAAGCGATGGATTTTCGGAAAGATTTTACAGAAGGACATATTATAATATTATTATTAAGCTGATTCCAAGAGTTGACTACACGATTAGAAATGAAATTGGCAAAGCGAGTGGATTTAAAAATATGTTTTCTATAAATGAAATTGTTTCCACGAGAATGTCTTGTATTAAGGGAGGGTAGGAAGAAGAGGGGATTGTCGAGCTCGATGAGTCCGTGTGTCACTTTGTAGGCAAAGCACAAGTCTGCAAGAGCACGTCGATTCTGAAGAGGCTCTAAATTCAGATAAATTAATCGATTAGAATAAGATGTATAAGGAAGTTTGCACTTGGCAAAAATACAACGAGTATACACTTTTTGAACATTTTCAATGACTTTTATCAGCTGTTCCTCATGGGGAGACCAAAGTTCAGAACAATTTTCGAGAATGGGACGGACGTAGGTCATAAACAGGCGAGAGTATTGTTTAGGACTATTGGAGTGGAAAATGCGATAAATATAAGAGCATCTGGATTTCGCTCTGGCGACAATATTACGAATGTGAACCGCGAAAGATAAACGATTGCAATAAGTAATACCTAGGTCAGTGAATTTTTTAACAACGGGAAGGCGAGTATGATCGATTGAAAAGTCAATGTTTGGATGATTTTTACCTATTTTCAGAGGGATCATTAAAAGTGTAAAGTTTCACGTCATCTGCATACATTGTGCAATGTACGTTCTTAGGTAGAATACGAGGTAGATCAGAGATATAAAGAGAGAACAATAGAGGACCAAGACAGCTACCCTGAGGAACCCCGGAAGAAGCCTTGAATGGAGTGGAAACAGCGTCACCTACCACAACGGATTGAGATCTATTAGACAGGAAAGAGCGTACAAAGTTTAGTAGTGAACCTTTAATTCCTAAGCAAGCACATTTGTGTAAGAGCAAATTGATAGGGATTGAATCAAAGGCGCGAGAAAAATCGATAAATGCAACTGAGATGTATTTATTTTGATCTAGAGCTGGAAGCCAATGCGAAAATGAAGAAATAAGTTCAGAATTACACGATCTGAACGTACGATACCCATGTTGTTGTGGACAATTTAGATTATTACTATCAAGGTAGCTAGATAAGGCTGAAACTATTATACGTTCGAATACTTTAGATGAGGAGCAGGTAAGAGAAATGGGTCTATATGAGCTGGCCAAATTCTTAGGTCCTTTACGCTTGTAAACAGCCTTAACATTAGCAGTTTGCCATTGAGATGGTGATGAACCGTATAAGAGGAATCGATTGTACAGAATAGTAAGAGGCAGAAAAGAAAAAAATGATAATGACGATGTGACGTTTCATGATGAGTAAACGTAGTAGAACTGGAATCCCGGCATTCGGCTCACTTTTGAAAAATCGATTTCCATGACCCCGGGGTCATGGTAAAAAATATGAATTTCGAAAATCAGCGATTTTCATATTGATTATGTACATTGCATAGTACTATGACAGAATGTTACAGAAAGCAAGTTGGAAACTGATTCAAACACAACTCTGATTTTTCGCACACATTCAGAATGAAAATTTTCAAAAAAAATGGTTGAAATGAGAGATCAGCCATTGAGCATTATGCATTGAGCATTGAGCTGAATATTATTCACATCATTAGTACTTTACAATAAGCCACATAAATGAAAACATTTCAAACTTGAGAAAATTTGAAATTTTCAGACCTTGACCCCTGGTGATGAAAATCGAAATTTTCAAATTGATCCAAGTGATGGGCTTCTTGTGCCATTTTACTCGTCTCACCTTTAAACTTTAAGTGGACACAATTTCGCACCAATCGTTTGGAAAATACAGCATTCAAAAAAATCGACAAAATGGTCGATCGGGAAGAACCCAGTTTTAAGTTAAATCAATGCAAAATTGCTTAGGCTACAATACCTGGTCGAAAATTTTGGGCACTCATTAAAACAACAAGTCCGAAAAAACCAAAATTTGGAGTCAAAAAAGTGGTTTAGGAATCAACGCACATTCGATGCGAATAGTGAATTAGCAAGCACTGTGTACTCTAGACGCATCGCAGATGATATTTAGACTTCATCTCAACAATTTGAGAAATTATGATTTTTTAAATTTTTTTTAAAAATTATTTTATCTAATAGCCTGAGGGCACAAACAGGAAATTTCAGCCGTTTTGTGTAATAAGGGCCGGGGGCACTCCTAACACCCAAGTATGGACTCCCAGTTCTCATTGCTAGCGCACGTGTCCGGGGATGAACATGATCGAGTCTTAGGTAACAGGCCTCTTAATGCGGGGTTACATTTGCGAGACGCATACGTGTCCCTCAACTTCAAGTTTGGAGTGTGTTGGGTCTCGAGTGGAAAACTATGTTAACAATTGGAATAAGTTACCGTAACTATCGATCAATAATAGTTCACTACCGAAACTTTTTACAGCAATTTTATGACCCATCTGGGTTCTACAATCGAGACCCAGCACACCTCAAACTTGAAGTTGACGGGCAGGTATCCGTCTCGCAAATGTCACCACATAAACGAACATCATAATGCATGATAACAATCGTATAAAGTCATCAAAAAGAAATAATTTCACAATGAACAATTTAAATGTGAGGAAGAGAACTCGTGAAGCTAAATTCTCATGAAATGTTTTGGTCAATGGTATGAATTCAAATTCTTCCATGAATGATCGTGAAGAATCCTTATTCTTAGCCTTTCTTCATCGATTCTATGGATATGTTTACTTTTGAAGAACGTTATTTTTTCCTGTATTATTATCCATCATTCAATATCTTTACTATGTCAAGAATAACGAATATATTTTTATTGTAAGTACTATCATTTATAATAATGCAATACAATGCAATGACCTCTATCAACACGGAGGATGGAAGGGCTGCCACTAAATGAATGATGTACGTACAGAGATTCCACATTTAGAACTGAATCCAAGCTGCCTCGGTGACTCCAATGGCCGATATGCCCAGGTACTGAATTCGCTGAAAATTGCCATTTTTCGAAAATTGTTCACTATAACGATGTTTGTGATCCAATATGGATCAAAATTGGACAACTATATCACAGTACCATCTATACAAAACTTAAAAAATGAAGAGAAACGGTTGACTGCGAAAAAAGTTATGGCTGAAAAAAAACAAAATATGATAGAATAGTAAGCATGTCCCACACAAGATGCTTATTCATCTTGAATAAGTCTTCTTTCATATTCTTACTTCAGAAGCAGCCACAATTGATCGCGTTTTCTTGCACAGAGAACGTACTTCATCCATCCTGTGAATTGAGAACGACAGAGATTTGAAGTGGTTCGGTTTCTGAGCGTTGAACAGAGAGAACATTGGAGAACAGAGAGAATTCAAAATATGTATATAGCATACGGTGGTAGCATTACAGTATACGGATGAAATTCAGTAAATTGTGTAGCACTATCCAGTGTCAACCGATATTTTTCGTTTCTGTGAGTATCGTGTTGATCAGTAATTCACATGCATGATAACAAAAGCTGTTACTTTATTCAAGTATAGTATACATTGTATAAGAAATATGTGATTCTGTCGATCCTTTGCATCGTTTCTCATAATTTATGTTTTTTTTTTTTTTTTTTTTTTTTTTTTTTCATTATGATCAGATAGATAGGCTCGGAGTTTATTGATCATGCTGAAATTAGTGATAATAACTATTCGAGTTCTTGCGACTGATTGTGAGTTATATAATTTGATATTCAAAAGTTACGCAAAGAAAAGAAAAAAATGCGAGAGAGTGTGTAAAATGAGGAGAGTTTTCTCCTGCCTTTCGGTTCCTTTTTCAACTTTGAACCAATCATAACCAATTACATATCATAACAAGTGTTAAACGATTTCGAAATTGAAATTGTTTTAAAAATTTTCCACCTGTCAAAGATGATATTGTGGAAATTCCTCAATGTATTTGTTTTTCGGTCGTAACCTGAAATGTAAAGAGTCATCATTGTCGTAGCACAGGCAATCTGTCGAAAGTTCAGAAGAGTTTCAGTAAATAGTAGCACATTTTATCGAAATTTAGGTATAGTTTTCTCTAATTTTAACGAAATCACGTACACTCTTTATGCATGGAAGGATACTCTCCCTTTAGAGATTATTGTAGATTTCTATAAGAAAACAAAAAAAAAACTAAAGCGACATACGGTGCCCAAAAGTATTTGGTATCTCATAAATCCGCTTCAAGTCTTCCTCCACTGTCAATGAGTCTTCCTCCACTGTCACATTAAGCCATGCCCTCGCAACTCTCCACAAACACTTGGACATTTCCATCAGTTTGGTACTCATCTATAATAACGCCACTAGGTTGGATGAGAGCGGGTGAATAAGAACAAGTCGGATGAAAACTATTTGCATATGAGAGGCAAGTGCTAATGAATAGATAATATGCAGATGGTTATCATCCAGTCGGTTGTTATTCATCGGTTCGCATCCGACCTAGTGCCAAAATAACTTGCACGATAATAAATCATTTTGGACACGATGTGTTCCTCTTCTCTGAACGGAATCGTTCTCGAAGGCAATAGAATAAAGAAATTAACAGGCGGTTCTCGGATTACTTATTCATATTTCCTTTCTAGTACACATTTACCTGGTTGTCAACTGCTTCGATACTCTTCCTCAAGTCTACTGCAGAGTCCTGAAGCAGTTAATCTTTTCTCGTGCATTGACATCAAGTTTCAAGGATCCATTCTCAACGGTCTAAGGCAGCATTTTAAGTATGAGAGGAAACATTCGAAATATCCCCCTTGCCTCCCCCCCTGCCCTGACTCTTCTGCATTTTTTTTCGATGAAAAAATGAATGTATTATATTGTAAAGTTGGATGGTTTAAAAAAAATCCGGATAAGAGTTCCTTAGTGTCGAAGTGATCGTTGATGTGTGCTTACCTCAAGATCAAGAGACCAACGCTCATTCCACTTCTTTACTTCGTCTTCTATTTCTGAGGTTGTGAGATTGAATATATTAATTACCTAAAATTGAAATTAAAAAAATTAGCATTTTAAATGTTTAGTGTGCCAAAAATTGGTAGCAATAGAGAATGTTGCTGAGAATTAAATACAACCTCAAGATCCATCATAGCATCCTGAAAAGATACATTTTTTCCGGTTATAATAACAATTTTCCTAGTAAGGTTTGCGTACCTTGCAGTTCGGTCTAAATTGCGTTATCATTGAAGCTCCTTGTTTGAAGTTAGAGAACACACGCGATATGTAATAATTGTATCTGCAAATATCGAGGACTAACTAAAGTTTTTGTTTTTTTATTCAAAAAAAGAAATGCAATGAAAAATAAACGCACAGAGATATTTGGTTCCCGAAGATTAACTTAAATGTGTGCGAATTGTTGTTAGGAAACGCTCTATCGATTTCTGGAATTATACTAAAATTATTTTGAATATCACTGCTGTTTGTATAATATTATGTATCATACACCATTTCTGTGTGTAAAATCTTTTTCGTAAATTTATTTTCGTAAACGTAATTTTACGACTTTTATTCTAAAAATTCGTAAAATTCGTAAAGTATTCCTATAAAATAGCGCTCAAATTTATAAGAAATTTATTTGATTTTTACGATTTTAAGACTTTTTTTCGTAAAATTTTGATGAGGAAAAATTTTACGAAAAGCTAAACATTTAACGAAACAAGAAAAAATGGCAAAAAATTGAAAAATTGGTGAAATTATTTTTATGAATTGGCGGAAAATAAAAAATTAATATATAAAAAACTCGTTGGGGATATCCTGTGTTTTTACACATAAGTTTTTAGTTGTAATTGCGGGCTTATCGCTTATCCATTGCATTTAAGAGTCGTTAGATATGAAACAGGGCTGAAAAAAAAACCAGCCGCGACCTCCACCATGGCTTGGCGTAGCTTACATATATATAACTATTATATATATATATATATATATATATATATATATATATATATATATATATATATATATATATATATATATATATATATATATATATATATATATATATGGTTTTATAATAGTTGTTATTCAAAAGGGGAGAATAAATTATCCAACCTTTATTTAGCAATTCAATTTTACGATACATGTTGGAGTTCTTGTTACTGATGATGGCTCTGATCGTCTCACTCATCCTCATTATTAACGTTAAATAGATATCGTAAATATTCTGTAAAATAATGAGTGGATATGTAAATTATGTTGAAAACCATGTTCTTGTCCGTTCCTAAAGTGTTTTGTCCACTATGTACCCACATAATAAAGTATTATTATTAACACACTACTGTAACTCGAAACTCCTGTCAACGCTTTTGCTGAAAAAATAACATAGTCAAGCAAATTCACAGCGAAATCAATAACAATACGTGCTGAACGTTGAATAATATCCTCGATTAGTAAAAGATTATTTTTTCTGCTATACATTTATCAAATGATATTGAAATTATTTATTTTAATATATTTTTAAAAAAATGCACCTTCCTTAGAACTTCTTTTAAAAAGTCGTTGTCAGCCTAAATTGACATTGATTTCATTTATTTAAATGTAAACATCAATAGAATTTGGTTCGTACCTTCGGTCCGAGTTTGTCAATTATCTCGTAGATAGATCGATTCTGTACGATTTCACTCTCCTCAATGCCCATCTGACACAGTTTAACTTATAGTTCGATTGTGAAAAATATTTGCGGAATTATTATATTATCAAAGTCGTTGTTGTAATTGAAGGATTATGGAGTTTCTTAAAGGGGCTGAAACCTTTGTCAACGGTATCTTCAACGGTCCACGCTCGCTCGTTGTGAGAAAACAGAGAAATAGTGTGCGCAATGAAGAGGCCATTGAGAGAAGTCAAAGAAGATGAGAGCGCCAATTTAGATTAATTTTCTGGCTATTTAAAAAAAATGTATTTGACTTACATAATTGACTCTGCACTGTGCCCCTGAAGTCAACGAGATGAGTAGAAGAGCAAGAGGAACATTTAAACGTAGCGAAATCATTCCAATAGATTTCGTCTTCGGCACCGGTTGATACTAACTAATAAAAAGTAGTATGTTATATTATTTAAATCGTAACAATGTGCAATACTTGCGATAAGAAAAGAAAAGAAAAAGGGAGAAAACGACGAGAGTTTAGCATAATCTAGACAACATATTTTTATCAAAAGATATCAGAATAATAATATTTAGAGTGGCAGTAACGCTCCTTTTAAACAATTTTTTGGCGTTACCGATTATTCAAAAAATTAATCATTTTAGAATTTCCTTCTGATTCATTTTTAAAAAATCCTGATGGCACTATTGAATATAAAGTGATTCATGTTTTTTAGATGGAATTTGATAGACACTTTCAATTATATCAATGTTTTCGCTTATTTTAGGATCAGTCATTTACCAGAAATACCTAATTTCCTCCGTACTGTGTAGTAGAGTTGGCTGTTCGGGGGGGGGGGGGGGGGGGGGGGGGTTTGCGGGCCCGCAATCGCTCCCCCTCCAAATTTAACTAGATCTGGAGTATGACAGAGGATGAAATATTTATTACTGGCAGGTAAAAGGACCGATCCACTATGTATCAAAATCGTACACTTGAGCTATTTCAAGAATGAGCCCCAGTCTCCTATCACGAAGGAACATAAACTGGCAGGCAGAAGGTCACCGATGCGAATAGAGAGCATTTCTTGAATCCACTATGCTTTGTTAGCATTTTGTGATGATTGTTTTGCAAAGTGAAAAACGGTACTTTATGCATTAACCCTCTATTTTCGCTATGAATGCATACCACATTAGAAAAGGATACGGAAAATTGACGACTTTCCATCATGCGAACTTCTATAACCAACACTCTGGCATTTCAAAACTTAAACTCTACTTAAAATACATGACTTACGAAATACCAGAGTAATCGTCTACAGTATACTTTTGTTTATTTTCCTCTCAGTGTGTGAATATTTCAAATTTTCCAGTTTTTTTTAACTAGAGAATGTTAATTATGTTAATGCTAATGTTTGTAAATGTTATTTAATTAGTTAAATAATTGGAGAATGAGAATTATTATTTATCATTTGTGACGAAATCAAAATCATTTTTTTTAAATCGTGGTTATTATACAAATCGATAACCGGAAATGTTTACAAACATATTATGTCATAAAATCATCTGAGAGTATGTTCGGTTCCTGTGAATGATATATTCGTATGTTCTTATTATCGATTCCTTCATCATCGTGTTCTCTTCGTTCTCGTTTGAGATGCCCTTGCTGTCTTTCCCTCGTCCTCCCGTTTAATGATAGCGATTGCTCATATTTGCTCTTCTGAAAGTATTCTATTTTAAGGTTAAGAAATCTCTGGGAACCGCGCATTCGTGATGAAAAGCTCTAATAAAATACACCCGGGCTAATTTGACTTTGCGCTCTGGCCACACTCTCTTGCAGTCAAAGATGGCGAGAGCGCATTGCTATTGCGGTGTTTCAAATTTGCATGTGTTTGGGTCTTTAAGACGACTGTCTGATATGACGAAAGATAATATGTAAATAAAGCCACTACGAAAACTCTCTGGCAACAGTGAAAAGATTAGCATGCAGTGATATCGCTGGATGTGAAGGCGAAGTGACTACTAGATTTGGCTATTCGGGTTGCATGTTGTCGATCTCCGATATCTCCGAGGCTGCGTACCTTATGAGTTGCTCCAACAGTTACATTTCTTCTCATTTCATTTGTTTCTCTTTTTCGCTCCTCTACCAATCTAGGATGCGTACTAATCTGAAACAGAACAGTTTATTTTTTTTCACACCCCATGCAAATTTTACTCTTCGGCAATACTTTCTCGCAGAAGACTGCGAAAGAGTGTGACCAGACAGGAGTGTTTCAAATTAGCTTGGGGTGTCCCTTTAAAGGAATGACCTCTCTCAATGGTCTCTTCATTGCGCACACTATTTCTATATTTTCTAACAACGAGAGAGCGTAGAACACTAATTTCCCGAAGCTAGAATTTGAAAGAAATTGCTTGAATTAAGAGGGAAAATTTCTTAAAGTTAACCTTAAACATCTCTGTTTCTGGCAGTTCTCCCGCCGCGATCATCTCTTTATAGAACACTGTCAACATCTCCTCGTTAAACTGAAATTTATTTTAAAAATTTTTAAAAAATTGAAAATAAACTAGACAAGAAACAGATTTTTAGCTCAGGACAGAATATGTGGCCCTAATATCTTAATGTTAGATTTAAAAATATAAATTAGTTAAAAGAACTATTCACTGATTGACAAACAATAGATAGATATTTAGATATAGATATTTACTTGTTTGGTGTGACAACTCTCCAGAATATCATCCATATTACCGTTGGTACGAAGATAAACCTCCATGATTATAGCTCCTGCAAAAATAACGACTAAATAGAACAAATTAAAGTGTTTTATTTAATAAGTAAATCAATGTACAGGACTGTTATGCATGCACGTGTTTTAAAATAACTTGTAACAATAAAACCATTAAGCAACTACAGTGTAGGCAACAAGTCTCCGGACACTTTTACATTTTTTTATAACTTTTGATCCAGGAAAGCAATCAAGCTGATCTTTTGAGTCAATGTGGAGAATTTATTAAGGAATACAACCATGATGTGTTGGTGATATTACATAAGTTCATTATTGTGTAGTGATGACGCAATCGAATTTAATTTTTTTTTTGAAAAAATTTATTTCTTTAGTCAAAAGTGATGTTCTTCTGAAACATTGTGAGAGTGGAGAACCCCACTAGGGCTGCACAGTCAAACGATCCGGAATGGCTCCGACTCCGATTTCAGGCTATAGCAGGGTTGCAACTTTGTCCTCCAAAATTTATAACACAGCTTCTAGATGTGCTAACAACCCGTTCTAAGTTTTAAAATGATGCTAGTTTCGAGTAATGTTTATCCATAGATTTTGGTAGTCATAGCTCGTCATTTGCCCTCAGGGCATAAAATAATTTTTTTGTTGGGAGGACCGATTTTGAGACCCTACCGTTCAGAGGACAGGTCTTCTAAAATTATGGTTCCCGCGCAAGCAGCTTTGCAATGTACCATATATTTATTTCCCTTATTTTGGGTTAGTTCCGATTCCTTTCAGACCCGTAGCAAAAGTTATGCTGATGTCTACTCGGTAAGCACTCTTGCGCTTTCTCTCTCACTGATCTCGTCCCTCGCACTCTATTTATGAAATCTCTTATTTTCAAAGCACCAATGCATATTAGAGATGGTCACAAAAGTTTTTACACTATTGCTGAACTTCGATCTTTGATCTTTGGATTTTGATCTTTGATCGCTGAAACCGAGTAGACCTCACAAGGGGATGGTCGCAACTGGTCCTGGCCATATGAGATGGCATTAACATGACTAGGATCAGTTTTCGATGCTGATTACGAATCCGTTTTCAGAACGTGCCTAATCGACCTGATTTTCGAGAAAATCGATATTTTAATTCGAAAAGTCGTGTGGTTTACTGCGCAAACCGTTCGGGTGGGCTGGTGAACTTATCTATAAACTCTCGCAATAGTTTAATTTACATTGCCGAATCTTTCCGATGCAATCCAGATAGTTTGTGAAGGAAACTACACGACTTTTCGAATTAACAAGCCAAACTTCAATACCGATTTTGTCGGAACAGAGGTCGATTAGGCAGTTTCTGAATACGGATTCGTAATCAGCATCGAAAACTGATCCTAGTCATGTTATTGCCACCTCATATGGCCAGGACCAGTTGCGACCATCCCCTTGTCAGCATAACTTTTGCTACGGGTCTAAAATGAATCGGAACTAAACAAAAATACGGGAAATAAATATATGATACATTGCAAAGCTGCTTGCGCAGGAACCATAATTTTAGAAGACCTGCCCTCTCAACGGTAGGGCCTTAAAATCGGTCCTCCCAACAAAAAAATTATATTATGCCCTGAGGGCAAATGACGAGCTATGACTACCATTATCTGGGGATAAACATTACTCGCCACTAGCATCATTTTACAATTTAGAACGGGTCGTTAGCACATCTAGAAGCTGAGTTATAAATTTTGGAGGACAAAGTTGCAACCCTGCTACAGCTTGAAATCGGAGTCGGAGCCATTCCGGATTGTTTGACTGTGCAGCCCTAGTGGGGTTCTCCACTCTCACAATGTTTCAGAATAACAGGACTTTTGACTAAAGAAATAATTTTTTTCAAAAAAAAATTAAATTCGATTGCGTCATCACTACACAATAATGAACTTATGTAATATCACCAACACATCATGGTTGTATTCCTTAATAAATTCTCCACATTGACTCAAAAGATCAGCTTGATTGCTTTCCTGGATCAAAAGTTATAAAAAAATGTAAAAGTGTCCGGAGACTTGTTGCCTACACTGTATGTGATCAGTCAAAGAACATAAGTGATAAAAATTAAAAGAAATAAGTTAAAAGGAACCTACTTTTATTGCTATCAAGAGTTAGATTCGTGTTGCACCGTTCATTCGTATCCATCGATATTTATAATATTAATATAATATTATAATTAAATATTATATTATTATTATTAATATTTACATGGAGACGAGTCTCAGGAGAGTGGATATAGCTGCCCTATACTAATCCGACAGTCCTTCGCTCTTCAATTGCAAGAAGTGACCTAGCATTCATCACCTATGCATCTTTGCCAGGAGGAAATATCCCTATTGTAGGTCAAGCAATACAATGCTACCATATATTGAGTCCAGGCTATATAGTAGAACAAACTGATCCTAGAAAAGTTCATTGTTCAATCTGTATTTAATGGTAATACTTGAAGGCTGTCTTCTCGTTGTTCAAAGTGAAGTGAATAAACAAAAATGGTCTTTACCGCCATCTTTACAACAAAATTCCTCGAGTTCCATGTGTTAATCAATTAATAATATATACACATTGTTTATCGTACAAAGACACTACAGAATACTGATATGGTGAATACATGAAATTGATGATGATGATGGCATCACGGAGGATACGGTAGATATGCGGTAGGCCAATCAATAACATCGATCGATAATATATTTTAGATGCGAGCGCTGCCTCCCTATAATATTAGATGAATTTTTGAAATAACCAAAAAACAATGAACATTAAATTTTGAATTAGAAAAAATACCTGGCTGGATCTGTACTTCTCAATGGCGCGACGAGTCTTCTCTCCAAAGTCGGGATGCACCTAATAATAATAATTATTTATTTATTTTCAACGATAAACGGAGAGTCAAAGACCTAGAACTGATCTAGTTATGCTTAACATTTTTTTTTCATTTCTATCGTTTGTTTACTTGCTGAAAGATCGATGTATGATAAATAAATAACTAACTAGCCCTTAAGGGTCAGTTAGCATTTAAGTCATTAAAGTGACTTAAATAAGTCTTAAGTCCTAAGTACCTGCTTGAAGTTGTTGATGCATCTCTCGATGATGAACGGCTTGCAGTCTCTGAGGGTACCGACAATGTTCTCGACAAGACGGTCGCGATGGGCCTCGTCAAGGATCTTCAATGGACAATCGGTTACGGTACTGTAACTCTATATTACAGTATCCCATTGGGTACGATAAACCTGGAGCTAAAGTAAGCTATTACAGCTCATATCTTTATGTATTTTTAAAATTTATTTTAGATAGTTTTGTTGTGCAAGTTCTGGAAAAACAGTCAGTTTGCGATGAAGACTCTGGGGCATCTACCTTACCTTAAGCCAGAAGTCACGAGGTTGATCATAGTTGTTATCATCAGCGGAATTGAATCGATCAACGTCTCCAGACACCTTCCACTTTGAATCCTGAACAGAAAGATACAGTAACCTTCATCGATAATCGATCTACTACCGTACCTTTACCGAAGCGACCTCTCGTGGACCGTTAAAGCTATTGGGATGGTAGTTGGGAGCTCCTCCTTTAACAGAATCGATTACTAATCATTTACCTACGAACAACTATCGAACTTCTCATTCAGTAAATCGATAAAACCCTCTCTATTGAAGTTCCCACTTGAATCATG
Organism: Parapristionchus giblindavisi; assembly: GCA_943737045.1. Taxonomy (NCBI): domain Eukaryota; kingdom Metazoa; phylum Nematoda; class Chromadorea; order Rhabditida; family Diplogasteridae; genus Parapristionchus; species Parapristionchus giblindavisi. The sequence goes on from CALSFV010000238.1 coordinate 271,630, forward strand.
TTTTGGCTAATTGCCTCATTTATTTTAATATTTTATTGATTATGGCCGTCACCTCACTATGTTTATTATATCAATTGGATAAACAATATATAATATAACCGTACCCCCAGTAAATCTTTCCGCAAAAATATTAATTTGTCGTTTCTCGATATGTAATAATTAATTGTTATTTTGTTGTACGATAAATAAATAAAATAAATAAATAAATAATATTATTATTACCCTGAGAGTAGAGACATGCGGCACCGTCTCTTTGGGTGTTGTGCGGTCTCGAACGGAAAGGACAATTGATTGGCAACTGAATGTAGTTCGGGCCGAGACGATGGAAGTGCGTGTCGGTGTAGGAGAACAGACGACCCTGCACATACGGTATTCTTAGGATACGATATAAAGTCAGTGCGCGATCGCCAATCAAGAGCTACCGTACCTGGAGCATCTTATCGGGCGAGAACTCGATACCGGGCACTACGTGAGCGGGGCAGAAAGCAGACTGCTCGACCTAAAAAAACAATCGATAATCATACTGTCGATATAAAAAGTCAGTTTTTGATTTCTACTTATGGTGTGACTACCGTACCTCGGCGAAGTAGTTCTGAGGATTGCGATTGAGCACAAACTTGCCGACAGGAATGAGCGGGTACTCTCCGTGAGGCCAGACCTAAATTAACAATTGATATTTGATCTTTGATCTTTGGTATCTTGCCTTGGTGACGTCGAATGGGTTGAACTTCCACTTCTCGGCCTGGTCAAATGTCATGACTTGAATGAAGCAATTCCATTGAGGATAGTCTCCTCGCTCAATGGCATTGTGGAGATCACTAAAATATATTATTCATTAAATTTCAACGATTTGATTTTTTTTTCTGGTAATGAGGAAGTGTTTGGTAGACTCCGAAAAGGTTCATTCACAAAATTTAAAGTATCTTTGATTTTTGTCAAACAGTTAATCGGGTTTCGGCTCTCAAAACATGAAGATATTTCACAGATTTCTGCACTTGCACTCGAACACTTCGAACTTGTTGAAACACCCTTGCGGTGTACGATAAATAAATAAATAAATAGGAATCCCAACCGAATAGAATAATCCGGATCTTCTCCCTGCAGACGTCCAGCCTCAGCCGCAGAGAGGCACTTGATGCCTTGGTGGGTCTAAATATAATCGATTAGTTGGCCGAGGTGGGCGGAGTCCGCACCTTGAAGTGGAACTTGACATAGACAGCAGTGCCGTTATCATTGACCATCTTGAACGTGTGACTACCGTAGCCGTTCATGTATCTGAACAATGAAAAATCGATTATTTTTTATTTTTTTATTTTTAATTTCACATTGATAGCTATTTTCTGAAATTGCCAGACAACCATCAGTCCTTGACATAACAATAATAATTGCGTAATGTGGTCGAGTTCGAGATTTGATCTTTGATCTTTGAACTTTGATCTTTGAACTTTCACCTGTATCCATTGGGTGTTCCTCTATCGGAGAACAGGAACATCATCTGGTGGGTGGATTCGGGACGAAGGGAGAAGAAGTCCCACATCATGTTCATGTCCTAAAAGGAGCTATTTTGGATAATTTATATTATTTTATAATCTTATAATTATAATTTAATGTATTTTATAATTTATATTGGATATTTTGGATTAGGAAGAAAAATTACACTTGGTTTGCTGTATGCCATTGTACATTTGTATTCTCAGACACTCTAAAGCTTGATAGCGTAAACTTTACTTATGCAATTACTGTACTTGTTTACTTGCAAACCTCATTCTCCGTGTAAAAGTTTAATTTGAAACAAACCTTGAGATGGGTCTGAGGATTTCTCTTCTGTGTATGAATGAAGTTGGGGAAGAGAATTGGATCACGAATGAAGAAGATTGGGGTGTTGTTGCCGACCTAAAATCAGTTATTATCATGAAACTGCACGGATATTACTCTCATGCATCATTACATTTGCCTTACGTGCCTACGCCGCAACCTCCGTAACGACGGAGACGCGGCGGAAAAGGTTACGGCGTAGGCACGTAAGGCAAATCTAACGATGTATTACGTAGTGTTAAACTAGACACGCGTATCTAATAAACTTTACTTTTCTAAAATATAATACGGTTGAATTTCATGGTTTCACAGTTCCCAAGGAAATCAAGGTTGATGCACTGTACATATAGATTTCGTCAGACCCATGGGGGTCACTGAAATGTTTGATGACCAAAGTTTTCACTGACCAAGTCCCAATTTCCCTCTTCAGTGTAGAACTTCATGGCGAATCCACGAGGATCCCGGGCGGTATCGGCAGAGCCGGACTCGCCTCCTGAAAGAGAATGCCCCTGAGATTTCATTACTTCAGATATAGTCCGTATAAAATGTACTTGTGTAATTGCCTTGCTACTGGCTGCTAAACAGAGAAAGATCTATCGATCAACTCCCCCTTTTTTCTCCCTTCCTCCCTCGCTCTCTCTGATCCACGTACTATCTCACTTGTGCTCTCTCTAAACAAAGAAACCCATTGTGGCTGTGGCTGACTACTCTCGTACCAAATAAACAAGTGTTTTGTATAAAATATAGTTTTAGTTTTTGATAGTTGTCTGACAATTTCAGAAAATAGCTATTACTGATAGTTGTCTGACAATTTCAGAAAATAGCTATTTTTCAATATAGTTTTTACTTTATACACGATACAACATAGATATTACTATGATTTTCAAGTCCTCATTGTTCAAATGGAAAAATATTATATTTTTGGCCATATGATATTGTTACAGATGATTCCTTTCCAGTGGCAAAAACTGTTCATTGATTTTATGATGCCGTTTATGTAATTTCCGTTTACTTAAATTAATTCTTAAATTAGAATGTGTAGAGGATTTATCCCACAGTGATGTTAACGTCAAATCTTTCACCCATAGAAAAGTCCATTAACTATCAGTGAATGATTCCCTTGTAAGTTCTCTTTACGGAATTCTCAATTTATAGGCAAGGGAATTCGACCCTATTCCCTAACCTATAAGGGAATGATTCCCTTACCTATGATGGAAGAATTTCGCAAGGAGACATTGTTAGGAATTTTGCAAAGAGAGTTCGCTTTGTTATTGACTATTCCTATATAGATCTATAGACTGTCTCGTTCATGGGTGAACATGTGGTAAATATACCATGTCACTATGATGTTACCATCACTTCCATTCTTAATATCTTCTTCTTCTCTTCAAAAAAATGCAGTGTAAACACAAGTATAGCCACAGTGTATTCTACTCTATTATCGTCACTTATCATTCCCCCCCCCTTATCAACGACGTTACCACCACATTAGACAAAAAAGGCGATCCACCGAAAACAAGGGACCACTATCATCTCTGATTTCGCATGAAAACTGGAATTTTTCAACCAAACGACCAATATTTCGCGGAAAAAATGAAGCAAACAATCAATATTCACTGACCTACTGTGGAAAAACGGATGAACATGGGCGTCTGCTTGCCAACCTGCAACCATTAGGTGTAAAACTCAATGTCTGTGGATTATGGTAGAGGATATTATTGACCTTGCTGAACATGTCTGCCTTACAGTATTTGGAAATGTCATGGGTAACCTCGAAGTAGCCGTGAGCACCTGAATAATATGAATTTTAGAAATAATCAGAATCACATGGTTTTGTGAATTCTAGGAGAAATCAGTTCTGTCAGAAAAATCAATACATCAAACTAAATTTTACTGTATTTTCCGTAAAGACTATAAAAATACTGTAATTTATGCATATTCATCACAGTCTTTCACATCATTCTTGAATCCAAAAGAGCATTGATAATTGACGGAATATTATGATCTTCGATATTTCAATCAATCGATACTAAAAGATCAATCGATACTAAAAATCAATCGATACTAAAAAATGTGGCGACATTTCCTCACCTGCTCCCTTCGCATGTACTACTCTCTCTGGGATTCTTTCACGATCGAAATGAGCCATCTCATCCATGTACACGACATCCTGCATGAGCATCGGACCGCGACGACCTGCAGAGATCAAAGATCAGGTCACCCAAAGATCAAAGATCATACTACAACAAAGACGTACCAGCGGTGAGAACGTTGAGCTTGTCTGGGATAGGCGCGCCATTGCTGGTGGTCATTTTGTGGGGCGTCTGAAGATTGAGGGATCAAATATTTGAAAGTTCAAATTTACTAAAATATTATTTTGACAGTCTAAGAGAAAGACCAAACTACAGGTATCAAAGACCAACCGGAAGCGCATCCTTCTGACGCTGGAGTTGCTCCTCGCACGGCTGGGACTTGGTCATGCTGTCGGTTGTCAGAGATCAAAGATCAACCTGAAGACCAATTATTCGATGATAATGTGTCGACGGAATCGAGTGAGTTTAGCGGAACAGGAAAAGAATGAAAATGAGAGTAATAAGACGAGGAATAGTAGCTAGTTGCGTAGGGGAGTTGATCATTGTATTGGTAGTATGAATAGAGAAACCAACTGCGTAACTGTACGAGGATGAGAAGAAGTGGAAGGGAAAGAGGGATGGATATAATCAACTATACATTGTAATAGTATATAATAATAATAATAATAATAAATATAAGATATAATACGTATAATAGGTGGAGAATACCACTGTTGACATGACCAAAAGAAATAGACAGAATAGGATCCATAAGCCGCAAATGCTCAATAGATTTTGCGTAGTAGGCATAATGATATCATAAATCGGCACAGTATAAGGAACTAAAGTTGTCTCGATTCGTCAGAGAAGACTTATGCGAACTGACATGTGAGATGAGAGTGGAAGGGGACGCAACAAGGTAAATGGAAGGGAAGATAGGGTTGATAGTAGATATGGTGATGGACTATCAATGGTGAGCGAGGGATGTGTGTATGCGCGTAGTTTGTACGACCCCGCAGATACCATGTTGGTATGTTTTTGCGTCTTGCGGTCTCTCGCTATACCTTCCTCTCTCTCCGCTTCTCTGTCACTCTCGCCTACTCTGCGTCTCTTCCCCATGTTTCTCTACCATAATTCACGATCAAAGTTAAAGAGGAGAGTAAGATAAGAGACGGTCACGTATGAATGATACTGAATCTACGTGACCGAGTGATCAATGATGGGCAGAGACAGTAAGACGGCCGAGAGATAATAGGAAAGAGAGAGAGCGCAGAGAAAAATAGATCGACGAGAGACATTGTGATGGAGAGAGAGTGTAGGGAAATAGCCACTGCTGACAATGTTAAGGAAGTGAGAGAGCAGAGAGAAAGCAGAGCAAAGATAAGAAATGACCAACGATACAAAGACTCGACGATCTTAAATATACTCTTGCCTTTTATCATCACTCACACAGTTATTGGTGGAGTCTAGTGCACTACACTGTGGAATACAAGCACAGCGTTATAAGTTCCAAAAAACTAGCAAAAATTGCAGGGTTTTGGAAATTAGCCCTCGTCTTGCGGTGATCTCACAAACGATAAATATGTATTATTATTATTATTATTATTATTATTATTATTATTATTATTATTATTATTATTATTATTATTATTATTATTATTATTATTATTATTATTATTATTATTATTATTATTATTATTATTATTATTATTATTATTATTATTATTATTATTATTATTATTATTATTATTATTATTATTATTATTATTATTATTATTATTATTATTATTATTATTATTATTATTATTATTATTATTATTATTATTATTATTATTATTATTATTATTATTATTATTATTATTATTATTATTATTAACATAGATAATGAAAATGATAGAAATTTGAAAAGGATGTGTCTTTAAATTAATATACGGCATTGTAAACTGCTACTTCTTGGCACAAATTTCAGTGCAGGGGTGTGATTACGATTAGAAAGCTGTTTAAAATGCAATGCAATCGCATGAAACAGAAATCAAGAATCATTGATAGAACGCACAAAATCGAACATCATCTCAACATTAGTGTTGTGGTCAGTTGTCTAACCCATCTTATATGCTGTAAGTCATCTTTGTTAGTCTCTGACTCTCACATTGAACAACAATTGCTCACGTCGTTAAGAATGTCATCTCGATGCCTGACTCTCTCGTTTTCCGCGCTCTATCACCTTTCTCTGACTTGTTCTAACTTGGGACGGTCTTCGAACTGGGCAAGTGACTGATTGATCTGACCTCAAAAATCACGGAAGAGACTACGGAGTCGACACAGGAGATGACAAATACGATGGACTATGGAGTAGGTGTAGGTACGAATGATTACACGAATAAATAGATGAGTGGGAGAGGTAGAGGAGAGATAGAGGTAGAGGAAGAGGAAGAGGAAGAGAGAGAGGTAGAGGTAGAGGTAGAGCTAGAGCTAGAGGTAGAGGTAGAGGTAGAGTTAGAGCTAGAGGTAGAGCCAGAGCTAGAGGTAGAGGTAGAGCTAGAGGTAGAGCCAGAGCTAGAGCTAGAGCTAGAGGTAGAGCTAGAGGTAGGTGGAACCGGCAGTAAGACAAAGTAAAACAGTACAAAGTGGACATGCGGGTGTACCGCAAGGTATATTGTGCAAATAGAAGAAGTAGTAGTGAAAGGATGTATAATGGAGTATGGAAGAGTAAGGGAGAAGACGAGGGAGAATCGGAGAGGTAGAGTGAGAGAAAAGGAGAGGTAGAGGGAGAGAAAAGGAGAGGTAGAGGGAGAGCAAAGGAGAGGTAGAGGGAGAGAAAAGGAGAGGTAGAGGGAGAGAAAAGGAGAGGTAGAGTGAGAGAAAAGGAGAGGTAGAGGGAGAGAAAAGGAGAGGTAGAGGGAGAGCAAAGGAGAGGTAGAGTGAGAGAAAAGGAGAGGTAGAGGGAGAGAAAAGGAGAGGTAGAGGGAGAGAAAAGGAGAGGTAGAGGGAGAGAAAAGGAGAGGTAGAGTGAGAGAAAAGGAGAGGTAGAGGGAGAGAAAAGGAGAGGTAGAGGGAGAGCAAAGGAGAGGTAGAGGGAGAGAAAAGGAGAGGTAGAGGGAGAGAAAAGGAGAGGTAGAGTGAGAGAAAAGGAGAGGTAGAGGGAGAGAAAAGGAGAGGTAGAGTGAGAGAAAAGGAGAGGTAGAGGGAGAGAAAAGGAGAGGTAGAGGGAGAGAAAAGGAGAGGTAGAGGGAGAGAAAAGGAGAGGTAGAGTGAGAGAAAAGGAGAGGTAGAGGGAGAGAAAAGGAGAGGTAGAGGGAGAGCAAAGGAGAGGTAGAGGGAGAGAAAAGGAGAGGTAGAGGGAGAGAAAAGGAGAGGTAGAGTGAGAGAAAAGGAGAGGTAGAGGGAGAGAAAAGGAGAGGTAGAGTGAGAGAAAAGGAGAGGTAGAGGGAGAGAAAAGGAGAGGTGTACAAATGCAGTCTAGGATGAATATATCATAGCAGGAAGGCTAGTAATAAATGGAACAAGTGTGTGAGACTAAAATAATATTTAGTTTGACCAAGGACTGAACATGTGTTGAACAAAAGTAATGAAAATAAAGTCGAATAAAATTTTTTCCATCATTTTCAGAATATATATTTATCTAGTGTCTGGTAGGCCATTAGTCCCAATGAGAGCATATAACTGTCTCTATCAATGCCCACGTGGAGGGAAGTGATAATAACATCCTTGCATGTCTGGCCCTCTTCTTTCACACACTCTCTCATGACTGTCTAGCCGATCTAACCGGTTCTAACGGCTCTGACAAGATACAGTGTAGTGTGCAATGGAATAGTCAAACAAGGTACTACAAACCTACAAAGTATGGAATACTACCGAATGGAATACAGCGAATTCAACATGTTCAAGTGTTTATCACGGGTCTCCTGTAAAAGTGTATCAAAATCTCCCCCTGTTGCCACTAGGAAAAATTTTTCTCTCGGATTTGGATGAAAGTCGATTGGTGGATGTGGTTGGGGGGTCATGAGAAAGCTTATCGACTTGATTTGGCCAAAATCGCAGATTATCGATTTTTTCTGATCTACCACGAAATTGACATAACTCGGTTCATTTTCATCGTACAGGGACCGGAAAGGAGTCTTTCGAATCCTAATAGCTCTGGTATTTTGCCACTTAAAGTCTACTTAAACTACGTCACAGACTTTAAGTAGACTTTAAGTAAACTTTAAGTGAAAGAACATTTGACGAAATGCATTACAGTATACCACACCACTTTAAGTAGACTTACGTCTCACTTTAAGTTTACTTAAAGTCTACTTAAAGTGGGAAAGTTTAAGTAGACTTTAAGTGGCAAAATACCAGAGAGTATGCTCTACAAAACATTTTTTCGGCACACAATGGCGGAAAACCCGTCTTCAATGTGTTTTACCCAAAAAACTGATTTATCGACAAGAAAAGTGAGTGTTTCTCGAAAATTTCTCAGAAACACAATGAATTTTATTGCACCAATGGAATCGCCGCTCGTGATATAGGGTAGGTATGTAGTTTATTTGACTCATCTCTCTCCCCGGGACATCGAAATATAAAGTACTCCCGGACTTAGTCATTTTTTTGAAAAAAATGGTTTTTCGACCATAAATCTCTTCAAATTGGTCGTAGACACTATTTCAAAAAAGGAAAATTAAGCACTCAACGAGCACGACAAAATATATTTATATGATTATCACGCTAGAGATCATCATTCCCGAGCTATAATACGATTTCCTCAATTTGAAGGAAGAATCCGAATTTCTGTTGTAGTTGTTTACAATCGAGATTTTATTATTAGTAGCATAATTTTATCAAAAATAGCATGAGTTAGATTACTTTTACACAACTTAAAAAGTTTACATAGAATAGAAATTGAGAATGCAGAGAGGGAATAAATTAAATTGAGAATAAATTGAGGATATTTGAGAATAAATTGAAAATACATTGAGAATAGAAGAATAATTGAGAATAAAAGAAGAAGGCAGTGACGGGGGGGGGCGAACCAAAATAGATGTGGCGCGCGTCAAGAACTTCATCAATGAGTGGGAGAAGGAGGTAGATGAGGATGGAACATTCATCGAGGATGAAGTAGTAGTAAACGAGGATGATCGGATTATCACCCCTGACGAGATCTACGATTGGATTCACAATAAGAAGGACAATCTGTTCACGGATGATGGCCCTGACCTATCTAGTGAACTCGTATTCGATCAGTAAATGAATCCGCCGTTCTATTCTAAATTTCTATTCTATGTAAACTTTTTAAGTTGTGTAAAAGTAATCTAACTCATGCTATTTTTGATAAAATTATGCTACTAATAATAAAATCTCGAATGTAAACAATTACAACAGAAATTCGGATTCTTCCTTCAAATTGAGGAAATCGTATTATAGCTCGGGAATGATGATCTCTAGCGTGATAATCATATACATATATTTTGTTGGGCTTATTGAGAGCTTCATTTTCCTTTTTTAAAATAGTGTCTCCGACCAATTTGAAGCGATTTATGGTAAAAAAAACCATTTTTTTAAATAAATGACTAACTCCGGGAGTACCTTATATTTCTGTGTTTCTGAGAAATTTTCGATAAACACTCACTTTTATAGTAAAAAAATCAGTTTTTTGGGTGAAACACATTGAAGACGGGTTTTCCGCCATTGTGTGCCGAAAACCTTTTTTGTAGAGCATACTAATAGGATTCGAATGACTCCTGTCCGGTCTCTGTACGATGAAAATGAACCGAGTTATGGCAATTTCCGTGGTAGATCACAAAAATCGATAATCTGCGATTTTGGCCAAATCAAGTCGATAAGCCTTCTCATGACCCCCAACCACATCCACCAATCGACTTTCATCCAAATCCGAGAGAAAAATTTTTCCTAGTGGCAGGCGCTCATACACTTTTACCGGAGACCCGTTTTATAACAGAAAGTTGCGTATTATGCGAATATTCGCAAAACGCACAAATTTGAGATAAATTTTGAGATGGTTCGATAAAATAAATATGAAACGAATAAAGTAAACAACTGTTAAGGAATACATTTGCTCTTTATTAAAGCGACACCCAACCTAACGTAAAACTGTCCGCTCTGGCCACACTCTCTCGTTTTCTTAGTCTACGAGAGAGAATTGCCAGAGCGGAGAGTAAAATTAGCTTGGGGTGTGTCTTTAAGTCAATGATCACAATTCAATTCAATGGATATTCATAGCTCTGCTTCCAATTACCGATTACCATCCATCAAGAAATTGCAGACGAAGGTATTACGCGAAGACTTCGTTCCTGACCTGACCCCGACCGTTTCCTGACCCCGTTTAACGGGCACTACTTCAGAATAGGGTACCAGTCCAAAATAATAGTATAATTGCCTAATATAAACGTCCTTTCCCTTGTACTTATTTCATTTTTCATGTCCTTTTGGTCTTGCCCGGAGTTCTGTTACCTTTTCTGAAGTAGTGCCGTTTAACGTGATAAGAAGAACCCAAAACCATCACTTTCTTTCTTGCACAGGGAAATAAATGATTTGATTTGATTTCGTGCTTTATCTCTATCTTCCCCCCTGAATTCTTTTCATGATTCGGTATTAGAAAAGGATCAAGTGTAGCGGATTTGATTCTGAAGACAGTCTTCAATTGCTGATCAGAAGAAGATGAACGAGAGTTATTCAAGATTGAAACACCCCAGTACCCCCCCCCCTCCCGACTAATCAGTCGTTTAGTGGCAAACATTCCCTACCAAATTGTTCGATGCTTGATATTCTATTAAAAACTTATGCAACCCTACCAAAACTTGACGTAACGAAATATGAAAACTAGCAAAAATATGGAAAGCAAAAATGCCACGAGCCGGGATCGAACCGGCGACCTTATGATCTTCAGTCATACGCTCTCCCAACTGAGCTATCATGGCTGATGGTCTTCCACCACTGAATGTAATACAACTAGTCTTATTTTCTTTTTGTTCAATGTTTTTCTATAGTAATTCAGCACTCTGATATGGTACCCAATTGGTGATAATTCTGCCCATCTAGTTGTGTCCATTCTCATTACCTTGTCAGCTCACATAAGCATTCTTATATTCGCCTCATTCAACCAATCATTCCTCTACTGCAGCAGTAATTTGTCTGAAACTTTCAAATTAATCAATAATCAATAGCATTCCAGTTCCCCTTCCTTCTCCTCTGCAGCTCACGTAATTCGTCGCCTTGCCTTACTTTCCGATCTCCAATTTAATCGATCAGTGTTAAAATTCTAGAGATCGATTCCATCATCAAATATGTTTACTTCACAATAGAAACTGTAATCTAATTGAGCAAACACTGTGAAGATATCAACATCACTGATCAAATACGACGGCAACTGATAACTTCGAGGCATCGTCCGAGAACATCTCTGAATGCATTCAATCATAGATCGCAGAAGACGGCCAGATAATTCTCGTGCACTTGTACTTCATCTTCAATCCCTCCTCCATCTTCATCGTATTCCCCCTCTCCTTGATAAAATCCATTGCTACTGCCGCATCTTTTCGAGCGCTCGTCCCTTCTTCCCCGCTTCCTGCTTCTTCTTCGCGAGAAGAGTCCGAATGCAGTTCTTGATCTGATCGTGGGGCATCTTGTTTGCTGGCATGATATCCGTTCTGGCCTTCATTCTCTTCTCGGCTTCTTCTGCCCTCAGCTTATTTCTGGAGGCGTAGAACTCCTCGAAGATATCCACCTCCGTTTGCTTGGCAATAAGGTCGTAAGGTGATCTCTTCTTGCCAAAAATAACTGTTTCCGATATCAAAACGGAATATTGTTGTTATGATACTTGTTAATTATATGTTATATGTTGAACAGATTTGCTGTGATGGGAGGAGATCAAAGATCATGTCTCCGTTATTACGCCACTTCCCCTAAGGACGCTGTTCTTTGTATTGTCGCTCTCGCTAGGATATATGAATGTTAAAATAGAAGTCGTACGGTTTTTTTTCGATTTTAGCTGTTTACACTAAAACACTTTGATTATCACGATCTCACGACATCTGATTATGGAATGGATTATTCTCGGAATATGTTTCACTATTTTCATTTCTTCCTAGATTTCATCTAACATCAATTGACAAATATTTATTCATCAAAAACCAAAAAAAACTATAATGGGACGTTGTACACTAAATTAGGCTTACTTCAGTTGATTGTGCGACACGGATTTGCAAATTTCTGAAATGTTTTCTGCGACCTTCAACCTTGTGCAAGATCCAGAATTGATATTTTTGGTTATTATAGCATATTTTAGCCTCCCAAACAGGTAAGCGATCGTTACTATAAACATAATTTTTAACTCTTTATTCATCGAGAAAAACACCAGGCGTGGTGGGGCGTGGTGCGGCGCTATGCCGCGTGGAGCCTGATGAAAAGGCTTACGTGCACCACTGTATAATAATAGAATCGAGAAGAAGTAGAAGCGAATAAAATGAAACAGTTTAGCTGATCCTTATTATTCAAGGAACAAATAAACGATCAGAGTCTATTACGATTGGATGGGACCGAAATGAAATAAGGTTAGAAAATGCAAATATTGAGTCTTAAATCCTTTAGTTCACAATTCAATTCAATAGCTATACATCGCTCTTCCAACTGCGCAAAACCTAAAAAAAATAAGAAAAACATAACAAAATTGCACAACCCAACCAAAAAATGAGTATCAAAATCAGACATTCTTATAATAAATAGCAAAAATATGGAACGCAAAAATGCCACGAGCCGGGATCGAACCGGCGACCTTATGATCTTCAGTCATACGCTCTCCCAACTGAGCTATCATGGCTGATGGTCTTCCAACACTGAATGTAATACAACTAATCTTTTTACTTTTTGTTCAATGGTTCTCTGTAAGGTAATTCTGCTCACTGGAATCCAATTGGTGATAATTCAAGCCCATCTAGTCGAATCTATTCTTCTTACTGTGTCTTCTCACGTTGTTCTAGGTTGCAGAAACGAGGGCGAATAATTCGTGACCAATCGCTTCCCTTCTCTCTCGGCAATTCGTTTGAGACGCGCCCTCTCTCCCCTTCCCTTCGAAGAATTCGACACAGACGGAACGATTGGGGGGGGGGGGCGAGGCGGAGGGAGAGAGTGAGAGAGAGAGAGAGTGCGAATAATTCGGTCTATCCAGAACTATTCGTTCCGCCTGGCAGATGTGTCGAATTCTTCGAAGGGAAGGGGAGAGAGGGCGCGTCTCAAACGAATTGCCGAGAGAGAAGGGAAGCGATTGGTAACGAATTATTCGCCCTCGTTTCTGCAACCTAGAACAACGTGAGAAGACACAGTAAGAAGAATAGATTCGACTAGATGGGCTTGAATTATCACCAATTGGATTCCAGTGAGCAGAATTACCTTACAGAGAACCATTGAACAAAAAGTAAAAAGATTAGTTGTATTACATTCCGTGGTGGAAGACCATCAGCCATGATAGCTCAGTTGGGAGAGCGTATGACTGAAGATCATAAGGTCGCCGGTTCGATCCCGGCTCGTGGCATTTTTGCGTTCCATATTTTTGCTATTTATTATAAGAATGTCTGATTTTGATACTCATTTTTTGGTTGGGTTGCGTAATTTTGTTATGTTTTTCTTATTTTTTTTAGGTTTTGCGCAGTTGGAAGAGCGATTTATAGCCATTGAATTGAATTGTGAACAAAAGGATTTTAGACTCAATATTTGCATTTTCTAATCTTATTTTATTTCGCGATCACATCCAATCATGATAGACTCTGATCGTTTATTTGTTCCAGGAATAATAAGGATCAGCTAAACTGATTCATTGTAGCTGCTTCGCCTTCGTCTCGATTCTATTATTATATAGTAAGTATGGTTCTTGCACAAGTTGCAGGTCGCAGAAAACATTATGCACTGTTACATTTGCCTTACGTGCCTACGCCGTAACGCCGTTACGGATGACGGATCCGTCATCGGGAATTTCGAAGGGTGTTGGGTGGAAAACCCTGATGGATCATAAAAGTGCTGTATAAGGTTACGGTTGTCAACCTTTATTGATCGATGATTACGGTAACTTCTTACCGTATCACCATTACCATTCAGGGTTTCCAACTCGAGACCTAACACACTCCAAAATTTATTGCGACGGATACGTAACGAAATGTAACACGCTCCGCCGTTACGGCGTAGGCAAATGTAACAGTGCATTACAGAGATTTGGAAATCTGTACTGCGCAATTACATAAGTGAAGTATCCCTTATTTAGAGGGCAACGTCACAATATAGTTTGTTTTTGATGAATTAATATTTGTCAATTGATCCTAGATGAAATTTAGGAAGAAATGAGAAGAGTGAAACATATTCCGAGAATAATCTCATCTATAATCAGCTGTCGTGAGATCGTGATAATCAAAGTGTTAGAATGTAAAATGCAAAAATCGAAAACAAACCATACGACTTCAATTTTTCCATTGATATATCTTAGCGAATGCAACAATACAATAAACAGCGCCCTTATAGTTAGCGGGTGCGGCATAATTACGGAGACATGATTTTTGATCTCCCCCCATCACAGCGAATCTGTTCAACATATAACATTACAAGTATCATCGTAGCAACAATATTCCGTGTTTATATCGGAAATATTATTTTTTAGCAAATTCTACGCACGCTCGGCAATTAAACCACATAGTGAACTTTTTCGGCATTTCTTAACACAGTTTAGTTGATAAGCTTAAAAAATTTCAAACTTAAGATAATTTATTAGGTTGGCGGGAAAGTCTTTGTCCATGGTTTTCTATTTTCACTGCTGATCGCAGATGCACTTTCGCGTAACCTCATTCCTAGTGAATAACAAGCAGTGAAGGGCCTTTGCAGTAAGCAACTTCCCATTCCCTTGCCTTCAGTCCGGCTCTAGTAGAGTAACAATGTACGTAACTACCACTATCCGCATCCGTCAACTTATACTTAACCACTTCCTATCCGTCACCAAGATGAACGATTCGGAGACCCTCCTGAAGTATGTTTATGACACACATGCGCACACTACAACACCATCGAGAATTGGTTTTATCGTTTCAAAGAAGACGCCTTTTCCTTCAATGAACAGGATCGATCTGGGAGCCCCTGTGAGTTGGATTTGGACACGTTGAAGAAAGTTGTGAAAACGGACCCATTCCAATGTGCCCGTGAAATGACCACTACACTTGAAGTTCACCATAGCACATTCGAAGAAGGCCCGGAATCCATTGGTATAGCAAAAAATTTCATTCGATTCATACCCCTTGAAATGGCCGTAGCCAAACTTGATCGTCGGTTCGATGATTCCAGTAAACTCTTCACTCTCCACTTTGGGGATCGATGGCTGGACCGGCTCATAACGGGGGATGAAAGATGTGTCCTCTACGAAAATAACCACAGGGGAGCCCAGTGGGTATAAGAAGGAGAGACCCCAGGGGATGTCTCCAAACCGATCCCGCACACCAAGAAAATCATGCTGTCAGTGCTTTGGGGAGTGCATGGTGTGATCAACTGGTAGCTGTTCCCCGAGGGCATGATAAGTACTGGGGCCAAGTACGTCACACAACTATGAAATCTGAAGAATGCAGTCGATCATTCAGGCCAGAAGGACAAGAAAGTGCATTATCATCATGATAACGCCTGTCGTCATATTTCCATTAACGTCAAGCAGGAACTGGCTGGATATGGATGGATGGCTCTCCTTCAACCACCGTATTCTCTAGGCGTGACCCTGTCGAATTACAGGCCTTTCGCAGACCTAGCCCGTGCCCTTCGAGATAGGCCCTCCAATTCCCGTGAAAGTGTCGAGGCTGCGCTCAAGCAATACTTTGCCTTGCGCCCAGCTGGGTTCTATAGGGACGAGTTCCATAAAATGGTGGAACATTGTACATAAGTTGTCAATAATAATGGCACGTATAATTGATCTCGTGTTATTGTTCCTTCGAAGAAATAAAGTTTCCAAAAATAGACAAAGACTTTCCCGCCAACCTAATATGTGGTGTTAAAATATTGGAAAGGAAAAGTAGCATATCTTCGTAATTGACAAACTTTTACGACAAAAACACTTTACGCAAGTGTTGGATTGCTACATTTCCACCAACTTTTACAATCACAAAATTAAGACTACTTTTCACTTTTTCCATCTACCTTTGCAATATTTTAACACCACATAATAAAATTCCAAGCTTTTCAAGTTTAAATAGACCAAATAATGAGGAAAGCAATAGAAACAATCGTCACGCCTGATATTCAATACTGAAATTAAAGATGATCAGGAGATCTCCGGGGCTCTCCGGGGTCTCATGTACGAAATTAGATCCTGTACAACATTATAGTTTATGGTTTTTGATGAATGAATATTTGTCAATTGATCCTAGATGAAATATTGGATGAAATGAGAAGAGTGAAACATATTCCGACAATAATCTATTCATGATCGTGAGATCGTGATAATCAAAGTGTTTGAATGTAAAATGCAAAAATCGAAAACAAACCATACGACTTCTATTATCCCATTCATATATCTTAGCGAATGCAACAATGCAATGAACAGCGTCCTAAGGATGTCCTCCTGGCATTTGTGATCAATTGGGAGAAAAAAAAAGAGAGAAGTACCCGAGAGAGGCGCATTTACACCCTCTCTCTCGTCAAGTTCTTGAAATGAAATAAAAAAAATCATTGGTGAGCAGAAAAAAAGCAGTTTTTTTTATTCACTTGGGTTTTCTCCGGTCTAAGTGCTCGGAATGTGCAAATCTGAATATTTTTGGAATCTACACGCCAATGCATAGCCATTCAAAAAGCATAAAATCGACTGTTAAAGCAGGCTTTTAAATATCGTTGATTTTGTATGCTTTGCATACCATAAATTCGGATCAGACTATCATAATATCATTTATTATTATTATTATTATGTTAGTGTCTTCCGACCAGAACCCCATTACTTCAGAGGCTATTGGAGAGGGAGTCCTGCTCTACTCGCCAAAAGAACCGCGATTTTTTTGAAAATCATCCACAGCTGCGTGCCATCATCGACTGTTCATCAACGTCTTAGAGACCAATGGACGTCAGATCCAGTGATCGATCATTCAATGTTATGTTGCTATGGTAAATGGTAAATACTAGTTACTACCCAGCACTGCCCAATTGTCTATGATGGTTTTTGAGGAATAGACTTGGATTTTTCGTGGAACAGTACTCTTTGTACACATTGTATGCCTTGTCCTCTGGTATTTCCAAACTATTTAGTAGTTTATTTACGTTTTTTTTACTAGCAGTTTAATGTAACGATTAGTTTACTACTAGCGAAAGAACATTCGACGAAATGTACCGTATTATACACCACTTTTAGTAAACTTACGTTTAAAGGGAGCGTACCCTCACTGAATGGTCTCTTCGACGCGCAATGCTCTCTCGTTGTTAGAGAACGGAAAAATAGTGTGCGCCATGAAGAGACGATTGACTGAGGTAACGCTCCCTTTAACTAGACGTAGACGTGCATGTCTAGGGCTAGTGGGAAATATAAGTACTACTATGTAGTTTGAAAATACCACAGTCAGAGCATTTGAAGTGTGTGCATTTTACAATCTGCGCTCTTACATCGCTATGTCTCGCTTTTTTTTCTGAAGCACCACGACCACTGTCGAAACGGTTCGACTAAATTGTATCAGAGCATTTCGCGCACTTTTCACTCTTAAACTGGTTATCCTTTTCCAACGCCCTGTTCGTATTTTCATGTCAGCTTACCTGAAAAAACATTTCAATGAAATGAACGCGACGTGAGAGAATACATAAAAGGACAAGCTAACTGATAAAATCATACTACAAATACTTTCTTTACGTACTTCAATTCAACGACTACAAAGTAATTTACTTATTTTATTCTAACTCGTATATTTGTAGTGCCATTAATTTTAAATTTATTATTACTTTAAAATATATTCGCAACGTCGATGAAAATAGTTTTATTTTCGAATTTCAGAATTATGTTGTTCAAGAAAAGCGCGGGTGCGTGTCGATCGATCACTCGAAGTTATACTAAACAAAAGGTTAGTTTTATTTTTTTTTAAACTTAAAATTGCAAACTTTAATTAGAAGGTATTATTATGATAATTGCAGAGTATTGATAGGTTAACGCAAATGGGCTCTTTGCGAGAATGGATTGGGTTACGAGGAAGAGAGGAACTCCTGAATAAAATTACAAATAACGGTTTGCAATCGATAAATACCTTTATTTACTTTCTATATATTTTCAACCTATCGAGAAAGAATTATCGATTCGAAACATTAAAAGACGTGTGACCAATCTTATTTTTCCTAAAGTTAAAAATTTCAGGAAGGCTGAGCAGTGATCCGAATAATCTTCTTCTAGCAAATATCATTCGTATCTACAACGACACACCCCTTGTCCATTCAAGAATTCGATCCTTCTCAGATAGTTCGTCCTTTCCAACATATGTCATTATCGTCGAAGAAAACGATTTCAGGAAGTATGCATAGCAAAATCAGTTAGACACATATTACAAAGTACTGAATATATATTTTCATTCAACCTGAAAAACTTCTACTATATATATATTTTCATTCATCGGGAAAAACAATTTGTTGATCATCTTAACGAACAAATTTTAAAATATCCAATCTGACAATATTTTCGCGCTTTCTTGATGTGCAATAGGGCGTTGCCAGAGCGGAGATTTTTTTCAATTAAAAAAATTTCAGACCGAGATTTTGGGTTCGTTCGTCAAAGCAACACAATAGTTCTGTTCTCTCTAGTCTCATCGAAGAAGTAATGTCAACTGTGTCTATTCACAATTCGTTCGAGATAGACTGTGACCATAGAGTTCGCAGAGTGGTTGGTAGTTCACTTTTTGTGCCAGAGTGCGAAATTTATTACAGATCAATATTTGATCTTTTCAGTTCGGTGAAATGTTCGGTAAGGTGGATATGGATGATGCGTGCAGAACTTTCTACATGACTGATAACCAGTGCCAACTTCTTATGAATGTAATAACAATATTTATGGAAAAAATTAATCACAAAATTGTGCAAACATAATTACATTATAATTCGTTGCTATTCCGTGGAATTTAACAAAATAGCCCTTTAACATTTTATTTTTATCTGTTTCAGACGAGTTATACAGTACCACGAGGGTACTATCTGAGCGAATTAAACAGAGAGGAAGAATATGCACAAGTGGCACGAGAATGGAAAGCTCCCGATGATGTCAGATTGTTCCAGTTAGATTTTCATTCACCATTATGCCGGAACCACAAAGTTTTATGGGTAATGTTAGACTGTTCAGGTTAGAATATAGATTGTGGTGCTCAAGGGTACCGAAAACAAAAAAGCTGTGAAAAACTCTTCTTGTTTCACACAGTCTGTCGAATCTTTTTCATTTCTTTCTGTGAATTTTGAACTCCAAATGACTAATAATTAACAGTAAATTGAATATCTTGAAAATTTTCGAATGGCGTCATGCATAAAAAAGATAAACAACCCGTTATTCAAGGCACACGAAGTCCTGTTGGTTATCACTGCTATGCCAGTCATGCATTAGATTCCAGAAAGAAACATAGTGAACTGTAATTAACTGTAATTATGCATGTAGACGTAGCGGCCGAAACACCATAGGGCACATTGCTAGTTAACTTATTTAATCAAAAAAAATTATATTTAAAGTGCATGCATTCGTATACTTGTACATCTATTTATAATATTAATTTAAATGTAACACTTCAGAGATCGCCTACGTATTCTTCCGACGGTAGCTATGCGAACCGACGAAGGTGAACTCGTGACCTATGCCTCTACTCACAGTATGGGAACGGTAAGTTTATTATCAAGAGAATGCAATACATTGACCTTTAGCAAGCACTGGCTCTGATATTTTCAAACTAGTAGTTTACTTATATTTCCCACTAGCCGTAGACTTGCAAGTCTACGGCTAGTTAAACGTAAGTTTACTAGAAGTGGTGTATAATACTGTAATTCCGTGAAATGTTCTTCCACTTGTAGTAAACTAGCAGTAAAATACTAGTCTGTGACGTCACGTAAGTAAACTACTAGTTTGGAAATACCAGAAGGGGAGCACTGGGATCCATTGGGCAAGGAATGGTTTTCCACTAAAAGGCTGTTAAGTCTGGGTGTGCTGAGGTCCTATGCAAGGGGTACTTTTATCGTGAATATTCCTTCGTCTTCTTATGAGCACTATTGAAAAAGTTCTTCAGAATCCAAATCATTACACATTTTTCTTTTTGAATTTGGAATAAAAATAGAAAAAAATCCAGAAAAAATGGTTTCGTTCAATACTTCGTCAGCAATTGTTTGATATCATGAAAAATCCATTCTCATTTCATTACAAAAATTTTGATCAAAAGATATCACTTAACAGCACATTCCGAGCTAATTTTGCTCTCCGTTCTGACAACACTCTCTCGAAGACAAAAAGCGAGAGACTATTGTCAGACCAGGGGTCCATGCAATCTATCAAAGTTAGCGAGAAACTTCGAAGGAAAGTTCGCAGATTGCCCGAAAACTTCGCACCAAACTTGGGAAGAAAGATGCGAACTTTTCTTCGAACTTTCATCTTCCCTATATATAGTCAATGGGGCTTATATAGTAGTATTGGAGAGTTCGGCGTACCCCAGACGGGTTTGATGTACAACTAAACTACCGGACGTTGGGCAGAGCTCAGCCGGTTCCAACAACTACCAAGTTAACTCATAAGTTCACCCACCATAATCTACCATATCCGACCTACCGTAACCTACAGTAACCCAGTCCAGTGGGTCAGATTGATTCCGCTGGGTCAGATTTAGTAATTATCGCGGGAATAAGCACTGTGTTCGCGAATATGATTATGGCATATCGTAAACTACCGTATCCCGGTTCGTAGGGTCAGATTAAGTTTGGTTTGTCTTTTTTTTCGGACCTCATAAATCGCCCGTTTGAACGTTCTACAACAATGTAGCATATACTTTAGCTAATTTCGTTTGCCAATTTACAAATTTATATATTACTTTCATTATCATTAGCATATTTGAGAACAACGACGGAGTGGACAAATATATTTATGCAAGCTATTTATAAACAATTTTAAAACTTTAAAATAGTCAAACATTTAATTTAAAGGCTTTTCTTTCATAAATTGATATAAAAATGATATAAAAATATTTACAATGAAAATGGAAATAACGGATAAAACACGATGTAATCTATAATACAATTTGTACAAATCAAGAATAAAATTGCAAGGTGGTTGTGAGGATGTGGATGAATTGAGGTATACGGTAAACACACGAAGATTAGCATCACACTAACCACCAGCACATCGATTAGCACTTCGTAGAGTAACGTTGACGTACGCTCGTCTGTAAAGACCAAAGATCAAAAGTCAAGATCAAAAAACGTAAATGAGAATGAAACATAACGATTATTCTTTGAGCCGAATTTTTGTTTTTACTACTACGTAAGGCACTCCAAGGCAAGAAACATCGTTTACCGCTCATCAATAAATTGATCTTATTTAAACAACAATTGCGTATATCCGTACCTCACATGAATACAGTCTTCTGCACACCATCCATGGAACCGCTGTCGAACATGCACTTCTGGTCTGCAATGAGAAGAATGATTTAACTACTACCGTAACCCTATCTCTTCCTCCTACTGTATACACTGGGCTAGATGACTGTACTACCGTAACCACTGCACTACCGTAATCTTATCTCTTCTTCCTACCGTATACACTGGGCTAGACGACTGTACTACCGTAACCACTGAACTAGACGACTGCACTACCGTAATCCTATCTCTTCCTCCTACCGTATACACTGGGCTAGACGACTATACTACCGTAACCACTGTACTAGACGACTGCACTACCGTAATCCCATCTCTTCCTCCTACCGTATACACTGGGCTAGACGACTGTATTACCGTAACCACTGTACTAGACGACTGCACTACCGTAACCATATCTCTTCCTCCTACCGTACACACTGGGCTAGACGACTGTACTACCGTAACCCCATCTCTTCCTCCTACCGTATACAAAATTGTACCTTCATCTCCTTGATCGCGGGTCGTAGAGTGTTGTGTTGTGTTGAGGGTGTTGTTGCGTAAGGACGAATGTATCCCATACGATGAACATGAGGTGGATGAAGTCGCCTACAAATAATCGTCTCCATCTCTCTTTTCCCTGTCATCAAACTCTTCTGTCTCAATCAAATTAGATAGATATAATGTTGCAGAATTGACAAAAAGTTGCATATGATCATGAACGAGTAATTGAAGTTGTTTCACTCTTTCAACAAAAAGACAACGTGTATGGTAAAAGGATAAAGCATTAATGAAAGTGGCCAACAAACATAACATGTCTAACAATAAGCATTGACTGACCCTCCTCCTCTGGCTCCTCTATAGTAGCTATTTCCGCCATCACAGCAGTATCGATCGCGATCACTGCAAATCAATCAATAAATCGACATTTCCAATTTTCGCATAATAAAAGCAAACCAAAAGACAACAACAATTATACTCTATCATCCCGATATTCTCAGTTCGTATTTTGTGCCTATTTTGTGGCTATTGAGGTATGGTAAGCAGGGGCAATTAATAAACACCATAGCTGTTACAGATGTGCAAAATAAGGTCTGCCTTTCACAAAAAAATTACAAAATGCGGTCAACTTAAGTTGGTATGACTACGAAGAAAAGCTAGTGTTGGAAAAGACAATTGGCAGTATTGTACAGTCAATTGATCATAAATGAAATGAGTCGACAATAAATAAATCAAATCAATAAAACCTTCTCGTTTGGCCAGTCAAACTGAACAAAAGTGAATTAAAACACAAAGAAAAAATACCATTGACAGCTCATCCAGGTTGAAGCACATGGTCGACGGTTAGTCACTCGAGCCATGCTGCACGTCTGCGGCGGCAGCAGGAGCATCTCACGAATTGGGCGGGTAGTGGTTACGGTTTCATATCGGGGACGCGGGAGTGATTGGGGGCGAGAGATTTGGACGCCACGGAGCAGACGAAGAAGTTTGATACGTACACTTCGGAGGATGTTGACGTCGAAGAGGAGCACTCATTTGGGTGGTGGAAAGGCCGACAGTGGCGGCGGCAGCTGATCACTGCAAATGACACGGAATTACAAAACAATCAATCAATATCAAGCGACAAAGAGGCCATATAGATGAACGTTGGAACATTTAAATGTGAATCACAGTACAAAAAAGCATGCAAGTGTATCGGAAAGCGGAAAGTGAGGGAAAGAACAGTCACAGGTCACGCGCTCGCGGTCGCGACGCGTGTGTTTACTTCGAACTTCGAACATGTTTTTCAGCTGCTCCGCGCTCTCAAAAAATTCGGACGAGTGTGACTGAGAATGCACACGATTTCCTGTGCAGTTTTCGTGTAAACAATAAGTGTTTTCTCAAAAAATATTTATAAATTGTTGAACATACTTTCATGGAGAGTAGAGTAACCACAATATAACCATCACACTCTCACTTTTGTAAATTACACTTTCGTCGCAACTTTAAGTAAACGCCCGTTTACTTTTTCTGCACCTCTTCAAATTGCACGCTATTTCTCCATTTCTCTAACACCTCGGCAGAAAGTTGCGAACTTTGTTCGCATCTTTGTTCGCATCTTTTTGACGAACTTTTTTCTTTGTGAAAATAGCATGGGATTTTGAGAGAATTAGAGAAAAAGTTCGCAACTTTGTTCCGACATTTCTTCGCGAACTTTTGATAGATTGCATGGGTCACAGAAAATTCAAATTAGCTCGGAGTGAAAATAAATATAATAAATGTTCATTCTAGATGAGCCATCTATACACAAGACCTGAACATCGAGGGAAAGGACTTGGTAAGATTGTTGAAATGACTCTGGCCCAAAACTATATGTGAGTTTGTAAATATTGATTGATTGATTGATTGAGTGTGGCTTCAGATGCTGAATATCAAGAACCTTGATATCAAGAAGATTTCCTCATTTTGGTATCCTCTGCTTGTGACATGCTGACAGGATAAATTAAATGCGAAATATATGAAGTAAAAGCATGCAAATTTACTCTATAAAGAACATTTAACGCGTAATATAAAATTGTCAATGCCCTGTGTAGACTCGGGGTCAGGGTTCTTGACATCGGTACCATACAGTATCATTATTATTATTATCGATTTTGATTCAGCAAACGTGGATTGCGTCCATTCATGCACGTTTTGATTGGAAACGATCAAATGATTCGTCAAACTTTCCGTAATCCGTTCTACACGGAATGGATTGATGATCATGGCTCACAGATGATTTGGTACTTCAGCTCGTTTTCGATGAAACCGTGATTATCCCTGGAGTCTGATTGTATATTGATCCTAGAATGATATAGATCTGCTAAACTGATTGATTTTGTTCACTGTTGACATCGTTCTAGATCATATTATTATATATTAATTTATGATTTGCACATAGTCATGTGCCAGAAAACATTATCAAATATACATAGCGGCCGAAAGACCATGGGGCACATTATTAGCTGCCTATATTTTTTAAAATTAAATTTAAAGTGCATGCAAACCTAGTCTTGTACATTAATGTTATTAATTTAATTACGTAATTTTGGAAAAATCCGTACTGCATAATTAAACGGAGTAATTAAATTAATAATATGAATAGATGTACAAGAATGAGTATGCATGCACTTTTAAAGTAAATTTTAAAATAAATAAGTTAGCTAATAATGAGCCCTATGGTGTTTCGTCTTAATTTGGAAGACAACGTTAGAATCCCAATTTGGAAGACAACTTTCGATTATTGTTTGTGATAAATAAATATTTGTCAATTGATCCTTGATGCAATCTTGGAAGAAATGATAGGAGTGAAACATATTCCGAGAAATATTCCCATCCATATTGAATCGTCGTAAGATCTGTATCTGCGGAATGAATTGTTCCATCGCTTGATTCTCTATTCCATCGTGTTATACTTAGCGGACGAAACACCATAAGGCACATTATTAACTAATATATATTTTTATTTGTTTTTAACGTGCAAGTAAACCAATTATAGTAAATCTAATTACATTACTAATTTAATTAAATCACAGAATGGCTCCCCTTCCAGCAGTGCTCATTCAGTGGATAAGTTAATTAAATTAATATTATTAATAGATATACAAGAATAAGTATGCATGCACTGTAAATATAAATTTTTTGATTAAATAATTTAACTAGCAATGGTGTTTGTGTTTGGTGTTCTATGGTATTTCAGCCGCTACGTCGTTAAATAATAATGTCTTCGTACACCAATGTATTAAGTTAACACAAAGAAGTTGAAGGTATGCATTATATCTCTTATTGTCCACACAAGTTGTTTCATTTGTTGTATCAATTACAGAAGAAGAAGACCAAGCCACCCCGTGGGGCACCCTGTCGAAGAGAAATTTCCCCGCGGGGCTCCCTGTCGAAGAGAAACTTCCCCGCGGTTACTCTGTCATTTACAGAGACTGAACAAGCTGCCCCGCAGGGTGCCCGGCAGAGTGCCCGCGGGGCGAGTGACAGGGTGCCCCGCGGGGGGGGGGGGAATTTCCAGAGCGAAGGATCCCTTAAATTTCGCCCAATACTGGTTAGAATGAGGCTATATGACACTAATATGATACTGTCAAGCAGGCATGTTGGACGAACAACATAAGGTTTTTGTGGGTTATTTGACTTTTCTTGAATGGTGATGAATTCTCTCAGAGACGAAAGGATAGATCTTCTGTATAAGAAGATTCTCCCTGTTTTGGCCCACTCTGTTTTTAATGTGCTGAAAGGATAAATATTATTATTATTATTATTATTATTATTAATATGACATATATAATGATATTGAACACTTTGAAAAATTTAAATTCTGTGATAGAACATTATTTACATTATGAGGGGAAAAACAAATAAACAGAAATTACGAAGCTTTTTCTATTCTAACAAATAAATGTGAAAAATGATGAATTGCCAATAATTGATTACAATTTGTGATTCATCCGCTAACACCCAACGCATGTAAACGAAGTATTTAAATAGTGATCTACTCGATATTAATGTTAGATAATAATAATAATAATAATAATAATAATAATAATAATAATAAAAATAATAACTTTATTATGCTGGTACGTAATGAACAATAGATAGGACACAAACACACAAAGACAGGGACACAAAGATATGGATCATGAACAAAACCAGAACTTTCTCCCGTGCACAAGAATTCGTTTCCATTTCGATGGGCGTTATTTCCTATTGGAAGATTCACTTCGGAATCAGACGCTTTCACTGACGCATCGTATCATGATACTGGATCCTTTCGGAATTATCACATTATTTTTGGCAAATTCCGCGAACGCTCGGAGATTAAACCCCGGTAGATTATTCGTTTCTGTGGCCTCTCTCTCTTGCGGAGTCTTTTTGCGCGTGTCGATAGCGGGTCGGCGTCTTTCTAACAAGGGAAGCACCAAACAATCGCGCGAAACTGCCAGTGTGGATTAGGGTTTCCTGCTCTACTCGCCACAAGAACCGCGATTTTTTTGAAAATGATTCCCAGCTGCGTGCCTTCATCGACTGTCCATCAACGTCTTAGATGCCAATCAGATCCAGTGGCCATCATTGTTCATTGTTATGTTGCTATGGTAAGTGGTAAATACTAGTTACTGCCCAGTACTGCCCAATTGTCTATTATGGTTTTTGAGGAATATATATGGATTTTATTCTTTGGTATTCTTTGGACACATTAGAGGGCTTGTCCGAGCGTTTGAAGTGTGTGCCTTTTACATAATTAATTTAAAATTAATGAAACTACAAATATGAGAGTTATAATAAAATAAATAAATTAGTCTGCGCTCTTATATCGCTACGTCTCTCCTTTTTTTTCTGCACCACGACCGTTCTCGAAACGTTATATCGGTTCGACTAAATTGTATCAGAGCATTTCGCGCACTTTTCACTCTTAAACTGGTTATCCTTTTGATACGCCCTGTTCGTCTTTTCATGTCAGCTTACCTGAAAAAAACATTTCAATGAAATGACCGCGACGTGAGAGAATACATAAAAGGACAAGCTAACTGATAGAATCATACTACACATACTTTCTTTACTTACTTCAATTCAACTACTACAAAGTTATTTATTTATTTTATTCTAACTCATATATTCGTAGTGTCATTAATTTAAATTTATTATAACTTTAAAAATATATTAGCGAGGTCGATGAAAATAGTTTCACTTTCGAATTTCAGAATTATGTTGTTCAAGAAAAGCGCGGGTACGTGCCGTTCGATCAATCGATGCTATACAAAACAAAAGATTAGTTTTTATTTTCTTGAAATTAAAACTGCAAAATTTTAATTGGAAGATTATGATGATAATTGCAGAGTATTGATAGGTTAACGCAAATGGGACCTGTGCAAGAATGGATTGGTTTTCAAGGCAGAGAGGAACTCCTGAATAAAATAACAAATAACGGTTTGCAATCGATAAATAAATTTATTAACTTTTTACATATTTTCAACCTCTTTCCGAGAATAACGTATTGAGGCGAAAGAATCGACCAGATTATTGCGCTAGAAATTTTTAAAAATATTATATTTGTTTCTTGCATTTGAATAACTATTGATGCACCTCACGAAAAAAACACTTCCGGTGTTCAAGAAATGTCGATTCGAAAAATTTCAAAAATTTCAAAATAGGTACTACGTAAATTCTGAACACTATCTTATTTTCCTAAATTTAAAACTTTCAGGAAGGCTGAGCAGAGACACAAATAATCTTCTCCTATCGAATATCATTCGAATCTACAATGACACTCCTCTTGTCCATTCAAAAATTCGAGCCTTCTCAGATAGTTCGTCCTTCCCAACATATCACGCCTGTCACGAGAGAATCGAGCTGAGAATGGGAAAAAAGCGAAAATCGTGAAATGAGTTAGGACCATTATTGGACATCTCTAGGCATGCCCTACCAGCCCCCAAAGTCTCATTATGCAATTTTCATTTTGGGGCTCAATACACCGGTTCGGTAAGGCGAAGTCCCAACTTTGAGCTCGAATTTCTCGCTTCTGGTGCGTTTTAGCGAAAAAGTGTCACAAGATTCACCCCCGCTATTTTTCAAGCTCTATCGATCTAAACAAACCAGAAGTCATGAACAAGCCTGTGAACAGAGCTACACTTCGCAGCACTTAACTCAAAAATTTAGGAAAAGGAGGTGCTCTTCTTCCAGTATATTATTAAGTTTTTCATACGCTTTCGAATGAGGGGCTTGCGAAAAAAATACGTTAATGCGTTCGTATGGTTCATCTCCTTGGAAATTTCCTGACGATTTGAAGTCATTTTCGCCACCCACAATCTCTCGTTTCACATACTCTCTCGCCCATTCCTTTTCATTCCATTCCATTCCATTCTACACCGCACGGTCTCGATCGCGTGGTGCGGAATGAAACATATTGCGTACTCCCTTTCTCTTCCCTGTATTTCTTTCACTCTCCGGCGAGAGAGTGTGTGAAATGAGAGATTGAGGTTGGGCGTAAATGACTTCAAATCATCAGGAAATTTCCAAGGGGATGAACCATACGAACGCATTAACGTATTATTTTCGCAAGCCCCTCATTCGATAGCGCATGAAAAACTTAATAATATATTGGAAAAAGAGCACCTCCTTTTCCTAAATTTTTGAGTTATGTGCTGCGAAGTGTAGCTCTGTTCAGAGGCATGTTCATGACCTCTGGTTTGTTTAGATCGATAGAGCTCGAAAAAATAGCGGGGGTCACTCTTGTGACACTTTTTCGCTAAAACGCACCAGAAGCGAGAAATCCAATTTCAAAGTTGGGATTTCACTTTACCGAACCGGTGTATTGAGCCCCAAAATGAAAATTGCATAATGAGACTTTGGGGGCTGGTAGGGCATGCCTAGAGATGTCCAAAAATGGTCCTAACTCATTTCACGATTTTCGCTTTTTTCCCAAAAATGGTCAATTTAGCTCGATTCTCTCGTGATATGCGTGATATGTCATTATCGTCGAAGAAAATGATTTCAGGAAGTATGCATACCAAAATCAGTTAGACACATATTACAAAGTTCTGAATATATGTATATATATATATATTTTCATTCATCGGGAAAACAATTTGTTGATCATCTTAACGAACAAATTTTAAACTATCCAATCTGACAATATTTTCGCGCTTTCTTGATCTGCAATAGGGCGTTGCCAGAACGGAGAATTTTTTCAATTAGAAAAATTTCAGACCGAGATTTTGGGTTCGTTCGCCAAAGCAACACAATAGTTCTGTTCTCTCTAGTCTCGTCGAAGAAATAATGTCAACTGTGTCTATTCACAATTCGTTCGAGATAGACTGTGACCATAGAGTTCGAAGAGTGGTTGGTAGTTTACTTTTTGTGCTAGAGTGCGAAATTTATTACAGATCAACATTTGATCTTTTCAGTTCGGTGAAATGTTCGGAAAGGTAGATATGGACGATGCGTGCAGAACTTTCTACATGACTGACAAACAATGCCAACTTCTTATGAATGTAATAACAATAATTATGGAAAAAATTAATCACAAAATTGTGCAAACATAATTACATTATAATTCGTTGCTATTCCGTGAAATTTAACAAAATTACCCTTTAACATTTTATTTTTATCTGTTTCAGACGAGTTATACAGTACCACGAGGGTACTATCTGAGCGAATTAAACAGAGAGGAAGAATATGCACAAGTGGCACGAGAATGGAAAGCTCCCGATGATGTTAGATTGTTCCAGTTAGATTTTCATTCACCATTATGCCGGAACCACAAAGTTATGGGTAATGTTAGACTGTTCAAGTTAGAATATAGATTGTGGTGCTCAAGAGTACCGAAAACAAAAAAGCCGTTAAAAATTCTTCTTGTTTCACACAGTCAGTCGAATCTTTTTCATTTCTTTCTGTGAATTTTGAACTCCACATGACTAATAATTAACAGTAAATTGAATATCTTGAACCTTTTCGAAAGGCGTCATGCATAAAAAAGATAAACAACCCGTTATTCAAGGCACACGAAGTCATGTTGGTTATCACTGCTATGTCGGTCATGCATTAGATTCCAGAAATAAACATAGTGAACTGTAATTAACTGTAAATATGCATGTAGACGTAGCGGCCGAAACACCATAGGGCACATTGCTAGTTAACTTATTTAATCAAAAAAATTATATTTAAAGTGCATGCATTCGTATACTTGACATCTATTTATAATATTAATTTAAATGTAACACTTCAGAGATCGCCTGCGTATTCTTCCGACGGTAGCTATGCGAACCGAGGAAGGTGAACTCGTGACCTATGCCTCTACTCACAGTATGGGAACGGTAAGTAGATGATCAAGAGAATGAAATACATTGACCTTTAGCAAGCACTGGCTCTTATATTTTCAAACTAGTAGTTTACTTATATTTCCCACTAGCCGTAGACTTGAAAGTCTACGGCTAGTTAAACGGAAGTTTACTAGAAGTGGTGCATAATACTGTAATTCCGTCAAATGTTCTTCCTCTTGTAGTAAACTAGCAGTAAAATGCTAGTCTGTGACGTCACGTAAGTAAACTACTAGTTTGGAAATACCAGAAGGTGAGCACTGGGATCCATTGGGCAAGGAATGGTTTGCCACTAAAAGGCTGTTTAGTCTGGGTGTGCTGAGGTCCCATACAAGGGGTACTTTTATCGTGAATATTCCTTCGTCTTCTTATGAGCACTATACGAAATCAAAATCATTACACATTTTTCTTTTTGAATTATTTAATTTAAAAAAAAAACTAAATCCAGAAAAAAATGGTTTCGTTCAATACTTCGTCAGCAATTGTTTGATATCATGAAAAATCCATTCTCGTTTCATTACAAAAAATTTGATCAAAAGATATCACTTAACAGCACATTCCGAGCTAATTTTGCTCTCCGTTCCGACAACGCTCTCTCGTAGACAAAAAGCGAGAGACTATTGTCAGACCAGAAAATTCAAATTAGCTCGGAGTGAAAATAAATATAGTAAATCTTCATTCTAGATGAGCCATCTATACACACGACCTGAACATCGAGGGAAAGGACTTGGTAAGATTGTTGAAATGACTCTGGCCCAAAACTTTATGTGAGTTTGTAATTATTGATTGATTGATTGATTGATTGATTGAGTGTGGCCTCAGAGGCTGAATTAGTGACCTTGTTTTCAAGAAGATTTCCTCATTGTGGCACATAAATTAAATGCGAAATATATGAAGTAAAAGCATGCAAATTTACTCTATAAAGAACATTTAACGCGTAATATAATATAGTCAATGCCCTGTGTAGACTGGGGGCCAGGGTTCTTGACATCGGTACCATACAGTATCATTATTATTATTATCGATTTTGATTCAGCAAACGTGGATTGCGTCCATTCATGCACGTTTTGATTGGAAACGATCAAATGTTACGTCAAACTTTCCGTAATCCGTTATACACGGAATGGATTGATGATCATGGCTCACAGATGATTTGGTACTTCAGCTCGTTTCCGATGAAACCGTGATTATCCCTGGAGTCTGATCGTTTGTTGTTCCTAGACTGATAAATGTCCGCCAATCTGATTGATTTTATTCACTGTTGACATCGTTCAAGATCATATTATTATATATTAATTTATGATTTGCACATAGTCATGTGCCAGAAAACATTATAAAATAGACATAGCGGCCGAAAGACCATAGCGCACATCATTAGCTGCCTATGTTTTTTAAAATTAAATTTAAAGTGCATGCAAACCTAGTCTTGTACATTAATGTTATTAATTTAATTACGTTATTTTGGAAAAATCCGTACTGCATAATTAAACGGAGTAATTAAATTAATAATATTAATAGATGTACAAGAATGAGTATGCATGCACTTTTAAAGTAAATTTTAAAATAAAGAAGTTAGCTAATAATGTGCCCTATGGTGTTTCGTCTTAATTTGGAAGACAACGTTAGAATCACAATTTGGAAGACAACTTTCGATTATTGTTTGTGATAAATAAATATTTGTCAATTGATCCTAGATGAAGTCTTGGAAGAAATGATAAGAGTGAAACATATTCCGAGAATAATCCCATCCATATTGAATCGTCGTAAGAGTTTTGTATCTGCGGAATGAATTGTTCCATCGCTTGATTCTCTATTCCATCGTGTTATGCATTAGCTGACGAAACATAAGGCATATTATAAACTAATATATAGTTTTATAATTTATTTTTAACGTACAAGTAAACCAATTATAGTACTTCTAATTACATTACTAATTTAATTAAATCACAGATCGGCTCCGCTTCCAGCAGTCCTCATTCAGTGGATAAGCTAATTAAATTAATATTATTAATAGATGTACAAGAATAAGTATGTATAAAAATATAAATTTTTTGATTAAAAAATTTAACTAGCAATGTTGTTTGTGTTTGGTGTTCTATGGTATTTCAGCCGCTACGTCGATAAATAATAATGTCTTCGTACACCAATGTATTAAGTTAACACAAAGAAGTTGAAGGTATGCATTATATCTCTTATTGTCCACACAAGTTGTTTCATTTGTTGTATCAATTACAGAAGAAGAAGACCAAGCCACCCCGCGGGGCACCCTGTCGAAGAGAAACTTCCCCGCGGGGCTCCCTGTCGAAGAGAAACTTCCCCGCGGGGCACCCTGTCGAAGAGAAACTTCCCGCGGTTACCCTGTCATTTACAGAGACTGAACAAGCTGCCCCGCAGGGTGCCCGGCAGAGTGCCCGCGGGGCGAGTGACAAGACGAACAACATAAGGTTTTCGTTGGATCTTTGAGTATACTAATCAAGTTTCATGTGCGGACGTTTTCTTGAATGGTGATGAATTCTCTCAGAAACGAAAGAATAGATCTTTTGGATAAGAAGATTCCCCCTGTTTTGGTCCCATCTGCTTTTAAAAAGGATAAATATTTTCATTATTATGAATGTGATACTCATATGACATTGAACAACTTCTTTGAAAAATTTTAATTCTGTGATAGCACATTATTTATATTATGAGAAGAAACAAGAATTACGAAGTTTTTTCTATTCTAACAAATAAATGTGAAAAATGATGAATTGCCAATAATTGATTAAAATTCGCGAATCATCCGCTAACATCCCCTCCCTCACGCATGTAAACGAAGTATTTAAATTGTGATCTCCTCGATAAATAAATAAATATGCCATTTGGCCAGGTTAGATATGAACAAGCCTAGAACTTTCTTCCGTGCACAAGAATACGTTGACATTTCGATGAACGTTATTTATTTATTTATTTATTTATCTTACATCCATAAGCTGCGACAACAATTGAAGCAACAAGAAAATGGTATGCATTATATCTCTTATTGTCCACACAAGTTGTTTCATTTGTTGTATCAATTACAGAAGAAGAAGACCAAGCCACCCCGCGGGGCTCCCTGTCGAAGAGAAACTTCCCCGCGGGGCTCCCTGTCGAAGAGAAACTTCCCCGCGGTTACTCTGTCATTTACAGAGACTGAACAAGCTGCCCCGCAGGGTGCCCGGCAGAGTGCCCGCGGGGCGAGTGACAGGGTGCCCCGCGGGGGGGGGGGGGAATTTCCAGAGCGAAGGATCCCTTAAATTTCGCCCAATACTGGTTAGAATGAGGCTATATGACACTAATATGATACTGTCAAGCAGGCATGTTGGACGAACAACATAAGGTTTTTGTGGGTTATTTGACTTTTCTTGAATGGTGATGAATTCTCTCAGAGACGAAAGGATAGATCTTCTGTATAAGAAGATTCTCCCTGTTTTGGCCCACTCTGTTTTTAATGTGCTGAAAGGATAAATATTATTATTATTATTATTATTATTAATATGACATATATAATGATATTGAACACTTTGAAAAATTTAAATTCTGTGATAGAACATTATTTACATTATGAGGGGAAAAACAAATAAACAGAAATTACGAAGCTTTTTCTATTCTAACAAATAAATGTGAAAAATGATGAATTGCCAATAATTGATTACAATTTGTGATTCATCCGCTAACACCCAACGCATGTAAACGAAGTATTTAAATAGTGATCTACTCGATATTAATGTTAGATAATAATAATAATAATAATAATAATAATAATAATAATAATAATAATAAAAATAATAACTTTATTATGCTGGTACGTAATGAACAATAGATAGGACACAAACACACAAAGACAGGGACACAAAGATATGGATCATGAACAAAACCAGAACTTTCTCCCGTGCACAAGAATTCGTTTCCATTTCGATGGGCGTTATTTCCTATTGGAAGATTCACTTCGGAATCAGACGCTTTCACTGACGCATCGTATCATGATACTGGATCCTTTCGGAATTATCACATTATTTTTGGCAAATTCCGCGAACGCTCGGAGATTAAACCCCGGTAGATTATTCGTTTCTGTGGCCTCTCTCTCTTGCGGAGTCTTTTTGCGCGTGTCGATAGCGGGTCGGCGTCTTTCTAACAAGGGAAGCACCAAACAATCGCGCGAAACTGCCAGTGTGGATTAGGGTTTCCTGCTCTACTCGCCACAAGAACCGCGATTTTTTTGAAAATGATTCCCAGCTGCGTGCCTTCATCGACTGTCCATCAACGTCTTAGATGCCAATCAGATCCAGTGGCCATCATTGTTCATTGTTATGTTGCTATGGTAAGTGGTAAATAATAGTTACTGCCCAGTACTGCCCAATTGTCTATGATGGTGTTTGAGGAATAGACTTGGATTTTACTCTTTGGACACATTAGAGGGCTTGTCCGAGCGTTTGAAGTGTGTGCCTTTTATAATACATAATAAATTTAAAATCAATGGCACTACAAATATGAGAGTTAGAATAAAATAAATAAATTAGTCTGCGCTCTTATATCGCTACGTCTCTCCTTTTTTTTTCTGAAGCACCACGACCACTGTCGAAACGGTTCGACTAAATTGTATCAGAGCATTTCGCGCACTTTTCACTCTTAAACTGGTTATCCTTTTCCAACGCCCTGTTCGTATTTTCATGTCAGCTTACCTGAAAAAACATTTCAATGAAATGAACGCGACGTGAGAGAATACATAAAAGGACAAGCTAACTGATAAAATCATACTACAAATACTTTCTTTACGTACTTCAATTCAACGACTACAAAGTAATTTACTTATTTTATTCTAACTCGTATATTTGTAGTGCCATTAATTTTAAATTTATTATAACTTTTAAAAAAATCGCGACGTCGATGAAATAGTTTCATTTTCATCGAATTTCAGAATTATGTTGTTCAAGAAAAGCGCGGGTACGTATCGTTCAATCACTCGATGCTATACAAAACAAAAGGTTAGTTTTATTTTTTTTAAACTTAAAATTGCAAACTTTAATTAGAAGGTATTATTATGATAATTGCAGAGTATTGATAGGTTAACGCAAATGGGCTCTTTGCGAGAATGGATTGGATTTCAAGGAAGAGAGGAACTCTTGAATAAAATAACAAATAACGGTTTGCAATAGATTAATTCCTTACGTATTACATACTTTCGAGAGTAAAGTATTGAGGCGAAAGAATCGTCCAGATTATTCTGCTATAATTTTTTTTAAAATTTATAATTAGTTTCTTGCATTTGGATTATTATTGATGCACCTCACGAAAAAATACACTTCCGGTGTTCATGAAATGTCGATTCGAAAAAAAAATTAAAAAATAAGTACTACCTAAATTCTGTACACAATCTTATTTTTCCTAAAGTAAAAATTTTCAGGAAGGCTGAGCAAAGACACAAATAATCTTCTTCTAGCAAATATCATTCGTATCTACAACGACACACCCCTTGTCCATTCAAGAATTCGATCCTTCTCAAATAGTTCATCCAACCCAACATATGTAATTATCGTCGAAGAAAACGATTTCAGGAAGTAAGCATAGCGATATCAGTTAAACACATATTACAAATTAGAGTTGGCTATTTGGAGGATTCGGCCGGAATGGGTCGTAAAATTATCGCGGGCCCGAAATTGCTCTAAGAAATGCATTGCGGGCCCGCGCAACTAGAATAACCAACTCTATTACAAATTACCGAATGTATGTTTTTCATTCAACGGGAACAACAATTTGTTGAGCATCTTAACGAACAAATTTTAAACTATCCAATCAAGACAATATTTTCGCATTTTTTTCAATTAAAAAAAATTTCAGAAAGAGATTTTGGGTTCGTTCGTCAAAGCTGCACAATAGTTCTGTTCTCTCTAGTCTCATCGAAGAAATAATGTCAACTGTGTCTATTCACAATTCGTTCGAGATAGACTGTGACCATAGAGTTCGCAGAGTGGTTGGTAGTTCACTTTTTGTGCCAGAGTGCGAAATTTATTACAGATCAACATTTGATCTTTTCAGTTCGGTGAAATGTTCGGTAAGGTAGATATGGACGATGCGTGCAGAACTTTCTACATGACTGACAAGCAATGCCAACTTCTTATGAATGTAATAAACATAATTATGGAAAAAAATAATTGTGAAAACATCTTATCTTTTTTCTTTATTCCATCATAATATACGTAACAAGAAAATAAGGACATAAAGGGATTGATGAATGTAATGTAGCAATATCGGTGAGGGTTCTTTGGTACAGTAGCAGTTTGGGAGCTCGGGGCGAATCTTAGAAGAAGGTCTAAATATATCACGGGAGATCTTAACTAGCCCTGCACGGAAAGGTGGGGATTAAACTAATTCGATAGGTAAAGAGTTCTATATATCTATAACATATTAACATTATAAACGTAGCTATTCCGAGGAAGTTATCAAATTACCCTTTAACATTTTTTTTTCTGTTTCAGACGAAATTTACAGTACCACGAGGGTACTATCTGAGCGAATTAAACAGAGAGGAAGAATATGCACAAGTGTCACGAGAATGGAAAGTCCCCGATGATGTTAGACTGTTACGGTTAGATTTTCATTCACCAGTCTGCCGGAACCACAAAATTTTATGCGTGTCCTATCATTATGCCCCGAGTCACCTTTCACTTATTTCTTTCTTATAAACAGCGAAGTCATTATTTATATCATCACCTTTTTTTTATCATATTCATTTTTCATGCGTCGTTGTATACATATAGATAAAATATAATATTTAAAAAAATATGCCGCGCACTGAAGTAATGAAAAATCACGAAAAAACACATAAAAGTCTCTCCTTGTTATACACAATCTATAGCTTCTTTTGCTTTAATTTACTTGGAATGTTCCTTTAACAATGTTCTAGGCGTTGCTGCCGAAACACAATAGTGCCAATTAATAGCTAATCGATACATATAATCCTAAAAAAAGTAAATATAAAGTGTGCGCAAACCTATACTTGTACATCTATTAATGTCATTAATTTAATATCTTTAATTATGCGTGTAACTGTGAATTTTGAACTACACATGACTAATAATTAACAGTAAATTGAATATCTTAAGGTTTTCGAAAAGCGTCATGCAATAAAAAAAAGATAAACAACCCGTCATTCAAGGCTCACGAAGTCCTGTTGGTTATCACTACCATGCAATAGATTCCAGAAAGAAACAGAGTGAATTACACCAAAATCAATAATATCCAGTCTAAACAATGGCATAACTGTAATTATGCATGTAGACGTAGCGGCCGAAACACCATAGGGCACATTGCTAGTTAACTTATTTAATCAAAAATTTATATTTAAAGTGCATGCATACTTATACTTGTACATCTAATAATAATATAAATTTAAATGTAACACTTCAGAGATCGCCTGCGTACTCTTCCAACGGTGGCTCTGCGAACCGAGGAAGGAGAACTCGCGACATACATTTCTACTCATAACATGGGAGCGGTGAGTATCTTAAAGAGAGCGTCACCTCTCTCAATGGTCTCTTCATTGTGCACACTATTTCTCTGTTCTCTAACAACGAGAGAGCGTAGAGCGTTGAAGAGTCCGTTGACAAAGGTGTCCGCCCCTTTAAAGCGACACCCAAGCTAAGTTGGCTCCCCGCATTTGCAATACTCTCTCGCAAACAAAGAAAGTAAGAGAGCATGGCCAGAGCGGAGAGTAAAATTAGCTTGGGGGTGTGCCTTTAAAGGGAGCGAAACCTTTGTCAATGGCCTATTCATTGCGTACACTATTTAAGAATGGTTGTAGACAGATTAGTCTGGAAAAAGGGAATTTTGATATTTGTTTTTCGAATTTACATTCGATTTTCGATTATTTACTAGGTCACCGCATCTTTATCAAAAATACTATGTTGAGGACATACATTTAAAGGGTGACCGTCGAGTTTTTTTTAAATGGCCAGGCAGATCTACAGATCACATCTCACTGTATACAAAAAAAACCAATTTTCTCTAAAATTTTAGATGCACCGAAATACCGTAATCCGAGCTTACAAGCTTACGAGCTGGTTAGAATTCATTGATTCCATAGGCACAAAAATTTAAAATTTGTAAGAAGGTCCTATGTCCCGCGTTCTTCATTTCTATAGCGCACCGAAAATCTCCTGGTTTCCCTTCTTCAATATTTTGAAAATATTTGCATCCTAGCTTCACATTTACTAGGGGAATTATAGCTGTGTCGTGAACGAATCCGAAAGCGATGATGGTAAAAGGTGAGGGGAGATGATAAAAAATGGTTTCAAAAGTCGCACCCAGAACCTACTATTCAATATTTTCAATCTATAGCTTAAATGACCATCGCCCAACCTCTCTGGTGCGACGGAAGATAACGAACACTTTATCAATTAATCACAATGTCGATTTGATTATCGTCAAATGTTCATTTCAGCTGAGTCATCTTTACACAAGACCTGAACATCGAGGGAAAGGACTTGCGAAGATCGTTGAAATGACTCTGGCCCAAAAATTTATGTGAGTTTTTTTCTCGTAGTTTTGGTAACAGGACAAAACAAAAGCGCGGCTGGGGTAGAAAATCCGCAAGCGACAAAAGCGCAACTTCGGACAGAGTTATCAAATCATGGTGAAGTTGGATTTTTTGCTTCATTGCTTCATTGTCATGGCTATTACGCCATTATTTAGTCTCTGATCTCTGGGCAAATTGAGCTATCTCCGCGCAGAAGCTAGACCCCCGCTTATTATTCTTGCGCGTTTATCGTTTTTGGGCACTTGTGCTTTTGTCATACTCCCTTACTTTTTAATTGATTATTGATTGTGGCCTCAGAAACTTGAGCTTGTTATCAAGAAGATTTCCTCATTTTGGCACTTTCTCCTTGTGATATGCTGATAGGATAAATTAAATGCGAAATATGTGAAGTAAAAGCATGGAAATGTACTCTATAAATAAAATTTAACGCATAATATAAAATAATTGAGGCCCTGTAATTTCGGCTAAGGGCTTCTAGACAGCAGTTACCTATATAATCATTATTGTTATTATCGATTGTTATTCAGCAAACGTGGATTGCGTCCATTCATGCACGTTTTGATTGGAAACGATCAAAAGTTTCGTCAAACTTTCCGTAATCCGTTCTACACGGAATGGATTGATGATCAAGGCTCACAGATGATTTGGTACTTCAGCTCGTTTTCGATGAAGCCGTGATTATCCCTGGATGCTGATCGTTTTTTGTTCCTAGAATGATAAAGATCTGCTCAACTGATTGATTTTGTTCACTGTTGACATGTGCCTTGCACTTGGTGCAAGTGCTAGAAAACATTGGTATTTGAAAATTGGTACTGTACAATTAAATGAAGTAATCCAAATTTAGAAGACAACGTCACAATATAGGTTTTTGTTTTTGATGAATAAATATTTGTCAATTGATCCTGGATGAGATCTCTGAAGAAAAGCGAAGAGTGAAACATATTCCGAGTAAAATCCCATCCATATGCAGTCGTCGTAAGATCGTAGTCTCTGCGGAATGAATCGCTTGAATGTCTTCTTGTCGTTCGTGGGAACCTTTTTTTTCGTTAATATCTCGGCTCCACTTTCGAAAGTTCTCATTCAGTGGGTAAGTAAAAAATCTCTTTTTTTCATCTTCAATATGGAGGAAGTCATACCTTCACCATGGCAAACTATTTATGTCTTCATGTCAGTCTTCATTCGCTTTCTACAATGATCAACCTCACAACAGCTCTGCTCATCCTCCTTTCCCTTTCCGAGGTACTGCTTCTCATTTGCTTAGTGCTCCGTACATTGAATTATTGTCCGTATAAATTGTACTTGCATAATTTCATTGCTACTGCTGCTAAACAGAGGAAAACTATCGATTAACTCCCCACTCTTTCCTCATTTCCTTCCTAGATCTCTCCGATCTACCTACTCTCTCACCGGTGCGCTCTCTCTAAACATAGAAATTCATTGTGGCAGTGGTTGGCTACTCTCTCACCAAATGAACAAGTGCATTTTATACGGTCAATATAATAATAATAATAATATATTTATCTTCTCTATACGGATCAAAAACGAGAAGATATATAATGGTATATGTACTGATTGAGAACAATAAAGAAGAGACAAACTGCAAATTATTCCTATCTTGTACCTGCCTCCTCTCCCTCCGCCTCGCCCCCCCCCCCCCCAATGAGAAGAGGCGGAGGGAGAGGAGGTAGGGACGAGATAGGAATCGAGAGAGTGAGAGAGTGCGAATAATTCGGTCTGTCCCGAACTATTCGTTCCGTCTGGCAGGTGTGTCGAATTCTTCGAAGGGAAGGGGAGAGGGCGCGTCTCAAACGAATTGCCGAGAGAGAATGGAAGCGACTGACAAGGGTCACGAATTATTCGCCCTCGTTTCTGCAACCTACAACAACGTGAGAAGACACAGTAAGAAGAATAGATTCGACTAGATGGGCTTGAATTATCACCAATTGGATTTCATATCAGTGAGCAGAATTACCTTACAGAACAAAAAGTAAAAAGATTAGTTGTATTACATTCAGTGGTGGAAGACCATCAGCCATGATAGCTCAGTTGGGAGAGCGTATGACTGAAGATCATAAGGTCTCCGGTTCGCTCCCGGCTCGTGGCATTTTTGCGTTCCATATTTTTGCTTTTTTGTTGTTGTTTTTTTTTTGTTTTTGTTGCGCAATTTTGTTATGTTTTTCTTTTTTTAGGTTTTGCGCAGTTGGAAGAGCGATGTATAGCCATTGAATTGAATTGTGAACTAAAGGATTTAAGACTCAATATTTGCATTTTCTAACCTTATTTCATTTCGGTCCCATCCAATCGTAATAGACTCTGGTCGTTTATTTGTTCCTAGAATATTAAGGATCAGCTAAACTGATTAATTTTATTCGCTTCTCCTTCTTCTCGATTCTAT
Organism: Parapristionchus giblindavisi; assembly: GCA_943737045.1. Lineage (NCBI taxonomy): Eukaryota > Metazoa > Nematoda > Chromadorea > Rhabditida > Diplogasteridae > Parapristionchus > Parapristionchus giblindavisi. The sequence goes on from CALSFV010000238.1 coordinate 312,865, forward strand.
TATTATACAGTGGTGCACGTAAGCCTTTTCATCAGGCTCCACGCGGCATAGCGCCGCACCACGCCCCACCACGCCTGGTGTTTTTTCTCGATGAATAAAGAGTTAAAATTATGTTTATAGTAACGAGCGCTTACCTGTTTGGGAGACTAAAATATGCCATAGTAACCAAAAATATCAATTCTGGATCTTGCACAAGGTTGAAGGTCGCAGAAAACATTTCAAAAATTTGCAAATCCGTGTCGCACAATTAACTGAAGTAAGCCTAATTTAGTGTACAACGTCCTATTATAGTTTTTTTTGGTTTTTGATGAATAAAATTTGCCAATTGATGTTAGATGAAATCTAGGAAGAAATGAAAAGAGTGAAACATATTCCGAGAATAATCCATTCCATAATCAGATGTCGTGAGATCGTGATAATCAAAGCGCTTTAATGTAAACAGCTAAAATCGAGAAAAAACCGTACGACTTCTATTTTAACATTCATATCACGCATCTCGCCTAAGAATTGACCGAAATCAACAGATTTATTACACACTTTTGAGTTGACCCCACTTTTCTCCACTGTTTTCGATAGGCATTGGGTAGGACATCTCTAATCCAGAGTAGTAAGGATGGTAGATCACGCACCTCTCCAGGAGCTCACGTCAAAGTTCGTCGTTGAGGCTCCTTCCGATGCGATTTTCTCGGTCCACAGTAGAGCTATGAAAAAGTTTCCAACAGATGAAATGTGTATTTTCTCGAGTACTTTCAGATAAAAATGTGAAAATTCAACTTTTTAATTTTTTGCTCCCTAAGAAATTGATCGCGTTCCATTGTCCCGGGAAAGATTTTTTTATAGTCTCAATCGATAGTGCTCGTTCACAGCTTTCATTTAAGCTCTTAGGAGACGATTTTCATGGGGATTTGACTGAATTACGTCCAAAAAAACTGCATTTGAATGCTGGTAGATCACTAATAGTCGCTTTGATCTACTCGCTATTGTCGGCATTTTGACAGGATTGTCCTGTAACATACGGGAAAATGAGCTGAGGATCATTTTGGCATCAAGTCGCTCGCTCATGCTCGTTTTGCTCTCACTGCAGCCAAACCAGCGAAAGGAGTCCTTTCTGATTGTTCCTGGTATTGATTGACCGATGAATACTGAAGATATATTCAAGTTATAGTTATTTGGCTCTCTGGCCAAGTGATCTATGTTTCTCGAAGAATTCCAGAGCGAGTTTTCGTTGGACTGAATTTAGCCCATTCGACGTAGCCATCTTGGATCCTCATTCACTGGTCCGAACTGGAATATTCTCTCATATATACAGTATTCATCGGTCAATCAATACCAGGAACAATCAGAAGGGACTTTCGCTGGTTTGGCTGCAGTGAGAGCAAAACGAGCATGAGCGAGCGACTTGGTGTCAAAATGATCATCAGCCCATTCTCCCGTATGTTATAGGACAATCCTGTCAAAATGCCGACAATGGCGAGTAGATCAAAGCGACTATTAGTGATCTACCAGCATTCAAATGCAGTTTTTTGGACGTAATTCAGTCAAATCCCCATGAAAATCGTCTCCCAAGAGCTTAAATGAAAGCTGTGAACGAGCTCTATCGATTGAGACTATAAAAAATCTTTCCCGGGACTATGGAACGCGATCAATTTCTTAGGGAGTGAAAAATTAAAAAGTTGCATTTTCATATTTTTATCTGAAAGTACTCGAGAAAATACACATTTCATCTGTTGGAAACTTTTTCATAGCTCTACTGTGGACCGAGAAAATCGCATCGGAAGGAGCCTCAACGACGAACTTTGACGTGAGCTCCTGGAGAGGTGCGTGATCTACCATCCTTACTACTCTGGATTAGAGATGTCCTACCCAATGCCTATCGAAAACAGTGGAGAAAAGTGGGGGTCAACTCAAAAGTGTGTAGTAGAATCGGTCAATTCTTAGGCGAGATGCGTGATATAATTATTTTCATTAATATTATTAAAATACATAACGATGGATATCCTCAAAAAGCAATAAAAAACAAATGTCCAAATAAATGAATATGCATAAATAGTTAAATATATAAACAAATAAATATGTAAATATGAAAATACCGCGGACGTTCTTCACTGAACGATTACTAGTCCTGATGAAATATCAAATGATCATGGTATTTTGATTATTAAATAAACGGAATATGAAATGGCTCACCGGGAAAAATCGGCCTCCGATTTTTCAGTTTGCGTTGCTGATCTGCTAATTTAACGAGGAATGTTATTAATTTAACTTTAACGAAGGAATCCCTCAAGTTTTTCGGGAGATATCTGGTCAGGCAGAACTATAGCTCACATCTCCATGAATACAGAAGATTTTCTATAAAACTATAGATTCCCGAAATACCGTAATCCAAGCAGACAGTTTATTGCCGCACAAGGGGGAGTGCGCGAATTTTCAAATTTGAAAGATGAATGTATCTCTGGTATTTTGCCACTTAAAGTCTACTTAAACTTTCCCACTTTAAGTAGACTTTAAGTAAACTTAAAGTGAGACGTAAGTCTACTTAAAGTGGTGTGGTATACTGTAATGCATTTCGTCAAATGTTCTTTCACTTAAAGTTTACTTAAAGTCTACTTAAAGTGTGTGACGTAGTTTAAGTAGACTTTAAGTGGCAAAATACCAGAGATAGAAAGTAGCAAACGGGATCGAACCAACGTTGCATGGTTACAATCGCTGGCTAGTGATCGCTCACAATGAGTTACACAGGCAGTCTGCTCTAATTTTTTCGAATAAATATGTCAATTTGGAATGAATCTTGCAGGGAGCATAATGTAAATTCGTTGGCCCCACGATCACGGCATCCCAAATTTCCGTGTACTCTTTCAATAAAAGATTGAAATCATCCTGACTCGGAGTCCTTTTGAGTTCGATCCATTCAAATCAGGTACTATTCTTTCTTCGAGCCAACAACACTCACCTGAAAATTGTTGTTGGCGATACAATTATTCGATCATGTTGATATTTTATCATATTACTTTATCATCGAAAATTATACACACTATGTGCAATAGTAAAGTAAACGAAAGATATATTATGTAAAACGTGCAGAGTTCTATTCTTTTAACTCCTTCTTAATAACACACCCCACAGCGTTCTCATGACTTTCAAAGCAAGAACGACCGCTCAACATACAAACTCTCTCGAATACAATGGTCTCTCCTTTGTCTTGCTTTCGAAAAAAAATGGCTTGGACCAGAATACTGTGACCCCGAGCTAATTTTACTCTCCGCATTGGCAATACGCTCTAGCTTTCTTATTGTTAGTCTGCGAGAGAGTGTGGCCAGAGCGGATAGTTTCAAATCCTCACGGGGTGTGCCTTTAACAAGAACTTTTGTGAGTTGCAAAACACCAAAAAATGATTAAATATTACCAACCCCGTTCGTCTTAGTAACCGTTGCCTAAGTTGATATTAACTAGAAATGAAACAAAACAAACAACCTGTTCAAAATATCTGCAACCATTCTCAATCTTGCAAACTATTGCAAACCATTGCAAACCTTTGTTATGCAAATATTTACATAGTAAATATAATTTAATGGACAGCAAAAAGATTTGATCTCGGGCGGGCTCGAACCGCCGGCCTTCTGTGTGTTAGACAGATGTGATAACCACTACACCACGAGATCAGATATGGGTAGATGGTTAATCAATCATCAAGTAAAACACCACGGAAACTTCGATTTGTTCGGTGTGCTCTATGTCTAGCGGAAAAAGTGAACTTTAATTGATGATTATTTTTTAAATTGTTAATTCTTTCCAGGTTCCTCCCCATGTAGATGTGCATTATGGAGTATACATTAATGTAAGTAGATTTTTGATCGTCATTTCGTACTTTGATCTTTGATCTTTACAGGGGATACAACCATGGTCATTCTTCGTTCTCTCATTTAGGCTATGGCCATGTAGGCTATATAAGTTATGTTTGATTTTTAAACTTTATAAATTGATTTTTGGCCTCTCAACAAAAAATATTTGATATTTCTATATTTATTTTGGTTTTCCAATGTTAATTTTTTATCTTTTATGATTGATCTTTGATCTTTGCAGGATTCTCATCGCTACGGTCACCATCATGGCCACTGCCAATCCGTTACTTCGTGATCGCTTTCTTCTCTCTATATACCGTATTTCATCATGCAGAATTTGATTTATAATAGTTGTGAATGATAACGCCTCAGGCGTCAACAGTGAAAATCTTCTTGTATCCTTGTTCATAATACAATGAATACATTATCGTCTACGAGAGGGACCGTAGTGTCCTATGAGGGCCCCCCTTTCCACCCTTAAAGGCACACCCCAAGCTAATTTTACTCTCCGCATTGGTAATAATCTCTCGTTGACAAAGAAAGCGAGAGAGTGTGGCCAGAGCGGAGAGCTTCAAATTATATTGGGGTGTCGCTTTAAGATCTCACCCTGATTCACCCTGACCCTGATCCCCTCCTACAAATCTCGTTTATGCATCGCACAATTTTCACACGTCATATTCATGTGTTTCGTTTCGTGCATACACACGTTGATAAAATCTTAAATAATATAATACATTACAATATACGATAGCCTTTCTCAAGCATGCAACTATTGGTGAGGGAATGGTTGCAACTAAATGACTGAATAGTCATCTTACTTCCGACAGTCCCAGAACATTGACGTTGACCTTTATACACACATCTTCCGACTCTACAATTCTTGAGTCCGAGAAGATCGATAGGCAGTTTGGAGTTGCCCGAAGAAGTTGGCTTCCGATGAACTGCGCGAACCATTGACGTTTTAAACGAATACTCAACATATGTAATGACGGATAACATATGGATAACATCACACACAGTATTCTGGTTCAAGCCATTTTGTTTCCATAGCGAGACAAGCGAAATACGATTGCATTTGAGAGAGTTTCTATGTTGAGCGGTCGTTTTGGCTTTCACAGTCTATAGAACATTGTGCACAACACTCAATGCAAGAGCGCCCCAACCACTAAAAATATTACTTTTTTCATTATCTCCGATTCCCGACTTCCAACGTTTTGTAAATGTGATCGCCTCGTCATATTTTGTGCGTGAAACATAAGTCGTATTGAAGGCAACAGAAATTGTGCCGTCATAGTTGTCCATCTGGCTATTATCCAGTATATTATCTTCGTATTATTTTCGTTGATCTTTGATCTCTTAACAATTAAAAATACCCTGGTCTGTTTCATCTACGTATTAAGAACCCAGTTGAATCAATTCCCAGAAGCTATTTGGAAAAATACGTAGATGAAACAGACCAGGGTTTTTTTAATTGTTAAGAGATCAAAGATCAACGAAAATAATATTTGGAAAAAGTGCATTCACTTCTTCTTGCAGCCACATCTTTCAACTATCTGAATTCACACAGAGTGTGTTAAAACTCACACAGAAAATTCACTTAAATTTATAATTTCTTACTTTTGATTTTCTCAATTATAAGAAATATCAGCGAAAGATGCTCTTGAAAAGTAAGAAATTCAATTTCTGATATTCTGTTATGTATAAGAAGTCAATTTCTTAAAACAGAACATCTCGTGAGAGATGTTCTGTTCTCCGCTCTGGTCACACTCTCTCGCTTTCCTTGCCTACGAGAGAGTATTGCCAATGAGGAGAGTAAAATTAGCTTGGTATGTGCCTTTAACAGAGAAAATTCTCACGAGATGTTCTGTTTTAAGAAATTGACTTCTTATACATAACAGAATATCAGAAATTGAATTTCTTACTTTTCAAGAGCATCTTTCGCTGATATTTCTTATAATTGAGAAAATCAAAAGTAAGAAATTATAAATATAAGTGAATTTTCTGTGTGAGTTTTAACACACTCTGTGTGAATTCAGATAGTTGAAAGATGTGGCTGCAAGAAGAAGTGAATGCACTTTTTCCAAATAGCTTCTGGGAATTGATTCAACTGGGTTCTTAATACGTAGATGAAACAGACCATATGTTTAATTGTTAAGAGATCAAATATCAACGAAGATAAGATACTGGATAATGGTCAGATGGACAACTATGACGGCACAATTTCTATTTCCTTCAATACTTATGTTTCACGCACAAAATATGACGAGACGATCACATTTATAAAACGTTGGATTTCGGGAATCGGAAATGGTGAGAAAAAAACTATTTTAGTAGTTGTGGCGCTCTTGCATAGAGTGTTGTGATGTTACTCATGTGTTATTACTTATGTTCAGTATTCGTTTAAAACATGAATAGTTCATGGGAAGCCAACTTCTTCGGGGAACTTCAAAGTGCATGCCGATCTTCTCGGACTCAAGAATTGTCGGAAGATGCGCGTATAAAGGTCAACCATGTTCTGGGACTGTCGGAAGTAAGATATACTATTATAGAATTAAAACTGTCCGAACAATACAAATTCCGCTATTTGCCGCGCAATATTCAGACACCGCCCACTTCTTCGCGCGACATACCATTTTCTCTAGTTTTATCGAATTTTATGGCGTTTCCTCATCATTTCACAGGACTTTCAATAAAAATAAAATTATATGCATTGAAAAAACGTTCGAAAAAACCTTCCGAAAATTTGGAGTGCGTTTTTCTCAACGGTGGAGAAGTTTACTATATTCGGCATTTGGCGCGGTGTGTGCAAAACTTTTGTAATTCTATAATATTCAGTCGTTTAGTGACAACCATTACCTCACCAATAGTTATGCTTGATAAAGGTTATTGTATATTGTATGTACTGTATTATAAACAAAGATACAAGATACAAGAGATGCTTTATTGACGCCTGAGGCGGTTTAATTCATATAATAAATCAAATTCTGCATGATGAATTACGGACGGATTGGCAGTGGCCATGATGGTGACCGTGGTGATGAGAATCCTGCAAAGATCAAAGATCAATTATTAAAGGTTTAAAAAATTAACATTGCGAAACCAAATATAAATATAGAAATATGAAAGATTTTTTGAGAGGCTAAAAATCAATTAATGAAGTTTAAAGATCAAACAACAACTTATATAACCTACATGGTCATAGCCTCAGAGTACGAAGGATGGCCGCGGAATCCCTGTAAAGATCAAAGATAAAATTAAGAAATGGCAAACGATCAAAGATCAAAAATCAACTTACAATACTGTATTCTCCACGATGGTAGGAGCTGTGCGCATGACCGTGATCTCCATAATAAACATCTACATGAGGAGAAACCGGAAAAGAATTAAATCAATAAAATCGACAAACAAATTAATCATCAATTAAAGTTCACTTTTTCTCCGCTAAACTTAGAGCACAACGAACAAATCGAAGTTTCCGGGGTATTTCACTTGTCGACTGATTGATCATCTATTCATATCTGATCTCGTGGTGTAGTGGTTATCACATCTGTCTAACACACAGAAGGCCGGCGGTTCGAGCCCGCCCGAGATCAAATATTTTTGCTGTCCATTAAATTAAATTTACTATGTAAATATTTACATAACAAAGGTTTGCAATGGTTTGCAATAGTTTGCAAGATTGAGAATAATTTGCAGATATTTTGAACAGGTTGTTTGTTTTGTTTCATTTCTAGTTAATATCAACTTAGGCAACGGTTACTAAGACGAACGGGGTTGGTAATATTTAATCATTTTTTGGTGTTTTGCAACTCACAAAAGTTCTTGTTAAAGGTAAACACCGAGCCACAGCGTTCTCATGACTTTCAAAGCAAGAACGACCGCTCAACATACAAACTCTCTCGAATACAATGGTCTCTCCTTTGTCTTGCTTTGGAAGAAAAATGGCTTGGACCAGAATACTGTGGAGCGGATTTGAAACTGTCCGCTCTGGTCACACTCTCTCGCAGAGTAACAATAAGAAAACTAGAGCATATTGCCAATACGGAGAGAAAAATTAGCTCGGGGTGTGTTATTAAGAAGGAGTTAAAAGAATAGAACTCTGCACGTTTTACACAATATATCTTTCGTTTACATTACTATTACACATAGTATGTATAATTTTCGATGATAAAGTAATATGATAAAATATCAACATGATCGAATAATTGTATCGCCAACAACAATTTTCAGGTGAGTGTTGTTGGCTCGAAGAAAGAATAGTACCTGATTTGAATGGATCGAACTCAAAAGGACTCCGAGTCAGGATGATTTCAATCTTTTTATTGAAGAGGAACCAGGAAATTAGGGGGGGGGGGGGGCGCCCGTTTCGGCAACGAATCATAAATCGGTTGGGAGATGGTCTATGGAAACAAAAGTTGTACCATTGTTATCAGTGGTAGTGTACGGTATGGTGCTACCGTAACCACCTGGAATCGCGAACTGATTTTTTTTAATCGACCCATGACCCGGGGTTCATGCTTGAAAATGGCCAAAGTCGAAAAATTCATGATGGCCCGAGATGAAATACTAGTGGCCATTATATCACTAGTGAGCCAACTTTTATCTTTCTTGATAACGTAAACCGAACTGCCGTAATCAAACCGGGATTCGCCGTGAATATCGCTATAATATTGTTGGGTACGGTCGCTAAATTACGGTAGTATTTACGGTAGTTCGGGTTACGGTATCAAGAAAGATAGAAGTTGGCTCACTAGTGATATAATTGCCACTAGTATTTCATCTCGGGCCATCATGAATTTTTCGACTTTGGCCATTTTCAACCATGAACCCCGGGTCATGGGTCGACTAAAAAAATCAGTTCGCGATTCCTGATGGTTACGGTAGCACCATACCGTACACCACTACTGATAACAATGGCACAGCTTTTGTTTCCATAGACCATCTCCCAACCGATTTATGATTTGTTGCCGAGACGGGCGTTGCCGAAACGGGCGCCCCCTGGAAATTAGGGATGCTGTGATCGTGGGGCCAACGATATTGCATTATGTTGCCTACAAGATTCATTCCAAATTGACATATATATTCGAAAAATTAGAGCAGACTGTCTGTGTAGCTCATTGTGAGTGATCACTAGCCAGTAGAGACCTCCAAACTGATATGTATATCCCTTTGAATTGAGGCGCTGGCGTTCTCTTATTTCTACAGATACAGAAGTGAAACCTTGAAATCTTCCACGATATGACATCCGCTCTTTCGAATGAGCCTACTCGCGATGCCCAATTCCGAAAAAATTAAATATGCAAATTTTAAAAATTTCGAATTTCGATACAAAAGTAGGATCATTCGAAAGAGCGGATGTCATATCAAGATTTCAAGGTTTCACTTCTGTATCTCTAGTCTCTAGAAATAAGAGAACGCCAGCGCCTCAATTCAAAGGGATATAGCAGTTTGGAGGTCTCTACTAGCCAGCGATTGTAACCGAACCAAGCTGATTCGCGCATTCCCCTGGTGCAGTAATGAACTTTCTGCTTGGATTACGGTATTCGGGGATCTATAGTTTTATAGAAAATCGTCTGTATTCATGGAGATGTGATCTATAGTTCTGCCTGGCCAGATATCTCCCGAAAAAACTCGAGGGACTCCTTCGTTTAAGTTAAATTACTAACATTTCTCGTTAAATTAACAGATCAGCAACGCAAACTGAAAAATCGGAAGCTGATTTTTCCCGGTGAGTCATTTCATATTCCGTTTATTTAATAATCAAAATATCATTATTATTTGATATTTCTTCAGGACTAGCAATCGTTCAGTGAAGAAACGTCCGCGGTATTTACATATTTACATATTTATATTTATTTATTTGAACATTTTTATTGCTTTTTTGAGGACATCCGTTATGTATTTTAATAATATTAATAAAAATAATTATATACAGCAGTTTTCGAAGAAAAACAAAAGAGGTTCCCATACAAAGCGGTGTCGCTGTTGTTGAAACGTACGTTTATTTTTTGGAAATTTTTTAAATAATTTACGAGAAATTTCAGTTTTTTTTTAATTTTTTATTTATTGATTTTGCAGGGATTTGAGAGGATCTTCGGAGCCACGGGCCTTTGATAGTGCAAGGTAATAGACACTCATGTCGATTTGAGCTATCTATCCATTTTTCTACACTTCAAACCCTAAATACAATAGTTAAACATTGACACGTGCATCCCTAACACTACGACGTATGTATGTAGTTGGCAATAATGCTTGCCTGCACTGACAGAGCTGTGAGAGCTATGTAACTTACACATTTCATTACTTTCCCTACGTGTGTGCACGATTTGCACATATTCGGGCAAATGATGGTGGTCGAAAAGGTGAAGATTTACCTATAAACAGGCTAGCATTTGCCCAAATAAGGGTAAACCGTTCGTAAACTAGCCCTAGTCTCTTTGTAGCATCATTCTTCATCGGCCACCTTCAATTCGATCCTTTAGAAGTGCTCGATCGTCACTTCCCCATCCACATGATGCACAACCTATTCATCAAAGTGCAAGGTCGAGGTCGATGTCCGGAATCCTTGACTAAATCCCGGCTTTCAGATCGGCTCGTAGTTCACGTTCAAGTAAGGATTCAAAACAATCTGATAGTTTAGAGTGCGAACGATGGACTTACGATCAGGCTATGGAGAGATATGGTAAGGCGCAAAGGAGCAGGTCATTTGACTCTCCGCTCTCACCACACTCTCTCGTTCATCCACTCAAAAAGTACTGTCACACAGCGTTGCGAGAGCGGTGGTGTAACAGAGAAAAGGTAGATCGAAAATTGAGGGAGTGCGCAGAAGTAATCCATGTGTTGGAGAAACGTTGTTCTGGTAGAGGATAAAGTTGTCGAAATGAGCTACACCTCTGCAAGGCGTCCGAAGCGAGAATTGGTAGTGGCTAGATCAGGCGGTAAAATAGATCCGAAGAAGAGATTTGGCACTCTGGAGTGATTTATCATTGAATTATCACTGGCGTAGAAGTGATCTCCCGCAATATTTCATGAGCCTTGAATACTGGGATAACTTCACAACCGACAAATACATAAATAAACAACAAATAATGATTGCAGGTCGTTGGAAGACTAATCGATTGCAAATCATCGTTCATATTCTAATGATTTTAGCCGGATTCTTTCATTGGAACTACTTGTGTGTCTTATTTATTGATGTATTCCCCAAACAATGAGTGTTTTTAGGCATTAATAGATCATTTTAAAAAGTTTTACGAAGAATTCCGACCTTGATTATTATCAAAATATAGCGATTTAACCATTTTATATTTGTAGCATTTGCAAGAGCGATTATTAAATTTATTTATTTATTAATGTGATGTTAAAATCTTGGAAAAAAGAAGGAACAGTGAAAAGTAGCGTAATTTTGCCATTGTAAAAGTAGTTGGAAAAGTAGCATATCTTCGTAATTGATAAAATTTTACGATAAAAAACTTTTGTGCGAGTGCTACATTGTTACTTTTCGATCTACTTTTCCAAGATTTTAACACCGCATAGAGGGAGCGTTGCCTCACTCAATGGTCTCTTTATTGCTCACACTATTTTTCTGTTCTCAAACTACGAGAGAGCATTGCGCGTCGAAGAGACCATTGAGCGAGGTTACGCTCCCTATAAAATTGCAGATCAATGATGAATGTAGCAGAAATGTCGTATGAAAGAATCAATACTACGATTTCTTGCTGTTGTGACAACTATACCGTCGACTTGGGATACGGTTCACAATCGAAGCAAATGGTACAGCGCAACAATGTTCTCTAGATTTTGAAAGCCAATACCACCGCTCAACATAGATACTTTCTCAAATACACTGTTCTTTCGCTTATCTGGCCATCAAAGAAATATGACTTGAACCAGAACACTGTGACAGTACAACTCGGTCGAATTAAACAGCACGAATTGATGTAGCAAAGCAACTCGACCGCGCTGTATAGTCCGTATAAAATGTACCTGTATAATTGCATTGCTACTGGCTGCTAAACAGAGGAAGAACTATCGATTAACTCTCCACGTTTTCCTCCTTCCTTCCTCGCTCTCTCTGATCTACCTACTATCTTGCTGGATCCCCTCTCTAAACATAGAAACACATTGTGGCTGTGGCTGGCTACTCTCGTACCAAATATACAAGTGCATTTTATACGGTCAATACTGTAATGTATCTTCAACGGCACAACCTTTTTTTTTCAAAATTCGTAACCTATATTTTAACAAAATATGTAACATCATTCAGTAATAAATAGTAAAATTGTGCTGTTCCAAGCCTAAATTTGCAGATGGTAAATACTCTGAATCACCGAGTGGTTAGATTTATAGTTGGACTTGTCGTTGGTGGCATGAGTCCCGCATGGGAAAGGTTGTTTGAAATTATTGATTATTTTAATAATAATAATAATAATAATAATAATAATAATAATAATAATAATAATAATAATAATAATAATAATAATAATAATAATAATAATAATAATAATAATAATAATATTTTGAATGAAATTATTGATTATCACTCCTACTGGAACACACTGATAGCTTAAATAATTTTTTTTAAATATAATTTAAATATTTTTTTTTAAATATAATTTAACTATTTATAAAAATCAGGTGGTTCGGGAGGCGGAAAACTGTGCTACTCGGATCAGATCCTGACGCTGGGTTCGGTCTCGAACCTCTTCGAGATCCTGCAAGCGAACATGAGATGGCTGGCCATCGTCGCTATGTTTTCCAATTTGATGTTATCGCCAGTAAGTTTGCAAAGGATAATTATTAAAAAATAATAATAATAATAATAATAATAAATAAGAACGGATTTGCTGTATTCGAGTTGATCGTATATTCTGTTACATTCTTCGCAGCCATCGTGTACATATATTTTACTAAATTTTTCTTCCTTTTAATTTCAATATTTTTTCCTCATTTTTTCTTCAATTTTTCAACTTCTCAGAAATTTAAAACTTTAAAATTTTATCATGATATTTTTATGGTAATTCTTTCATTTACAAGCAAAGCGAAAAAGTGTCATTAGAGAGGGCAACCTTTAAAGTCACACACACCCGAGCAAATTTTACTAAACGCTCTGGCAAATCTCATAGACAAACGAAGTGAGAGAGAGAGAGCTGCCAGAGACTTTTGAATGAGCTCTGGGTGTGCCTTTAAAGGTTCTTCCAAGAATCCCTCTGCCATCTCATCGCTACACGGCAGCATACTGCAACCGAGAATCGCATATCTACTATGGAAGAAAAGATCAAAGAACGCAAGAAGACTCGGATGTCCGAAAAAGACCATATAGCAATCGCCAAAAAGTTTTTCGAGGATTTATCGTTTTTGTAAGTTGTGAATTTGGTTAAAAGGCGCATCCTGCCCGAATATTACTCTTCGCTTTGTCAACATTCTTTGTCACGAGAGAGTGTGGAAAGAGCGGAGAGTTAGAAAGTTGCGAACTTTTTCTCTAATTCTCTCAAAATCCCATGCTATTTTCTCACCGAAAGAAGTTCGACAAAAAGATGCGAACAAAGATGCGAACAAAGTTCGCAACTTTCTGCCGAGGTGTTAGAGAAATGGAGAAATAGCGTGCAATTTGAAGAGGTGCAGAAAAAGTAAACGGGCGTTTAGTTTTTCTTCGCCGAAAACTGAATGCACAAATTGACAGCTAAATATTGAAAGTGCATAAGAGTAAAATAGTAGTGAGTAGTTGCTCACTTTACGGCAAATATATTTCCCATTTTCCAATGAATTACTTGTGTACAATATTAATTAGTATATGTGCGCGCTCACAAAACTTTTCGCTCAAGAAAGATGCGAACTTTCTTCGGAACTTTCTTTCCATCTTTCTTCGCAACTTTTCTTCGATGTTAGAGAGCGTGGGATTTTGAGATAATTAGAGAAAAAGTTCGAAGAAAAGTTGGCAACTTTCTTCCGAACTTTGTTGCGAACTTTTGATAGATTGCATGGACCCCTGATCTACGTGCTATCTCGCTTGGATTCTCTCTCTAAACATAGAAATTCATTGTGGCTGCGGCTGACTGCTCTCGAACCAAAAAAACGTATTTTATCAATTTTCTGGAAAGATAGAGAAGAATTTACTACTTTAAGAAAAGTTTTTATCGTTCAATATTCATGTTTTAACTAATGGAAAAAAAATAAATTTAAAAAAAAATAATGCAAGCATTTCAGAGACGTTGATGACCATTCCATTAGAGAATTCATTTTACTCTTTGTCGTCAATAAATCCATGTTCGTCATGACCATCCTGATATTAATTTGGTACGTTTCGGATACGAAGAATTGATTGCCCCCCTCTGGAGTTGATTGGCCTAGCAGTGACCACCCGCAGGACTTCGTGTGGCTTGAATAATTTTGTCTCTATGTCAAATTTCACTTCGACGCGACTTGCAGCAGACAACGGAAAAATTGTGAAATAAAATCGATTGTCAATGAGGAGAGAATATTTAATTTTAATTTAATTTCTTTAGCGCTAGTTTACACTGTGAAAAGTGCGAGAAAGATCTTCGCCAATTTGATTTCGAATATTATTTTAAATCAATCAATAAATCAATCAGGCGGTCTGATTAAGATTGATTTATTGATTGACTCCTGTAACAAGCAAAAAATATTTACAGTATCTCCACCGGCATTAGCGCTTACCATACCCAGATGTTCTACAATGGAACATTGGCTAATCCGCTCGATTCAATTCTGATTGTGGTATTATTATACAACAACAACAAAAAATTTGTATTTGTTCATTTATTCTAGAAGTTTGAAGAAGTTGCCTTGAGTTTGCATGTCAGACTCCCGCCACAATTAACACCAGATTATGATGTTTATTTTACATATGTATATGGTATTTTTCGTGCGAAATTGAGAAAGTCCAGTATGCAAATCCGACATTCACTCTCTACATGCCTGAAAAGTTGTACTTTCAATACGCATAGCAAGCTTCAACACGTTAGTTCAATCATAAGAGAGTATATACAATAAGCCGGGAAATTGTAATTATTACACCATAAATAATTGTGTAAGAAATATATGGTATGGTCTACGCATACAGCGCCTATAAATAGTAGGTGTATTCAAATAGCGATCACCGGACTGGAAAAATGATCAGCGCGTAAGTTCAAAATAACATGAGTAGAGAAATGAGGCGAGGGTGATCGAAGCGTGGCGCATTCTCTGGAATTTTTTTCCAGTCTGGAACCCGGTATATTTCCAGCCTGGCCAACCGCATGGATCCAGTCTGGAAATTTACCGGGTTCCAGGCTGGAAACGCTACCGGGTTCCAGTCTGGAAAAGCGTTAGCGGGTTCCAGGCTGGAACTGATACCGGGTTCCAGGTTGGAAATGCTACCGTGTTCCAGGTAGCCTAGTAGTAATTCGCACCATTCACTTCTCAAGGATTTATTTGTTTCTTAGAGTAATGAGATAACAACAAATAAAACAAGCAATATGTACAAGACATAACGAGGTATAACGGTACAATATCAATTCGCTATTGTACAGTTTAACGAAAAATCAATATTAACAGCTGTAATTGTGAACAATTACAGCTGTTACTTCGGGTCCATTCCCGTGGACGAATCATATATGATATCTTCAACTATAACTTCGAACCGGGTTCCAGGCTAGAAAAAAATACCAGAGTTGGTAAGATGGCCGCCTTTCCTCCCAAAGGGTACGGGTTCGAATCCCGACCGGAGATTTCACTTCATCCCTTATTGTACACTCTGAACTAACGTGTCAAACCTAGCATGAATCAATGTCAAATATGTCGTTCGATTCGTGTAATTCTATCCGCACAGTCTTATTACGAAAAAACTCGAGGGTCTCTATCTTTAATGAATTTCAGATTTTCGGTTGGTCGACCTCTTATATCTACTTGTATTTAACAAAAGGGTAGGTATTCCATTCATTCATTTTTTTAAATTAAAATTTAATTTAATTTAAACACATTTATCAAGAGTAGACTCTATTAAATCCGACAGAATTGACGTTAGCTGTAAATATTTCAGAACATAATACAAAATTTCATTATTCAAAAATACATATCTTTACAGAATGCATAAAGCCAGCGCCCTGGTTCTGCTGCAATGCCTCAACAAAATTTTGGTTTACATTTGGAAAATAATGGTGCATAATAGTACTATTCAGTAATCTTAGTTTTTTGCTGATACTATTCAATAATCTTAGTTTTTCATCACGGCATAATATATTATTCCTAATCATGAATATTTCAGATCCCTCGAGAATTGCCCTGCTGCTCCGAATACCGCTTTGTTGCTCGTAAATTGCCATTCATCGATTGATTTATTGATTTATCGATTGATTTTCAGCCATGTTCAGCTACGCTTCAGTGTTCATTGTTGTACCTATATCAGGAATGAATTTGGCCGCACAAATGATCATTTCAGAGTATTATCTCGCGATTACCCCTTCCCAGTTTAGAATGTGGTCCACTGTACTCATCGTTATAACATTTGTGAGTTACGGTAAAATAGAATTAATATGATGTTAAAATCTTGGAAAAGTTGGTAGAACAGTGAAAAGTATTGTTAATTTTGTGTTTGAAAAAGTAGTTGGAAAAGTAGCACAGCTTCGTAATTTCTTACAACGGGTTTTATTTAGCTATGCTACTTTTTAAACTACTTTTGCTATCACAGAATTAACACCACTGTTCACTTTTCCATCTACTTTTCCGAGATTTTAACACCGCATCAAGAATAAGAAGTAAGTAAGTAAGTAAGTATTGGGTGATAGAATTTGCCTAAATTGACGAAATTTGTATTTTTTTTTATTTCGTATGATGTTTCTCCTTTACTCACACTGCGAAAAAAAGTAAACTAAAGTACAGCTGAAAATATAACAACTACAGTGGTGCACGTAAGCCTTTTCAACCGGCTCCACGCGGCATAGCGCCGCACCACGAAAAAAATTTCAATTTTTCACAACCAAAAATTTTGGTTACTATGGCATATCTTAATCTCCCAAACAGGTAAGCGATCGCTACTATAAACATAATTTTTAACTCTTTATTCATCGAGAAAATCCCCAGGCGTGATGGGGCGTGGTGGCGCGCTATGCCGCGTGGACCCTGTTGAATAGGGGCTAAAACTATTTATACAATTACGTGCACCACTGTATAAAGAGTTTTAACCTACACCTTTAAAAAGGTGCACCCCGAGCTAATTTGAAACTCTCCGATCGAGGAGCGTAGTGTAAAATTAGCTCGAGGTTTTAAATTTTGGTTTTAAAATTTGCTTTAAGTATTGGAAATATATTTCAGAAAGGAACGGCGTATCTGTGTTTGAAGTGCTTTGGAGATGTACTGGTGTATCAGGCGAGATATATTTAGTTTAATAATTAATTAAATACACTTGATGTACTTTTCCTCCGAAACAGTTAGTGCAGCCCTATCGCCAAGTATTAAATATTTATCATTTCCTACAATTTACTAGTCAAATTAAAAGAGAAATTATTGATAGTGGGGGGGGGGGGGGGGGGGGGCGATCATTTGCACAACGGATCATAAATCGGTCGGGAGGTGGCGCAAGGCAACCAAAGTTGTACCATTCTAAGTCGTGCAATTTGTGCAATCGTACAGTCGTGCATCATTTTTATTCATCTGCTACATTTAGCGGTCGTTATTTGTAATGCTTTAGTGGAATTTGCATTTATATAACAAAGAAAATGCCAATAAAGCATTAAAAATTGCAACCGCTAAATGTCGCTGATGAATAAAAATGATGCACGACTCTGTGCGATTGCACAAATTGCACGACTTGCGGAACCCTACTACTCACAGACAAAATTCTCTTACGAGATGTTCTATTATATGAAGAAAAAGACTGCTTACAATTAGATCATAACATCAGACATTTCTTACTTTTCAAGCGGAATTTTAGCAAATATTTCTTATAATTAAGAAAGTGTAAAGAGTGAAGTCATACATTTTATTGAATTTTCTGTGTGAGTTCTTGTGATTTCGCGTCTCCTTTCAGGAGAACAGCAAGTCGATTAAACAGCCCTCCGTCAGACAGCCCTCCGTCAGACAGCCTTCCGTGCAGCGCTCAGCCGTTGCAGCAGTTGCCCCGCCGCTGACCAATCTGAGCATCTCGAGGAATGGCACCAAAAAGAGATGTACTTGTGAGTGTTTTCTACGCTTACAAGAATCCATGACATGACAATCCCACGCTAATTTTACTCACCACATTGGCAATGCTAGTAGCCAAGAAAGCGAGAGAGTGGTCAGAGCGGAGAGTCGCAAATTAGCTTGGGGTGTTGCTTTAAAGGCACAAACTAAAGATACGCAATCGTTTAATATGATAATTACGATGCAAACCGTGGAAAATTGTGCACTCGACTCATTCTGATTTATTTTCATTGAATTAGCGGTTAAAACAACCGATATAAAGCTTGAAAATGGCTTGAAAATTATACCCAAATGCATGACTTTGCACGCAATTATTTATCAAAATCGTACAGAATGACTTTTCATCATTTTAACATGCACGAATACAGATCTCTAGCACACACCGAACTAACTTGAAACTCTCCGCTCTGGCCAAACTCTCTCGCTTTCTCTGTCCACGAGAGAGTATTGCCAATGCCAAGAGTAAAATTAGCATGAGTGTGAAGTTAAATACAAGGGCTTGAAACCCTTGCATCCAAAGGTTATAAGGGTTCCAAGGGTATTTGTATTTTAGGGTTTGCTTGCATTTTCATTTTTCTCAGAATAAATGGTAAAATGGGCGGAGCATATTTTTTCATTGAATTTCAGGCTCGCAAAGAAAGCAAATATCACAAGCCGATTGTACAGGTATGTATGCACATTTGAGATTACTGTAGATAGAACTACAGTATGACTGTGGTACAGTAGGACTTCCGTAATCTCGATCTACAGTATGACTACAGTAATCATGCTGCAGAAAGCCGAGGACGTCCGGACACACGCGACAGTTGATTTGAACCTGGAAGAGCTGCACTGGCATTCTGGTGGAGTGTTCTCCAACGTCTACAGGTCGGAGTGGGCGGAGTCTGGTTACTGTAGTGGGCGGAGTCTGGTTACTGTAGTGGGCGGAGTCTGGTTACTGTAGTGAACGGATATTGGCTACTGTAGTTTGCGGCGATTTAAGAAATATCCCCAGATAATCGTGAAGCTCTTTCTCTACTCAAATATTCAAACATTTCAGAGGCAAATTGATGAGTCCGGAGCGCATGGAGGTGGCGATCAAAAAGACCTGGCCAAGTACGGTAGTTACAGTATATACAAATGATTATCAGGTTACGGTATAGACAAATTATCGATTGTTTCCAGAAGATACTGTTAAATCTGATGAAATGATCATTCTTGCCGCAATGAGACGTGCTGACCCTAAGAACATCATCAAGTTACTCTACATCTTCAAGAACACAGCGCCTGACGGAACGGTTTGATCTTTGATCTTTTGATCTTTGATCTTTAATGTTTGATCTTTGATCTTCGATCTTTGCAGGAGTGTGAAGCTTTTATTTTCGCCTACATGCCTGAGACGCTCGATAAGGTTTGTGGGCCGTGGGGGCGGAGTTTGATCTACCGTAATCTCAGGTTATTCGCCGCGGTCTCGACCCTATCGATATCAAGATCTACATCTGGCAGCTATTCAACGGACTCGACTTCTTGGCAGCTGTGAGCTCATTTGGTCCCGCCTCCTCATGACGCGCTCCTTTCAGAACAAGATTGCTCATCGTGACATCAAACCAATCAATATTCTGGTCAACAAAGAGTCTGGCGAACTTCAGGTTGATCTTTGATCTTTGATCTTTATTGATCTCTGATCTTCAGATTGGTGACTTTGGCTCAGCAAAGGTGATATCTTCTCGCGAGAGATCATCCGCGTATCAGGTGAGTTAGACATTTAAGATTAGGTTCACGTAATTATAAATGCAATAAAGATGAAAACTGTTTACTATATAAAAATAATATTATAAGACCACTGGTTAAGGTTAAGGCTAAGGTTAAGGTTAAAGCTAAAGCTAAGGTTAAGGTCATGGTTAACGCCAAAGTTAAGGGTAAGGTTAAGTACGATTAAGGTAACACGATACTATCGTCCGCCTGAGATGTTACTAGGCTCCACACATTACTCTCATCTCATTGACGTTTGGAGTGCTGGCTGCGTATTTGGCGAAATGATCAAGGGACGCGTGCTCTTCAGAGGATCGGTACGACATTAACTTAACTTAGCCTAACTTAGCTGACCTTATCACCTTATCACGGATCTCCTCTAAAAACGTAGGAAAATGAGATCCTTTTCCGACAGTTTTAAAATTTATCTCACCGATTTGGATGAAACTTGTTTGATTGATCATAATGAGTGAATGGAGAAGGCCTAGGCACTTGTTCTCGCCAAATTTGCATTTTTATCGATTTTTTGATCTACCACTTTGGGGAGGCATATCTCACCCGAATTTTGACCCAGAGTGAGAAATTTTTTTTCAATCGACTCGAAATGAACTAATCTAGAAATTACTCAACAAAGGATACGTGCGAAAACGCCATCTTCTACCTGTTTTCTTCGAAAAACTGATTTTTTCGGTACATTATGCAAATTTTCTCAAAATTTTTCCACAAAGGATACGATTTTTATTCGCTATTCTGATTCCCCATATTCGAATTGTGGTTGGAACATATTTCATCGGTCATAATTCGCGGCACCCGATACCGATCCTCAGAGGGGAGGAGGCCTATTCCCCGGACCGTGTTATTTTCATTAAAAATAAATTTCGTATCTCACATCTGTTCATTTTCATGCAAATTCGCTGTGATGGTATACTAATCGAAAGCTCTCGACGAGCTCTACAAAAATGACTTAGTGGTACAAGTCATGAAATTTAACCGTTTTCAAGATATTCTAGAAAATCCGTTTTTGACATGCTAATTGTTGTGCAATGTAATCGATTCAAAACGAAAAGATGCTATTTGCTTCCTGCAATGTGCTTTGCTTAAAATATTAGTTAATAATTTTATAGGAAAGAACAAGAAAGAAACTAGCAATGATGTATATGTTTATCTTATTGTAAGATATTCTAGGAATCTTAGGAAAATATGCATACTGAAATACGAAAATATTTATCGATGTTCCCGATATCAGAAACCGAATAATCAAAAAAAATATATACAGACCATCGAAATACTCTTTGGGATCACTGTGAAGAAAATTATAGAAAACCTCAGCAGTTGCAGGAAGCGAATAGCATCTTTTCGTTTTGAATCGATTACATTGCACAACAATTAGCATGTCAAAAACGGATTTTCTAGAATATCTTGAAAACGGTTAAATTTCATGACTTGTACCACTAAGTCATTTTTGTAGAGCTCGTCGAGAGCTTTCGATTAGTATACCATCATAGCGAATTTGCATGAAAATGAACAGATGTGAGATACGAAATTTATTTTTAATGAAAATAACACAAGTCCGGGGGATCGGCCTCCTCCCCTCTGAGGATCGGTATCGGGTGCCCCGAATTATGACCGATGAAATATGTTCCAACCACAATTCGAATATGGGGAATCAGAATAGCGAATAAAAATCGTATCCTTTGTGGAAAAATTTTGAGAAAATTTGCATAATGTACCGAAAAAATCAGTTTTTCGAAGAAAACAGGTAGAAGATGGCGTTTTCGCACGTATCCTTTGTTGAGTAATTTCTAGATTAGTTCATTTCGAGTCGATTGAAAAAAAATTTCTCACTCTGGGTCAAAATTCGAGTGAGATATGCCTCCCCAAAGTGGTAGATCGAAAAATCGATAAAATGCAAATTTGGCGAGAACAAGTGCCTAGGCATTCTCCATTCCCTCATTATGATCAATCAAACAAGTTTCATCCAAATCGGTGAGATAAATTTTAAAACGGTCGGTTGGCTTCCTTCATTCTTACAGGAGATCCGTGTTAAGAACTTAATACAGCGCTCCTCTAACATAGGGGCTGTCATTGAAAACTTGGCAACAAGCCAATCAAATTCCGGAATGGTGTGCCATGGTGTAGTTTAATCGTCTGCGCTCTCTCACTTTTGCGTACTCTCTCTTATTCGCACAAACTTTTTTCTCTGTCACACCATGACCGCTCTCGAAACGTTGTGCTTTAATCGACCTTATGAACCTTAAAATTGAACTTAATCGACCTTACGAGCCTTAACAAGATACTAATCGTTAAGGACTCCGATCATCAAATGATTTTGATCCAATACGCTTTCGGCACACCAAGTGGGGAGGAATTGAAAAGAATGAAGGTTACCGTCAATCCAAGCAAGCTAAGGAATGTAAACAAGACTGGCATACTAGTGGTAAGGATACTATACTCAAGCATACTTAAGGCTTACTTACGATAAGCATGCTTAAGTCACTTACTTATGATAAGTACTCTTAAGTCGCTTCGTCTGCAACACGACAGAGAACCCCCCGTGTTGAGTCCAAGTGTGGCAGCATCGGTTAATCTACTAAAACGAATTCTGGTCTACAATCCCGAGAAGTAAGAGCTCATTACGGGGTTTCGGGCATTCGTGTCGGGGTCCGGGGTTAACATTGTTAATTTTGTCGATTTATTTACAACTATTCGTTAGTTTGCCGCAGTAACTACTCCTCTTTTAGTCGTCTTTGTGGCAAAGATCTACTGAGTGACCCATACTTCCACGATGTTCTCTCTGTAAGTGATCTTTGGTTTGTTTTATCCTTTTTGGTCTTTTATCTCTGATCTTTGATCTCTAACCTTGTACAGTACAGCCCGATCTCCTTTTGTACACGAGTGCCACTGAGACACCCTGCGGCACTCATTTGCGCTCATCATTTATTTCAGTGGGTACTGGATATTTTTCGATTCTCAAAGTCTTAATCATTTGTTTCCGTTATGAAAAGTTGTTTTAATGACTAAAGAAACTGAAACAAAATTTTTATTAATGATAAATAACAATTAAAAGACAAATCACACTTGTCCAAAAACGATGAGTACTGTAAATTTTCAAAAAATATCTTACGGCGATCATACGATCGATGCGAAATATTACAGTATACCTTTCCAGTAAATAATTATCCATCGTTTTCGGACCAGTGTGATTTGTCTTGTAATTGATTTTTCTCATTAATAAAAATTTTGTTTCAGTTTCTTTAGTCATTAAAACAACTTTGCATGACGGAAGCTCATGAGTAAGACACTGAGAATCGAAAAACATTCAGTTTAACAGTTTAAAGACCTTTATCAAGCACAGAACCATTGGGGTAGGGGAATGGTTGCCACTAAACGACTGAATAGTCTGGGCGTGCTGAGGTCCCATACAAGGGGTACTTCTATCATAAATAATTCTTCGTTCATCTTCTTTTGATCAGCTACTGAAGACGTTATTCAAAATCAAAGCCGCTATACTTGATCCTTTTCGAATAGTGAATCATGAAAGAGAATTCAGAAAATAGATATAGATAACCCACGAAGTCCTCGCTCAATACTTCGTCAGCAATTGCTTCAACATTCAAAACATTCAGTACCCTCAGAAATAAATGATGAGCGAAAATGAGCGCCGCAGGGCGCCGCAGTGGCACTCGAGTACAAGAGGAGATCGGGCTGTACTGTATTTCAGGCAAATTGTGTCAGAGAGAATGGTCAGAGACCAGAATTACATCGACAGACTGAGGATACAATGTGCCATCAATGCTTTGAGAGATCACAGGTTGGTTCACGGGAAGATCAAAGATCAAAGATCAAAGATCAAGTCTGAATGATTTCAGAGATCAGTATCTCGTGTGAGCCGCATGGCTGCCGCTCCAGAAAATGAGGTAATCTCTGGTTTGATCATTGATCTTTCAATTTCTCCACTTTACAGATGTTGAATCTTTCAAAGTCGGAGCAGACGAGCGTGCAAGTTGGGTAAGCATGATCATAAAAGAACAAAGATCAAAGATCAAATATCAAACTTTAGATCGGCCGATGACGATGATTCGAATGATAATGGAGTAGTGCAGGTACGGTAGATCAATGCAGCAATTAATCGATAATAGCTACCGTATCCACCCGTATTCAGGGTCCGACGAAGAAATGAGGGAGTTCAGAAGAGCTAACGAGAGCTTAGATAGCTCTATCGCTTCATTCGAACCCTGAACAAACTCAAACGAAATAAAGGGTCATCTTGTTTCATTGGTTAATTGCAAATGTACATAACAGACTCCATATAGACACATATTTCTTACCCTTGAAGTCTGCAAATTCGTCTCCAATTCTTGGGGCGGATATAATCTTACAGTTTCACAAATATTGAAAACACCTCAAATTGTTGCATTGGGAGACACAGGAATACACCGCGTAAAATTTTCCTTTTTATCTTTTTTATGAGATCAGAAGGTCTAAATTGGTTAATGGACGTAGTAAACACAGAAAGAAACTAACAGTGGTCATTTAACTATTAACAAAATTACAAAAATCGTGTAATATCACCATTTATTATTTAAAACTTGTTGTTATGTTAAAAATAAAAATAGCAAAAACTTTGGACAAACACGCGAGTCGAACCTGGTACCATCCGCTTGGGGAAGGGTCGACATACCGACTGCGCCATGAGTGCCGTATTGAGCCTGGCAAGATGTGTCCCCTCTATACGCAGCGCACCCCAACAGAGACGCAGAGGAAGGCGAGAGTGCTAGACGGTGGGGGTACGAGAGTGTGCGTGTTGTAAAACACAACAACATACACACTCTCTCGCACCCCACATACCCAAGTTATAAAAATACAAAAGAATCAAAGCGGAATCACTTTTTTTTATTCAACCATGATATATAGGGGTTAATCTTCTGATCTTATTTCGGTTACCCAATGAGAGAGAGATCGTAAATGCGCCTCTCTCGGTGAACCGCAAGAAACATCCTGGGGAAGACTCGTTTTCGAAACCCTAAAAAAACCCGCATGCCCTCTATTCCCCATTCAAGGGACATCTTGGGCATTTGTTTGCTGATCTTTTCTGATCTGAACAGGTGTAGATCATTTGTATTGAAAGAAAAGAGGGTAGTTTCTCAGTCTGCGAAATCATCAAAAGCTTCAATCAAAGTCATTTAGTCACAACTTTACTGTACTTGTTAGGAAACGTTCTCGACAGGATAGATCAAGATAAAGATGTATTACGAACGAGATTCAAATAGAACATATTATTAAACATTACAACGTGATAGGGTTTGAAAAACGAAATGTATTAGATTTACAGTAACGAAGAAGACAAGGATACGGAGTTCGAGTCCGAAGAAACCATTTCAAAATCATCATCAATAGCTTGAAATGTATTGAATATTCGAGATCCACAACAATTACGATAAATGTGTTTAAACAGGAAAACTGGGGAAAAAACAAGGATTACAAAGGAAACGAAACCAGAATCTCCCAGCCAATATCAAGCGTGTACAACTTCAGTGAGCAAGACAAATCAAAATACGGTAAATCAAACAGGCATGATCTTTGGTCTTTCATCTTTGATCTTCTATAGCTTCAGACCAATGGCGCTCTTGTCCCGTAGGATCTCCGTGTACAGCAGCGGACTGGCTCCACCGTCATCGCCTCCTCCCTGCAGCCGAGCCGACAGCTCCACGCTGGCCAACGAATCCTCATGCCCCGTCATCCATCCCAGACTCTCCTCCTGAATGCATCCCAATCGATAATCCGGAAAGCAATCAATAATCAAAGAACTACGAATCAAGAACAGGGACTTTCCTCCTGAATGCATCAATCGATAATCGATATTTCCTGACCCCGTTTAACGTGATAAGAAGAACCCCAACACCATCCCTTACTTTCTTATACAGGAAAATAAATGATTTGATTTGAATCCGGAAAGCAATCAATAATCAAGAACTAGAAATAAAGAACTGAGCAATCAATAAGAAGAACCAACGACCGTAAATCAAAGATCACATATTGCATAAGGTAATAAGGTGATAACAGATTGCTCAAATCTACCGTAATCTACTACCGTAGCACCCACCAGTATCGTATCCGTGCCTGTCGCCTCGACCAGGGGGTGTACCGATAGCGCGAATGCGGCCGGCGATCCACCGTACACCAGCGGGACGTACTGTACCGAGCCGGTCGACCACGACTGTAATTAGAGGGTGGTTACGGTAGACTGCGGTTACGGTCATACATTTTCATGCCTTCACAATGCATAAGTGCCATATAAGGCTCATTTTATGCGAAATATTACAATTTAAAAGAAAAATAACGATTTTTCTAAACCATATTTTAGAAATCTACCCATTATAAAAACAATCCTGTGATTGGATGCACAACAGACTAGTTACATTCATAGGTGGGCACGCTGGGGGGAAGGCTGTGCGCAATCCGGGGAATTGTATGGCAAGGCTATACGCATGGTCATTTTTTAGCAGATTTGACTGGAAATTTTCCAATTTCTGCAAGGCAAGGCTATGCGCAAAAAGAATTCGTTTTCACGCGCCCACCTATGGTTACATTATCGTTAGCGACTCTAGGTGCACTTACGACAGCCAGCATCGCTCCGGCTTCGAATCGTGGCAGGAACCAGATGCACTCGGGCACACCAGAGAATGCGGCCTCGACGAAACCACTGAAAATTACAATAATTATTGGGAGCATCACAGTCGTCCCACTCTTGAGGGCAACTAGCTATCGAGAGTCTTGTATCCATAGATCGAAAAGTATGTTACAAAGCACCAAGCCTGACCGCATTTTGAGCCAAAATTTCCCAAAAAATCGTAAAACCTGACCGCATTTTAAGCCAAAATTTCAGAAAAATCGAAAAACCTGACCGCATTTTCAGCCAAATTTGCCAATAAATCGAAAAGCCTGACCGCATTTTGAAAACCGATAACCTAACTATTCGACCTATGGTTTTGTATCATTAATTTTTTTTTCGCTCACATATTCACAGTGTTCTCGTTGCGTCCACGGACGTAGATAAAATTAATAAAATAAATTTATTGATCTATCTATCCATCATGTTATTTCAGCGCAATCAATATTTCACCGTTATCAGTCCACTTTTGGTCACATTAGTTAGGTATCGTAAAAATGTTATTTTAATTGCAAAATCATTAATTTAAATATTAAATAAAATGTATATATTTTCAACTCACGAGGGCAGAAGTCTCGCGGGCTTGCTGCTCCAATCGACAATGAAGACTGCGATGAGACCGGCCGTGTCTGAATGTCATATATATATATATATATATATATATATATATATATATATATATATATATATATATATATATATATATATATATATATATATATATATATATATATATACAGGGTGTCCAAAAAGTATTGTTACACGAATAAATCCATGTATCTTCCTCAAAACCCATCATAGACAATTCAAACAGGGCACAGTATTTATCACTAACCGTAGCAATATAACAATGAATGGTCACACGATCTGGCCTCCATTGGCCGCGATGACGCCTCTGAGATGATGAGGGACAAAGTCGATGCTGGGCCGCTGGTAGGGGATGCCGACTTTCTCCAATGATTTTTTAACGACTTCTCGGTCTTCAACAGCCATAACACGAGGATAATAGCCCAGTCTCCTCAGCAAGCGGATGCCAGTGGAGGAATCATCTCTTGCATTGTCTACCCGCAATCAGTGATGATTTTAGCTGGAGTGTGCTTGACGGCCAACAGTCCCCGTGTGCTCGTGGATCTCAATAAGGTGTACTAAGTCAGGATGATTTTCGAGAAGGCCCTTCTCCAATGGTTCCTTTCCCACATCAATGGGGTTCACTGGAACTTCTAGCAGGGTTCAGCGCCTGCTCACTCGGAAAAAGTGGCCCAGGCACGGTTCTGCACCCATGTATCCGACTTCATCGCGACTCTATTTTGGCCCTACAACTCCTCCGACCTGAACCCCTGAACTTCAACGTCTAGGTAATATTGTAGAGGGAGTCCTGCTCTACCCACCATAAATACCGCAAGTCTCTCAAGAAGGGCTTGGAAAAGAGATGGGAGAAAGTCGGCATCCCCTACCAGCGGCCCATCATCGACTTTGTCTCTCATCATCTCAGAGCCGTCATCGCGGCCAATGGAGGCCAGATCGTGTGACCATTCATTGTTATGTTGCTATGGTTAGTGAAAAATACTGTGCCCTATTTGAATTGTCTATGATGGGTTTTGAGGAAGATACATGGATTTATTCGTGTAACAATACTTTTTGGACACCCTATATATATATATATATATATATATATATATATATATATATATATATATATATATATATATATATATATATATATATATATATATATATTATTTATTTATTATATGTAATTAAATGTGAAGTTATATTGCATGCAAGTGTACTTTGTTTATATTATATAAAATGCAAATTGTAATATTATTATTTAAATTCCGTTAATTAAAATATCCACATGGCAAAAATGACCCAATGATAAATCTTATCATCGAAATGTAAGCGTCAAACAATCAATAACAACTACCGTATCTATTATTAGTAAATCAATAATAGCTACCGTACCTCTGTCGGCAAATGTGACCGCGAGTCGTCCTCCGTCCGGACTGAGCGTGAGTGTGCGAGCCGCGCCGCCGATGCGAGTCACTGGACGGAGCTCTCCTGCGAAAATCAATCGATAATAGGAACCTGAACTACACCCATAGGTCGAAAATTATGTTACAAAATACCAAGCCTGAACGGATTTTGAGCCAAAATCTCACAAAAATCGAAAAACCTGACCGGATTTTGAAAACCGATAACCTAGCTATTCGACCTATGGGTCCCAAGTGGAAAGCGCTACCGTACCACTCTCGAGTGCCTGCTCACTAGCTCCCTCCATCGGATCGAACTCGATCGGAGACAGATCGTAGACGGGCGCGGGACGCGACGACGAGGACCAGACACTGTAGGTGGGGGATGGATTATTGATTGATCAGGGAGATATAGGCCATATCGATTGATTTTCATTGCTAAATAACAAAAGTCGATTCACAACTTGCGGGGATGGATTATTGATTATTGAAAAGCACGTAGAAAACTAAGAAGACTGGCTGCGTCTTGGTTTTTTGTTGTTGAAAACATGGTCGCATTTTGAAATTCAAATCTGCACCGCAGCTATGATTTCGACTTATTACTAATGAACAGAAAAATATTGGCTATTTTGATTTATTTTCATGGCTAAATAACAGAAGCCGCATTCACAAGTGTGCTGAAATCGCTCTTTTCTAGACGAAAATTCTCTAATAAATCTGAATATTTTCCCTCTTTCCCAGTGCCAATATTCAGTTTCTGACTATACACTTGATAAAATAAATAAATAAATATTTATTTAAACTGACGTTATCTTCACACCCTCCTCAGTCGTCTTCGTATGCGAAGTAAACGTCAGTGAGAAGAGACTTTGGCCATCTTCCGTCGAGAATATCAAGGACTGAAACCACAAAATTATGAATTTCAAAAATATTTTTGCCGAGACATCTATCATTAAGGACTACACCCGCGGTTCGCTATAGAATCCCTCAAACGCTCAATTTTCATCTAACCACATTATCTAGTTCGGTTCATTATGATAATCATTGTTAAAATCAAAAGCTTATTGTTTTGTGTCTGCGTTTACGATTCTGAAGAGTACTGCAAATCATACATTGCCATACCCTCACAGTGCGAGGATTGACCCACTATATAAGGCCCATTTTAGGCCACTTGATAAAATAATGAAGCTAAAAATGACGATTTTTATGCGAAAATAACGAATTTTGTGAATCAACCCACCCTATTTCGAGAATTGACCCACTATATAAAAATATACGGCGAGGGTACCGAAAATGTATGCTGCAAATAAACAATAAGCTTGTAATAATTTCATACAATGTTCACGAACGATTAGATCAATTATATCTGACAAATAAAATAAAGTTTTTCGCTACATCCTCATCTAGCAAAGATGGCTCGAAATGATACATTGATTGCTTGATTGATTTACTGAATATGCAATTGTAGCGATGATTCATGCAAACAACCTTTCAGAAAAGCCACACAAGTCTCACTACAGTCCAATATCTCCAGTAAACGTCGTCCTACCGTACCTCGCTGGTGGGCGACCACACCACACTCGTCACACGACCCTGCAGACCCGACCACTTCTCCTCTGTCCACGTGCTGCGATCGTAGATTCTGGAAAGCACGAGATATGCCATAGCATTCCAATATCATACATTTTTGGCGCCCTCACCGAATTTTTTTATATAGTGGGTCGACAAATCGATATTTTTCGCTTAAATTGTAATCTTTCTCATAAACAATGAAATTTATATAGTGGGTCGATCCTGAAAATGAGCCAGATACAGTGGGTCGATCCTCACAATGTGAGGGTATGCAAATGTATGTTCCAAAGTACCGTATCCGGCCACCGTACCGTGGAACCGTACCTGAGTACATTAGACGTATAGGTCACGGCGATTCGGGTGCCATCCCTGCACGGGTACAGACCGGTCACGCTACCGCCGAACCACGCACCCAGCGAACTCTGCTCGCCCGTCGAGAGATCGATACACTGCAAGAGACTATCGTTTATATGCATAGGTCGAAAAGTATGTTACAAAGCACCAAGCCTGGCCGCATTTTGAGCCAAAATTTCCCAAAAATAGAAAAAAACCTGACCCCATTTTGAGCCAAAATTTCACAAAAATCGAAAAACCTGACCGCATTTTGAGCCAAATTTGCCAAAAATTGAAAAACCAGACAGCATTTTGAAAACCGATAACCTAGCTATTCGACCTGTGTTTATACGAGCATCGTTAGGACTGAAAGAAATAATAATAATTATTATATAATAATAATAATAATAATAATTATTATTATTATTATTATTATTATTATTATTATTATTATTATTATCATTTGTCGAATAGCCAGGTTATCAGTTTTCAAAATCCGGTCAGGTTTTTCGATTTATTTGGCAAATTTGGCTCAAAATCTTATCATCATTATCATTATCATTATTATCGTGCGTTTTCGAGAAACGATGACTACAATCACTGTGTAGGTGGTGCGACTGATAGACTGGGCAGCAGCATGACTCTCTGACTCACTCGAATTGCATCGCAGCCACGTTCTTCATTTCGGCGTGATGGAGCGTGAGCGGTGGCTGTTGCTGGGCGCTACAACCTGCATTAAGAATCATTTAAGTTGTGATAAGTCATCTTAAGTTAAGCTAAGTTAAGTTTTCAAGTTCAGCTAGTTAAGTTATCAGAATTCGAGCTTTTCTATCAGATGAACGAACGACTAATGATGACGAAAATAGCAGCCCCACATCGTACATTTTAGGCGCCCTCACAGAACTATAGTTCGAAATATGATAGGTGGATTAAGAAAAATCGTTATTTTTCGCTTAAATTGTAATATTTCGTATAAAAATGGGCCTTGTGGATCGATCCTCGCATGATAAGGGTATGAAAATGTATGATGATGATGAAAACAGCGCCACATACAAGCAACAATCGATACCGCACCTCGTTTATCGCTAAGATAAATAAATAAATGAATAAAATAATAACCTGTGGGATAGATGCGTATGTAATCGGTAGCCTGGCACACCGCAATACGTCCGCCAACCGCATCAACCGCAGTGCAGCGCAACCATGCACGACTCCTGCACACAAATCAATACTTTCGCATCTGGCTCATAAATTTTCGGTAATCTCGCCGCTAATTTTTATATAATGGGCCAATTCTCGAAATAGGATGGGTTGATTCACAAAATTCGTTATTAAAAAACATACATTTTCGGTACCATCGCCGTTTATTTTTATATAGTGGGTCAATTCTCGAAATAGGGTGGGTTGATCCACAAAATTCGTTATTTTCGCTTAAAATCGACGTTTTTAGCTTACTTTCGCATCAAGTGGGCTAAAATGGCCCTTATATAGTGGGTCAATCCTCGCACTGCGAGGGTAAGGCAATGTATGTTAAAAAATCGTCATTTTTAGGCTTCCTTTCGCATCAAGTGTCCTAAAATGGGCCTTATATAGTGGGTCAATCCTCGCATTGCGAGGGTATGGCAATGTATGATCTGGCTGATTCTCGCCACGAAAAGTACCGTATGCCTACCAGTTCGTCGTTCGCGCATATCGATCGAGATAGTCGGCGGTCGTGGATGGCGCGTCGGATGACACCATCTTGCTCAGCATACCGATGCCGTTGCGAACCCTGATAATCAATACGGTGATACGGTTACGGATATGATTAAGCTGGATCTTTGAATTGCCGCTCTACTTCCCTGTTAAAATCGGGTATCTTGCCGAGCACTCTATATACAGAGATTCGGAAAGAACTCTAGTCTTTCTTCTTTTTAATCTGCACTTTGAGCGATAAAATTGCAAGACATTATTATTATAATATAAAATTGGTAAACATATAAACCTCAGTACAGCTTTGCCGATCACACTCTCGCCTTCTTCGGACACTTCATGCTCGTTCTCGTTTGTGATTTCCCTAAATACGGATGTAGAGTATACACATAGTTTTAAATCCTCTAGAACGTTAACTAAGTATTATAGAATTAAAACTGTCCGAACAATACAAATTCCGCTGTTTGCCGCGCAATATTCAGACTCCGCCCACTTCTTCGCGCGGCATACCATTTTCTCTAGTTTTATCGAATTTTATGGCGTTTCCTCATCATTTCACAGGACTTTCAATAAAAATAAAATTATATGCATTGAAAAAAACGTTCGAAAAAACCTTCCGAAAATTTGGAGTGCGTTTTTCTCAACGGTGGAGAAGTTTACTATATTCGGCATTTGGCGCGGTGTGTGCAAAACTTTTGTAATTCTATAATGAACCACCTCGCGTGTAATAACAATAATAACATTAAATTTATTCCTTCACTTAAACGAATCGGGGGGATGCTGTTAGATAAGTTGTTTTAAGGATGTCCGTCGCCAAAATGAATGGGTAAGATTTGAGGGTAGCATGGGTTTGTTCAGCGTTTCAAAGAAAACAGTGTGCTACAGAGGAATTCCAGCAAGGAGTACGAGCGAAACTGCTAATGCTCACTTGAGAATGTTCGCAGCGGATTGGCGGAATCTGAAGGCGCCCTTGACGTCATCCCTAGATAGACTGTGCTGCAGCTTGGACAAACTACTCCTTTCCAACTGCGGATAGTCACTCAACTGTAAAATGGTGAATGAAATCTGTACTGAATTTTACGTTTAATCTTAGGCAAATTAGCCGAATCATCGTACTGTTTATACTTTTCCAAAGGCATTTAAAATGAGCATAGTTCGAACATCGAAATAACTTACAAATTTGCTCTTTTGCAGTGTGTCAAACTGTTTGCGAGTACCGGAGAGTATTTGTCCATTGAATTCTTGCAGGGAGTATGAACACTCCGACGATGCCGGAGGAGGAAAGTTGAGCAGTGACATCGCCCGGCTCCTAAAAGGTAAAAGGTAAAGGTAAAGGTGCAACCCGTTATTCCACGGCACACGAAGTCCTGCGGATGATCACTGCTAGGCCAGTAATCTTTGAGATGGTTCATATAACTGATAAATAAAACAATCAAACGTTAAGGTATTCAAAGTAAACATAGAATAACTGTTCAAGGAAAATTCTAAAATTCAAATTTTGTGCGAGAACCAGAGCCGTGAATTAGACGACACGATAAAGGCGCCATTTCAGAGAAATTTAAATTTCTTCACCCGTTCAAAATTTTTAATCAAACAATGACTTCCATCGTCACTATATCAATATACTTGTTTACTTCGATTGTTGTATCGCATTCCTCAAGTCTACATTGTAGTCTAAACTAGTACCATATCAGATATATCTTCTTAGTCACGCATTTTTTCCGTTTTTTTCCTCATTTTTAACCCTTGTTTAAGATGTCTTGGGATCGCTATGCTTTGTGCAAATTTCGATATCCATGCCTGATAATCTATATATTTAAGATCTCGCCCTTGAGCATGGCGCGCGGTTCAGAGTTATTAGGGACTGGGAGAACAAGAAATATCCGCAAGCGAGTGTAAGCTGATTACTGATTCGGCTATTTACCCTAGAATGTGCTAGTTGTGAATGCTTATACAGTGACAGAGAACGTAGTACAATACCAACGAAATCACCACCAAGCTGGCATGCTAGCATGCTGGATTCTTCCCAGGATATATGTTTTTTTACAGACTCCTATCAGTCGATAACATCGACAATGACCATGAGGGCGCTGCGCCTGCCCGGCGGCGACACACCTCGCCAAATGCTTCACCTACCTACAGGCAACTCACGCTGAGGGACAAGGAAGAACAGGTACGTTGAATACGATCATACATTGTCGAAATTCCAGTGAGGGCGCCGAAAATGTATGATACAATCTCTTTGTAAAGCAAAATACATGTTATCATATGCATTTACTCTGAAAGTTGAAGTCTACTTAAAATAGGTCACTGACCCTGTGAAAGAACATTTGACGAAATGCATTACAGTATGTGCTTCACTTGAAGTAGAGTCTACTTCAAGTGAAAGTGGCAAGTTCTTTTTAAGTTTTGAAATACCAGAGTAACACTGTGGAACGTTGGGTATTGATTTCAATAATCTAGACCCAGTCGTATATGGGCGGGGTACCTGGAGCTAGATTCTACAGAGGGTATCCGAACGAAAAAGTGGTTAATTTTACATGGGGCCTTCACTTTTTTTCAAAAATTTCACCCAAACGTTTATATAGGTATTTTGGGGGTATTTCACATATTTTCGAAAAGCCCTAATTTTACCAGGGCACCTCCATGTATGGGTCAACAAACTGCCAAAAATTTCATTTCCTCGCGCCCCACCTATGTATGCTCTTATGTCTTTTATTATTTAAAAATAACTCTTCGATAAAGAAATTCTTCTTTTTTTCAGTTGAAGAGAAGGGCGACCGAAGTGGCGAATCGTCCGGTAAGAAATATTTATTTATTTACATAAAATATAAGGTGCAGGAATGAGTTGTATGAGGACAGAGAAGGGATAGATGGATTTCCGTCTCATTACATACATTTTCATTCCCTCACAATGCGAGGAGTGACCCACTATATAGTCACGGCGGCTCAATGATAGTAACTAAGAAGCTCTTGCCGGAGAAAGAAAGTATCGCAAACTGAGTGATGATAAGCACTAAAACATCTAGGTTCTCCCAGCGCGAAAGTTGACTACGGTATTTCTGGGCGCTCGCTTCTGACTAAACCTAGCATCGAGTTTTACGATTCGCAAGACATGCCAATATGGCTTAGTGGATAGAGCTTTTGTGTATCTATCCGAACCTCGTAGGTTCGAATCCCGCCCAGTGCAAATCAACTTTGCCGATTTTTCGTAATGCAAGAGGCTTCAAGCCAAAGTTAAATGTAGGGATTTCTCTTCATTGAACCGCCGTGACTATATATAGCGATCCAGTAATTCTTTTTTTTTTCAGCTGAAGAGAAAGGCGAGCGAAGTGGCGACTAGTTCGGCTCCAGTAAGAAATATTTATATATTTATTTATTTACATAAAATATAATGAGCAGGAGTGAATTGATTATACTGGGTTATCTTCATTGTTTTGGATAGTATGTTAGTGTAGAGCTTGGTTATGCCATAGGTAAAACGAAGAGTTGGATCATATTAGTTTATTGGTCAGACGCGTTTCGGGTGTTCAAACCCATCATCAGTAGGAGTGAGTTGTATGAGGGCAGAAAAGGGATAGATGGATTTTCGTCTCATTACATGCATTTTCATACCCTCACAATGCGAGGAGTGACCCACTATATCATAGGTGGGCAGGCACGCTGCGTGAAAGGCTGTGTGCAAAGAGGGGAATTGTAAGGCAAGGCTATGCGCATGGCCATTTTTTTGCAAATTTGACTAGAAATTTTCCAACTTTTTCCAAACAAGCGCAAGGCCCGACATTATTTCTTTTCCTCGCGCCCCACCTATGTATGATCTTACGGCTTTTATTATTTAAAATAACTCTTCGATCTGATAATTCGATCCAGAAATTCTTTTTTTTTCAGTTGAAGAAGAGAAGGGCGACCGAAGTGGCGAATGGTCCGGCTCCGGTAAGAAATATTTATATATTTATATATATTTATTTATTTACATCAAATATAATGAGTTTATCGATTTTAAACACATTTCTATATTACATTTCAAAATGCGTCAGATTTTTAAAAATAGTATTTGACATGCTCTTTCTTTTGGTGTATGGATGTCAATGTTTACATTGCATATTCCGCTTGAACATGTCGAAGTTTCTGGAAAAATTGAAAAATCAGACCGCATTTTGACCGAAAATTTTCCAAAAAATCAAAAAACCTGACCGCATTTTGAAATACAAGAACCTAACTATTCGACCTATGTGGAGTGATGTGGAAACAACCCCAGGCAGTGGAAGAGAGTGTCCCTCGAGCATTGAGAGTAGTGACCCAGTGCCGTATTAAACTTTCGTATCAACTTATATAATAATTGTAATAAATTAAATTCTCATAAATAAATTATATAACACATTATATAACAGATGAAGAGGAAGCCCACGCTGATGTCGATCCAAAAGGGAATCACGAAGAAACTAGTGGTACTAAATATTTATGTATTTATTTATTTATTTGATACATCCATGACAGCAAATACAGGAGCGATAAGAGAAATAATTATAATAATGATAGAAAGGACTTGGGGAAGGTGACAGGGGTTTATCGATAGCTATCAAATAATAATAGTAATAGCCCCGGCCCATATTTCACCGATTCACCTTGGCGACGGGCATCCTTCAAAAGAATTATCTAACAGATATTCCTCCCCCCCCCATCCCCAATGCGTTCATTTAAAGGAATAAAATATTATTATTATTATTATTAATAGTTTAAACTAGGTCCAAAGTAGAGATTAGGCCCTTCACTTTTCCATCTACTTTTCCGAGATTTTAACACCGTATCACTGGCCTAGCAGTGATCACTTGCAAGACTTCTAATGGCATGAATAACCTTTGCCTTTTTAAAATATTAAACACGCAGTTATCATAGATTTTTTTGCAATCTTAAGTCATAAATGTGTTAATTTTAGAAAGAGAAGTACTTCTTCCGTAATCTAGTCCTCAAGCAGTCCAGATTGGTCAGTTATGTTTAATAACTTTAATAAAATTAGAGTGTGCTTCATACATTTTCGGTGCTCTCACCGAATTATTTTTATAGAGTGAGTCAATTCAGAAAAATCGTTATTTTTCGCTTAAATGTTAATCTTTCACATAAAAAATGAGCTTTATATAGAGGGTCAACACCTAAAATGAGCCGAATATACTGGGTCAATCCTCACATTGTGAGGGTATGCAAATGTATGGTGTGCTCTGTTTGCCTACTAGCGAGGATGGACCATACTAACCTGGCGTTTTATCCATGAATTACGCCATCACCATTGACGCTCGGGTATTGCAAAACTGAAAACCTTCTTAAAATGCGTCACTGACTTGCAGTTTCCTTTTTAGTCTATTTCGAGAGAATGAAGAGTGAAAATGATACCTTACGTATTGTAATACCAGAGCGTCACCATCTTATGCTGGGATATTTCTCCCCTACGGGCATGACGTCACGCCTATAACGGCTAATAAATGCAACGAGGGTACCGAAAATGGTTGATGATTTTTCCCTATTTTTCAGATGATAAAAATCAGAACGTTGTCGGCTGCAGCTTTCGCTGGCGAGGACATCCTAACAAGTGTACGGTATTTTCCTGCTTTTCTGAGACCATAGGTCGAAAAGTAGCTAGCTATTCGACCTACAGTAGCGCCGCAAAGTCTTAATACACTTTTTAGTTCTGCTGCCATTTTGGCGTCAGATGTGATATCAAGCTGAAACTTGTACATGATGTACCCACAGTATGTATGTATTCGATCCTCTTATAAGGTCTCACGGGCCTTTCTGGTTATTATATAGTGATGACGCTACCGAACAACACTTTTTCGAAAATTCATTATTCTTTCAAGGAATTTTTCGTACTCATCAAACTTCGTGATCATTGAGAGAACTACAAGGCCTATCCAGAAAAAAAGTTTCAGGTTGCTGCGAGTTCGGGTATTGGCTGCAGACTTGCTGCAACTTCGTAGTCGCAAAATCATATCTCGGCTTCTAGGACATTGTAAAATTCTGGTTTTTGAATAGGAATGTTGATAATATATTAATTAATCGATTTCCCGCTTTTTAGAGCGATTGCTATTCTTTCTTGCCTGCGGCAGTCGATTATCTGAATGATAGTCGTTTAGGCCGCGCTCCCTTCTCATCACGCGACCCGCAAACATTTCTGGGTTTTCGACACTGCTCAATGACAATTTAGCCGCTTATTGTTATTTTTGTTGGTCAGGATAGAGAGAAACTTTATGAATCGAGTTTTTGATCTTTGATCTTTGCTCATTTTTTCGTCAAATTTAGCTCAAAATCATAATGAAAAGTTGTTTCATTCTATAACAGAAGATCAAAAACGCTTTCTTTTATAGACTACGATGTTCAGGATTAGCGACATCATGTTTTAGAGTTATTTCTTCTATCAAATCTCGTTGAGCAGTGTCGAAGACCCGGAAATGTTTGCAGGTCACGTGATGAGAAGGGAGCGCGGCCTAAACGACTGTCCTTCAGGTAATCGACTGCCGCAGGCAAAAGAAGAACAGCAATCGCTCTAAAAATCGGGGAATCGATTAATTAATATATTTTCAACATTCCTATCCAAAAACCAGAATTTTACAATGTCCGCCCCCAGAATTGTGATTTTTCAAGGTTTGGTCTTTTAAAAAAAGTGACTTTTTCGATCGATGAGGGTGAATGATATGCTAGCGCTACCATACTTACAGGATCATTAGGATTCACCGAGAGAATCAGTTTGCTGCTTTGACCTCCTTTAAAGCTCTTCTAGAAGCCGAGATATGATTTTGCGACCACGAAGTTGCAGCAAGTCTGCAGCCAATACCCGAATTCGCAGCAACCTGAAACTTTTTTTTCTGGATAGGCCTTGTAGTTCTCTCAATGATCACGAAGTTTGATGAGTACGAAAAATCCCTGAAAGAATAATGAATTTTCGAAAAAGTGTTGTTCGGTAGCGTCATCACTATATAATAACCAGAAAGGCCCGTGAGACCTTATAAGAGGATCGAATACGTACATACTGTGGGTACATCATGTACAAGTTTCAGCTTGATATCTCATCTGACGCCAAAATGGCAGCAGAACTAAAAAGTGTATTAAGACTTTGCGGCGCTACTGTATGCGAGATTCAAATACAACAGATTATTAAACATTACAATGTGATACGTTATGAAAAAAAACTAAAGCTATTCGACCTATGTCTGAAACCATCCCGAATACGATCTCGTATATTTTATAAACCATTATATAAATATATAAACAATAAATAATATAAATAATCATATTACAGGTGGAGAGGGCGGCCGATGAGACAGCCGCGACGTGGGATGCGAAATGGACGACGTCAGGCCAGTGCAACGGACGATACTCGGTAAGACTAATCATAGATTTTCGGCGCCCTCACCGAACTTTTGTTATATAGTGGGTCAATCTAGAACAATCATTATTTGCCGCTTGAATTGTAATCTTTCGCATAAAAATGAGCCATATACAGTGAGTTGATCCTCACACTGTGAGGGTGTGAGCATAGGTCGAAAGGTATGTTACAAAGTACCAAGCCTGACCGCAATTTGAGCTAAAATTTTCCAAAAATCGAAAAACCTGACCGCATTTTTAGCTAAAATCTCGCAAAAATCGAAAAATCTGACCGCAGTTTTAGCTAAAATCTCGCAAAAATCGAAAAATCTGACCGCATTTGAAAACCGATAACCTAGCTATTCGACCTATGGGTGTGAGAATGTTTGAGTCTAATCTGGCGTTAAAATCTTGGAAAAGTAAATGCAAAAGTGAAAAGTAGTGCTAATTTTGTGATTGTTAAAGTAGGTGGAAAAGTAGCAATCCAGCACTCGCGTAAAGGATTTTTATTGTAAATGTTTGACAATTACGAAGATACTTTTCCAACTACTTTTACAATCACAAAATTAACACCACTTTCCATTTTCCATCTACTTTTCCAAGATTTTAACACCACCTAATTAAAGACACACCCCGTGCTAATTTTACTCTCCACATTTGCAATACTCTCTCGTTGACAAAGAAAGTGAGAGAAGTTTTTTTTTGTAAAATCAGAACAGTAGCACTGACTATCTAGAGTACACGGTTTTGAATGCTGACTGTCCAGTGAGATTTACGTTTCAGATCGACTACTTAATCATCAGCGAGCCACACCAGATCGGCGCCAGTGATCCCCTGCAGGAGAGAGTGAGTGCTCTGAATCGATAATTAAGGGGCGGGGCTAAAGTAGGATACTATCGTAGTCTATATTAATTTAAACATATAATGGTTGTATAACAATCTTTAATTTAATGCTAATTTAATCCATTAAAAGCTGATAAAAAGTTGTTTCAATGCCAATGCTAATGCTAACAGGAAAACATTGTTATTATTTCTATGCAAACTATTTATTTATTTATTTATTTATTTATTGTTATGTCCTTAGGCACAACTCGTGTAGTATAGTAGAGACTTTATTAGAGAGAACGGGAACAGGGTAGAACTATCATAAGAAACTGGGAATAGAATGAATAGGCTAGTCAATAGGATGACAACAACATAGATGGGAATCGACTAGCAGTGATCTACCTCGCACGTCAGACTACAATGTACGTGCGGGAGTTCAAATAGATAATAGAGTGGTACGCTAGGTCAGACTTTGGAGCGTACACAATACCTCCGCCGTAAGATATGAACTAGGGCATATCTGACAAACAATAAATATGTACAGAATCATATAGTACAGAATCAATAATATGATGGAATGATATGATCAGCGATCAATAATAGGCAAGCATGAATGCATGAATCAAACGATAGGAATGTGCGAATCAATATGATTGACCACTAGTAGAGGTAATGTTCATACGAGATGGGGGTTGTCTAACACGGGTAGGCCTTGTAGAACCTGGTCTAACCAAGGTAGGCTTAGGAATAGTCTTCGTGTTGTTCTCCACATTGTTCGTGGGTACGACGACAGCATCGGCATCAGCATCAATAATGACGGCATCAGCGACAGACGGCGTGACGTTGCACTTGGCGGGCTCGACCTGGACATTGCACTTGGCGGGCTCGACCTGGAAGTTGCACTCGACGACGTTGTCGGCGGGAACATTGAAACTCTCCAACAAAACACTCAGAGGATCACAATCCTCAGTCCATCTCCTCCTCAATTGATTCGTATGAGCAGTCACTAGACTACCATCCAATCTCTGGATCTCATACATCACATTTCCTTTCCTTCTGAGCACTACGGCTTCAGTCCACTTATCGTGATTCGGCCCATCTCGATCACGATAATACACACAATCTCCTTCAGTGAACTCTCGTGTCTCCTTCTTATTCACTACTCTATCCTCTCCCTCCCTGGGCGACATGAGAGTGAGGCGACATCTCATTTTCCTTCCGAGGAAAATCTCCGCTGGAGTACACAACTTCAGTTGATTGTTTGGAGTGCATCTGTACATCATCAGGAACTTCTGCACGTTCTCATCCTCCGGTCCTTCTCCTTTCATCTTCAACAGTGACCGCTTGAACGTATCCACGAAGCATTCAGCCTGTCCATTACTCTGTGGATGATACGGTGGCGAAAACATGTGGTTGATTCCATACTCCATACAGAATGCTCTCATCTTCTCAGATTTGAACTGAGTACCATTATCCGATACAATGGTTTCAGGACTACCGTATCTTGATACGAAGTCTCTCAATACTTTGACGGTTGCATCAGCTGTAATCCTCTCCATAGTGACAACCTCTGGCCATCTACTATGAACATCAACGATGATCAAGTAGTAACGACCATTCAATGGACCCACGAAATCCATATGGACTCGCTCCATTGGTCGACTCGTCTCCGGCCACTTGATTGGCTCAACCTTGGAAGGATTCTTGGCAATATTTGCATAACCTTCAGCATCATTCTTGGGTACTTGCATCTCCTTGAGTGCTTTCACCTTCTTGGAATGTGGTTGACGTCCAGATTCATTCACGATGAATACAAGGAAGTGGACTTCTTTCTGTCCGAACGCACACTTCTCTAGTCGGATTCTGAATCCAGAATCACGAATCCTCTCGAGAACTCTCATCAGATTCTCGTCGTGCTCTTCCTTCGTCCTTCCACTTACAATGACATCATCCAAGTATGCCACTGTCCTGCTCATTCCTGTCAACATCTGGTCCATTATAGACTGGAATATACCTGGAGCAGGCTTAACACCGAACGGTAATCTACGGTACTGATATAGTCCGCGATGCGTATTGATTACGAGGAGCTTCTTAGCTTCTTCATCTACTTCAACTTGGCGATACGCATCCGAGAAATCGATCTTGGAGAAGACTGTTCCACCATTCAGTGAAGCGAATATGTCTTCCGGCAGCTTGAGCGGATCAGTGCAATCTTCCAGACAGTCATTCAATCCTGTCTTGAAGTCGGCACACAATCTCTTTGCACTATTCTTCTTTGCGACTAGCAAGAACGGAGCCGCCCACTCCGAGTGTTCTACCTTAGAGATCACTCCCATATCACACAATCGATCGATTTCTTCATCACACACCTGCTGGCTGGCATACGGCACTGGCCGCTTGTTACGGAACACTGGCTTCACGCCAGGCTTCAGGTACAACTTAGCTGCAGACTTGTTGTACTTGCCCAGTCCAGGCTCACAAACT
This sequence comes from Parapristionchus giblindavisi, assembly GCA_943737045.1. Classification (NCBI taxonomy): domain Eukaryota; kingdom Metazoa; phylum Nematoda; class Chromadorea; order Rhabditida; family Diplogasteridae; genus Parapristionchus; species Parapristionchus giblindavisi. Next base: position 355,518 of record CALSFV010000238.1, read on the forward strand.
TCTGGGAAGACATCCTTTACCCAGGTTGTGTAGTCTCCTGACTTGATTTGTGCAATCACCGTTTCATCATTCTCATCTGAGAATGCTCGCTTCAAGTCTAGCTTGAAGAATACATCATTGCCGACTAGTCGAATCGGTCTTGCGGTGACGTGGACCCATGCGTCACACTCCTTGCCACAGTATTCCATTTTACTGCGGAACTTGCCGAGGATCTTCATACCTTGACCATTTGGACATGATACGGTACATGGAGCGGGAATCAACTTAGGATTCTTCATCTCCTTCCAGTCTACCTCCGAGATGAGCGTCAGATCAGATCCTGTGTCAAGTTGACACTCCATCTGTTTTCCATCCATGGATACATTCACGTACACACGATTGCCTTCAATCTGATTGCAATCCTTCACTTGTACTGAATTGTTCTTCCAATGGTTCTTCGGTCTCATTTCTGGATGCTTCAACCAGCATCTCTCATCGGTGTGACCCTTCTTGCCACAATGTGTACATTCCACATTGGCATTTGATCTCTCGGTCTTTGGCTTCTTACGATTCTTTCCCTTATCATCTTCAGGTACTTTCACCATATTGGCTGATTTCGTCTGCACCACTGAGACATCATGCTCTAGTGCTCTCAACGACGAATATCTCTCTAGAAGCTCCTTGAATGTGATGTCTGCCTTCTGGCTTACAGCGTTGAATAGTTGGGTACGTATCGACTTCAGTTGAGGCAAATCCAATCCAGCAAGGAACATCGTGATCTTCATCTGATCCTCCTTAATATCCTTCAGATTGCCTTTCTGATACAGACGATTCACTTCAGAAGCGAATTCCATCACATCCGTACTACCATTCATAGCCATGCTCAGTTTGAAGAATCGAACACGCAGTTCGAAATCTGTTTCTTTCTTGCCAAACAGAGCCTTGAGTGCCTTTATCGTATCATCGAACGATATTTTCATCGCATCTTCTGGTGCTTTGTGATCTCGATACAACGCATTACACTTCACACTCAAATGACGCAAAAGTATTCTGACTTTGTTACAGTCGTCCAAATGCTTTGCATCATACTCGAAGAAGTCTCGATAACGATCATACCAGTTATCGAATGTGCATTCCTCAGCATCATAATCGAAATCCACAATGCGAGCTTCCATCGCATCAATAGATGGTCCTTGAGTAACTTGACTTTGAATCTCTCCGTTAACAACTACTGTCTCTCTACTCGCTAACATCTCGAGTATTTCATTGTTCTTCTTATTCTGCTCCTCCTGCTTGCTCATGAAATCCTGCTGCATCTTCACAAACATCTCCATTACAGTTGCCATCGTGACTTCCGACTTCACTTCTTCTCCAGGCATCCTTACTACGAATTACTTGAGTACACTTAGCTCAAAGAAAAATTCGCGATAGCCTTCGGCGTACTTCTTGAAAAGTACCACACAGAATCCACACAGAAGACGTACAATCACAAAGCTTGTACACTGCCACGCTCACAAAGTACGTGAAGCAGTTTCCACAGAGATTTGATAATACCCTCACGAAGCAGGTATTACCACCGAAGAGAAGATTTGATACTACCCTCACGAAGCAGGTAGTATCACCGAAGAGTAGAACTTGATAAGGTCCTCACAAAGTGGACCTTATCACCGCAGAAAAGAAGTGACGAAATGAAGAAGAAAAGAAAAGAAACGAGAAAGAATAAGACTTACGTTAGCTCGTCAAAGATCCTGGTCGCCAAATGTTATGTCCTTAGGCACAACTCGTGTAGTATAGTAGAGACTTTATTAGAGAGAACGGGAACAGGGTAGAACTATCATAAGAAACTTGGAATAGAATGAATAGGCTAGTCAATAGGATGACAACAACATAGATGGGAATCGACTAGCAGTGATCTACCTCGCACGTCAGACTACAATGTACGTGCGAGAGTTCAAATAGATAATAGAGTGGTACGCTAGGTCAGACTTTGGAGCGTACACAATATTTATTTATTCAGCGGAAGATTCTGGTGAAGTTCACCGGCTATCCGATTCCTTCCTGGGAAGTCCAATCGAGCAAGCTGCTTCGGAGCCGAACTGTTAGTATGATTTATTTTTGTAAATCAATATTCTATTGTGTGATTATCGATTAACTTAATTATTGATTATCTGTATGCGGCCTGAAGTGCTCACATGCCACAATCAGAAGAATTTACACGAAATGTTCGGAAAATAGCGTAGTGCGATTTTCAAAATAGAGAGAAGTGATATGCCGAACAGAATATGCGGTACACAACGTTTCGTCTGACATAGAAAATGATGGAACGAGAGAGAGAAAGAGAGAGAGAGACAGAGAGTGAGATTGAGAGAGTGGGCAAAAGTGAGAGATTTTTGGCATTTTGCCATCTCCGGTTTTGCAGGGTAATATTACAGTAAGTAGCGCGCAAAAAGCAACTTACTGTTTACTAACCTTTTACGCTATAAATACACGAAATAGCCAAATAGTAATAAAAAAGTAAGTAAAAAGTTACTTTTAGCGCGTTCCTTACTATAATCTTACCCTACAAAAGATGCTTTCAATGAGCGATTGATCTCTCCCTGTGTTGAAAAAGAAACTCTGTGCCATACATTGTTTTTTTTAAATAATAGTTTTCTTTCAGGGCCAAGATCTGCTAGCGCGCACGCTGTTCCTTGATATTGTAAGTTTCGCTTACCGTAATATCGATCGATTTCCTCGATTATTGATCGGTTCCCATGGATTATTGATTGATTCCCATGGATTATTGATTGATTCCCATGGATTATTGATTGATTCCCATGCATTTATTGATTGATTCTCATGCATTTATTTATTGATTTCCATGCATTTATTGATTGATTCCCATGCATTTATTGATTGATTCTCATTTATTGATTGATTCCCATGGAGTATTGATTGGTTTGCTCTTCCAGCTTGAATTGCGACTACGCGAGGAGCTCGGCGATGTCGAATTCGTCAATCAATACCCTCTGAGATGGCTGGAGCCGGAGGTGGGAGAAGGCGCCGGAGGATACATCGCATCTCCCGTATGTTGTTGATTATTGATTGATTATTGATTGATTAGATGAGAACATTGATTGATTTGATTGGAAAATGAAATGAAGTTCGCTAGAAGCGTACTAGTTTAGTGTAATTCATTTCGAACTTGCTCACACTATCGAAGTTATCCTTGTAATACATAAACTTATATTATTATTATTATTAATGTTATTATTATTATTATTATTATTATTATTATTATTATTATTATTATTCAGCGCTCTCGATACATCAATCATCTGCGCGCCTTCGAGTGGAGAGTTAACAAGATCTGCGCCGAGCACGACCTTCCTCCCGTCTACTTCGAGGACTGGACCGATGGACCTGGCGAGCTGCCCGACTTCGAGGTTGATCTTTGATCTCTGATATGTGATCTTTGATCTTTGATATCTGAAATTTGATCTTTGATCTTTAATCTCGGTCTTTTGATCTTTGATCTCTGATGATCGAGTGCATTTTCAGTTCACAGCCAAGCTCGTTCCTTCTCGATTCGTCCAGGCTATTCTGGAAGAGACAGGCACGCAGGAGATGATTGGGTGAGAGATTACTCAATCATATATCAATCAATAAATCAATAAATTCCCCGTATTCAATAAATCAATACAACCTAGTTGGTATTGGAGCAAATCTATGAATCGATAAATCCATATGCACCGTAGTTGGTGGCTGTGTAGTGCAGTATGTTTATGGCTGCTACCTCTGGAAAGTGTAATTGATGAGCTTTTTAAAGCACAAAAGAAAACAATTGACGCGCAACTGAATCTAGGGATCTTACTGTGCTTAATGGAACAAACACCCCAAGCTGATTTGAAGCTCTCCGCTCTGGCAATGCTCCCTCGCGCTTACTTTGTCTACGAGAGAGAGTGTTGCCCGAGCGGAGTGTTTCAAATTAGCCCGGGGTGTTAGAGTCAACTCGGGGTGTTAGGGTCAACTCGGGGTGTTAGAGTTAGCTCGAAGTGTTAGAGTCAGCTGGGGTGTTAGAGTTAGCTCGGGGTGTTAGAGTCAACTCGGGGTGTTAGAGTCAACTCGGGGTGTTTGAGCTTGGCCTTTAAGCATGCACGATTAATTATGGTCGTTGCAGATGCACCAAATCGTGCGTCACGTGCATCAGGAAGAGGAACGGCAAAGGAGAGTCGCCGTGCTGCTCAATTGTTTGAATTTTTTATCTTTGGTCTTTGATCTTTGATCTTTGGTCTTTGGTCTTTGGTCTTTGATCCTGGCCCTGTACACCGTTCACGTATATATCTTAAAATAGTTTAATTTAAAGAAAAAAATTTTATCTTTTAATATTTGATCGTTGGTACAGTATTGCATTCTTCTTTTCTTATTGGCTTTTCAGAAGTCCCGCAACAACTACTATAGCCTCGCCTTCGAATGCTCCGAGTCGTGTGCATGTAACGTGAAGAAATGCCGGAATCGAACGATCCAGGTACCGGTTACGGTAGTCTGCTCGGTTATGGGGGTTACGGTAATCCTATTGATTATTGTAATTTCTTGTATGGCTGCGCTAGAACAGTAGCCATAATCTGGAAACTTAAAGTGTATAGTATAAGGTTTTTATGAGTCATAAACTGTAGTATAATTGTCAGATGAAGTTCTCACTTCTAACTCTTACTTCTTAATAAAAAAAAGTGTTTTAAGTACACATCAAGGTTATTGATTTTGTTTAATGATGATTCATGATTGATTTATTGATTGATTATTAATTTATTGATTGATTATTGATTTATTGATTCATTATTGTTTCAGAATGGTCGTCGGATAGTACTGTGCGTTTTCCGGTCGCCCAACAAGGGATGGACTCTTCGCAGCGCAGAATCAATCAGCCAGCGCACGCTGATTTCGGAATACACTGGCGAGGTTGGTTGGTGGTCTATTTGGCGGATGCCGGAGATTGAAATTACGGTGTTCTGCCTATTTGACGGAATCCGGATACGCCGAATTCAGCATAGGTATCCATGAACGGCGACAAACCGCTATAAGTCGAATAGCTAGACTATCGGTTTTTTTTAATCCGGTCTGGGTTTTTCGATTTTTGGCCAATTTGGCTCAAAATCCGGACGCGATTTTCGATTTTTATGAAATTTTGGCTCAAAATCCGGTCAGGCTCTTGGTACTTCGTAGCATACTTTTCGACCTATGCAAACCGTTTGCAGGCAAACCGAGTCACCTTTCACTTATTTCTCCGAGTCACCTTTCACTTATTTCTTTCTTCTAGGCAGTGAAGTCATTATCATCACCTATTTATTTTTGATCATATTCATTTTCATGTGTCGTTGCATGCGTGTGCATTAGGGTGGCGAGAATGACTCTTCACTCACCAGTTCCCCTGGCAGTCTTGTGCAAGTACTCGCGAGAGAGGTCATTTACGACCTCTCTCTCGTCAAGTACTTGCAATGAGATCAGAAAAACACTGGTGAGCAGAAAAAAAGCAATTCTTTTTTCGATTCACTTGGATTTTCTCTGGTCAAAGTGGTCAAAATGTGCACATCTGAATATTTTTGGAATCTACACACCAATAGCTATTCAACAAGCATAAAATCGACTGTTAAAGTACACTTTTAAATTTCGTTGATTTGTCATGTTATGCATGCCATAAATTCGGATCAGACTATGATAATATCATATATTTTTATTATGTTTGTACAGTAAACTCGAATTACAATTAAAACTCTTCTTCATCGTCTTCTGAGAGACTCTCTAATTGATAGTATTCATTACATGAGAAATCAACGAAATTTAAAAGTGTACTTTGACAGTAGATTTTATGCTTGTTTAATAGCCACTGACATGTAGATTCCAAAAATATTCACATTTGCACATTTCGACCACTCACAAGGAGTCTCTTACGTCTTAAGTCGGCGAAAAGTAACGATTTATAGCTTATTAGAAAGCCCTTTCTCTATAGAGTAAGAATGTGTATTTAAAAAATCCTGCGGGGCTCTGTGCACGGAGTTAAAAATATCCAAAGTTTGAGCAATTTCTGACTTGAAATTCCCGTCTGATGGCCGTGAAATTGTCCTACAATGATGGGGTAGTTCTGCGCGCTACCTCTCCGAGCTAGTGGTGGCGCAGTGGCAAAGATGTCGCTTACAGTTTTGGCGCAGAGGGTTCGATCCCCGCCGAAGCCACTTCTTTTGCACGATTTTTACACTCGACTTTTTATGATTTTTTTAAATTACCTAATCTACATGACTGACAGCCGTGCATCTAATTTTTAATACAATATGTCAGTGATCATGGCGAGCTACAGAGAGAGAGAGAGACAAGTAAACGAGATTGCGTGAGTTATTACGCTATATCTGACAAACTTGGGTTAGGTTAGACGCACGGAAGAAGTGAGTAACTACTGTAAAAAATATAATAAACATTAGAAATTCACTCGGAAACGGAGTACGAGAAAGGTTGTTGTCTGCATTGGTTTGGCCTATAACGAGGCCTGCAAAGATTGACCCAGGAGTCTTGCTGTAATTCATTCCCCTTGGCAGCTGATCTCTCTCCCTCTCTATCCTGTAGAGGAGTCGTTTTGGACGCACTCACAGAGAAAGGAATACCTGCACTATATGGCCAGTGGGGAGAGTACTCATGAGAAATGTTCGCTACACTAATTTGCATAGGTTGTCGTATTTCGCTTTTAAATAAATGAATTCTCTGTTATTTAATAATATACGGATGTTGGATAACAATAAAACAAATAAATATTTTGAAATAAAATTGTTTAAAAATAGGCAAATTATAACTTCGTTGTATCAGAATTATGTATGACGTTTACTTATCTCTCTCTCTCTCTCTGTAGCTCGCCATGATCACTGACATATTGTATTACAAATTAGATGCACGGCTGTCAGTCATGTAGATTAGATAATTCAAAAAAAATCATAAAAAGTCGAGTGTAAAAATCGTGCAAAAGAAGTGGCTTCGGCGGGGATCGAACCCGTTGCGCAAAAAATGTAAGCGACATCTTTGCCACTGCGCCACCACTAGCTCGGAGAGGTAGCGCGCAGAACTACCCCATCATTGTAGGGCAATTTCACGGCCATTAGACGGGAATTTCAAGTCAGAAATTGCTCAAACTTTGGATTTTTTAAACTCCGTGCACAGAGCCCCGCAGGATTTTTTAAACACACATTCTTACTCTACAGAGAAAGGGCTTTCTAATAAGCTATAAATCGTTACTTTTCGCCGACTTAAGACGTAAGAGACTCCTTGTCAGAGCAGAGAAAACCCAAGTGAATCGAAAAAGAACTGTTTTTTCGACTCACTTGTGACCTCAGCGAACGGCTGCCAGGGGGAACGAGTGAGCAGTTTGAGAGACTGCTCACCAGTTGGAGGGAGGCAAAACAGGTGAGTGAAGAGTCATTCTCGCCACCCTAGTGTGCATGTAGATAAAATATAATGTAAACGGTTTGTCGCCGTTCATGGATACCTACAGTACCGTGCAAAAGTCCGGCCCCAAAATTTGAATCATCATTATTGAAATGCCGAGGTGCGATCGTAAAAATAGGTTTATTCTCAGGTAGATTTTTTCTATTAGTCCAATTTTGTTATGAGGAACGAACAACTATCGTTGAACTTTTTAAGCCATTAACCACGTTGCTTGCATATCGCTCCGAGGAATTAGCTAATTTCCCCTGACCCATCAAAATTTCGTAAAAATGTCATAACTCAGTCTGTAGTTGAGCTACGGGCCTCAGATTCAACAAGTATTATCACATGGTCATAGGGCACCACCATGCGAATTTCAGAAGGATTCCGCTTCTTGAAGAGAAAATTCGAAAAAAATCCCATTCCATTTTTTGGGCATACGGTATTTCCCAGCCGGTTTTTCTAAAAATCTAAAAATTTGGTATGATGTGCCCAAACATCTACCTAACACATCTACAAAGTGGCGAGATTACAGGAGCTCAATCACGACTTAGCCCATACAAATACCATTGACAGTCAAAGTGGATGGAACCTAATTTCGTTCGTTATGGAGAATTATTACGGGTCAATAACCCAGTATTTCATATCAATTTCGATCGGATTTTGAACCAATTGTTTAATAAGCATATTTCCTACAAGTATCCTCAATTTAGTTCCACTATTGGGCATTCCACCTTTTTCATCTGTCTCTTTTCTCGTAAATTTCCACTTTGACTGTCAATGGTATTTTTATGGGCAAAGTCGTAATTGAACTCCTGTAATCTCGCCACTTTGTAGATGTGTTAGGTAGATGTTTGGGAACATCATACCAGATTTTTAGATTTTTAGAAAAACCGGCTGGGAAATACCATATGCCCAAAAAATGGTATGGGATTTTTTTCGAATTTTCTCTTCAAGAAGCGGAATCCTTCTGAAATTCGCATGGTGGTGCCCTATGACCATGTGATAATACTTGTTGAATCTGAGGCCCGTAGCTCAACTACAGACTGAGTTATGACATTTTTACGAAATTTTGATGGGTCAGGGGAAATTAGCTAATTCCTCGGAGCGATATGCAAGCAACGTGGTTGATGGCTTAAAACGTTCACCGATAGTTGTTCGTGCCTCATAAAAAAATTGGACTAATAGAAAAAATCTACCTGAGAATAAACCTATTTTTACGATCGCACCTCGGCATTTCAATAATGATGAAATCATTTCATCAACATAGGTAATAATCAATAACATACAAATGTTCTCCAATGGTTACACTATTTAATAAAACAAACCGGGGGCCGATCGGTCAAGTACGAAGAAAGTTATAGCGATTCAAATTTTGGGGCCGGACTTTTGCACGGTACTGTATACTGACAATGAGATCATGGATCATATACATTTTCATACCCTCGGTAATGCGAGGATTCACCCACCATATATGGCTCTTTTCCAGTCACTTTAGTCGAGAAGAAGCTAAAAAAAATTTTGAAGCGAAAAATAACGAATTTTCGTAAATCGGCCCACCATAACGGCAATAACGATAACGGCGAGGGTACGGAAAATGTGATGATCATGAGTACGGCTTCACAGGTGCTCTCGACGGAGCATGGCGAAGGAGATCCGGGGAGCATCTACGCCTTCAATATGCTGTATGGCTGCGCGAGCAAGTGTGGCGATCACCTGGCGCCGTTCACGATTGACGCCTTGCGCATGGTAGGTTACAGCAATCCTACAGTAATATTAGCAAGGCTACAGTAACCTTGTAACCAAATGGTCGTTGTATTTGAAGCTCTTTGTTTTATATGATTAATTGACCCATGGCTGGAGGGATTTATTGATTGACTCGTTTATTGATTTATTGATTGATTGATTGATTGATTATAGGGCAATGAGTCTCGATTCATCGCCCACTCGTGCGAACCAAATGTCGAAGTTGTTCCACGAGTTGTCGACCCCTACGGCGCCTTCTACAACCGATTCGCCTTCTTCGCGCTTAGAGCCATCGCCACTGGTACGGTATCCATTTCGATTGGCTGATTACTGTAGTCAAGAAAGTATCGATTGATTACCTCAACAAACATGTGTTGATTGAGTGCTACTGTATTGAGCGATGTAGAATTTCCACTGATTACTGTATGTGTGGGCATTGATTACTGTATGTATGGGCATTAATATATTGCGATATTGCGTGCGCGGTTTGGTTCCCGAGGAATGTGTCGGAACAAACGCGACGTCACAAGCGTAGTGGGGGCGGGCGGGGTTTTTTTCTGATCAATGGCTCGGCCGACAGTTGTCACGTCACATTATTATTATTATTATTATTATTATTATTATTATTATTATTATTATGATTATTATTATTATTAATCATTATATAAAGATCATATATTTGCAGGAGAAGAGCTCACATTCGACTACTTTCCCGGTAAAGATTGTCGGAACACGACCGCTCGTAGCTTTTTCCCGCACTGCCTGTAAGTTTGATCGTTGAGCTTTGAGCTTTGATCTCTGAGCTTTGATCTTTGATCTTTGCATGTTGTAGGTGCTCATCCCCACGCTGTCGGTTCTCTGAGGAAAAGATGGCGGAGTTCGCGGCGATCGAGGAAGAAGAGGAGGAGGAGGAAGAGTATGGCGATGATGACGAGAGCGACAATGAATCGGTGATTGTTCTTGATTGATTCAGCTACAGTGTCCTATGATTATCGATTAATCTACCGTATCATATGATTATCGATTGACCTACAGTACTATTGTATATGCCGGTTTTTATATATATTGCTTTATTTTGTTTATATTGTGTATATATATATATATTATTATATTTTATCAACATATATTACCGTACCCCGTGTGCATGCCCTACTAGCGATCATCGGATCTCCATTTCAACTTTATAGCTAACTGCTAACTAGCACTGCCCCCTATTTTGCTAAACTAAACATTGATAATGTTCTAGCTGTATCTATCGTCTTCAATAACTTAATTCATACCGTATTCTATAACTCGATAGATACCGTATTCTATAACTCGATAGATACCGTATTCTATAACTCGATAGATACCGTATTCTATAACTCGATAGATACCGTATTCTATAACTTAATCGATACCGTATTCTATAACGCAACGGATACCGTATTCTATAACGCTACGGATACCGTATCTTATAACTCACCGTATGTCTGCATGTTGATATTCCGCTACCTACGCACTCCATTGTTTGTCCTTCATTCACTAATCTAACTTTCATGACTTTCAACTCTAACTTTCATGATTTTACACTAAATCAACTGCTTATTTGATTGTTTATTTCTCGCTAATGCTAACTTATATTGTATGTTGAACTTATAAAGATTCATGTACAATTTAAATCATCGAAGAGCACTTTGCAATACAATGAGTTTTGTCAAGTACAACACCATGGGAGAGGGAATAAATACAACAAATGACTGAGGTTCTATGCATGAGAAACTTCTAGAATATTTCTTTGTTCTTCTTTTTCTGTGGACGTATGCAAGAACAACGGGAAAACCGTTTACCTGGAAAATGTGACGTCATTAGGCGGAGGATTTATGGAAAACCGCCTACGCTAATGACGTCACATTTTCCCGGAAAACGGTTCTTGCATACGGCCACTGATCAATTATCAGTATTGATGAGGCCTAACAGAGAGGATAAAATGATAGGCGCTCAGTCTCCTTCAGAGAAGACATTGTGTTTGATATACTGCGAGTGAATTGTTTAAGTGGTGAGACTTCCATAATTCAAGTTATAAAAAAGCAAAAAAAAAACACCTTGAACTTCCTTTATAATGAAAGATGCAATAAGAGATTTCATTTGGATGGTCAAAACAACTGAAGAGTGAGCGTGCCAGGCCGCCCTCGTCCCTTTTCTTTCTCTTACACCAAACCCGTCTCTCGTTCGCCTCGCGCTTGGTGTAAGTGGTCGCTTTACCACTTAAAAAAGTTGGTTTTAACCCAGTATCTCAAGGTACGCTTGGGCCTCTGACAAGATGCTCTCTGTGTTAGAGAACCAAAAGTTTTTGCGCAAATTCGCGGGGGTTTCCCTGAATCGAAATTGATGTATCTGCCCAAAAACTTTTGGTTTTCTAGCACATCTACAAGCCCATCTCGTATTACTGAAAATATGAATAAATATCTAGTCAAGATATCGCCCATCTCTTAATGAAATGTGTTCGCACAACATGGATCACCACAGTGTTTTCTACTGTCATTGATAGTGGCAAGGAGACACAGTTCATGAAAAAAAAGAAACAGTGAAATGAAAAGAAGAGATAAAGGCCAACTTTAAAATCACTTTGTTCAAACCTTTTTCTAGCTTTAAAATAGCGTTGAACCTTCTTAGAATAAACTATAAGTTAAGAAAGTTCAAATGTTATATGTTTGTGAATCGCACAATATCGTTTTTTTTATTGCAGGATCTACTATGAGAAGAAGCCAAACACAGAAGACTTCACGCCCCTTGAGCAGCCCATGACCCCTGTCTCAGGTCGAAGATCAAAGATCAATCATGCCAACAAATTGAATAAATTAAAGATATTCAACTCAGGTCCTCCGCGATATGCTTATTCGTTTTTTTGGATAAACGTTTATTGTTTTTTGTGATGCACTACAAAAAATTTATTGAGGTGGAATTTAATTTAGATATCAATTGATATCGATTTGTAAGATAAACACGATTTCCGCTAATTAAACGGCATTTTACAGATATTTATTTGCCCTTAAAGTTCTAAGGAACCATCTACCTGAATAATGATCTTCTATAGAGCCTTGGTATTTCAAAACTTACATTAGACTTGCAATAAGACACAATATAACTAACCTACATATTTCTTTTAAATAATCTACATTTACGTGCATGCAAACCTATACTTGTACATCTATTATTATAATATTTTTAATTTAATTACAAGTCTACTTCAAGTGAAAATAATGTGCTCTTTAAGTTTTGAAATACCAGAGCTTGCGCTGTATAATATCATAACTTTGCTTGTGGGATGATGAGATTTCACGACGGATTCACTCAAACATCTATAAATAGTGCAAATTTTTAAAAAAATTAAGACAGAAAACATTCTGTGGATCAATTTTTACGAGTTCATCATCATCATCATAACTGAACTTTGTGGATGCTTCTAAACCATCTTCAGGTAAACTAAAACAAAAAAGTTTTATCGAGCAAAAAACAATATGCACAAACAACAAATAGAATATAAACAAAACGAAATAAACAACCTACAGTAACCGGGGATAAGTTCGATTTTTACTCTACTCGTACGTAATCAATCAATAATCATCGAAACTAAAACGGATTTTGATAGATAAATTTAAGTGGATTTCGGTACACAATTAATAATCAATAATGGATTCAGGAAAAATCAATCAATAACCGGATTAGGCTACCGTAGTAAATAGCTCTTTCGCCTCCTCAAGACCGGTCCCTTCTTCGTGTTTGTCGAGAAGAGTGACTATTTGACGGAGCGATGACACGGACGCAAGCCTGGAACAATACACACAGAGCAATAAGTGTTATCCACGGAGCATAAGACCTGAAAAGTGTTATATTTAACACCTTTTGCGCTCAAATATAACACTTTTCAGGTCTTATGCTCCGTGGATAACACTTATTTCTCTGTGTGTAGAGATAGTGATCCATAGTTTGTAGGGGAAAACGTCCAAGATAATATTCAGCAATGCTACAGTCTACCGTATCCACCTTATTCCATCTACCGTATCCATCTTATTCCATCTACCGTATCCATCTTATTCCATCTACCGTATCCATCTTATTCCATCTACCGTATCCATCTTATTCCATCTACCGTATCCATCTTATTCCATCTACCGTATCCCTCTTATTTCATCTACCGTATCTCTCTTATTTCATCCACCGTATCCCTCTTATTTTATCTACCGTATCCCTCTTATTCCATCTACCGTATCCACCTTATTCAATCTACCGTATCCATCTTATTCCATCTACCGTATCCATCGTATTCCATCTACCGTATCCATCTTATTTCATCTACCGTATCCCTCTTATTTCATCTACCGTATCCCTCTTATTTCATCTACCGTATCTCTCTTATTTCATCCACCGTATCCCTCTTATTTCATCTACCGTATCCCTCTTATTCCATCTACCGTATCCACCTTATTCCATCTACCTTATCCATCTTATTTCATCTTCCGTATCCCTCTTATTTCATCTACCGTATCCCTCTTATTTAATCTACCGTATCCCTCTTATTTCATCTACCGTATCCCTCTTATTTCATCTACCGTATCCCTCTTATTTCATCTACCGTATCCCTCTTATTCCATTCACCATATATCTCCCATCGCATCTACCGTATTCAGGGCACTCTCCACTCTCCGGTCCTCAGTCTACTCCACCGCAGCCACGAGAACGCCCATCGACGCATCCTCTGACCATTTCAATCAAGAAATATGATTAAATCGTAGCTCCCAAACCGAGCCATTGTACACAAAACTGTTGTGTAGTATAATCTAATCTAGTTAGCATATTATACAGGGTGCGCCAAAATTACCCGAACTGATTTCACCATTATGATTCCCAGGCCCCCAATGCAAATGCGCAACCCCTATTGCAGCATCATGACGAGTGATCATTGGCCACTCCCTATTCAAGGTTTCAAGTCAGTTAGTCAAGTCTTCTAGTAATGCAGAAGTAAAGTCGACTGCGACCCCTCATTCTCAAGTGTACAAGGTAGATTGTCATAGTTCATCAGCTCGGCTTTCACGAGTCGGCTGTATCCGATACCGGTATCGTGTACCAAGATCTTGGTACTGACAAAGAACGTCGTTATTATTATTATTATTATTATTATTATTATTATTATTATTATTATTATTATTATTATTATTATTATTATTATTAATCATTATATAAAGATCATATATTTGCAGGAGAAGAGCTCACATTCGACTACTTACCCGGTAGTTGTCGGAGCACGACCGCTCGTAGCTTTTTCCCGCACTGCCTGTAAGTTTGATCGTTGAGCTTTGAGCTTTGATCTTTGATCTTTGCATGTTGTAGGTGCTCATCCCCACGCTGTCGGTTCTCTGAGGAAAAGGTGGAGGAGTTCGCGGCGATCGAGGAAGAAGAGGAGGAGGAGGAAGAGTATGGTGATGATGACGAGAGCGACAATGAATCGGTGATTGTTCTTGATTGATTCAGCTACAGTGTCCTATGATTATCGATTAATCTACCGTATCATATGATTATCGATTGACCTACAGTACTATTGTATATGCCGGTTTTTATATATATTGCTTTATTTTGTTTATATTGTGTATATATATATATATATATATATATATATATATTATTATATTTTATCAACATATATTACCGTACCCCGTGTGCATGCCCTACTAGCGATCATCGGATCTCCATTTCAACTTTATAGCTAACTGCTAACTAGCACTGCCCCCTATTTTGCTAAACTAAACATTGATAATGTTCTAGCTGTATCTATCGTGTTCAATAACTTAATTCATACCGTATTCTATAACTCGATAGATACCGTATTCTATAACTCGATAGATACCGTATTCTATAACTCGATAGATACCGTATTATATAACTCGATAGATACCGTATTCTATAACTCGATAGATACCGTATTCTATAACTCGATAGATACCGTATTCTATAACTCGATAGATACCGTATTCTATAACTCGATAGATACCGTATTCTATAACTTAATCGATACCGTATTCTATAACGCAACGGATACCGTATTCTATAACGCTACGGATACCGTATCTTATAACTCACCGTATGTCTGCATGTTGATATTCCGCTACCTACGCACTCCATTGTTTGTCCTTCATTCACTAATCTAACTTTCATGACTTTCAACTCTAACTTTCATGATTTTACACTAAATCAACTGTTTATTTGATTGTTTATTTCTCGCTAATGCTAACTTATATTGTATGTTGAACTTATAAAGATTCATGTACAATTTAAATCATCGAAGAGCACTTTGCAATACAATGAGTTTTGTCAAGTACAACACCATGGGAGAGGGAATAAATACAACAAATGACTGAGGTTCTATGCATGAGAAACTTCTAGAATATTTCTTTGTTCTTCTTTTTCTGTGGACGTATGCAAGAACAACGGGAAAACCGTTTACCGGGAAAATGTGACGTCATTAGGCGGAGGATTTGGCACTTTCCTGATTTTTGGCCCGGGGAAAATTTGCATTAAACTCGCTATCATTGACCACTCGCCATTTCTTAATTGCTTTCTATTTCTCCATTGCGCGGTCTAAATGTGATGTAATTTTGTAAAAACCGACCCTGCCATTGTGGAATGCGAGGATAAAATGAAGAATTGCTCTCTCGATTTACGTACTCTCTCGTTCAAATCCTAACAAAATTTAATATAATTACAAATATCTATAAAAGCCGTCATCGTTCTTCTTCGTTTCAGTCCAGCGCTCTCCCATTTGGAGGAGAGGGCGGGGAGCACGGGCCCCCATTGGACTGCCCTCCCTAAAATGGGAGGACATGCTCCCCCCTAACAGGGGAGCGGTTCTGCAAATGCAGAACTTATGTAAATTAACCCGGGCCAAAAAACAGGAAAGTTCCGAGGATTTATGGAAAACCGCCTACGCTAATGACGTCACATTTTCCCGGAAAACGGTTCTTGCATACGGCCACTGATCAATTATCAGTATTGATGAGGCCTAACAGAGAGGATAAAATGATAGGCGCTCAGTTTGTAGAAAAGAATGTTATGGATGGGTTTATCTTTGATCTTTGCAGAAGCTGAAGATGACGTCATCGTCGACAAAGCTGCTCAACGTCGATGGCAGAACGAGATGTGGAAGGACGTTGTGTCCACAGATGCTGCGGCCAGGGAGAAGCCCATCTCGCTCAAGAAGATGTTCCCGCAAGCGCTTGTCTCCAGGTATACGGTTTTGGAGGATTACGGTAGAATTATCCCGAAATACCGTATACTGTAGCGTAGTGGAATAAAAATAAGAACTATGGTACGATAGATTAATAGGAATACGGTATTTCGGGGGATGACGGTAGAACTGTAGTACGGTAGATTACTAGGAATATGGTATTTTGGGGGATTACGGTAGAACTGTAGTACGGTAGATTACTAGGAATACGGTATTTCGGGGGATTACGGTAGAACTGTAGTACGGTAGATTACTAGGAATACTGTATTTCGGGGGATTACGGTAGAACTATCCCGAAATACCGTATAGTGTAGCGTATCTCAATGAGCGTTAACGATACGTTATTAATTCTTAATTCATCAACATGCGTATCAGGGCTGGGATTTCCGATTTTCCGATTTTCCGACATTTTTCGGAAAATTTTGATTTCCGATTTTCCGAAAATTTTTCGGAAAATTCGGAAAATTTCTAGTGAGAAGATACACATTGAATACAATACTTTTTCTCATGAAAATATACATCAAACAAACAAAAATCAGTACTAAATTCTGTTTTCATTACGATTGATTTGTATGTACGCTGACCAAAGTATACCGTAGTCGAAATTAAAGGGAGCGTTACCTCTCTCAATGGCCTCTTCATTGCGCACACTATTTTTCTGTTCTCTAACAAGGAGAAAGCATTGCGCGTCGAAGAGACCATTGAGTGAGGTTACATGCCCTTTAACATTAATCCTGATAAGTGGTAGCTTTTTCCCAGCCAGATTCGCACCTCTTGACCTAATGGTATAACAAAATCAGCTGCGCTTTCTCCCATATCCGTTCTCTCCATTCTCCAAAGTATAATTGCTCTTCTGCTGTACCTGTGGAAGTAGATGATGTGCATTTCTGCTGAGAACATTCTTGCGCTCATTCTCTCTCGACCATGAAAATATAGAAAAATATAGATGAGTTGCTAATTCCCAAAATTAACACCTGAACGGATTCAATAATTCACCAACGTTGCAGTTATAATATTGTTATATTTTGTGTTTAAAAACCAGCTTGTTGCTTTAACAGCGGAATCAGGCTATTTCGGCTATTTCTTAGTTTTTCATTGCAGAAAATTACGCTTCTGTTCGATGACATTTCCGTGATATTCGATTGGTGACATTCTCATGATTCTTTTCACAAAATGTCATTAACACGTTCCATTCATGATTTCATTTTGATTTGTCCATGCAAACCAATACAGTACTGCAAAAATTCCAAACACAATGAGATTGTTCATAATCTGGTCTAGTTTACTTCTCGTCGTGGTCAACTCGGTAAGTTACTTTTCCCTATTCGGCCACCGAATGAACAATAAGACGTAGCGGCCGAAACACCACAGGCACATTATTTGCTAACTTATTTATTGAAAAATCAACATTTAAAGTGCATTTTAATTAACAATATAGTAATAATAGATGTACAAGTATAGGTTTGCATGCACGTAAAATGTAAATTATTTAAAAGAAATATGCATGCATACTTTTACTTGTACATTTATTAATACTATTAATTTAAATGCAGACGATAATGTCGCTGCTCAAGGAGGGTCTCAATATCGCTATCGAAGTAGTAAGTTCGCTTCACCAAACGCAAAGAAATATTCATGACAATGGACAATAAATACATTTAACAAAAATTATGTAATAATATCTACCAAATTCAGTCGTTTCGCTCAAGCAATACCACAATACCACGTCAATTTCTTCCCGAAATCAGCGAATTCGAGATCAAACAAATGAGGGAAAAGGAAGTGGAGAAAACGCTGATGAGAAGGGCTGCGAAAATTGGTAGAGAGGTACTGAATCTTCCAAAGATCTTCTATGATAGCAAAATAATTTTTTTAAAAATTTTAATCTTCAATATTCGGCCTAATTTCAGCGCGAAGTATGGAAGATGATAGCAATTACGAAATTGTACAAGAAGATTGTGAGTTTCATCTACTCCACAAAATTATATTCTATTCTTATTTATTTATTATTATTAATAATTTAATATATTTTTGCAGTTAGTGAACGTCGTTAGAGCAGCTATACGACAATTCAATGAACATTACCGGAAAATAGGATTAATAGAGAACAGTCGAACACTGTCCGACCGGTGGATGTACATCTCAGGTAACCGAAGAAACAAATCGAGCTAATAATATTTTGAAATAATAATAATAATAATAATAATAATAATAATAATAATAATAATAATAATAATAATAATAATAATAATAATAATAATAATAATAATAATAATAATAATAATAATAATAATAATAATAATAATAATAATAATAATAATATCATTACTATCACTGGCCTAGCGTTGATCACCCGCAGAATTTCGTGTGCCTTAAATAACGTTTTGTACCTTTGCCTTTTTTTCAATTATAATATTATTAATAATAATCATAATATTCTTATTTACATATCTTTTCAGAATTATTGGACAATGATGATATAGAGTTCATGAATGTTATCATGGAAATTATCCCCGATCTATTCCCCCAGTAAGTGAAGTTCAGCATTTTCACTACGCAAATAATAGAGATGTTTCTTGTAGTGTTATTTTAAACCATATAAGTTTAGCTGCAAGCCACTGTTTAGATGGTGCACAATACCAATAAGTACATATATTCTTAATCTGAGTGCATATGCAACGAGACAAAATCGATTACAAGATAACGATTTAAAGGGAGCGAAACAGGGCTGTGCGGAAAACAGTTTTGGAAAATTCGGAAAATTTCTTTTTTTTTCGAAAATTCGGGGAAAAAAATTTAATTTGCCTCAAAATACATAAATTTTATTTATTTGTGTTTAACAAAATATTGTTTTATTGAAGTCAAGAAACTGACAACATCAACAAGGAACAAGATCAAGAACATAATGCAGCAACAATTCATTAGAAGTCATAGGAATGTTAGTAGCAAGGAAGAGCAATTGATGAAAATTACCGTATACTGGCATATTAAATATCACGAGTGGATTACTTCCCAAGTACCGTAATCCTCAAAAAATCGACTTTCTTGCATTTTTCTTTAAAATTCGGAAAATTTCAAAGATTCGGAAAATTTTTAAAAATTCGGAAAATGTTCCGACGGAAAAATTTTCCGATTTTTCTCGGAAAATCCGGAAAATCGGACAATCGGAAAACGGAAAATGCGCAGCCCTGGAGCGAAACCTCTCTCAATGATCTCTTCACCGCTCAGCTCTCTCTCGTTGTTAGAAAACAGAGAAATAGTGTGCGCAATGAAGAGGCCATTGAGTGAGGTAACGCTCCCTTTAAAGGAAAAAAAGTTTTTTTTAAAACAGAATGCCGTAAAAAAATAATGATAAAACAAGAGAAAATGTCGAGTTGTGTGTTAAACGAAAATTTTCAACGATAATTTTGAATTTTTATGACTTTTGAAAAGATCATTTTCAGTTCGTACGATGAGGAGAATAGGATAGTGAAGGAACTAATCAATCTTGGAAAAACGACATGCAGTATACAAGATAAGGAACAGAAGGTGGAGAAATTGCGCTTGGAATTAAAAAAGACTTGATTACTGCAGGAAAAGGCTGATGAAGAGCTCAGGGATATAGTTACTTCCATTTCACCGCGAACTGAGATGTACATAAAACTGCGCAAATGGGGAATTACGTACAACAAGAAGGTAATTATTCAGATAAAGGAAAGAGCTTGTAATAATAATTTATTTATCTTTAACGATAAACACAGAGGTGAAAGAGAAAATAATATTATGACGAAGCGAGTTGGTTCAAGCGATGATTCAAGTGAGGACGATAGTAGACGATAACGGTACAAGAGTTAAATAAATCCGTACAATGGAAAGCTATCTCATTATTCAATAACAATCTCATAAATACTGAAAACGAGGCAATTCAAGAAAACGACCGCATCTAATGCTTGATCATAATTTACAAAGAACGAAAAAACTCCTCGTTCAACAGTCTTGATAACGCTCACGTACCAAACACTTAAGAAATTCTCCTATGTGAAAGCTTAACTGTTCGCAATTTCTCTTGATGAACTCTGCAAGTCTACTGCAGAGATGTAAATGTAATGTCGGTAGAGTCTGAAGTTCTTAAATTGAGCCCGAAAGGAAGATAATACGAGGAAGGTTCATCAATTCCTCCAAATCACTCGTAAAGATACACTGAGAGCAAACTTACCCAAATATGGGTAATAGATTTGCCAACTTACGATACTTGTGTACACGATTTGCCGACATTCGGGCAAATGGTAGCCCAAAAACCACCGATTTGCCCGTATACAGGCTAGCATTTGTCTGAATACGGGCAAATCGTTCGCCAACTAACGGCATTCGGGTAAATTTAATCTCTGTGTAGCAAGCAATGCAGATTCTGATGGCAATTCGCCTGAGATGGCGTCACTAAACCTGTCAATAAAGTGTTCTAAATGTGAATGTAAAACGTAATTTAGCTAGAATCTGTATTGGATACAGACTGGAGACTCCGCAATTTTAGTGGGGCCACTGATTTGGTTGACCAGAAAAGTAGACCCAAAAATTTGGCTACCTGACAAGTCCCACTTTTAAAGTTGAGCCAATAATTTGGTTCGAAATTTGGCCGTTATTTTATCCCAAAATTTTAACCAAACTTTGGCTAAACTCTAGCTAAACTTTAGCCAAAGTTTTGCTAGAATTTGAGACTATCAATAGAATAACAGCCCCACTTCGAACCAAATTATTGGCTCAACCACCTATTAGCCCAACTATTTAGTGGGTCTTGTCTTGTAGCCAAATTTTTGGCACCCAAAAATGTTCGACAAAATTATTGGCCCCACTAAAATTGCAAGGAGACAGATATAAAGTAATGAATAGTTATTATTATTATTATTATTATTATTATTATTATTATTATTATTATTATTATTATTATTATTATTATTATTATTATTATTATTATTATTATTATTATTATTATTATTATTATTATTATTATTATTATTATTATTATTATTATTATTATTATTATTATTGTTATTATTATTATTATTATTATTATTATTATTATTATTATTATTATTATTATTATTATTATTATTATTATTATTATTATTATTTTATTACCTTGCCCAATTTCAGCCATGGAGGCTAAGTGATGTATGGGATATCGTCAAGACAGGACTTCCCATAACCATGACAGTTGTGCCGCCCTTTATAGTATGTCCAACTGCGAAATGTACTTTGAATTTATGCGGTACTAGGTCGAATGAGAACAAATGGATAATTACCGACTGGATAACCATTTGCATATGAGAGACAAGAGCTAATGAATAGACAAAGTATGCAAATAGTTATCATCCAGTCAATTATTATTCATCGATTTTCATTCGACCTAGTGCCATTTATGGCCTTTGTAGTCAAACAAAAGCGAGCTTCGTGATATAATTACTGCAACAATAATTGTATCTATTCAATTTTCCAGACTGCCGGACTATCGCTTGTCAATAAAATCTTGCAAAAAAGTAAACCGACCGGAGCTTTAGTAAGTTCTGCTCACAATTTTGTATCGAACATTTCTTTTCTTTAATAGAATACCACCAAACATGTAAAGTTGTCTGCATAAATAGACAACAAAAACTGGCTATACGACGGTCCGCAGATCCGATCGCAAACTGATTTTTTACCTCCTCAAAACATTCAAAAATTAATTAAAATTTTAAAACAAAAAAGTGCAGTCCAATTTTTGCCTAACCTTATAGAGCAAAAAATTCCGCGTCGAATAAGCGAAAAAAATAAAAAAATGGAAGGACCCCTCTTTTGAGATAAATGGACCTGAATTTAACCCGAAAATATTTTTGTTTTCAAACCCCCTCATGTTTGTACTCATATTGAAGAGCTCGTCGAGTAGAACAACTTTGATGTTGAGCACTTTGTTTGAAACTCATGTACAAGAGAACTACATGAGTTTTATTTATTCACACGGTTGTTCACCCACTTTTGAGTAAAACGAAAGTAAAATATTTTTTGCACACAAATTGATTACGCCAAAATTGTAGAACGCAAAAATCCATACTAAGTTTGTTGTTTCACGAAAAAAAATTGTAGACCGCAATGCTGAAAAATATGGCCTGGAAAGTGGTCTTGAAAAAAAGTTGTTAAAACCTTGCCATGTTTATACTCATTTTAAAGAACACAAACTAAGTATGGATTTTTGCGTTCTACAATATTGGCGTAATCAATTTGTGCGCAAAAAATATTTTACTTTCGTTTTACTCAAAAGTGGGTGAACAACCGTGTGAATAAATAAAACTCATGTAGTTCTGTTGTACATGAGTTTCAACAAAGTGCTCAACATCAAAGTTGTTCTACTCGACGAGCTCTTCAATATGAGTACAAACACGAGGGGGTTTGAAAACAAAAATATTTTCGGGTCAACTTCAGGTCCATTTATCTCAAAAGATGGGTCCTTCGATTTTTTATTTTTTTCCTTTATTCGACGTACATCTATTAATAACATTAATTTAAGACATCGGCTCAGTGAGATTCCAGGAAGTGCCGGACATCGACCTCACCGATTCTAAAAAATGGTATAACTGTAAATATGCATGTAGACTAGAGGTGACGAAACGAAACGGATAGCGGAATTTTGGTTGAGATAATTTGATTATCTCCCCCAGCCGAAACTCGAGATATGCTAATCACCTCCAGCCGGCTAGAGAGTGATTCTCGCCTATTCCGCTACCGTTCCGGTTCGTTCCGGCTCGTTCCGGCTCGTTCAAATGTGATTTTGAGGGCGTTTTTTGCGGGGAAAACAACCAAATCGATCACAATATATAGTTTGCGTGTTTTTCAACCGTACTGCCCATCTTCACTTATTTTTTATCGTTTCGGAGGTTTGTATTTTGATCTACCACACTCGTGGGAGATCAAAATATTTTGTTCCGTTTGTACTATTTTTGAAAAGGTTGAATCAGCATGTTTATGTGGCGAAACAACGTAATAAATAAATCTAAACAAGACCATACAAAATCATATCGATAACTTGAAAATATAACGTTGCTCTGAAATGTAAAAAGAAAAACAATAATCCAACAAAACTTCTAACAAATTGTATACTATATTTTACACATGTGTAGGCAGCATATCTCCGGATAATTCTACGTTTCTTATAACTTTTGATCCAGGAAAGCAATCAAGCTGATCTTTTGAGTCAAGAGTGGAGAACAAGGCCAGGGATGCGCAGTCAAACAATCCGGAATGGCTCCGACTCCGATTTCAAGCTGTAGCAGGGTTGGAACGTTGACCCCCCAAGCTTTATAACTCAGCTTCTAGATGTGCTAACGACCCGTTCTAAGTGCTAACATGATGCTAGTGGCGAGTAATGTTTATCCCCAGATTACGGTAGTCATAGCTCGTCATTTGCCATCAGGGCATAAAATAATTTTTGTTGGGAGGACCGATTTTGAGTCCCTACCGTTCAGAGGACAAGCATTCTAAAATTATGGCTCCTGCGCAAGCGGCTTTGCAATGTATCATATACTTATTTCCCTTATTTTGGTTTGGTTCCGATTCCTTTCGTAGCAAAAGTTATGCTTAGGTCTACTCTGTTTCAGCGATTAAAAATAAAAATCCAAAGGTCAAAGATCGAAGTTCAGCAATAGTGCAAAAACTTTTGTGAACATCTCCAACATGCATATGTGCCTTGCAAATAAGAGATTTCATCAATAGAGGCCCAGGAATGTGAGCGGTGAGAGAGAAAGCACAAGAGCGCGCACCGAGTAGACCTCAACATAACTTTTGCTACGTTTCTGAAAGGAATCGGAACTAAACCAAAATAAGGGAAATAAATATATGATACATTGCAAAGCAGCTTGCGCTGGAGCTATAATTTTAGAAGTCCTGTCCTCTGAACGGTAGGGACTCAAAATCGGTCCTCCCAACAAAAATTATTTTATGCCCTGAGGGCAAATGACGAGTTATGACTACCGTAATCTGGGGATAAACATTAATCGCCACTAGCATCATGTTAGCACTTAGAACGGGTCGTTAGCACATCTAGAAGCTGTTATAAAGTTTGGAGGTCAAAGTTGGAACCCTGCTACAGCTTGAAATCGGAGTCGGAGCCATTCCGGATTGTTGGAATGTGCAGCCCTAGTGGGGTTCTACACGTTCTCAATGTTTCAGAAGAACAGGACTTATGACTAAAGAAATAAAATTTTTCAAAAATGTGCAATTCGATTGCGCTATCACTACGCAATGATGAACTAATGTAATATTTCCAACACAACATGGTTGTATTCCTTGATAAATTCTGTACATTGACTGAAAAGGTCAGTTTGATTGATTTAGATTCAGCTTGATTTATAAAATTGGAAAAATTACATAAAATAATTTTTAAAATAATATAAATATTTTTAAAATTAAAATATTATGAAATATCAAACAGCAGAGAATGCTGAAAATGTATATCTCCATTTTCACAGCTGAGATATATCTTGCCATTATTTTTATTTCGAGGTAATAGTCTTTGACCTATCTCTATTGACAACCAAAAAATTTGAGCTCATTTTCAATTTTTGTTGTTGTAAAAGCGATAGCACCGGTGGTTCCAATCGCAGCCGGAACGAACCGGAACGAGCCGGAACGAGCCGGAACAGACTCTCTCACTAGGTGAATTTGCATGAAGCCGAAACGAGAGTCAATGAGAGGTCGTTTCGCCCAGGTTTCGATAGGCTAATTGGCATTTGCCGAAACTAGACTCATTTCTCGCCAGTTTCGTGAGGCGTTCCGGTTTTCGACTCACCACCTCTAATGTAGACGTAGCGGCCGAAACACCATAGGGCACATTGCTAGTTAACTTATTTAAAGAAGGGAACCAACGAGTTTTTTCGTGACTAAACTGGCCAGACAGAACTATTGATCACATTTCCTTGTATACAAAAATAATTTTCTCTAAAACTTTAGATGCCCCAGAATACCGTAATTCGGGCTCAAAGTTCATTGATATGTCCAGGGAAAGGCGCGAGTTTTTGAAATTGATTGTGAAGCACAAATGTATAGAAAATTGCAAACGGGAATCGAATCCGCGTGGCGCGGTTACAAGCGCTGGCAACTAACCACTGAACCACACGATCTACGCGTTCAAACTGTCAAATCTAACAGAGAACAGAATGTCACTTCCTATGTCCCACGTACTTCATGTCAATAGCCAAATCTCGTGGGTCCCTTTCTTTAATCAAAAAATATATATTTAAAGTGCATTCATACTTATACTTGTACATCTATTAATAACATTAATTTAAATGTAACACTTCAGAGATCGCCTGCGTATTCTTCCGACGGTGGCTATGCGAACCGAGGAAGGTGAACTCGTGACCTATGCCTCTACTCACAGTATGGGAACGGTAAGTTTATTATGAAGAGAATGCAATACATTGACCTTTAGCACGCACTGGCTCTGATATTTTCAAACTAGTAGTTTACTTATATTTCCCACTAGCCGTAGACTTGCAAGTCTACGGCTAGTTAAACGTAAGTTTACTAGAAGTGGTGTATAATACTGTAATTCCGTCAAATGTTCTTCCACTTGTAGTAAACTAGCAGTAAAATACTAGTCTGTGACGTCACGTAAGTAAACTACTAGTTTGGAAATACCAGAAGGGGAGCACTGGGATCCATTGGGCAAGGAATGGTTTGCCACTAAAAGGCTGTTTAGTCTGGGTGTGCTGAGGTCCCATGCAAGGGGTACTTTTATCGTGAATATTCCTTCGTCTTCTTATGAGCACTATTGAAAAAGTTCTTCAAAATCCAAATCATTACACATTTTTCTTTTTGTATTTGGAATAAAAATAGAAAAAAATCCAGAAAAAATGGTTTCGTTCAATACTTCGTCAGCAATTGTTTGATATCATGAAAAATCCATTCTCGTTTCATTACAAAAATTTTGATCAAAAGATATCACTTAAAACACGCTATCTTAGAAAATCTACATATGTGCGGTATCGATGAAAAATGGATTTTTCTGTTTTATGTGTGATAATTACAGGCTCCATGAGTGAAGTACACTGGTACTTGGAAATTGCTTCCAATTGAAAATTCGCTTCAGGGGGTGACCACACAACGGTTTGGCGCATTTTCCTAAAAAGTTTATTTCGAATCCAATCGATGAGTGAGTGGGCGCAATGCACTCCTTGGGTAATTCTAAGAAACTATTGTCTAGGTGAGTTTTTCGATCAACGGTCAACGAAGGCTGGAATTGGGAATTTTCGAAAAAAATTTCACATTTAATTAATTTTCACTATTTCACTATAACAAGCCTACAACTTTTTATTTGCGCAATCGCTTCTAAATATTATAACACATGTTCAGTTTGAAAATCATAATTTTTAAAAAATTGGAAATTTATGTACGAATCAATTTTGTTCGTTGGACTTAATTGTGGTGAGGATTGGCGACGTTTCCTAAAAGTTTATTTCGAATCCTACCGATTCGGGAGTGGGCGCTTTCGAATCCCTGTCTAATTCTAAGAAACTATTGCTGAGGAGAGTTTTTCGATTAACGGTCAACGAACGCTGGAATTTGGAATTTTCGAAAAAAAAAGATTACATTAAATTAATTCTCACTATTTTTCATGGCGAATGTAAACTTTTTATTTGCTCAATCGCTGCTACATATCATAACACATCTTAGCACGTATACGAATAAGTGAATAGAAAAAAAATTACATCACAATGATGATTATAATAGTGAGCAACACTGTCCAACTGCAGCTGCACTCCGAACCACCGGATGAACAGTCAAATACCCGTGTCATTGCGTTGAAATACGCATGAAACTAGCAGAGAAGCGACAAAAAAATTGAGCAGAAAATTTCGCCTTCTTACCCATACCACAATTCCTCACCATAATTCATTTAAAAAAAACACAATTTATTCGAACACAAATTTATATTTTTTTTATAAATTACACTTTTTTTAACTGAAGATGTGTTATATTATGTAGCAGCGATTGAGCAAATAAAAAGTTTACATTCGCCATGGGAAAATAGTGAGAATTAATTTAATGTACACATTTTTATCGGAAATTCCCTATTCCAGCGTTCGTTGACCGTTAATCGAAAAACTCTCCTCAGCAAGTTTCTTAGAATTAGACAAGGATTCGAATGCGCCCACTCCCGAATCGGTAGGATTCGAAATAAACTTTTAGGAAACGTCGCCAATCCCCACCACAATTAAGTCCAACGAACAAAATTGATTCGTACATAAATTTCCAATTTTTTAAAAATTATGATTTTCAAACTGAACATGTGTTATAATATTTAGAATAAAAAGAGATTGCGCAAATAAAAAGTTGTAGGCTTGTTAAGGTGAAGTAGTGAAAATTAATTAAACGTGAAATTTTTTTCGAAATTTCAAAATTCCAGCCTTCGTTGACCGTGGATCAAAAAACTTTCCTCAGCAATAGTTTCTTAGAATTTGCCAAGGAGTCCATTGCACCCACTCCCGAATCGATTGGATTCGAAATAAACTTTTTAGGAAAAGGCTCCAAATCGTTCTGTGGTCACCTCCTGAAGCGAATTTTCAATTGGAAGCTATTTCCATGTACCAGTGTACTTCACTCATGGAGCCTGTAATTATCACACATAAAACAGAAAAATCCATTTTTCACCGATACCAAAAAATATCCCAGTTGTTGAATTTTCTCAGATAGTGTTTTTTAACAACACATTCCGAGCTAATTTTGCTCTCCGTTCCGACAACACTCTCTCGAAGACAAAAAGCGAGAGACTATTGTCAGACCAGAAAATTCAAATTAGCTCGGAGTGAAAATAAATATAGTAAATCTTCATTCTAGATGAGCCATCTATACACACGACCTGAACATCGAGGGAAAGGACTTGGTAAGATTGTTGAAATGACTCTGGCCCAATACTTTATGTGAGTTTGTAAATATTGATTGATTGATTGATTGAGTGTGGCCTAAGAGGCTCAAGGACCTTGATATCGAGAAGATTTCCTCATTTTGGCACTTTCTCCTTGTGATATGCTGACAGGATAAATTAAATGCGAAATATATGAAGTAAAAGCATGCAAATTTACTCCATAAAGAACATTTAACGCGTAATATAAAATAGTCAATGCCCTGTGTAGACTGGGGGTCAGCGTTCTTGACATCGGTACCATACAGTATCGTTATTATTATTATCGATTTTGATTCAGCAAACGTGGATTACGTCCATTCATGCACGTTTTGATTGGAAACGATCAAAAGTTTCGTCAAACTTTCCGTAATCCGTTCTACACGGAATGGATTGATGATCAAGGATCACAGATGATTTGGTACTTCAGCTCGATTCCGATGAAACCGTGATTATCCCTGGATGCTGATCGTTTTTTGTTCCTAGAATGATAAATGTCCGCCAATCTGATTGATTTTATTCACTGACATCGTTCTAGATCATATTATTATATATTAATTTATGATTTGCAAATAGTCATGTGCCAGAAAACATTATAAAATAGACATAGCGGCCGAAAGACCATAGCGCACATCATTAGCTGCCTATATTTTTTTAAATTAAATTTAAAGTGCATGCAAAGCTATCCTTGTATATCAATTAATGTTATTAATTTAATTACGTAATGTTGGAAAAATCCGTACTGCATAATTAAACGGAGTAATTAAATTAATAATATTAATAGATATACAAGAATGAGTATGCATGCACTTTTAAAGTAAATTTTAAAATAAATAAGTTAGCTAATAGTGTGCCCTATGGGGTTTCGTTTTAATTTGGAAGACAACGTTAGAATCCCAATTTAGACGTTAGATTATTTTTGTGATAAATAAATATTTGTCAATTGATCCTAAAAGAAATCTTGGAAGAAATGATAAAAGTGAAACATATTCCGAGAATATTCCCATCCAGCCATCGTAAGTAAGTTGTATCTGCGGAATGAATTGTTCCATCGCTTGATTCTCTATTCCATCGTGTTATACATTAGCGGCCGAAACACCATAAGGCACATTATTAACTAATATATCAGTTTTATAATTTATTTTTAACGTGCAAGTAAACCAATTATAGTACATCTAATTACATTACTAATTTAATTAAATCACAGATCGGCTCCGCTTCCAGCAGTCCTCATTCAGTGGATAAGTTAATTAAATTAATATTATTAATAGATGTACAAGAATAAGTATGCATGCACTGTAAATATAAAATTTTTGATTAAATAATTTAACTTGCAATGGTGTTTGTGTTTGGTGTTCTATGGTATTTCAGCGGCTACGTCGCCAGAGCGGAGCGTTTCAAAATAGGTCGGGGTGTCGCTTTAAAGTTAACATACCTTTTGACAATTTTGCAAGCATATCAGAAACTCTTTGAGATCAGCAGAAAGTTGGACATATTTACTCTGACTGACGCGGACGCGAATGTTCTGTGCCTGAGGTTGCAAATTCACATTATTAATAGTTAACACAAAGAAGTTGAAGGTATGCATTATATCTCTTATTGTCCACACAAGTTGTTTCATTTGTTGTATCAATGACAGAAGAAGACGACCAAGCCACCCCGCGGGGCACCCTGTCGAAGAGAAACTTCCCCGCGGGGCACCCTGTCGAAGAGAAACTTCCCCGCGGGGCACTCTGTCGAAGAGAAATTTCCCCGCGGGGCACCCTGTCGAAGAGAAACTTCCCCGCGGGGCACTCTGTCGAAGAGAAACGTCCCCGCGGGGCACTCTGTCGAAGAGAAACTTCCCCGCGGGGCACCCTGTCGAAGAGAAACTTCCCCGCGGGGCACCCTGTCGAAGAGAAACTTCCCCGCGGGGCACCCTGTCGAAGAGAAACTTCCCCGCGGGGCACTCTGTCGAAGAGAAACTTCCCCGCGGGGCACTCTGTCGAAGAGAAACTTCCCCGCGGGGCACTCTGTCGAAGAGAAATTTCCCCGTGGGGCACCCTGTCGAAGAGAAACTTCCCCGTGGGGCACCCTGTCGAAGAGAAATTTCCCCGTGGGGCACCCTGTCGAAGAGAAATTTCCTTTTTTTCAGAGACTGAACAAGCTGCCCCGCAGGGTGCCCGGCAGAGTGCCCGCGGGGCGAGTGACAGGGTGCCCCGCGGGGGGAAATTTCCAGAGCGAAGGATCCCTTAAATTTCGCCCAATACTGATTAGAATGAGGCTATATGACACTAATATGATATTGTCAAGCAGGCCTGTTAGACGAACAACATAAGGTTTTCGTTGGTTCTTTGAGTATACTAATCAAGTTTCATGTGCGGACGTTTTCTTGAATGGTGATGAATTCTCTCAGAAACGAAAGAATAGATCTTTTGGATAAGAAGATTCCCCCTGTTTTGGTCCCATCCGCTTTTAAAAAAGGATAAATATTTTCATTATTATGAATATGATACTCATATGACATTGAACAAATTCTTTGCAAAATTTTAATTCTGTGATAGCACATTATTTATATTATGAGAAAAAAAAGAATTACGAAGCTTTTTCTATTCTAACAAATAAATCTGAAAAATAATGAAAAAATAAATTGATTAAAATTTGCGAATCATCCGCTAACATCCCCTCCCCCACGCATGTAAACGAAGTATTTAAATTGTGATCTCCTCGATAAATAAACAAATATGCCATTTGGCCAGGTTAGATATGAACAAGCCTAGAACTTTCTCCCGTGCACAAGAATTCGTTGCCATTTCGATGAACGTTATCTCCGTTTGGAAGATTCACTTCGGAATCAAATGCTTTCTTCACTGACGCATCGTATCATGATACTGGATCCTTTCGGAATTATCACATTTTCAACACCCGTTGACAAAGTCCACTGATCGCGTTCCATTCTCAATGATAGTCCGGAATATTCTGTATTCGCAACCGTCATACGAATTTCTCCGCCACTTAAACAAATATATTTTCCGTTAACACAAAGAAGTTGACTGTATTCATTATATCTCTCATTCTCCACACAAGTTGTCTCAGTTGCTGTATCTATCGCAGGCGAAAAAGACGCAGGAGAAGGAGGTCCACCACATTCCTCTTTTATGGCCTTCATTGAATTTGAATTAACGGTATCTTGATCTGGTGAATTATCGCAAGTTAATGGGTTCATACCGAATTGAATCGCTTTACATTTGGGATCCTGCAAGCGAATGAATGCATTGAAAGCCATGTAAAAGCACACCCCAAGCTAATTTTAATCGCCGCATTGACAATACTCTCTCGTAGACAAAAAAAGCGAGAGATTATGGCCAGAGCGGAGCGTTTCAAATTAGGTCGGGGTGTCGCTTTAAAGTTAACATACCTTTTGACAATTTTGCAAGCATATCAGAAACTCTTTGAGATCAGCAGAAAGTTGGACATATTTACTATGACTGACGCGGACGCGAATGTTCTGTGCCTGAGGTTGCAAATTCACATTATTAATATTGATATTTAGTAACCGTTGCCAATTCTTCTATCTTTTGTAATACTATAAAAACTGTGATTAAGTAATTTGCAGTTTGTCTCTTCTTTATTGTTCTCAATCAGTACATTTACCATTATATATCTTCTCGTTTTTGATCCGTATAGAGAAGATAAATATATTATTATTATTATTATATTGACCGTATAATATGCACTTGTTTATTTGGTGAGAGAGTGGCCAACCACTGCCACAATGAATTTCTATGTTTAGAGAGAGAGCACCGGTGAGAGAGTAGGTAGATCGGAGAGAGCGAGGAAGGAAAGGAGGAAAGAGTGGGGAGTTAATCGATAGTTTTCCTCTGTTTAGCAGCAGTAGCAATGAAATTATGCAAGCACAATTTATACGGACAATAATTCAATGTACGGAGCACTAAGCAAATGAGAAGCAGTA
This sequence comes from Parapristionchus giblindavisi, assembly GCA_943737045.1. Taxonomy (NCBI): domain Eukaryota; kingdom Metazoa; phylum Nematoda; class Chromadorea; order Rhabditida; family Diplogasteridae; genus Parapristionchus; species Parapristionchus giblindavisi. Next base: position 387,807 of record CALSFV010000238.1, read on the forward strand.
CCTCGGAAAGGTGAAGGAGGATGAGCAGAGCTGTTGTGAGGTTGATCATTGTAGAAAGCGAATGAAGACTGAAATGAAGACATAAATAGTTTGCCATGGTGAAGGTATGACTTCCTCCATATTGAAAATAAAGATCAAAGGATCGCCGAAAGATGAAAAAAAAGAGATTTTTTACTTACCCACTGAATGAGAACTTTCGAAAGTGGAGCCGAGATATTAACGAAAAAAGGTTCCCACGAACGACAAGAAGACATTCAAGCGATTCATTCCGCAGAGACTACGATCTTACGATGACTGCATATGGATGGAATTATACTCGGAATATGTTTCACTCTTCGCTTTTCTTCAGAGATCTCATCCAGGATCAATTGACAAATATTTATTCATCAAAAACAAAAACCTATATTGTGACGTTGTCTTCTAAATTTGGATTACTTCATTTAATTGAGCAGTACCAATTTTCAAATACCAATGTTTTCTAGCACTTGCACCAAGTGCACGGCACATGTCAACAGTGAACAAAATCAATCAGTTGAGCAGATCTTTATCATTCTAGGAACAAAAAAAACGATCAGCATCCAGGGATAATCACGGCTTCATCGGAATCGAGCTGAAGTACCAAATCATCTGTGAGACTTGATCATCAATCCATTCCGTGTAGAACGGATTACGGAAAGTTTGACGAAACTTTTGATCGTTTCCAATCAAAACGTGCATGAATGGACGCAATCCACGTTTGCTGAATAACAATCGATAATAACAATAATGATTACTGCTGTCTAAAAGCCCTTAGCCGAAATTACAGGGCCTCAATTATTTTATATTACGCGATAAATTTTATTTATAGAGTACATTTCCATGCTTTTACTTCACATATTTCGCATTTAATTTATCCTATCAGCATATCACAAGGAGAAAGTGCCAAAATGAGGAAATCTTCTTGATAACAAGCTCAAGTTTCTGAGGCCACAATCAATAATCAATTAACAATTACATAGGACAAAAGCACAAGTGCTCGACAAACGCGCAAGAATAATAAGCGGGGGTCTAGCTTCTGCGCGGAGATAGCTCAAGTTGCCCAGAGATCAGAGACTAAATAATGGCGTAATAGCCATGACAATGAAGCAATGAAGCAAAAAATCCAACTTGACCATGATTTGATAACTCTGTCCGAAATTGCGCTTTGTCGCTTGCGGATTTTCTACCCCAGCCGCGCATTTGTTTTGTCCTGTTACCAAAACTACGAGAAAAAAACTCACATAAATTTTTGGGCCAGAGTCATTTCAACGATCTTAGCAAGTCCTTTCCCTCGATGTTCAGGTCTTGTGTAAAGATGACTCAGCTGAAATGAACATTTGACGATAATCAAATCGACATTGTGATTAATTGATAAAGTGTTCGTTATCTTCCGTCGCACCAGAGAGGTTGGGCGATGGTCATTTAAGCTATCGATTGAAAATATTGAATAGTAGGTTCTGGGTGCGACTTTTAAAACCATTTTTTATCATCTTCCCTCACCTTTTACCATCATCGCTTTCGGATTCGTTCACGACACAACTATTATTCCCCTAGTAAATGTGAAGCTAGGATGCAAATATTTTCAAAATATTAAAGAAGGGAAACCAGGAGATTTACGGTGCGCTATTGAAATGAAGAACGCGGGACATAGGAAGTGACCTTCTTCCAAATTTCAAATTTTTGTGCCTATGGAATCAATGAATTCTAACCAGCTCGTAACTCAGGCAAACAGTCGAATGTATTTTGCAGCTAAGAGAAGTTAAAATGGTACGAAAAATGTACCAAAAATGCATTTTGCAGCCACAGCTTCGAAAAAGCTTCAAAAAGTTATTGAACTGCTATAGAATTGCTACTAAAAAGGTAAAAAGCTACGAAAAAGCTAGGAAAAGCTAAGAAAAATGCATGCAAAATGTCTGCATTATCCATTTATTTTGACATCTGAAATGCATTTGAGTTAGCTGCAGAATGCATTCGACTGTTTGCCTGAGAAGCTTGTAAGCTCGGATTACGGTATTTCGGTGCATCTAAAATTTTAGAGAAAAGTGGTTTTTTTTTGTATACAGTGAGATGTGATCTGTAGATCTGCCTGGTCATTTAAAAAAAAACTCGAGGGTCACCCTTTAAATGTATGTCCTCAACATAGTATTTTGATAAAGATGCGGTAACCTAGTAAATAATCGAAAATCGAATGGAAATTCGAAAAACGAATATCAAAATTCCCTTTTTCCGGACTAATCTGTCTACATCCATTCTAAAAATAGTGTTCGCAATGTGTTCAAAAATAGGCCATTGACAAAGGTTTCGCTCCCTTTAAAGGCACACCCCCAAGCTAATTTTACTCTCCGCTCTGGCCATGCTCTCTTACTTTCTTTGTTTGCGAGAGAGTATTGCAAATGCGGGGAGCAAAATTAGCTTGGGTGTCGCTTTAAAGGTGGACTCCCGCGAATATTTTCATGAACAAACTATAAAGACAGAAAGGTTGCAAAAGTTATTCTACATACAGTGCACCATTTATTTAACGCTAATTCTGCCTATTGATTGCTAGAAACATGAATGAATCATGCTTGCAATCGCAGGCAAAGGCGCGCTTTTTTGAAAATAGGAAAATTCGGCAATAGGATTCGAACCCACGGCCATGCGCTATCTAGACAGAAGTGTTACCACTGCGCTAAGGGATTGACGAGCGGTGACTCACTCTTCTTGTATATCACTTTACACTTGCATAAGCAAGGTACATGAGATTTGAATGAACATTCGCAGGTCTCCACCTTTAAGATACTCACCGCTCCCATGTTATGAGTAGAGATGTATGTCGCGAGTTCTCCTTTCTCGGTTCGCAGAGCCACCGTTGGAAGAGTACGCAGGCGATCTCTGAAGTGTTACACGAATAATTACAGTTATGCCATTGTTTAGACTGGATATTATTGATTTTGGTCAAATTCACGTTTCTTTCTGGAATCCATTGCATGGTAGTGATAACCAACAGGACTTCGTGAGCCTTGAATAACGGGTTGTACCTTTAAATTTTTTATTGCATGACGCTTTTCGAAAATCTTAAGATATTCAATTTACTGTTAATTATTAGTCATGTGTAGTTCAAAATTCACAGTTACACGCATAATTAAAGATATTAAATTAATGACATTAATAGATGTACAAGTATAGGTTTGGGCACACTTTATATTTACTTTTTTTTAGGATTATATGTATAGATTAGCTATTAATGTTTCGGCAGCAACGCCTAGAATATTGTTAAAGGGACATTCCAAGTAAATTTAAGCAAAAAGAAGCTATAGATTGTGTAAAACAAGGAGAGACTTTTATGTGTTTTTTTTTTCGTGATTTTTCATTACTTCAGTGCGCGGCATATTTTTTAAAAATATTATATTTTATCTATATGCATGCAACGACGCATGAAAAATGAATATGATAAAAAAGGTGATGATATAAATAATGACGCTGTTTATAAGAAAGAAATAAGTGAAAGGTGACTCGGGGCATAATGATAGGACACGCATAAAATTTTGTGGTTCCGGCAGACTGGTGAATGAAAATCTAACCGTAACAGTCTAACATCATCGGGGACTTTCCATTCTCGTGACACTTGTGCATATTCTTCCTCTCTGTTTAATTCGCTCAGATAGTACCCTCGTGGTACTGGAAAATTCGTCTGAAATAGATAAAAATGTAGGATAATTTGATAACTTCCACGAAAGAACTGCGAGTATAATGTTAATAAGTTATAGATATATGGAACTCCTTACCCATCGAATTAGTTAAATCCCCACCATCCCCTTTCCGTGCAGGGCTAGTTAAGATCTCCCCAGATATAATTATACCTTCTTCTAAGATTCGCACAGAGTCCTCAAACTGCCACTGTCTCCGCAATTTCAGGTGGGCCAATAATTTGGTCGAACATTTTTGGGTGTCTAAAATTTGGCTACCAGACAAGCCCCACTTTTAAGTTGGGTCAATAATTTGGTGGTTGAGCCAATAATTTGGTTCGAAGTGGTGCTGTTATTTTAGTCTTTTTTTTTTTACTTCGAACCAAATTATTGGCTCAACCACCAAATTATTGACTCAACTTTAAAAGTGGGGCTTGTCTGGTAGCCAAATTTTAGAGTCAACTTTTACGATCCACCAAATTAGTGGCCCCACTTCGACCAAATTATTGACCCCCCTAAAATTGCGGAGGTACCCAAGAACCCTCACCGATATCGCTACATTAGCGACGGACATCCATCAATCACTTTATGTCCTTATTTTCTTGTTACGTATATTATGATGGAATAAAGAAAAAGATAAGATGTTTTCACAATTATTTTTTTTCCATAATTATGTTTTTTACATTCATAAGAAGTTGGCATTGCTTGTCAGTCATGTAGAAAGTTCTGCACGCATCGTCCATATCTACCTTACCGAACATTTCACCGAACTGAAAAGATATAATCTCTTGATCTGCAAGAAAATTTCGCACTCGATCACAAAAATTGAAATACCAACCACTCTGCGAACTCTATGGTCACAGTCTATCTCGAACGAATTGTGAATAGACACAGTTGGTGATGTCATAATGATTTCTTCGATGAGACTAGAGAGAACAGAAATATTGTGTTCCTTTGGCGAACGAACCCATAATCTCGGTCTGAAATTGCTATATTACAGGGTTATTAATTATTAATAATAATAATAATATATACTTTATGCGGTGCGAAAGTAAAGTATAATTTCTGATCAAATATTTGATATTATTAATTATTATTATTATTAGGGTTATTAGGGATTAATTATTGGCACACTGTAAAAAACGGAATATATTTTTTTTAAATCGAGTTCCGTTCAAATTTTTCTCTCCGCTCTGTCGCAGACAAAAAAAGCGAGAGAGCATTGCCAGTGCGGAGAGTTTCAAATTTTCTCGGGGTGTGAAGTTGATTCTCGTAGAAGTTTTTCAGGTTGAATAAAAATATATATTCAGTACTTTGTAATATGTGTCTAACTGATTTTGCTATGCATACTTCCTGAAATCGTTTTCTTCGACGATAATGACATATGTTGGGAAGGACGAACTATCTGAGAAGGCTCGAATTCTTGAATGGACAAGGGGTGTGTCGTTGTAGATACGAATGATATTTGCTAGAAGAAGATTATTCGGATTACTGCTCAGCCTACCTGAAATTGTTAACTTTAGAAAAAAAAGAGGATACGTGTTACTCATTTTTTTAAATTTCTTTAATGCCTCGAATCGATAATTCTTGAACTACGAAAGTATATTTTTCGGGTCGAAAGGTGTCCTAACATCAAATTGTTTTCCCTAAAGTTGGCTATGGAAATTATAAAAAAACACCCCTTAGTCGATTCTCTCGCGAACTGCTTTAATGTTTCAATGTGTTACTCTCGTTTTGGGTTGAAAGCACGCGCTTATGCAAATGAAGGTATTGTACGTTAAAAAATCACGGTCTAATTAACCAATTGATCCAATTAATCCAATAATTATTTGATATTAATCGATTTCAAACCGTTATCTGTGACCGTGTTCAGAAGTTCCTCTCTTCCTTGAGAACCGGTCCACTCACGCACAGAGCCCATTTGTGATGACCTATCAATACTCTGCAAATATTATCAGAATTGATTTTGAAATTAAATTTTTTTCGCAAAAAAAAGGTTTAAATTAAATCAAGAAAACTGACTTTTTGTTGTGTGTGGCCTCGAGAGACCGAACGAAGCGCACCAGCGCTTTTCTTGAACAACATAATTCTGAAATTCAAATTAAAACAATTTTCACCAACGGCGTGGATAGAGATTTTTTTAGAATTTAGAATCAATTTTATTTTTTTCGATTCCACTCATAGATAAATTAGTATAAAATAGATAAATTAGGTTGAAGTCGAAGAATAAAAATATGTAGAGAAATGTAATAATGAGAAGTGAACATTTGATCATTTGGCTTCCTCTTTTATGTATTTGTTCTCAATTTACGGCTATTTCATTGAAAAGTTATTCACGTAGCTAGACGCGAAGAGACGAACAAGACGTTGTTAAAAGTATGTGTTACCAGTTTAAGAGTGAAAACATTGCACGCGGTCGAAATTGGTGCACAAGCAATGACGGCTATGTCGAACCCACACAGCGTTTCGAAAGCGGTCATGGCACGACAGAAAAAAAGAGATTGTTATGCGAAAGCGCAAACAGGTAAAGCAACAGCGTTCAAATGATCTGACGTAGAACCGGCGAAATCATGATCTTCAGTTATACTCTCTACCCACTGAACTATCAAGGCTAAAAACGTGATAAATATGTAATGCTAAAGGTGATAAACGCTTTTACATCGTCACATTTGCCTTACAGGCCTACGCCGTCACTTAGAGAAAAACTTTACATTTGGCTTGCGCGCGCGTCGGCGTAATTTTTGAGTGTGCTGTGTCTCAAGTAGAAAACCCTGATGGTCCATGAAATTACGGTAAAATGTTACCGTAGTCAATCATTATTGATCGATGGTACGGTAGCTTCTTATCGTATCCCCATTGCGATTCAGGGTTTTCCACTTGGGTTTTCCACCCAACGCACTTAAAAATTTGCGCCGACGCGCGCCAAATGTAACGTTTTTTAAGTGACGGCGTTGGCGTGTAATTTTTAATTTAATTTAATTTATCATACATCAAAAAGATGCAACGACATTTGCTAGAAAAGTAAATGAGAGCATTTGGGGAAAAGCAACTGTAACGATGCGTTTGCAACGGAATGGTCAAAATCCGCGCGGAGTTAGCATGTATTTAACATTCAGCATGTGATTCTAATAAGAAAATCATTGAGAAAAAAGTTTATTGCTATATTTTCCCACAAGAGCGTGCAAGGTCTTTATTTAAGCAGTCGAAAGGCTTAGAAAGGTTTATGTAAAATCACATATGAATGAACTAGTTAAGAGTTGTATTGAAATGAGTGTTATTCTCATCGATTGCATATTCCGGCTTGACCTCGATACCGCTTTGTTCCATCAGTGGGAACTTCGTCATACCATAGTCGAGCCACTGCAACCATATTGCAATTATGGGAGCTAGAAGCTTACGCCTTTGAAACCTCCCAAAACACTGCCATTGTCAAACAGATGCTCAGTAAGGAAAATATATTTAAAGGCACACTCAGAGAAAATTTGAAACTCTCCGCTCTGGCCACACTCTCTCACTTTCATTGTCTACGAGAGAGTGTTGCAGGAGCGGAAAGTAAAATTATCTCGTGGTGTGCCCTTAAAAGGTGCGTGGATTTTCTATACATAGTATGTTCTACGAGAGAAAAAGAATTTCCCTTGCAATGCCATATCGTCCTGTCAGCTAGTGATTTATCGTAAGTCACGTGTAGGGTAGATGAATCAACCACATATTCTGCTTACACCCCGAGATAATATTACTCTGCGCTCCTGCAACACTCTCTCGTAGACAATGTAAGCGAGAGAGTGTTGCAAAAAACGGAGAGTTTCTAATGATCTAGGGATGTGCCTTTACTCTGGTATTTTGCCACTTAAAGTCTAACTCACTTAAAGTTAAACTTTCCCACTTTAAGTAGACTTTAAGTAAACTTAAAGTGAGACGTAAGTCTACTTAAAGTGGTGTGGTATACTGTAATGCATTTCGTCAAATGTTCTTTCACTTAAAGTTTACTTAAAGTCTACTTAAAGTCTGTGACGTAGTTTAAGTAGACTTTAAGTGGCAAAATACCAGAGTAACGCTGCCAACTTCTCACAGCTAACATAATAATATTAATTTATTTATCTTTAACGATAAACAGAGAGGTGAAAGAAAAAATAAAATTATGGAATGAGGCGAGCAAGCTACCTTATTGGCTTTCCATCGTTGTCTCAACATTATATTCAGGCGACTTCTCGCGTCGAGGTCAGCCTGTTCTAGGGCACCCATAGTACGTTGAGCGAGACGGTCATTCGCACTGAAGAAAGGATGATAACAACCACAAATGTATCCAAAATATTGCGCCAAAATGCATATGACGAATGAAGTCTGCATATAATCTTCAATGCTGCATGTGCAGGTAGAGTCTACACATATTGGTCTAGTTATTGTATTTCGCTTACACTATTTCTATCACTATTGAATTTTCATTGGCCTAGCATTTAAAAAAAAAGTTTTAAAAAGGTTTTTTTTAATTGCTGAAAAAAAACCTTACATTCTTATTAGCTTCTCCGCAATGTTCTCGTACATGAGCCGAATTTCCTCTGGCCAGGCATCGATGATTTATGAAAACAATGAATATTTACTAGAGGTGGTGAGTCGAAAACCGGAACGCCTCACGAAACGGGCAAGAAATGAGTCTAGTTTCGGCAAATGCCAATTAGCCTATCGAAACCGGGGCGAAACTACCTCTCATTGACTCTCGTTTCGGCTTCATGCAAATTCACCTAGTGAGAGAGTCTGTTCCGGCTCGTTCCGGTTCGTTCCGCTTGCGATTGGAACCACCGGTGCTATCGCTTTTACAACAAAAAAAATTGAAAATAAGTTAAAATTTTTTGGTTGTCAATAGAGATAGGTCAAAGACTATTACCTCGAAATAAAAGTAATGGTAAGATATATCTCAGCTGTGAAAATGGAGATATTCCTTTTCAGCATTCTCTGCTGTTTGATATTTCATAATATATTAATTTTAAAAATATTTATATTATTTTAAAAATTATTTTATGTAATTTTTCCAATTTTCTAAATCAATCAAACTGACCTTTTCAGTCAATGTACAGAATTTATCAAGGAATACAACCATGTTATGTTGGCCATATTAAATACATTAGTTCATTATTGTGATATTTGATTACACATTTTTGAAAAATTTTATTTCTTTAGTCAAAAGTCCTTTTCTTCTGAAACATTTATTTATTTATTTATTTATCATACATCCAATAAAGATGTGACAACATTGTGAAAGGTGTAGAACCCCGCTAGGGCTGCACAGTCACACAATCCGGAATGGCTCCGATTCCGATTTCAAGCTGTAGCAGGGTTCCAACTTTGACCTCCAAACTTTATAACAGCTTCTAGATGTGCTAACGACCCGTTCTAAGTGCTAACATGATGCTAGTGGCGATTAATGTTTATCCCCAGATCACGGTAATCATAACTCGTCATTTGCCCTCAGGGCATGAAATATTTTTTGTTGGGTGTGCTAATTTTGAGACCCTACCGTTCAGAGGGCAGGTCTTCTAAAATTATGGTTCCTGCGCAACCAGCTTTGCAATGTATCATATATTTATTTCCCTTATTTTAATTTGGTTCCGATTACTTTCAGAGCCGTAGCAAAAGTTATGCTGAGGTCTACTCTGTTTCAGCGAGTAAAAATAAAAATCCAAAGGTCAAAGATCGAAGTTCAGCAATAGTGTAAACATCTCCAACAAAAAACATCTCTTTTGTGAAAAAATCTCTTTTCCAACATGCATAGGTGCTTTGCAAATTAGAGATTTCATCAATAGAGGCCCAGGGATGAGAGCAGTGAGAGAGAAAGCACAAGAGCGCGCACCGAGTAGACCTCAACATAACTTTTGCTGCAGGTCTGAAAGGAATCGGAACTAAACCAAAATAATGGAAATAAATATATGATACATTGCAAAACTGCTTGCGCAGGAACCATAATTTTAGAAGGCCTGTCCTCTGAACGGTAGGGACTCAAAATCGGTCCTCCCAACAAAAATTATTTTATGCCCTGAGGGCAAATGACGACCTATGACTACCGTAATCTATGGGATAAACATTACTCGCCACTAGCATCATGTTAGCACCTAGAGCGGGTCATTAGCACATCTAGAAGCTGAGTTATAAAGTTTGGGGGTCAAAGTTGCAACCCTGCTACAGCTAGAAATCGAAGTCGGAGCCATTCCGGATTGTTTGACTGTGCAGCCCTGGCAGTGTTCTCCACTTTCAAAATGTTTCAGAAGAACAGGACTTTTGACTAAAGAAATAAAATTTTTCAAAAAGGTGTAATTAGATTGCGCTATCACTACGCAATAATGAACTTATTTCATATCACCAACACATCATGGTTGCATTCCTTAATAAATTCTGTGCATTGACTCAAAAGACCTGCTTGATTGCTTTCCTGGATCAAAAGTTATTAAAAAATGTAAAATTATCCGGAGACTTGTTGCCTACACTGTATATTGATTTCATGTGTAACATATAGTATACTATTTGTTAGAAGTTTTGTTGGATTATTGTTTTTCTTTTTAAATTTCAGAGCAACGTTATATTTTCAAGTTATCGATATGATTTTGCATGGTCTTGTTTATATTTATTACGTTGTTTCGCCACATAAACATGCTGATTCATCCTTTTCAAAAATAGTACAAACGGAACAAAATATTTTGACCTCCCACGAGTGTGGTAGATCAAAATACAAACCTCCGAAACGATCGAAAAATAAGTGAAGATGGGCAGTACGGTTGAAAAGCACGCAAACTATATATTGTGATCGATTTGGTTGTTTTCCCCGCAAAAACGCCCTCAAAATCACATTTGAACGAGCCGGAACGAGCCGGAACGAACCGGAATGGAAGCGGAATAGGCGAGAATCACTCTCTAGCCGGCTGGAGGTGATTAGCATATCTCGAGTTTCGGCTGGGGGAGATAATCTAATTATCTCAACCGAAATTCCGCTATCCGTTTCGTTTCGTCACCTCTAATATTTACCAATAATCAGCCTTTGTCAATAGTTAAGAGTTTAAAGGGAGCGTTGCCTCTCTCAATGGTCTCTTCATTGTGCACACTATTTCTCTGTTCTCTAAAAACGAGAAAGCATTGCGCGTCGAAGAGACCATTGAGAGAGGTTACGCTCCCTTTAATAGAATTTCCCATCAGTGAAACATTTTCGTTTATATGCTCTAGCTACACTTAGTCGCAATGCTGTACCTAATGTGTAACGAAAAAAAGACGAGAAAAAAGGGCAATTTTATCTGCTTTTATTTACTTTTCGCTTTTATTTTCCAAATCTTTTGTACAGAGTATCAACAAAAATATTCTAAGTGAAAACTAACCTTTTGCTCCATTTTTAAGATCACCAAGTACCGCCGTCTTGTTCATACTGTATTCCATGTAGAAAGTAGTGAGGTTTTGGAAGTGGTCTATTATAAATTTCACTCTCTTGTCGCGCTCTGCTTGCACCTAGAATATTTTTTTATTTCCCCAAATAATAAAATAATAGTAATAAATTTAATAATAATAAATTTTATGACACACTTGGAGAAAAGAAAAAAGATAGTGACAAGTTTTCATTAAAAAATAAGAATACATATTGAAAAAGAGTACTACCATGACTCACAGCACGAACACGATAAGGAAATAATACCTTAGTGAATTCTCTATCATATAGTCTCACCGCTTTCTCGGCAAACTTCTGAAATGCCACTCATTTACGGATATTATGGTCATATTGTGAAACATGAACCAATGAATAATAACTGGCTTGATGATAACCATTTCCGCACTTTGTCTATTCATGAGCGCTTGTCTCTCATATGCAAAATTATTTATTTGTTTGATACACCCCAAAAGGATGTGACAGCAGGTGATTAAACATATACCGAAATAAAGTGGTTTGAGTGATGGGGGGGACAGTGATGACAGTGATAGAAGTAGAATATGGGGAGGGGATAACTAAAAGATGCACATTCTCATTAAATGGGTATTATCCAATCGGTTCTTATTCACCGGTTCTTATCCGACCTATAGCTACTACAGGAACAATATAGTATCTTATATTGTAAAAAACAATCTGTATATTTTTGAAACTGCAAGAGGCACAGACAGAGATTAAATTTGCCCGAGTGACGTTAGTTGGCGAGCGATTTGCCCGTATTCTGGCAAATGTTAGCCTGCCTATAGGTAAATCTATGGCTTTTGGGCTAGCATTTGCCCGATGTGGGCAAATCGTGTATAGTGTAAGTTGGCAAATCGATTACCCATAGTTGGGTAAGTTTGCTCTCTGTGCAGACAACTTTACATGTTTGGTGGTATTCTATTAAAGAAAAGAAATGTTCGATGCAAAATTGTGAGCAGAACTTACCAAAGCTCCGGTCGGTTTACTTTTTTGTAAGATTTTATTGACAAGCGATAGTCCGGCAGTCTGGAAAATTGAATAGATACAATTATTGTTGCAGTAATTATATCACGAAGCTCGCTTTTGTTTGACTACAAATGCCATAAATGGCACTAGGTCGAATGAAAATCGATGAATAATAATTGACTGGATGATAACTATTTGCATACTTTGTCTATTCATTAGCTCTCGTCTCTCATATGCAAATGGTTATCCAGTCGGTAATTATCCATTTTTTCTCATTCGACCTAGTTCCGCATAAATTCAAAGTACATTTCACAGTTGGACATACTATAAAGGGCGGCACAACTGTCATGGTTATGGGAAGTCCTGTCTTGACGATATCCCATACATCACTTAGCCTCCATGGCTGAAATTGGGCAAGGTAATAAAATAATAATAATAATAATAATAATAATAATAATAATAATAATAATAATAATAATAATAATAACTATTCATTACTTTACATCTGTCTCCTTGCAATTTTAGTGGGGCCAATAATTTTGTCGAACATTTTTGGGTGCCAAAAATTTGGCTACAAGACAAGACCCACTAAAAAGTTGGGCTAATAATTTGGTGGTTGAGCCAATAATTTGGTTCGAAGTGGGGCTGTTATTCTATTGATAGTCTCAAATTCTAGCCAAACTTTGGCTAAAGTTTATTGACCGTATAAAATACACTTGTTTATTTGGTACGAGAGTAGCCAACCACTCCCACAAGAGACTTTCTTGTTTTGCATGGTTCAGAAACTATGCCGATCTCTTTTATATATAATATAGCGCGCGGCGAAGGTAAGCCGGGTTAGAGAGAGGCAGCGGAGAGACAATCGAGAGGTGGGGCGAGATGTAGAAGGCAACATCTCGCTCGCCTCTCGATTGTGACTTCCGTTCGTTAGCACTGTTTGTCATTTTCTTATGCAAGTACATTTTATACGCATAATAGCTAAAGTTTAACCAAAGTTTGGTTAAAATTTTGGGCTAAAATAACGGCCAAATTTCGAACCAAATTATTGGCTCAACTTTAAAAGTGGGACTTTTCAGGTAGCCAAATTTTTGGGTCTACTTTTCTGGTCAACCAAATCAGTGGCCCCACTAAAATTGCGGAGTCTCCAGTCTGTATCCAATACGGATTCTAGCTAAATTACGTTTTACATTCACATTTAGAACACTTTATTGACAGGTTTAGTGACGCCATCTCAGGTGAATTGCCATCAGAATCTGCATTGCTTGCTATCTTTACGAGTGATTTGGAGGAATTGATGAACCTTCCTCGTATTATCTTTCCTTTCGGGCTCAATTTAAGAACTTCAGACTCCACCGATATTACATTTACATCTCTGCAGTAGACTTGCAGAGTTCATGAAGAGAAATTGCGAACAGTTAAGCTTTCACATAGGAGAATTTGTTAAGTGTTTGGTACGTGAGCGTTATTGCCATTCAAGACTGTTGAACGAGGAGTTTTTTTAGTTCTTTGTAAATTATTTTTTTATTTGTTCCTAGAATAATAAAGATCTGCTAAACTGATTGATGTTGTTCACAGTTGACATCGTTCTAGATCATATTATTTAATATTAATTTATGACTTGCACATAGTCATGTGCCAGAAAACATTATAAAATAGACTTAGCGACAGAAAGACCATGGGGCACATTATTAGCTAACTTTAAAGTGCATGCAAACCTATACTTGTACATCTATTAATGTTATTAATTTAATTACGTAATTTTGAAAAAAATCGTACTGCATAATTAAACGGAGTAATTAAATTAATAATATGAATAGATGTACAAGAATGAGTATGCATGCACTTTTAAAGTAAATTTTAAAATAAATAAGTTAGCTAATAATGTGCCCTATGGTGTTTCGTCTTAATTTGGAAGACAATGTTAGAATCCCAATTTGGAAGACAACTTTCGATTATTGTTTGTGATAAATAAATATTTGTCAATTGATCCTAAAAGAAATCTTGGAAGAAATGATAAAAGTGAAACATATTCCGAGAATAATCCCATCCATATTGAATCGCCGTAAGATGTCCTTTGCGGAATGAATTGTTCCATCGCTTGATTTTCTTCTATTCCATCGTGTTATACATTAGCGGACGAAACACCATAACTCTGGTATTTCGCAACTTAAAGTCTACTTAAAGTTTTCACTTGAAGTAGACTTGTAAGTTTACTTAAAGTAAAACGTAAGTCTACTTAAAGTGGTGTGGTATACTGTAATGCATTTCGTCAAATGTTCTTTCACTTTAAGTTTACTTAAAGTCTACTTTAAGTCAGTGACGTAGTTTAAGTAGACTTTAAGTTTCGAAATACCAGAGAAGGCACATTATTAACTAATATATAGTTTTATTTGTTTTTAACGTGCAAGTAAACCAATTATAGCAAATCTAATTACATTTCTAATTTAATTAAATCACAGATCGGCTCCGCTTCCAGCGGCCGTCATTCATTGGATAAGTTTAATAATAATGTCTTCGTACACCTATGTATTTTAAGTTAACACAAAGAAGTTGAAGGTATGCATTATATCTCTTATTGTCCACACAAGTTGTTTCATTTATTGTATCAATCGCAGACGAAGAAGACCAAGCCACCCGCGGGGCACCCTGTCGAAGAGAAACTTTCTGCGGGGCTCCGTGTCATTTTCAGCGACTGAACAAGCTGCCCCGCAGGGTGCCCGGCAGAGTGCCCGCGGGGTGAGTGACAGGGTGTCCCGCGGGGAGAAATTTTCAGAGCGAATTAACGGATCCCTTAAATAACTGATATTGTCAAGCAGGTCTGTTGGATGACCAACATAAGGTATTCGTATTTGCCTTTTCTTGAATGGTGATGAATTCTCTCATTGTCAGAAACGAAAGGATAGATCTTTTGGATAAGAAGATTCCCCCTGTTGTGGCCCCTCTGCGTTTAATGTGCTGAAAGGACAAAATTTATTATTATTATTATTAATGTGACACTAATATGATATTGAACAAACTGCTTCGAAAAATTTTATTAATTACGAAGCTTTTTCTATTCTAACAAATAAATGTGAAAAATGATGAATTGCCAATAGTTGATTACAATTTGGGAGTCATCGCTCACCCCCCCCCCCACGCATGTAAACGAAGAATTTAAATTGTGATCTCCTCGCTAAATAAATAAATATGCCATTTGGCCAGGTTAGATATGAACAAGCCTAGAACTTTCTCCCGTGCACAAGAATTCGTTGCCATTTCGATGAACGTTATCTCCGTTTGGAAGATTCGATTCGGAATCAAATGCTTTCTTCACTGACGCATCGTATCATGATACTGGATCCTTTCGGAATTATCACATTTTGAAGACCGGTTGACAAAGTCCACTGATCGCGTTCCATTCTCAATGATAGTCCGGAATATTCTGTATTCGCAACCGTCATACGAATTTCTCCGCCACTTAAACAAATATATTTTCCGTTAACACAAAGAAGTTGACTGTATTCATTATATCTATCATTCTCCACACAAGGTGTTTCAGTAGCTGTATCCATGGCAGGCGAAGAAGACGCAGGAGAAGGAGGTCCACCACATTCCTCTTTTATGGCCTTCATTGATTTTGAATTAACGGTATCTTGATCTGGTGAATTATCGCAAGTTAATGGGTTCATACCGAATTGAATCGCTTTACATTTGGGATCCTGCAAGCGAATGAATGCATTGAAAGCCATGTAAAAGCACACCCCAAGCTAATTTTAATCGCCGCATTGACAATACTCTCTCGTAGACAAAAAAGCGAGAGATTATGACCAGAGCGGAGCGTTTCAAATTAGGTCGGGGTGTCGCTTTAAAGTTAACATACCTTTTGACAATTTTGCAAGCATATCAGAAACTCTTTGAGATCAGCAGAAAGTTGGACGTATTTACTGTGACTGACGCGGACGCGAATGTTCTGTGACTGAGGTTGCAAATTCACATTATTAATATTGATATTGACCGTATAAAATGCACTTGTTTATTTGGTGAGAGAGTAGCCAACCACTGCCACAATGAATTTCTATGTTTTGAGAGAGAGAGCACCGGTGAGAGAGTAGGTAGATCGGAGAGAGCGAGGAAGGAAAGGAGGAAAGAGTGTGGAGTTAATCGATAGTTTTCCTCTGTTTAGCAGCAGTAGCAATGAAATTATGCAAGTACAATTAAATCGGACAATAATTCAATGTACGGAGCACTAAGCAAATGAGAAGCAGTACCTCGGAAAGGGGAAGGAGGATGAGCAGAGCTGTTGTGAGGTTGATCATTGTGGAAAGCGAATGAAGACTGAAATGAAGACACAAATAGTTTGCCATGGTGAAGGTATGACTTCCCCCATATTGAAAATAAAAATCAAAGGATCGCCGAAAGATGAAAAAATAGATTTTTTACTTACCCACTGAATGAGAACTTTCGAAAGTGGAGCCGAGATATTTACGAAAAAAAGGTTCCCACGAACGACAAAAAGACATTCAAGCGATTCATTCCGCAGAGACTACGATCTTACGACGACTGCATATGGATGGGATTATACTCGGAATATGTTTCACTCTTCGCTTTTCTTCAGAGATCTCATCCAGGATCAATTGACAAATATTTATTCATCAAAAACAAAAACCTATATTGTGACGTTGTCTTCTAAATTTGGATTACTTCATTTAATTGTGCAGTAACAATTTTCAAATACCAATGTTTTCTAGCACTTGCACCAAGTGCAAGGCACATGTCAACAGTGAAGAAAATAAATCAGTTGAGCAGATCTTTATCATTCTAGGAACAAAAAAACGATCAGCATCCAGGGATAATCACGGCTTCATCGGAATCGAGCTGAAGTACCAAATCATCTGTGAGACTTGATCATCAATCCATTCCGTGTAGAACGGATTACGGAAAGTTTGACGAAACTTTTGATCGTTTCCAATCAAAACGTGCATGAATGGACGCAATCCACGTTTGCTGAATAACAATCGATAATAACAATAATGATTATATAGGTTACTGCTGTCTAGAAGCCCTTAGCCGAAATTACAGGGCCTCAATTATTTTATATTATGCGTTAAATTTTATTTATAGAGTACATTTCCATGCTTTTACTTCACATATTTCGCATTTAATTTATCCTATCAGCATATTACAAGGAGAAAGTGCCAAAATGAGGAAATCTTCTTGATAACAAGCTCAAGTTTCTGAGGCCACAATCAATAATCAATTAACAATTACATAGGACAAAAGCACAAGTGCTCGACAAACGCGCAAGAATAATAAGCGAGGGTCTAGCTTCTGCGCGGAGATAGCTCAAGTTGCCCAGAGATCAGAGACTAAATAATGGCGTAATAGCCATGACAATGAAGCAATGAAGCAAAAAATCCAACTTGACCATGATTTGATAACTCTGTCCGAAATTGCGCTTTGTCGCTTGCGGATTTTCTACCCCAGCCGCGCTTTTGTTTTGTCCTGTTACCAAGACTACGAGAAAAAACTCACATAAATTTTTGGGCCAAATTCATTTCAACGATCTTAGCAAGTCCTTTCCCTCGATGTTCAGGTCTTGTGTAAAGATGACTCAGCTGAAATGAACATTTGACGATAATCAAATCGACATTGTGATTAATTGATAAAGTGTTCGTTATCTTCCGTCGCACCAGAGAGGTTGGGCGATGGTCATTTAAGCTATCGATTGAAAATATTGAATAGTAGGTTGTGGGTGCGACTTTTGAAACCATTTTTTATCATCTCCCCTCACCTTTTATCATCATCGCTTTCGAAGTCGTTCACGACACAACTATTATTACCCTAGTAAATGTGAAGCTAGGATGCAAATATTTTCAAAATATTAAAGAAGGGAAACCAGGAGATTTTCGGTGCGCTATAGAAATGATGAACGCGGGACATTCCAAATTTCAAATTTTTGTGCCTATGGAATCAATGAATTCTAACCAGCTCGTAAGCTTGTAAGCTCGGATTACGGTATTTCGGTGCACCTAAAATTTTAGAGAAAATTGGTTTTTTTGTATACAGTGAGATGTGATCTGTAGATCTGCCTGGCCATTTAAAAAAAAACTCGAGATTCACCCTTTAAATGTATGTCCTCAACATAGTATTTTTTGATAAAGATGCGGTAACCTAGTAAATAATCGAAAATCGAATGTAAATTCGAAAAACGAATATCAAAATTCCCTTTTTCCAGACCAATCTGTCTACAACCATTCTTAAATAGTGTTCGCAATGAATAGGCCATTGACAAAGGTTTCGCTCCCTTTAAAGGCACTCCCAAGCTAATTTTACTCTCCGCTCTGGCCATGCTCTCTTACTTTCTTTGTTTGCGAGAGAGTATTGCAAATGCGGGGAGCCAAATAAGCTTGGGTATACTCACCGCTCCCATGTTATGAGTAGAAATGTATGTCGCGAGTTCTCCTTCCTCGGTTCGCAGAGCCACCGTTGGAAGAGTACGCAGGCGATCTCTGAAGTGTTACATGCATTATTACAGTTATACCATTGTTTAGACTGGATATTATTGATTTTGGTCTAATTCACTCTGTTTCTCTCTGAAATCTATTGCATGGTAGTGATAACCAACAGGACTTCGTGAGCCTTGAATAGCGGGTTGTACCTTTAAATTTTTTATTGCATGACGCTTTTCGAAAACCTTAAGATATTCAATTTACTGTTAATTATTAGTCATGTGTAGTTCAAAATTCACAGTTACACGCATAATTAAAGATATTAAATTAATGACATTAATAGATGTACAAGTATAGGTTTGCGCACACTTTATATTTACTTTTGTTAGGATTATATTTATTTATTTATTTATTTCTTTATCCATCAGTTAAAATCAAGAATAATGAATGAATGAAGCAATAAGGGAGTGATGGATATGTATAGATTAGCTATTAATGTGCACTATTGTGTTTCGGCAGCAACGCCTAGAATATTGTTAAAGGAACATTTCAAGTAAATTTAAGCAAAAGAAGCAAAAGAGTGTGTAAAACAAGGAGAGACTTTTATGTGTTTTTTTCGTGATTTTTCATTACTTCAGTGCGCGGCATATTTTTTAAAAATATTATATTTTATCTATATGCATGCAACGACGCATGAAAAATGAATATGATAAAAAAAGGTGATGATATAAATAATGACTTCGCTGTTTATAAGAAAGAAATAAGTGAAAGGTGACTCGGGGCATAATGATAGGACACGCATAAAATTTTGTGGTTCCGGCAGACTGGTGAATGAAAATCTAACCGTAACAGTCTAACATCATCGGGGACTTTCCATTCTCGTGACACTTGTGCATATTCTTCCTCTCTGTTTAATTCGCTCAGATAGTACCCTCGTGGTACTGGAAAATTCGTCTGAAATAGATAAAAATGTAGGATAATTTGATAACTTCCACGAAAGAACTGCGATTATAATGTTAATATGTTATAGATATATAGAACTCCTTACCCATCGAATTAGTTAAATCCCCACCATCCCCTTTCCGTGCAGGGCTAGTTAAGATCTCCCCAGATACAATTATACCTTCTTCTAAGATTCGCTCAGAGTCCTCAAACTGCCACTGCACCCAAGAACCCTCACCGATATCGCTACATTAGCGACGGACATTCATCAATCCCTTTATGTCCTTATTTTCTTGTTACGTATATTATGATGGAATAAAGAAAAAGATAAGATGTTTTCACAATTATTTTTTTCCATAATTATGTTTATTACATTCATAAGAAGTTGGCATTGCTTGTCAGTCATGTAGAAAGTTCTGCACGCATCGTCCATATCTACCTTACCGAACATTTCACCGAACTGAAAAGATATAATCTCTTGATCTGCAAGAAAATTTCGCACTCGATCACAAAAATTGAAATACCAACCACTCTGCGGACTCTATGGTCACAGTCTATCTCGAACGAATTGTGAATAGACACAGTTGGTGATGTCATAATGATTTCTTCGATGAGACTAGAAAGAACAGAAATATTGTGTTCCTTTGGCGAACGAACCCATAATTTCGGTCTGAAATTGCTATATTACAGGGTTATTAATTATTATTAATTATTATTATTATTAGGGTTATTAGGGATTAATTATTGGCACACTGTAAAAAACGGAATATATTTTTAAAAAAACGAGTTCCGTTCAAATTTTTCTCTCCGCTCTGTCGCAGACAAAAAAAGCGAGAGAGCATTGCCAGTGCGGAGAGTTTCAAATTTTCTCGGGGTGTGAAGTTGATTCTCGTAGAAGTTTTTCAGGTTGAATAAAAATATATATTCAGTACTTTGTAATATGTGTCTAACTGATTTTGCTATACATACTTCCTGAAATCGTTTTCTTCGACGATAATGACATATGTTGGGAAGGACGAACTATCTGAGAAGGATCGAATTCTTGAATGGACAAGGGGTGTGTCGTTGTAGATACGAATGATATTTGCTAGAAGAAGATTATTCGGATCACTGCTCAGCGTACCTGAAATTGTTAACTTTAGAAAAAAATAAGAAGATAGGTGTTACTTATTTTATAAAATTTCTTTAATGCCTCGAATCGATAATTCTTGAACTACGAAAGTATATTTTTCGGGTCGAAAGGTGTCCTAACATCAAATTTTTTTCCCTAAAGTTGGCTATGGAAATTATAAAAAACACCCCTTATAGTTAATCGATTCTCTCGCGAACTGCTTAAATGTTTCAATGTGTTACTCTGTGGGGGGGGGGGTTGAAAACAAGTGCATACGTAAGTGAACGAATCGCACATAGAAAAATCATGGGTTCATGTTCTAATTAATCCAGCAATAAATCGATATTAATCGATTTCAAACCGTTATCTGTGACCGTGTTCAGAAGTTCCTCTCTTCCCTGAGAATCGAGCCACTCACGCACAGAGCCCATTTGTGATGACCTGTCAATACTCTGCAAATATTATCAGAATTGATTTTGAAATTATGATTTTGCAATTTCAAATTTAAAAAAAAACTGACTTTTTGTTGTGTGTAGCCTCGAGATACCGAACGAAGCGCACCAGCGCTTTTCTTGAACAACATAATTCTGAAATTAAAAATAAAACTAATTAAAACTGAAAAATCTTTTTTTTTTAATTTTGAAACATTTTTTTCCGATTCCACTCATGGATAAATTAGTATAAAATAGATAAATTACTTTGAAGTCGAAGAATAAAAATATGTAGATGTAAGTGTAGAATAATGAGAAGTGAACATTTCATCATTTGGCTTCCTCTTTTATGTATTTGTTCTCACTTTACGGCTATTTCATTGAAAAGTTATTCACGTAGCTAGACGCGAAGAGACGAACAAGACGTTGTTAAAAGTATGTGTGACCAGTTTAAGAGTGAAAGCTTTGCACGAGGACGAAATGGGTGCACAAGCAATGACGGCTATGTCGAACCCACACAGCGTTTCGAAAGCGGTCATGGCACGACAGAAAAAAAAGAGATTGTTATGCGAAAGCGCAAACCGTTAAAGCAACAGCGTTCAAATGATCTGACGTAGAACCGGCGAAATCATGATCTTCAGTTATACTCTCTACCCACTGAACTATCAAGGCTATTAACGTGATAAATATGTAATGCTAAAGGTGATAAACGCTTTTGCATCGTCACATTTGCCTTACACGCCTACGCCGTCACTTAGAGAAAAACTTTACATTTGGCTTACGCGGGCGTAAATTTTGAGTGTGCTGTGTCTCAAGTAGAAAACCCTGATGGTCCATGAAATTACGGTAAAATGTTACCGTAGTCAATCATTATTGATCGATGGTACGGTAGCTTCTTATCGTATCCCCATTGCGATTCAGGGTTTTCCACTTGGGTTTTCCACCCAACGCACTTAAAAATTTGCGCCGACGCGCGCCAAATGTAACGTTTTTTAAGTGACGGCGTTGGCGTGTAATTTTTAATTTAATTTAATTTATCATACATCAAAAAGATGCAACAACATTTGATAGAACAAGTAAATGAGAGCACTTGGGGAATGGCAACTGTAACGATGCATTTGTAATTGAATAGTCCAAATCTGCGTGGAGTTAGCATGTACAATAACATTCAGCATGTGATTCTAGTTAGAAAATGATTGGCAAAAAAGTTTATTGCTATATTTTCCCTCAAGAGTTTAATTGTTCAAGGTCTTTATTCAAGCAATCGAATGGCTTTGAAATTGTGATGATAAAACACCACATATGAATGAACTAGTTAAGAGTTGTATTGAAATGAGTGTTATTCTCGTCGATTACATATTCCGGCTTGACTTCGATTCCACTTTGTTCAATCAGTGGGAACTTCGTCATACCATAGTCGAGCCACTGCAACCATATTGCAATTATGGGGGCTAGAAGCTTACGCCTTTGAAACCTCCCAAAACACTGCCATTGGCAAACAGATGCTCAGTAAGGAAAATATATTTAAAGGCACACTCAGAGAAAATTTGAAACTCTCCGCTCTGGCCACACTCTCTCACTTTCATTGTCTACGAGAGAGTATTGCAGGAGCGGAAAGTAAAATTATCTCGTGGTGTGCCTTTAAAAGGTGCGTGGGTTTTCTATGCATAGGATGATCTACGAGAGAAAAAGAATTTCCCTTGCATTGCCATATTGTCCTGTCAGCTAGTGATTTATCGTAAGTCACGTGTAGGGTAGATGAATCAACCACATATTCTGCTTACACCCCGAGATAATATTACTCTGCGCTCCTGCAACACTCTCTCGAGCTCAAGGAAATAGTCACTTCCCTTGCACCGCGAACTAAGATGTACAAAAAGCTGCGCAAATGGGGAATTACGTACAACAAGAAGGTAATTATTCAGATAAAGGAAAGAGCTTGTAATAATAATTTATTTATCTTTAACGATAAACACTGAGGTGAAAGAGAAAATAATATTATGACGAAGCGAGTGGGTTCAAGCGATGATTCAAGTGAGGACGATAGTAGACGATAACGGTACAAGAGTTAAATAAATCCGTACAATGGAAAGCTATCTCATTATTCAATAACAATCTCATAAATACTGAAAACGAGGCAATTCAAGAAAACGACCGCATCTAATGATTGATCATAATTTACAAAGAACTAAAAAAACTCCTCGTTCAACAGTCTTGATAACGCTCACGTACCAAACACTTAACAAATTCTCCTATGTGAAAGCTTAACTGTTCGCAATTTCTCTTCATGAACTCTGCAAGTCTACTGCAGAGATGTAAATGTAATATCGGTGGGGTCTGAAGTTGGTTAAATTGAGCCCGAAAGGAAAGATAATACGAGGAAGGTTCATCAATTCCTCCAAATCACTCGTAAAGATATCAAGCAATGCATAGTCTGATGGCAATTCACCTGAGATGGCGTCACTAAACCTGTCAATAAAGTGTTCTAAATGTGAATGTAAAACGTAATTTAGCTAGAATCCGTATTGGATACAGACTGGAGACTCCGCAATTTTAGTGGGGCCACTGATTTGGTTGACCAGAAAAGTAGACCCAAAAATTTGGCTACCTGACAAGTCCCACTTTTAAAGTTGAGCCAATAATTTGGTTCGAAATTTGGCCGTTATTTTAGCCCAAAATTTTAACCAAACTTTGGCTAAACTTTAGCTAAACTTTAGCCAAAGTTTGGCTAGAACTTGAGACTATCAATAGAATAACAGCCCCACTTCGAACCAAATTATTGGCTCAACTACCAAATTATTAGCCCAACTTTTTAGTCTTGTAGCCAAATTTTTGGCACCCAAAAATGTTCGACAAAATTATTGGCCCCACTAAAATTGCAAGGAGACAGATGTAAAGTAATGAATAGTTATTATTATTATTATTATTATTATTATTATTATTATTATTATTATTATTATTATTATTATTTTATTACCTTGCCCAATTTCAGCCATGGAGGCTAAGTGATGTATGGGATATCGTCAAGACAGGACTTCCCATAACCATGACAGTTGTGCCGCCCTTTATAGTATGTCCAACTGTGAAATGTACTTTGAATTTATGCGGAACTAGGTCGAATGAGAAAAAATGGATAATTACCGACTGGATAACCATTTGCATATGAGAGACGAGAGCTAATGAATAGACAAAGTATGCAAATAGTTATCATCCAGTCAATTATTATTCATCGATTTTCATTCGACCTAGTGCCATTTATGGCATTTGTAGTCAAACAAAAGCGAGCTTCGTGATATAATTACTGCAACAATAATTGTATCTATTCAATTTTCCAGACTGCCGGACTATCGCTTGTCAATAAAATCTTACAAAAAAGTAAACCGACCGGAGCTTTGGTAAGTTCTGCTCACAATTTTGCATCGAACATTTCTTTTCTTTAATAGAATACCACCAAACATGTAAAGTTGTCTGCACAGAGAGCAAACTTACCCAACTATGGGTAATCGATTTGCCAACTTACACTATACACGATTTGCCCACATCGGGCAAATGCTAGCCCAAAAGCCATAGATTTACCTATAGGCAGGCTAACATTTGCCAGAATACGGGCAAATCGCTCGCCAACTAACGTCACTCGGGCAAATTTAATCTCTGTCTGTGCCTCTTGCAGTTTCAAAAATATACAGATTGTTTTTTACAATATAAGATACTATATTGTTCCTGTAGTAGCTATAGGTCGGATAAGAACCGGTGAATAAGAACCGATTGGATAATACCCATTTAATGAGAATGTGCATCTTTTAGTTATCCCCTCCCCATATTCTACTTCTATCACTGTCATCACTGTCCCCCCCATCACTCAAACCACTTTATTTCGGTATATGTTTAATCACCTGCTGTCACATCCTTTTGGGGTGTATCAAACAAATAAATAATTTTGCATATGAGAGACAAGCGCTCATGAATAGACAAAGTGCGGAAATGGTTATCATCAAGCCAGTTATTATTCATTGGTTCATGTTTCACAATATGACCATAATATCCGTAAATGAGTGGCATTTCAGAAGTTTGCCGAGAAAGCGGTGAGACTATATGATAGAGAATTCACTAAGGTATTATTTCCTTATCGTGTTCGTGCTGTGAGTCATGGTAGTACTCTTTTTCAATATGTATTCTTATTTTTTAATGAAAACTTGTCACTATCTTTTTTCTTTTCTCCAAGTGTGTCATAAAATTTATTATTATTAAATTTATTACTATTATTTTATTATTTGGGGAAATAAAAAAATATTCTAGGTGCAAGCAGAGCGCGACAAGAGAGTGAAATTTATAATAGACCACTTCCAAAACCTCACTACTTTCTACATGGAATACAGTATGAACAAGACGGCGGTACTTGGTGATCTTAAAAATGGAGCAAAAGGTTAGTTTTCACTTAGAATATTTTTGTTGATACTCTGTACAAAAGATTTGGAAAATAAAAGCGAAAAGTAAATAAAAGCAGATAAAATTGCCCTTTTTTCTCGTCTTTTTTTCGTTACACATTAGGTACAGCATTGCGACTAAGTGTAGCTAGAGCATATAAACGAAAATGTTTCACTGATGGGAAATTCTATTAAAGGGAGCGTAACCTCTCTCAATGGTCTCTTCGACGCGCAATGCTTTCTCGTTTTTAGAGAACAGAGAAATAGTGTGCACAATGAAGAGACCATTGAGAGAGGCAACGCTCCCTTTAAACTCTTAACTATTGACAAAGGCTGATTATTGGTAAATATTAGAGGTGACGAAACGAAACGGATAGCGGAATTTCGGTTGAGATAATTAGATTATCTCCCCCAGCCGAAACTCGAGATATGCTAATCACCTCCAGCCGGCTAGAGAGTGATTCTCGCCTATTCCGCTTCCATTCCGGTTCGTTCCGGCTCGTTCCGGCTCGTTCAAATGTGATTTTGAGGGCGTTTTTGCGGGGAAAACAACCAAATCGATCACAATATATAGTTTGCGTGCTTTTCAACCGTACTGCCCATCTTCACTTATTTTTCGATCGTTTCGGAGGTTTGTATTTTGATCTACCACACTCGTGGGAGGTCAAAATATTTTGTTCCGTTTGTACTATTTTTGAAAAGGATGAATCAGCATGTTTATGTGGCGAAACAACGTAATAAATATAAACAAGACCATGCAAAATCATATCGATAACTTGAAAATATAACGTTGCTCTGAAATTTAAAAAGAAAAACAATAATCCAACAAAACTTCTAACAAATAGTATACTATATGTTACACATGAAATCAATATACAGTGTAGGCAACAAGTCTCCGGATAATTTTACATTTTTTAATAACTTTTGATCCAGGAAAGCAATCAAGCAGGTCTTTTGAGTCAATGCACAGAATTTATTAAGGAATGCAACCATGATGTGTTGGTGATATGAAATAAGTTCATTATTGCGTAGTGATAGCGCAATCTAATTACACCTTTTTGAAAAATTTTATTTCTTTAGTCAAAAGTCCTGTTCTTCTGAAACATTTTGAAAGTGGAGAACACTGCCAGGGCTGCACAGTCAAACAATCCGGAATGGCTCCGACTTCGATTTCTAGCTGTAGCAGGGTTGCAACTTTGACCCCCAAACTTTATAACTCAGCTTCTAGATGTGCTAATGACCCGCTCTAGGTGCTAACATGATGCTAGTGGCGAGTAATGTTTATCCCATAGATTACGGTAGTCATAGGTCGTCATTTGCCCTCAGGGCATAAAATAATTTTTGTTGGGAGGACCGATTTTGAGTCCCTACCGTTCAGAGGACAGGCCTTCTAAAATTATGGTTCCTGCGCAAGCAGTTTTGCAATGTATCATATATTTATTTCCATTATTTTGGTTTAGTTCCGATTCCTTTCAGACCTGCAGCAAAAGTTATGTTGAGGTCTACTCGGTGCGCGCTCTTGTGCTTTCTCTCTCACTGCTCTCATCCCTGGGCCTCTATTGATGAAATCTCTAATTTGCAAAGCACCTATGCATGTTGGAAAAGAGATTTTTTCACAAAAGAGATGTTTTTTGTTGGAGATGTTTACACTATTGCTGAACTTCGATCTTTGACCTTTGGATTTTTATTTTTACTCGCTGAAACAGAGTAGACCTCAGCAGAACTTTTGCTACGGCTCTGAAAGTAATCGGAACCAAATTAAAATAAGGGAAATAAATATATGATACATTGCAAAGCTGGTTGCGCAGGAACCATAATTTTAGAAGACCTGCCCTCTGAACGGTAGGGTCTCAAAATTAGCACACCCAACAAAAAATATTTCATGCCCTGAGGGCAAATGACGAGTTATGATTACCGTGATCTGGGGATAAACATTAATCGCCACTAGCATCATGTTAGCACTTAGAACGGGTCGTTAGCACATCTAGAAGCTGTTATAAAGTTTG
The DNA here is from genome assembly GCA_943737045.1 of Parapristionchus giblindavisi. Classification (NCBI taxonomy): domain Eukaryota; kingdom Metazoa; phylum Nematoda; class Chromadorea; order Rhabditida; family Diplogasteridae; genus Parapristionchus; species Parapristionchus giblindavisi. Next base: position 415,215 of record CALSFV010000238.1, read on the forward strand.
GAGGTCAAAGTTGGAACCCTGCTACAGCTTGAAATCGGAATCGGAGCCATTCCGGATTGTGTGACTGTGCAGCCCTAGCGGGGTTCTACACCTTTCACAATGTTGTCACATCTTTATTGGATGTATGATAAATAAATAAATAAATAAATGTTTCAGAAGAAAAGGACTTTTGACTAAAGAAATAAAATTTTTCAAAAATGTGTAATCAAATATCACAATAATGAACTAATGTATTTAATATGGCCAACATAACATGGTTGTATTCCTTGATAAATTCTGTACATTGACTGAAAAGGTCAGTTTGATTGATTTAGAAAATTGGAAAAATTACATAAAATAATTTTTAAAATAATATAAATATTTTTAAAATTAATATATTATGAAATATCAAACAGCAGAGAATGCTGAAAAGGAATATCTCCATTTTCACAGCTGAGATATATCTTACCATTACTTTTATTTCGAGGTAATAGTCTTTGACCTATCTCTATTGACAACCAAAAAATTTTAACTTATTTTCAATTTTTTTTGTTGTAAAAGCGATAGCACCGGTGGTTCCAATCGCAAGCGGAACGAACCGGAACGAGCCGGAACAGACTCTCTCACTAGGTGAATTTGCATGAAGCCGAAACGAGAGTCAATGAGAGGTAGTTTCGCCCCGGTTTCGATAGGCTAATTGGCATTTGCCGAAACTAGACTCATTTCTTGCCCGTTTCGTGAGGCGTTCCGGTTTTCGACTCACCACCTCTAGTAAATATTCATTGTTTTCATAAATCATCGATGCCTGGCCAGAGGAAATTCGGCTCATGTACGAGAACATTGCGGAGAAGCTAATAAGAATGTAAGGTTTTTTTTCAGCAATTAAAAAAAACCTTTTTAAAACTTTTTTTTTAAATGCTAGGCCAATGAAAATTCAATAGTGATAGAAATAGTGTAAGCGAAATACAATAACTAGACCAATATGTGTAGACTCTACCTGCACATGCAGCATTGAAGATTATATGCAGACTTCATTCGTCATATGCATTTTGGCGCAATATTTTGGATACATTTGTGGTTGTTATCATCCTTTCTTCAGTGCGAATGACCGTCTCGCTCAACGTACTATGGGTGCCCTAGAACAGGCTGACCTCGACGCGAGAAGTCGCCTGAATATAATGTTGAGACAACGATGGAAAGCCAATAAGGTAGCTTGCTCGCCTCATTCCATAATTTTATTTTTTCTTTCACCTCTCTGTTTATCGTTAAAGATAAATAAATTAATATTATTATGTTAGCTGTGAGAAGTTGGCAGCGTTACTCTGGTATTTTGCCACTTAAAGTCTACTTAAACTACGTCACAGACTTTAAGTAGACTTTAAGTAAACTTTAAGTGAAAGAACATTTGACGAAATGCATTACAGTATACCACACCACTTTAAGTAGACTTACGTCTCACTTTAAGTTTACTTAAAGTATACTTAAAGTGGGAAAGTTTAAGTAGACTTTAAGTGGCAAAATACCAGAGTAAAGGCACATCCCGAGATCATTAGAAACTCTCCGTTTTTTGCAGGAGCGCAGAGTAATATTATCTCGGGGTGTAAGCAGAATATGTGGTTGATTCATCTACCCTACACGTGACTTACGATAAATCACTAGCTGACAGGACAATATGGCAGTGCAAGGGAAATTCTTTTTCTCTCGTAGAACATCCTATGTATAGAAAATCCACGCACCTTTTAAAGGCACACCACGAGATAATTTTACTTTCCGCTCCTGCAACACTCTCTCGTAGATAATGAAAGTGAGAGAGTGTGGCCAGAGCGGAGAGTTTCATTTTTTCTCTGAGTGTACCTTTAAATATATTTTCCTTACTGAGCATCTGTTTGACAATGACAGTGTTTTGGGAGGTTTCAAAGGAGTAAGCTTCTAGAACCCATAATTACAATATGGTTGCAGTGGCTCGACTATGGTATGACGAAGTTCCCACTGATGGAACAAAGTGGAATCGAAGTTAAGCCGGAATATGTAATCGACGAGAATAACACTCATTTCAATACAACTCTTAACTAGTTCATTCATATGTGATTTTACATAAACATTTCTAAGCCTTTCGACTGCTTAAATAAAGACCTTGCACGCTCTTGTGGGAAAATATAGCAATCAACTTTTTTCTCAATGATTTTCTTATTAGAATCACATGCTGAATGTTAAAGGGAGCGTTACCTCTCTCAATGGTCTCTTCATCGCGCACACTATTTCTCTGTTCTCTCACAACCAGAGAGCGTAGGCTATTGAAGAGACCGTTGACTAAGGTTTCAGCCCCTTTAAATACATGCTAACTCCGCGCGGATTTTGACCATTCCGTTGCAAACGCATCGTTACAGTTGCTTTTCCCCAAATGCTCTCATTTACTTTTCTAGCAAATGTCGTTGCATCTTTTTGATGTATGATAAATTAAATTAAAATTAAAATTACACGCCAACGCCGTCACTTAAAAAACGTAACATTTGGCGCGCGTCGGCACAAATTTTTAAGTGCGTTGGGTGGAAAACCCAAGTGGAAAACCCTGAATCGCAATGGAGATACGATGAGAAGCTACCGTACCATCGATCAATAATGCTTGACTACGGTAACATTTTACCGTAATTTCATGGACCATCAGGGTTTTCTACTTGAGACACAGCACACTCAAAAATTACGCCGACGCGCGCGCAAGCCGCGCAATGTAAAGTTTTCTCTAAGTGACGGCGTAGGCGTGTGAGGCAAATGTGACGATGCAAAAGCGTTTATCACATTTAGCATTACATATAAGAAGGGTAAAGATAAGCAGTTGTTGTAATATTGACTTGACACTTTTTCTGCCACATTAGACGACGTCAAATGTGGCAAATTTTCGTGCCATATTTTACGTGTGAATTATTGGCATTTTTATAAAAATATTATCTCCAAATTTGAACAGTGAAAATATGGCAGAGAAGCCTAATTAGAAATGGCACAATAGACGAATGAAAATTTGGCAATTACAATCGTGGAGTAAGGTCGACAAATATTACGCAAGAAATAATGGCAGTTTTCTACATCTTCAAATGTGACAAATAATCGAGGAGGATAAATGGCATGCCAGAAAATCACTTGTAAAAAGTGGCAACAAATATTGGAAATATTTTTGCCAGAATTGCAAGTGTCATATATGTCAGCATCCGACGTGGCACAAATGATCGGTGCAAAATTGGCATGATTTTTCTAGCCAGATTTGACACTGGCGAAATAGGCAAAAAGTTCATGCCGAATCTGACATAATATCACGCCTGTCACGAGAGAATCGAGCTGAGAATGGGAAAAAAGCGAAAATGGTGAAATGAGTTAGAACCATTATTGGACATCTCTAGGAACCATGAACCATTATTGAACCATTATTATTTAGAACCATTATTGGACATTTTTGATGTATGATAAAGTAAATAAAAATAAAAATTACACGCCAACGCTGTCACAATTACGTAAATTTGGCTTACGCGCGCGTCGGCGTAATTTTTTTAGCGCGTTGTTACCGAAGTGGAAAACCCTGAATCGCAATGGGGATACTATAAGAACCTACCGTGCCAATGATTGACTACCGCAACCTTTTACCGTAATTTCATGGACCATCAGGGTTTTCTACATGAGCGCGCGTAATCCAAATGTAAAGTTTTCTCTAAGTGACGGCGTAGGCGTGTAAGGCAAATGTGACGATGTAAAAGCGTTTATCACATTTAAAGAAGGAGACCCTTGAGTTGGCATGACTGACTCCCGCAACGATAAACATGGGATTGAATGTTAATATTGTATGGAAATTAGCGTAAGTGACAATGGGAAAGTGAGAGAGTCAAGTATGCAAATCGGATAGGCACTATCTACTTGCCTGTAAAGTTGTACTTTCAATGCGCATAATAAAATTTCAAACATATCAGCACGCAATATGAAATATGTCGTTCGGTTCGTGTGATAAATCTCTATCACTCTACCCGAACAGTCTTGTTACGAAAAAACTCGAGGGTCTCCATCTTTAACGTTACATATTTATCACGTTGTTAGCCTTGATAGCTCAGTGGTGAGAGAGTATGACTGAGGATCATGATTTCGCCGGTTCCACGTCGGATCATTTGAACGCTGTGATTTTAACCTTTTTCGCTCCCGCATAACAATCTCTTTTTTTCTGTTGCACTGTGTGGGTTTGACGTAGCCGTCATTAGTTGTGCACCAAGTTCGAACGCGTGCAAAGCATTCACTCTTAAACTGGTCACACATACTTTTAACAACGTCTTCTTCGTCTCTCTTCATGTCTAGCTACGTGAATAACCTTTCAATGAAATAAAGTGAGAACAAATACATAAAAGAGAAAGCCAAATGATGAAATGTTCACTTCTCATTATTCTACACATACATTTATCTACATATTTTTATTCTTCGACTTCAAACTAATTTATCTATTTTATACTAATTTATCCATGAGTGGAATCGAAAAAAAAAATAAAATTGATTTTAAATTTAAAAAAAAATTCTGTTCACGACGTCGGTGAAAATTAGTTTTATTTTTAATTTCAGAATTATGTTGTTCAAGAAAAGCGCTGGTGCGCTTCGTTCGGTCTCTCGAGGCCACACACAACAAAAAGTCCGTTTTCTTTTTTTTAATTTAAAACTGAAAAAAATATAATTTCAAAATCAATTCTGATAATATATTTGCAGAGTATTGATAGGTCATCACAAATGGGCTCCGTGTGTGAGTGGATCGGTTCTCAGGGAAGAGAGGAACTCCTGAACACTGTCACACATAATGGTTTGGAATCGATTAATATCGATTAATTACTGTATTGATTAGATCATGAACCCATGATTTTTCAATGTGCGATTCGTTCATTTACGTATTCACTTGTTTTCAACCCCCCCCTCACACAGAGTAACACATTGAAACATTTAAGCAGTTCGCGAGAGAATCGACATAAGGGGTGTTTTTTATAATTTCTTTTTTTTTTCGACCCGAAAAATATACTTTCGTAGTTCAAGAATTATCGATTCGAGGCATTAAAGAAATTTAAAAAATAAGTAACACGTATCCTCTTATTTTTTCTAAAGTAAAAATTTTCAGGAAGGCTGAGCAGTGATCCGAATAATCTTCTTCTAGCAAATATCATTCGTATCTACAACGACACACCCCTTGTCCATTCGAGAATTCGATCCTTCTCAGATAGTTCGTCCTTTCCAACATATGTCATTATCGTCGAAGAAAACGATTTCAGGAAGTATGCATAGCAAAATCAGTTAGACACATATTACAAAGTACTGAATATATATTTTTATTCAACCTGAAAAACTTCTACGAGAATCAACTTCACACCCCGAGAAAATTTGAAACTCTCCGCACTGGCAATGCTCTCTCGCTTTTTTTGTCTGCGACAGAGCGGAGAGAAAAATTTGAACGGAACTCGTTTTTTTAAAATATATTCCGTTTTTTACAGTGTGCCAATAATTAATCCCTAATAACCCTAATAATAATAATAATTAATAATAATTAATAACCCTGTAATATAGCAATTTCAGACCGAAATTATGGGTTCGTTCGCCAAAGGAACACAATATTTCTGTTCTCTCTAGTCTCATCGAAGAAATCATTATGACATCACCAACTGTGTCTATTCACAATTCGTTCGAGATAGACTGTGACCATAGAGTCCGCAGAGTGGTTGGTATTTCAATTTTTGTGATCGAGTGCGAAATTTTCTTGCAGATCAAGAGATTATATCTTTTCAGTTCGGTGAAATGTTCGGTAAGGTAGATATGGACGATGCGTGCAGAACTTTCTACATGACTGACAAGCAATGCCAACTTCTTATGAATGTAATAAACATAATTATGGAAAAAAATAATTGTGAAAACATCTTATCTTTTTCTTTATTCCATCATAATATACGTAACAAGAAAATAAGGACATAAAGTGATTGATGGATGTCCGTCGCTAATGTAGCAATATCGGTGAGGGTTCTTGGGTGCAGTGGCAGTTTGAGGACTCTGAGCGAATCTTAGAAGAAGGTATAATTGTATCTGGGGAGATCTTAACTAGCCCACGGAAAGGGGATGGTGGGGATTTAACTAATTCGATGGGTAAGGAGTTCCATATATCTATAACATATTAACATTATAATCGCAGTTCTTTCGTGGAAGTTATCAAATTATCCTACATTCCTATCTATTTCAGACGAATTTTCCAGTACCACGAGGGTACTATCTGAGCGAATTAAACAGAGAGGAAGAATATGCACAAGTGTCACGAGAATGGAAAGTCCCCGATGATGTTAGACTGTTACGGTTAGATTTTCATTCACCAGTCTGCCGGAACCACAAAATCTTATGCGTGTCCTATCATTATGCCCCGAGTCACCTTTCACTTATTTCTTTCTTATAAACGGCGAAGTCATTATTTATATCATCACCTTTTTTTTATCATATTCATTTTTCATGCGTCGTTGCATGCATATAGATAAACTATAATATTTAAAAAAATATGCCGCGCACTGAAGTAATGAAAAGTCACGAAAAAAACACATAAAAGTCTCTCCTTGTTTTACACACTCTCTCGCTTATTTTGCTTAAATTTACTTGGAATGTTCCTTTAACAATATTCTAGGCGTTGCTGCCGAAACACAATAGTGCACATTAATATCTAATCTATACATATAATCCTTAAAATAAGTAAATATAAAGTGTGCTCAAACTTATACTTACATCTATTATTGACCGTATAAAATATACTTGTTTATTTGGTACGAGAGTAGCCAATCACTCCCACAAGACATTTTCTTGTTTTGCATGGTTCAGAAACTATGCCGATCTCTTTTATATATAATATAGCGCGCGGCGAAGGTCAGCCGGGTTAGAGAGAGGCAGCGGAGAGACAGTCTAGAGGCGGGGCGAGATGTAGAAGGCTACATCTCGCTCGCCTCTCGATTGTGACTTCCGTTCGTTAGCACCATTTGTCATTTTCTTATGCAAGTACATTTTATACGCACAATAATGTCATTAATTTAATATCTTTAATTATGAGTGTAACTGTGAATTTTGAACTACACATGACTAATAATTAACAGTAAATTGAATATCTTAAGGTTTTCGAAAAGCGTCATGCAATAAAAAATGTAAAGGTACAACCCGTTATTCAAGGCTCACGAAGTCCTGTTGGTTATCACTACCATGCAATAGATTCCAGAAAGAAACATAGTGAATTAGACCAAAATCAATAATATCCAGTCTAAACAATGGCATAACTGTAATTATGCGTGTAACACTTCAGAGATCGCCTGCGTACTCTTCCAACGGTGGCTCTGCGAACCGAGGAAGGAGAACTCGCGACATACATCTCTACTCATAACATGGGAGCGGTGAGTATCTTAAAGACCCGCGAATTAGAGACCCGCGAATGCTCATTCAAATCTCCTATTGCCGAATTTTCCTATTTTCAAAAAAGCGCGCCTTTGCCTGCGATTGCAAGCATGATTCATTCATGTTTCTAGCAATCAATAGGCAGAATTAGCGTTAAATAAATGGTGCACTGTATGTAGAATAACTTTTGCAACCTTTCTGTCTTTACAGTTTGTTCACGAAAATATTCGCGGGAGTCCACCTTTAAAGCGACACCCAAGCTAATTTGGCTCCCCGCATTTGCAATACTCTCTCGCAAACAAAGAAAGTAAGAGAGCATGGCCAGAGCGGAGAGTAAAATTAGCTTGGGTGTGCCTTTAAAGGGAGCGAAACCTTTGTCAATGGCCTATTCATTGCGAACACTATTTAAGAATGGTTGTAGACAGATTAGTCTGGAAAAAGGGAATTTTGATATTCGTTTTTCGAATTTACATTCGATTTTCGATTATTTACTAGGTTACCGCATCTTTATCAAAAATACTATGTTGAGGATATACATTTAAAGGGTGACCCTCGAGTTTTTTTTAAATTGCCAGGCAGATCTACAGATCACATCTCACTGTATACAAAAAAAACCAATTTTCTCTAAAATTTTAGATGCACCGACATACCGTAATCCGAGCTTACAAGCTTACGAGCTGGTTAGAATTCATTGATTCCATAGACACAAAAATTTGAAATTTGGAAGAAGGTCACTTCCAATGTCCCGCGTTCTTCATTTCTATATCGCACCGAAAATCTCCTGGTTTCCCTTCTTTAATATTTTGAAAATATTTGCATCCTAGCTTCACATTTACTAGGGGAATAATAGTTGTGTCGTGAACGAATCCGAAAGCGATGATGGTAAAAGGTGAGGGGAGATGATAAAAAATGGTTTCAAAAGTCGCACCCAGAACCTACTATTCAATATTTTCAATCGATAGCTTAAATGACCATCTCCCAATCTCTCTGGTGTGACGGAAGATAACGAACACTTTATCAATTAATCACAATGTCGATTTGATTATCGTCAAATGTTCATTTCAGCTGAGTCATCTTTACACAAGACCTGAACATCGAGGGAAAGGACTTGCTAAGATCGTTGAAATGACTCTGGCCCAAAAATTTATGTGAGTTTTTTTTCTCGTAGTTTTGGTAACAGGACAAAACAAAAGCGCGGCTGGGGTAGAAAATCCGCAAGCGACAAAGCGCAATTTCGGACAGAGTTATCAAATCATGGTCAAGTTGGATTTTTTGCTTCATTGCTTCATTGTCATGGCTATTACGCCATTATTTAGTCTCTGATCTCTGGGCAACTTGAGCTTTCTCCGCGCAGAAGCTGGACCCCCGCTTATTATTCTTGCGCGTTTCACAGCGTTTCGAGAGCGGAATTTAGCGAGGCGACGAGAGAAAAAGAGAGACAAAGAGAGGCGAGAGAGACTGCAGACAGTTAGAGACACGCGACGCGACACGCGACGCATGCAAGGGCGCGGAGGAGAGAGACTCCGCCCCGCTCAGTTGATGTGCATTATTGGCATCTTGCCAAAAATTCTATGTCCGCTCTCCCCACAGGGCTGAAACGCTGTGCGTTTGTCGAGCACTTGTGCTTTTGTCCTATGTAATTGTTAATTGATTATTGATTGTGGCCTCAGAAACTTGAGCTTGTTATCAAGAAGATTTCCTCATTTTGGCACTTTCTCCTTGTGATATGCTGATAGGATAAATTAAATGCGAAATGTGTGAAGTAAAAGCATGGAAATGTACTCTATAAATAAAATTTAACGCATAATATAAGATAATTGAGGCCCTGTAATTTCGGCTATGGGCTTCTAGACAGCAGTAAAATATATTATCATTATTGCTGTTATCGATTGTTATTCAGCAAACGTGGATTGCGCCCATTCATGCACGTTTTGATTGGAAATGATCAAAAGTTTCGTCAAACTTTCCGTAATCCGTTTTACACGGAATGGATTGATGATCAAGGCTCACAGATGATTTGGTACTTCAGCTCGATTCCGATGAAACCGTGATTATCCCTGGATGCTGATCGTTTTTTTGTTCCTAGAATGATAAAGATCTGCTCAACTGATTGATTTTGTTCACTGTTGACATGTGCCTTGCACTTGGTGCAAGTGCTAGAAAACATTGGTATTTGAAAATTATGGTACTGCACAATTAAATGAAGTAATCCAAATTTAGAAGACAACGTCACAATATAGGTTTTTTTTATAATCCCATCCATATGCAGTCGTCGTAAGATCGTAGTCTCTGCGGAATGAATCGCTTGAATGTCTTCTTGTCGTTCGTGGGAACCTTTTTTTTTCGTTAATATCTTGGCTCCACTTTCGAAAGTTCTCATTCAGTGGGTAAGTAAAAAATTTCTTTTTTTCATCTTTCGGCGATCCTTTGATTTTTATTTTCAATATGGAGGAAGTCATACCTTCACCATGGCAAACTATTTGTGTCTTCATTTCAGTCTTCATTCGCTTTCTACAATGATCAACCTCACAACAGCTCTGCTCATCCTCCTTCCCCTTTCCGAGGTACTGCTTCTCATTTGCTTAGTGCTCCGTACATTGAATTATTGTCCGTATAAATTGTACTTACATAATTTCATTGCTACTGCTGCTAAACAGAGGAAAACTATCGATTAACTCCCCACTCTTTCCTCCTTTCCTTCCTCGCTCTCTCCGATCTACCTACTCTCTCACCGGTGCTCTCTCTCTAAACATAGAAATTCATTGTGGCAGTGGTTGGCTACTCTCGCACCAAATAAACAAGTGTATTTTATACGGTCAATATAATAATAATAATAATATATTTATCTTCTCTATACGGATCAAAAACGAGAAGATGTATAATGGTATGTGTACTGATTGAGAACAATAAAGAAGAGACAAACTGCAAATTACTTAATCACAGTTTTTATAGTATTACAAAAGATAGAAGAATTGGCAACGGTTACTAAATATCAATATTAATAATGTGAATTTGCAACCTCAGGCACAGAACATTCGAGTCCGCGTGAGTCACAGTGAATATGTCCAACTTTCTGCTGATCTCAAAGAGTTTCTGATATGCTTGCAAAATTGTCAAAAGGTATGTTAACTTTAAAGCGACACCCCGACCTAATTTGAAACGCTCCGCTCTGGCCATAATCTCTCGCTTTTTTGTCTACGAGAGAGTATTGTCAATGCGGCGATTAAAATTAGCTTGGGGTGTGCTTTTACATAGCTTTCAATGCATTCATTCGCTTGCAGGATCCCAAATGTAAAGCGATTCAATTCGGTATGAACCCATTAACTTGCGATAATTCACCAGATGAAGATATCGTTAATTCAAACTCAATGAAGGCCATAAAAGAGGAGTGTGATGGACCTCCTTCACCCTCGTCTTCTTCGCCTGCGATTGATACAGCAACTGAGACAACTTGTGTGGAGAATGATAGATATAATGAATACAGTCAACTTCTTTGTGTTAACGGAAAATATATTTGTTTAAGTGGCGGAGAAATTCGTATTACGGTTGCGACTACGGAATATTCCGGACTCACATTGAGAATGGAACGCGATCAGTGGAAGTTGTCAACCGGTCTTGAAAATGTGATAATTCCGAAAGGATCCGGTATCATGATACGATGCGTCAGTGAAATCATATGATTCCGAAGTGAATCTTCCAAACGGAGATAACGTTCATCGAAATGGCAACGAATTCTTGTGCACGGGAGAAAGTTCTAGGCTTGTTCATATCTAACCTGGCCAAATGGCATATTTATTTATCGAGGAGATCATTATTTAAATACTTCGTTTACATGGGGAGGGGATGTTAGCGGATGAAAAAAAAAACAAATTTTAATCAACTATTGGCAATTCATCATTTTTTACATTTATTTGTTAGAATAGAAAAAGCTTCGTAATTCTTGTTTATTTGTTTTTTCCTCATAATAGAAATGTTCTATCACAGAATTTAAATTTTTCAAAGCAGTTTGTTCAATGTCATATGAGTATCATATTCATAATAATGAAAATATTTATCCTTTTTAAAAGCAGATGGGACCAAACAGGGGGAATCTTCTTATCCAAAAGATCTATTCTTTCGTTTCTGAGAGAATTCATCACCATTCAAGAAAACGTCCGCACATGAAACTTGATTGGTTGTTCGTCTAACAGGCCTGCTTGACAATATCATATTAGTGTCATATAGCCTCATTCTAACCAGTATTGGGCGAAATTTAAGGGATCCTTCGCTCTGGAAATTCCCCCCCCCCCCCGCGGGGCACCCTGTCACTCGCCCCGCGGGCACTCTGCCGGGCACCCTGCGGGGCAGCTTGTTCAGTCTCTGTAAATGACAGAGTAACCGCGGGGAAGTTTCTCTTCGACAGGGAGCCCCGCGGGGAAGTTTCTCTTCGACAGGGAGCCCCGCGGGGTGGCTTGGTCTTCTTCTTCTGTAATTGATACAACAAATGAAACAACTTGTGTGGACAATAAGAGATATAATGCATACCTTCAACTTCTTTGTGTTAACTTAATACATTGGTGTACGAAGACATTATTATTTAACGACGTAGCGGCTGAAATACCATAGAACACCAAACACAAACACCATTGCTAGTTAAATTATTTAAAGTCTACTTAAAGTGGGAAAGTTTAAGTAGACTTTAAGTGGCAAAATACCAGAGTAGGAGATAACTCTTACTCCCTCTTACCCCTCTCGTTTTTTTTACCCGACAAGCTCTCATTTTCTTGTTGCTTCAATTGTTGTCGCAGCTTATGGATGTAAGATAAATAAATAAATAAATAAATAACGTTCATCGAAATGTCAACGTATTCTTGTGCACGGGAGAAAGTTCTAGGCTTGTTCATATCTAACCTGGCCAAATGGCATATTTATTTATTTATCGAGGAGATCACAATTTAAATTCTTCGTTTGCATGCTTGGGGGGGGGGGTTGGCGATGACTCCCAAATTGTAATCAATTATTGGCAATTCATTATTTTTCACGTTTATTTGTTAGAATAGAAAAAGCTTCGTAATTCTTGTTTATTTGGTTTTTTCTCATAATAGAAATGTTCTATCACAGAATTTAAATTTTTCAAAGAAGTTTGTTAAATCATATTATTGTCACATTAATAATAATATTATTTGTCCTTTCAGCACATTAAAAGAAGAGGGGGCCAAAACAGGGGGAATCTTCTTTTCCAAAAGATCTATCCTTTCGTTTCTGAGAGAATTCATCACCATTCAAGAAAAAGTCCGCACATGAAACTTGATTAGAATAGTCAAATAACCCACGAAAACCTTATGTTGTTCGTCCAACAGGCCTGTTGTCATCGTATTAGTGTCATATTGCCTCATTCTAATCAGTATTGGGCGAAATTTAAGGGATCCGTTAATTCGCTACGGAAATTTCTCCCCGCGGGGCACCCTGTCACTCGCCCGGCTCTGTGGGGTACTCTGCGGGGCACCCTGCGGGGCAGCTTGTTCAGTTTCTGAAAATTACAGGGTGCCCCGCGGGGAAATTTCTCTTCGACAGGGTGTCCCGCGGGGTGGCTTGTTTTTCTTCGTCTGCGATTGATACAACAATTGAAACAACTTGTGTGGACAATAAGAGATATAATGCATACCTTCAACTTCTTTTGTGTTAACTTAAAATACATTGGTGTACGAAGAGATTATTATTTAACGAAGTAGCGGCCGAAACACCATAAGGCACATTGTTGGTTAAATTATGTAATAAAAAAATTATATTTAAAGTGCATGCATACTTATTCTTGTACATCTATTAATAATATTAATTTAATTAACTTATCCACTGAATGAGGACTGCTGGAAGGGGAGCCATTCTGTGATTTAATTAAATTAGTAATGTAATTAGAAGTACTATAATTGGTTTACTTGTACGTTAAAAATAAATTATAAAAATATATATTAGTTAATAATATGCCTTATGTTTCGTCAGCTAATGCATAACACGATGGAATAGAGAATCAAGCGATGGAACAATTCATTCCGCAGATACAAAACTCTTACGACGATTCAATATGGATGGGATTATTCTCGGAATATGTTTCACTCTTATCATTTCTTCCAAGACTTCTTCTATGAGCAATTGACAAATATTTATTTATCACAAACAATAATCGAAAGTTGTCTTCCAAATTAAGACGAAACACCATAGGGCACATTATTAGCTAACTTATTTATTTTAAAATTTACTTTAACAGAGCATGCATACTCATTCTTGTACATCTATTAATATTATTAATTTAATTACTCCGTTTAATTATGCAGTACGGATTTTTCCAAAATAACGTAATTAAATTAATAACATTAATGTACAAGACTAGGTTTGCATGCACTTTAAATTTAATATTAAAAAATATAGGCAGCTAATGATGTGCGCTATGGTCTTTCGGCCGCTATGTCTATTTTATAATGTTTTCTGGCACATGACTATGTGCAAATCATAAATTAATATATAATAATATGATCTTGAACGATGTCAACAGTGAATAAAATCAATCAGATTGGCGGACATTTATCATTCTAGGAACAACAAACGATCACACTCCAGGGATAATCACGATTTCATTTAAAACGAGCTGAAGTACCAAATCATCTGTCATCAATCCATTCCGTGTAAAACGGATTACGGAAAGTTTGACGAAACTTTTGATCGTTTCCAATCAAAACGTGCATGAATGGACGTAATCCACGTTAGCTGAATCAAAATCGATAATAATAATAACGATACTGTATGGTACCGATGTCAAGAACGCTGACCCCCAGTCTACTCAGGGCATTGACTATTTTATATTACGCGTTAAATGTTCTTTATGGAGTAAATTTGCATGCTTTTACTTCATATATTTCGCATTTAATTTATCCTGTCAGCATATCACAAGGAGAAAGTGCCAAAATGAGGAAATCTTCTCGATATCAAGGTCCTTGAGCCTCTGAGGCCTCAAATCAATCAATCAATCAATATTTACAAACTCACATAAAGTTTTGGGCCAGAGTCATTTCAACAATCTTACCAAGTCCTTTCCCTCGATGTTCAGGTCGTGTGTATAGATGGCTCATCTAGAATGAAGATTTACTATATTTATTTTCACTCCGAGCTAATTTGAATTTTCTGGTCTGACAATAGTCTCTCGCTTTTTGTCTTCGAGAGAGTGTTGTCGGAACGGAGAGCAAAATTAGCTCGGAATGTGTTGTTAAAAAACACTATCTGAGAAAATTCAACAACTGGGATATTTTTTGGTATCGGTGAAAAATGGATTTTTCTGTTTTATGTGTGATAATTACAGGCTCCATGAGTGAAGTACACTGGTACATGGAAATTGCTTCCAATTGAAAATTTGCTTCAGGAGGTGACCACAGAACGATTTGGCGCCTTTTCCTAAAAAGTTTATTTCGAATCCAATCGATTCGGGAGTGGGTGCAATGGACTCCTTGGCAAATTCTAAGAAACTATTGCTGAGGAAAGTTTTTTGACCCACGGTCAACGAAGGCTGGAATTTTGAATTTTCGAAAAAAATTTCACGCTTAATTAATTTTCACTACTTCACCTTAACAAGCCTACAACTTTTTATTTGCGCAATCTCTTTTTATTCTAAATATTATAACACATGTTCAGTTTGAAAATCATAATTTTTAAAAAATTTTAAATTTATGTACGAATCAATTTTGTTCGTTGGACTTAATTGTGGTGGGGATTGGCGACGTTTCCTAAAAGTTTATTTCGAATCCTACCGATTCGGGAGTGGGCGCATTCGAATCCTTGTCTAATTCTAAGAAACTTGCTGAGGAGAGTTTTTCGATTAACGGTCAACGAACGCTGGAATTTGGAATTTTCGAAAAAAAAAGTTTACATTAAATTAATTCTCACTATTTTCCCATGGCGAATGTAAACTTTTTATTTGCTCAATCGCTGCTACATAATATAACACATCTTCAGTTAAAAAAAGTGTAATTTATAAAAAAAATATAAATTTGTGTTCGAATAAATTGTGTTTTTTTTAAATGAATTATGGTGAGGAATTGTGGTATGGGTAAGAAGCGAAATTTTCTGCTCGATTTTTTTGTCGCTTTTCTGCTAGTTTCATGCGTATTTCAACGCAATGACACGGGTATTTGACTGTTCATCCGGTGGTTCGGAGTGCAGCTGCAGTTGGACAGTGTTGCTCACTATTATAATCATCATTGTGATGTAATTTTTTTTCTATTCACTTATTCGTATACGTGCTAAGATGTGTTATGATATGTAGCAGCGATTGTGCAAATAAAAAGTTTACATTCGCCATGAAAAATAGTGAGAATAAATTTAATGTACACTTTTTTTTTCGAAAATTCCAAATTCCAGCGTTCGTTGACCGTTAATCGAAAAACTCTCCTCAGCAATAGTTTCTTAGAATTAGACAGGGATTCGAATGCGCCCACTCCCGAATCGGTAGGATTCGAAATAAACTTTTAGGAAACGTCGCCAATCCTCACCACAATTAAGTCCAACGAACAAAATTGATTCGTACATAAATTTCCAATTTTTTAAAAATTATGATTTTCAAACTGAACATGTGTTATAATATTTAGAAGCGATTGCGCAAATAAAAAGTTGTAGGCTTGTTATAGTGAAATAGTGAAAATTAATTAAATGTGAAATTTTTTTCGAAAATTCCCAATTCCAGCCTTCGTTGACCGTTGATCGAAAAACTCACCTAGACAATAGTTTCTTAGAATTACCCAAGGAGTGCATTGCGCCCACTCACTCATCGATTAGATTCGAAATAAACCTTTTAGGGAAATGCGCCAATCCGTTGTGTGGTCACCCCCTGAAGCGAATTTTCAATTGGAAGCAATTTCCAAGTACCAGTGTACTTCACTCATGGAGCCTGTAATTATCACACATAAAACAGAAAAATCCATTTTTCATCGATACCGCACATATGTAGATTTTCTAAGATAGCGTGTTTTAAGTGATATCTTTTGATCAAAATTTTTGTAATGAAACGAGAATGGATTTTTCATGATATCAAACAATTGCTGGCGAAGTATTGAACGAAACCATTTTTTCTGGATTTAGTTTTTTTTTTTAAATTAAATAATTCAAAAAGAAAAATGTGTAATGATTTTGATTTGCTCATAAGAAGACGAAGGAATATTCACGATAAAAGTACCCCTTGCATAGGACCTCAGCACACCCAGACTAAACAGCCTTTTAGTGGCAAACCATTCCTTGCCGAATGGATCCCAGTGCTCCCCTTCTGGTATTTCCAAACTAGTAGTTTACTTACGTGACGTCACAGACTAGTATTTTACTGCTAGTTTACTACAAGTGGAAGAACATTTGACGGAATTACAGTATTATACACCACTTCTAGTAAACTTACGTTTAACTAGCCGTAGACTTGCAAGTCTACGGCTAGTGGGAAATATAAGTAAACTACTAGTTTGAAAATATCAGAGCCAGTGCTTGCTAAAGGTCAATGTATTGCATTCTCTTCATAATAAACTTACCGTTCCCATACTGTGAGTAGAGGCATAGGTCACCTTCCTCGGTTCGCATAGCTACCGTCGGAAGAATACGCATGCGATCTCTGAAGTGTTACATTTAAATTAATGTTATTAATAGATGTACAAGTATAAGTATGAATGCACTTTAAATATATATTTTTTGATTAAAGAAAGGGACCCACGAGATTTGGCTATTGACATGAAGTACGTGGGACATAGGAAGTGACATTCTGTTCTCTGTTAGATTTGACAGTTTGAACGCGTAGATCGTGTGGTTCAGTGGTTAGTTGTCAGCGCTTGTAACCGCGCCACGCGGATTCGATTCCCGTTTGCAATTTTCTATACATTTGTGCTTCACAATCAATTTCAAAAACTCGCGCCTTTCCCTGGACATATCAATGAGCCCGAATTACGGTATTCTGGGGCATCTAAAGTTTTAGAGAAAATTGTTTTTGTATACAAGGAAATGTGATCAATAGTTCTGTCTGGCCAGTTTAGTCACGAAAAAACTCGTTGGTTCCCTTCTTTAAATAAGTTAACTAGCAATGTGCCCTATGGTGTTTCGGCCGCTACGTCTACATTAGAGGTGGTGAGTCGAAAACCGGAACGCCTCACGAAACTGGCGAGAAATGAGTCTAGTTTCGGCAAATGCCAATTAGCCTATCGAAACCTGGGCGAAACGACCTCTCATGGACTCTCGTTTCGGCTTCATGCAAATTCACCTAGTGAGAGAGTCTGTTCCGGCTCGTTCCGGCTCGTTCCGGTTCGTTCCGGCTGCGATTGGAACCACCGGTGCTATCGCTTTTACAACAACAAAAATTGAAAATGAGCTCAAATTTTTTGGTTGTCAATAGAGATATGTCAAAGACTATTACCTCGAAATAAAAATAATGGCAAGATATATCTCAGCTGTGAAAATGGAGATATACATTTTCAGCATTCTCTGCTGTTTGATATTTCATAATATTTTAATTTTTAAAAAAATATTTATATTATTTTAAAAATTATTTTATGTAATTTTTCCAATTTTATAAATCAAGCTGAATCTAAATCAATCAAACTGACCTTTTCAGTCAATGTACAGAATTTATCAAGGAATACAACCATGTTGTGTTGGAAATATTACATTAGTTCATTATTGCGTAGTGATAGCGCAATCGAATTACACATTTTTGAAAAATTTTATTTCTTTAGTCAAAAGTCCTGTTCTTCTGAAACATTTTGAGAGTGGAGAACCCTAACAGGGCTGCACAGTCAAACAATCCGGAATGGCTCCGACTCCGATTTCAAGCTGTAGCAGGGTTCCAACTTTGACCTCAAAACTTTATAACAGCTTCTAGATGTGCTAACGACCCGTTCTAAGTGCTAACATGATGCTAGTGGCGATTAATGTTTATCCCCAGATTACGGTAGTCATAACTCGTCATTTGCCCTCAGGGCATAAAATAATTTTTGTTGTGAGGACCGATTTTGAGTCCCTACCGTTCAGAGGACAGGACTTCTAAAATTATAGCTCCAGCGCAAGCAGCTTTGCAATGTATCATATATTTATTTCCCTTATTTTGGTTTAGTTCCGATTCCTTTCAGAAACGTAGCAAAAGTTATGTTGAGGTCTACTCGGTGCGCGCTCTTGTGCTTTCTCTCTCACCGCTCACATTCCTGGGCCTCTATTGATGAAATCTCTTATTTGCAAGGCACATATGCATGTTGGAGATGTTCACAAAAGTTTTTACACTATTGCTGAACTTCGATCTTTGACCTTTGGATTTTTATTTTTAATCGCTGAAACAGAGTAGACCTAAGCATAACTTTTGCTACGAAAGGAATCGGAACCAAACCAAAATAAGGGAAATAAGTATATGATACATTGCAAAGCCGCTTGCACAGGAGCCATAATTTTAGAATGCTTGTCCTCTGAACGGTAGGGACTCAAAATCGGTCCTCCCAACAAAAATTATTTTATGCCCTGATGGCAAATGACGAGCTATGACTACCGTAATCTGGGGATAAACATTACTCGCCACTAGCATCATGTTAGCACTTAGAACGGGTTGTTAGCACATCTAGAAGCTGAGTTATAAAGCTTGGGGGGTCAACGTTCCAACCCTGCTACAGCTTGAAGTCGGAGTCGGAGCCATTCCGGATTGTTTGACTGCGCATCCCTGGCCTTGTTCTCCACTCTTGACTCAAAAGATCAGCTTGAAAGACTTTCCTGGATCAAAAGTTTTAAGAAACGTAGAATTATCCGGAGATTTGCTGCCTACACATGTGTAAAATATAGTATACAATTTGTTAGAAGTTTTGTTGGATTATTGTTTTTCTTTTTACATTTCAGAGCAACGTTATATTTTCAAGTTATCGATATGATTTTGTATGGTCTTGTTTAGATTTATTTATTACGTTGTTTCGCCACATAAACATGCTGATTCAACCTTTTCAAAAATAGTACAAACGGAACAAAATATTTTGATCTCCCACGAGTGTGGTAGATCAAAATACAAACCTCCGAAACGATAAAAAATAAGTGAAGATGGGCAGTACGGTTGACAAACACGCAAACTATATATTGTGATCGATTTGGTTGTTTTCCTCGCAAAAAACGATCTCAAAATCACATTTGAACGAGCCGGAACGAGCCGGAACGAACCGGAACGGTAGCGGAATAGGCGAGAATCACTCTCTAGCCGGCTGGAGGTGATTAGCATATCTCGAGTTTCGGCTGGGGGAGATAATCAAATTATCTCAACCAAAATTCCGCTATCCGTTTCGTTTCGTCACCTCTAGTCTACATGCATATTTACAGTTATACCATTTTTTAGAATCGGTGAGGTCGATGTCCGGCACTTCCTGGAATCTCATTGAGCCGATGTCTTAAATTAATGTTATTAATAGATGTACGTCGAATAAAGGAAAAAAAATAAAAAATCGAAGAACCCATCTTTTGAGATAAATGGACCTGAAGTTGACCCGAAAATATTTTTGTTTTCAAACCCCCTCGTGTTTGTACTCATATTGAAGAGCTCGTCGAGTAGAACAACTTTGATGTTGAGCACTTTGTTTGAAACTCATGTACAACAGAACTACATGAGTTTTATTTATTCACACGGTTGTTCACCCACTTTTGAGTAAAACGAAAGTAAAATATTTTTTGCGCACAAATTGATTACGCCAATATTGTAGAACGCAAAAATCCATACTTAGTTTGTGTTCTTTAAAATGAGTATAAACATGGCAAGGTTTTAACAACTTTTTTTACAAGACCACTTTCCAGGCCATATTTTTCAGCATTGGGGTCTACAATTTTTTTTCGTGAAACAACAAACTTAGTATGGATTTTTGCGTTCTACAATTTTGGCGTAATCAATTTGTGAGCAAAAAATATTTTACTTTCGTTTTACTCAAAAGTGGGTGAACAACCGTGTGAATAAATAAAAATTATGTAGTTCTCTTGTACATGAGTTTCAAACAAAGTGCTCAACATCAAAGTTGTTCTACTCGACGAGCACTTCAATATGAGTACAAACATGAGGGGGTTTGAAAACAAAAATATTTTCGGGTTAAATTCAGGTCCATTTATCTCAAAAGAGGGGTCCTTCCATTTTTTATTTTTTTCGCTTATTCGACGCGGAATTTTTTGCTCTATAAGATGAGGCAAAAATTGGACTGCACTTTTTTGTTTTAAAATTTTAATTAATTTTTGAATGTTTTGAGGAGGTAAAAAATCAGTTTGCGATCGGATCTGCGGACCGTCGTATAGCCAGTTTTTGTTGTCTATTTATACTTATAACTAATCGACACTAACATTGGTCCTAGGTCGCTCCATTTTTTTCCGGTGAAAATCGAGTTTTCAAAATTCGAAAACCCGCCACATCTGTGTTTCAAGGAACCAGCCCAAATGAATACCCATTTTGTGATGGGGGGCCATGGAGGTATCCATCAAAAAATTTTGGGCCAAATCGGTGAGGTCGATGTCCGGGGGCACTGGCACAACCCTCGTATCTTACTGAGCCGGTGTCTTAAATGTAACACTTCAGAGATCGCATGCGTATTCTTCCGACGGTAGCTATGCGAACCGAGGAAGGTGACCTATGCCTCTACTCACAGTATGGGAACGGTAAGTTTATTATGAAGAGAATGCAAAACATTGACCTTTAGCAAGCACTGGCTCTGATATTTTCAAACTAGTAGTTTACTTATATTTCCCACTAGCCGTAGACTTGCAAGTCTACGGCTAGTTAAACGTAAGTTTACTAGAAGTGGTGTATAATACTGTAATTCCGTCAAATGTTCTTCAACTTGTAGTAAACTAGCAGTAAAATACTGTGACGTCACGTAAGTAAACTACTAGTTTGGAAATACCAGAAGGGGAGCACTGGGATCCATTGGGCAAGGAATGGTTTGCCACTAAAAGGCTGTTTAGTCTGGGTGTGCTGAGGTCCTATGCAAGGGGTACTTTTATCGTGAACATTCCTTCGTCTTCTTATGAGCAAATCAAAATCATTACACATTTTTCTTTTTGAATTATTTAATTTAAAAAAAAAACTAAATCCAGAAAAAATGGTTTCGTTCAATACTTCGCCAGCAATTGTTTGATATCATGAAAAATCCATTCTCGTTTCATTACAAAAATTTTGATATCACTACACAACAGCACATTCCGAGCTAATTTTGCTCTCCGTTCCGACAACACTCTCTCGAAGACAAAAAGCGAGAGACTATTGTCAGACCAGAAAATTCAAATTAGCTCGGAGTGAAAATAAATATAGTAAATCTTCATTCTAGATGAGCCATCTATACACACGACCTGAACATCGAGGGAAAGGACTTGGTAAGATTGTTGAAATGACTCTGGCCCAAAACTTTATGTGAGTTTGTAATTATTAATTGGTTGATTGATTGAGTGTGGCCTCAGAGGCTGAACCTTGTTATCAAGAAGAGTTTCTCATTTTGACACCCTCAGCATGTGATATACCTATAGGATAAATTAAATGCGGTGTATTTCATGTAAAAGCATGCAAGAGTACTGAAAAAATAACGTTTAACGTGTAATATAAAATGGTTTAGTTAATTTCGGCTAAGGGGTCCTAGACAGCAGTAAAATAAATTATCGTGTGGTTATTATCGATTGTGATTCAGCAAACGTGGATTGCGTCCATTTATGCACGTTTTGATTGGAAACGATCAAATGTTTCGTCAAACTTTCCGTAATCCGTTCTACACGGAATGGATTGATGATCAAGGATCACAGATGATTTTTTACTTCAGCTCGTTTCCGATGAAGCCGTGATTATTCCTGGATTCTGATCGTTTTTTTGTTCCTAGAATGATAAAGATCTGCTAAACTGATTGATTTTATTCACTGACATCGCTCTAGATCATATTATTATTTATTAATTTATGACTTGCACATAGTCATGTGTCAGAAAACATTATAAAATATACATAGCTGCCTATATTTTTTAAAATTAAATTTAAAGTGCATGCAAAGCTATCCTTGTACATCAATTAATGTGATTAATTTAATTACGTAATTTTGGAAAAATCCGTACTGCATAATTAAACGGAGTAACTAAATTAATAATATCTTTATTATGCTGGTACATAATGAACAATACATGGGACACAAACAAGAAAAATGGTTGGATACATAATTTACTATGCCACAACGGGGCAGCATAAGTATAGTAGTATGAATAGATGTACAAGAATGAGTATGCATGCACTTTTAAAGTAAATTTTAAAATAAATAAGTTAGCTAATAATGTGCCCTATGGTGTTTCGTCTTAATTTGGAAGACAACTTTCGATTATTGTTTGTGATAAATAAATATATTTTTAACGTACAAGTAAACCAATTATAGTACTTCTAATTACATTACTAATTTAATTAAATCACAGATCGGCTCCGCTTCCAGCAGTCCTCATTCAGTGGATAAGCTAATTAAATTAATATTATTAATAGATGTACAAGAATAAGTATGTATGCACTGTAAATATAAATTTTTTGATTAAAAAATTTAACTAGCAATGTTGTTTGTGTTTGGTGTTCTATGGTATTTCAGCCGCTACGTCGTTAAATAATAATGTCTTCGTACACCAATGTATTAAGTTAACACAAAGAAGTTGAAGGTATGCATTATATCTCTTATTGTCCACACAAGTTGTTTCATTTGTTGTATCAATTACAGAAGAAGAAGACCAAGCCACCCCGCGGGGCACCCTGTCGAAGAGAAATTTCCCCGCTTGGCTCCCTGTCGAAGAGAAACTTCCCCGCGGTTACCCTGTCATTTACAGAGACTGAACAAGCTGCCCCGCAGGGTGCCCGGCAGAGTGCCCGCGGGGCGAGTGACAAGACGAACAACATAAGGTTTTCGTTGGATCTTTGAGTATACTAATCAAGTTTCATGTGCGGACGTTTTCTTGAATGGTGATGAATTCTCTCAGAAACGAAAGAATAGATCTTTTGGATAAGAAGATTCCCCCTGTTTTCGTCCCATCTGCTTTTAAAAAGGATAAATATTTTCATTATTATGAATGTGATACTCATATGACATTGAACAACTTCTTTGAAAAATTTTAATTCTGTGATAGCACATTATTTATATTATGAGAAGAAACAAGAATTACGAAGTTTTTTCTATTCTAACAAATAAATGTGAAAAATGATGAATTGCCAATAATTGATTAAAATTCGCGAATCATCCGCTAACATCCCCTCCCCCACGCATGTAAACGGAGAATTTAAATTGTGATCTCCTCGATAAATAAATAAATATGCCATTTGGCCAGGTTAGATATGAACAAGCCTAGAACTTTCTCCCGTGCACAAGAATACGTTGACATTTCGATGAACGTTATTTATTTATTTATTTATTTATCTTACATCCATAAGCTGCGACAACAATTGAAGCAACAAGAAAATGAGAGCTTGTCGGGTAAAAAAAACGAGAGGGGTAAGAGGGAGTAAGAGTTATCTCCTACTCTGGTATTTTGCCACTTAAAGTCTACTTAAACTTTCCCACTTTAAGTAGACTTTAAATAATTTAACTAGCAATGGTGTTTGTGTTTGGTGTTCTATGGTATTTCAGCCGCTACGTCGTTAAATAATAATGTCTTCGTACACCAATGTATTAAGTTAACACAAAGAAGTTGAAGGTATGCATTATATCTCTTATTGTCCACACAAGTTGTTTCATTTGTTGTATCAATTACAGAAGAAGAAGACCAAGCCACCCCGCGGGGCTCCCTGTCGAAGAGAAACTTCCCCGCGGGGCTCCCTGTCGAAGAGAAACTTCCCCGCGGTTACTCTGTCATTTACAGAGACTGAACAAGCTGCCCCGCAGGGTGCCCGGCAGAGTGCCCGCGGGGCGAGTGACAGGGTGCCCCGCGGGGGGGGGGGGAATTTCCAGAGCGAAGGATCCCTTAAATTTCGCCCAATACTGGTTAGAATGAGGCTATATGACACTAATATGATATTGTCAAGCAGGCCTGTTAGACGAACAACCAATCAAGTTTCATGTGCGGACGTTTTCTTGAATGGTGATGAATTCTCTCAGAAACGAAAGAATAGATCTTTTGGATAAGAAGATTCCCCCTGTTTGGTCCCATCTGCTTTTAAAAAGGATAAATATTTTCATTATTATGAATATGATACTCATATGACATTGAACAAACTGCTTTGAAAAATTTAAATTCTGTGATAGAACATTTCTATTATGAGGAAAAAACAAATAAACAAGAATTACGAAGCTTTTTCTATTCTAACAAATAAATGTAAAAAATGATGAATTGCCAATAGTTGATTAAAATTTGTTTTTTTTTTTCATCCGCTAACATCCCCTCCCCATGTAAACGAAGTATTTAAATAATGATCTCCTCGATAAATAAATATGCCATTTGGCCAGGTTAGATATGAACAAGCCTAGAACTTTCTCCCGTGCACAAGAATTCGTTGCCATTTCGATGAACGTTATCTCCGTTTGGAAGATTCACTTCGGAATCATATGATTTCACTGACGCATCGTATCATGATACCGGATCCTTTCGGAATTATCACATTTTCAAGACCGGTTGACAACTTCCACTGATCGCGTTCCATTCTCAATGTGAGTCCGGAATATTCCGTAGTCGCAACCGTAATACGAATTTCTCCGCCACTTAAACAAATATATTTTCCGTTAACACAAAGAAGTTGACTGTATTCATTATATCTATCATTCTCCACACAAGTTGTCTCAGTTGCTGTATCAATCGCAGGCGAAGAAGACGAGGGTGAAGGAGGTCCATCACACTCCTCTTTTATGGCCTTCATTGAGTTTGAATTAACGGTATCTTCATCTGGTGAATTATCGCAAGTTAATGGGTTCATACCGAATTGAATCGCTTTACATTTGGGATCCTGCAAGCGAATGAATGCATTGAAAGCTATGTAAAAGCACACCCCAAGCTAATTTTAATCGCCGCATTGACAATACTCTCTCGTAGACAAAAAAGCGAGAGATTATGGCCAGAGCGGAGCGTTTCAACTTAGGTCGGGGTGTCGCTTTAAAGTTAACATACCTTTTGACAATTTTGCAAGCATATCAGAAACTCTTTGAGATCAGCAGAAAGTTGGACATATTCACTGTGACTCACGCGGACTCGAATGTTCTGTGTCTGAGGTTGCAAATTCACATTATTAATATTGATATTTAGTAACCGTTGCCAATTCTTCTATCTTTTGTAATACTATAAAAACTGTGATTAAGTAATTTGCAGTTTGTCTCTTCTTTATTGTTCTCAATCAGTACATTTACCATTATATATCTTCTCGTTTTTGATCCGTATAGAGAAGATAAATATATTATTATTATTATTATATTGACCGTATAATATGCACTTGTTTATTTGGTGAGAGAGTGGCCAACCACTGCCACAATGAATTTCTATGTTTAGAGAGAGAGCACCGGTGAGAGAGTAGGTAGATCGGAGAGAGCGAGGAAGGAAAGGAGGAAAGAGTGGGGAGTTATTCGATAGTTTTTTTCTGTTTAGCAGCAGTAGCAATGAAATTATGCAAGTACAATTTATACGGACAATAATTCAATGTACGGAGCACTAAGCAAATGAGAAGCAGTACCTCGGAAAGGGGAAGGAGGATGAGCAGAGCTGTTGTGAGGTTGATCATTGTGGAAAGCGAATGAAGACTGAAATGAAGACACAAATAGTTTGCCATGGTGAAGGTATGACTTCCTCCATATTGAAAATAAAAATCAAAGGATCGCCGAAAGACGAAAAAAAGAGATTTTTTACTCACCCACTGAATGAGAACTTTCGAAATTGGAGCCGAGATATTAACGAAAAAAAAGGTTCCCACGAACGACAAGAAGACATTCAAGCGATTCATTCCGCAGAGACTACGATCTTACGACGACTGCATATGGATGGGATTATACTCGGAATATGTTTCACTCTTCGCTTTTCTTCAGAGATCTCATCCAGGGTCAATTGACAAATATTTATTCATCAAAAACAAAAACCTATATTGTGACGTTGTCTTCTAAATTTGGATTACTTCATTTAATTGTGCAGTACCAATTTTCAAATACCAATGTTTTCTAGCACTTGCACCAAGTGCAATGCACATGTCAACAGTGAACAAAATCAATCAGTTGAGCAGATCTTTATCATTCTAGGAACAAAAAAAACGATCAGCATCCAGGGATAATCACGGCTTCATCGGAATCGAGCTGAAGTACCAAATCATCTGTGAGACTTGATCATCAATCCATTCCGTGTAGAACGGATTACGGAATGTTTGACGAAACTTTTGATCGTTTCCAATCAAAACGTGCATGAATGGGCGCAATCCACGTTTGCTGAATAACAATCGATAATAACAATAATGATTATATAGGTTACTGCTGTCTAGAAGCCCTTAGCCGAAATTACAGGGCCTCAATTATTTTATATTATGCGTTAAATGTTATTTATAAAGTACATTTGCATGCTTGTAAATACTATACTTCGCATTTAATTTATGATATCAGCATATCACATGCAGAGGGTGCCAAAATGAGGTAATCTTCTTGATAAAAGCTCAAGTTTCTGAGGCCACAATCAATAATCAATTAACAATTACATAGGACAAAAGCACAAGTGCTCGACAAACGCGCAAGAATAATAAGCGGGGGTCTAGCTTCTGCGCGGAGATAGCTCAAGTTGCCCAGAGACCAGAGACTAAATAATGGTGTAATAGCCATGACAATGAAGCAATGAAGCAAAAAATCCAACTTGACCATGATTTCATAACTCTGTCCGAAATTGCGCTTTGTCGCTTGCGGATTTTCTACCCCAGCCGCGCTTTTGTTTTGTCCTGTTACCAAAACTACGAGAAAAAAACTCACATAAATTTTTGGGCCAGAGTCATTTCAACGATCTTATAAGGGAAGGGTCGTGTGCGTGAAAATCTAACAAAATGTATATGGTTGGAAAGAGGACAAAATTCTAAGACTTTTTGGTCTTTTCGTTTTGACGCCTCGGACTTCCTAAGGACCGAAAATCGTTTTTGAAAAAGTGCAATTCCATGGGTGAAATTTCAAGGGTCCAATGGCAGAGATATCTATTAGATACCTCATCTCGCACTTGCACTCCCTTCCCAAGCAACACGTGGCGTAGTGGGTAAGAGGCTCGTCTATAAATTTTCCGTTTGTTCGGTTTCAATGGTTCGATTCCTTTCATTGCAAATTTTTTTTGCTCATTTTATTTTTGATCAAACTCTATTTTATTGACAATTTAACAACAAATGTGCGAGCCAGTACTTAACAACGGTGCATATCGGGCCAGAAACAGAGATGGTATTAACGATTAACGAATTAACGAAAATCGTTAATTTTAACGATATTTTTAGTTAAATTTTAACGATTAACGAATTAACGAAAATATGTTAATTTTCGTTAATTTTTTCGTTAATGAAAATGAGCATTTGGATGCTGGAGAAGCGTATTTTTCTTACACATTAGCACTCTACTTCTAGGCAAAATCTATTTTTTGTCCAAACACTTTTTTTCTAGTTTTTAAAGCTGTATTCGTTTAAAAAAACAATTGATATATCGATTTATGAGACATCACTGTTCATGTTGTTCTAATAAATAGACGTGTTTGGAATAAAATTTCATACTTTGAGCATTAACGAAAGTTAACGAAATTAACGAAAATTAACGACTTATTTTTCGTTAATTTAACGAATTAACGAAAATTTTCATTAACGAACATCTCTGGCCAGAAACATGAAAAGCAAAAGCTAACTCTGCAGCTTAAACTTGCCCAGACGGGTTCTCCACATCCGTTGGGAAGCGGTTGTAGATACGTAGTGGTCCACACAAACGATCGATGAAAACAAAAATATAGATTGATCAAAAATAAAATGAGCAAAAAAAGTTGCAGTCAAAGGAATCGAACCATTGAATCCGAACAAACAAAAAAATTATAGACGAGCCTCTTACCCACTACGCCACGTGTTGCTTGGGAAGGGAGTGCAAGTGCGAGATGAGGTATCTAATAGATATCTCTGCCATTGGACCCTTGAAATTTCACCCATGGAATTGCACTTTTTCAAAATCGATTTTCGGTCCTTAGGAAGTCCGAGGCGTCAAAACGAAAAGACCAAAAAGTTTTAGAATTTTGTCCTCTTTCTAACCATATACATTTTGTTAGATTTTCACGCACACGACCAAGTACCCTTCCCTTATTAGCAAGTCCTTTCCCTCGATGTTCAGGTCTTGTGTAAAGATGACTCAGCTGAAATGAACATTTGACGATAATCAAATCGACATTGTGATTAATTGATAAAGTGTGCGTTATCTTCCGTCGCACCAGAGTGGTTGGCCGATGGTCATTTAAGTTATCGATTGAAAATATTGAATAGCAGGTTCTGGGTGCGACTTTTGAAACCATTTTTTATCATCTCCCCTCACCTTTTACCATCATCGCTTTCGAAGTCGTTCACGACACAACTATTATTTCCCTAGTAAATGTGAAGCTAGGATGCAAATATTTTCAAAATATTAAAGAAGGGAAACCAGGAGATTTTCGGTGCGCTATAGAAATGAAGAACGCGGGACATAGGAAGTGACCTTCTTCCAAATTTCAAATTTTTGTGCCTATGGAATCAATGAATTCTAACCAGCTCGTAAGCTTGTAAGCTCGGATTACGGTATTTCGGTGCATCTAAAATTTTAGAAAAAATTGGTTTTTTTTTTTGTATACAGTGAGATGTGATCTGTAGATCTGCCTGGCAATTTAAAAAAAAACTCGAGGGTCACCCTTTAAATGTATATCCTCAACATAGTATTTTTGATAAAGATGCGGTAACCTAGTAAATAATCGAAAATCGAATGTAAATTCGAAAAACGAATATCAAAATTCCCCTTTTCCAGACTAATCTGTCTACAACCATTCTTAAATAGACCCTCTCTGTCTATCTCGAGTGAGGCTGTGTCCTCCCGAGCTCTCTATTTGTCCAACTTCCGTCAATCTCACATTTGCCCAATTTCCCCAGCCCGTTTCGGGTTCAAGGGTGACAAACTATAGTCCCACTCGTGCCATACGTCCTATCGACTGGCAAATCGAGTCCCATTCACTATACCCCGTGTTAAGTGTGTTGCCTACTTTCATAGTTGGTTAACATTCCAAATCACAGGGAATATAATTGATTGATTGATTGATTTATTGATCTGGTCTTATGCTAAGATTCGAGTAAGCTCTCGGACTTTGATCAGAAACACTCATTGGAGTGTATATTTGTTTGTGTCCGTCCTTTATTGTCTTGTGTCTGTCCCCTCTTGCGTCTCTCCACTCTCTCGTCTCATTACTCTAGTCCCTTCCTTCTTTCCTTCTTTCATTGATCCGTCTTAATGTCTACTCTATCTAACGATGTTGTTCTTTCCCTCATCAATGAGATGAAAGAGCAAAGAATCGAGGACCGAGGAGTCATGAAGCAGTTGATGGAGACTGTGAGTTTGTTGGGTAAGAGAATGGAAGCGGTTGAGGCTAGGAGTAGGGAGAGTGATAGTATGATTGCTCAGACTCTCCAGTCAATCACATCAACTCTCTCTACTCTCATCAATCAAGTCAGATCTAATCAGAGTCAGCTCACATCTACAATAGCTAACTCTGATGTTATCAAGGAAAAAGCTACGAGAGCTGTCTTCGTTGGTGTTCCAGAACAGAGTACGACTGATGACACTAACCGGTATGATCTTGAGTTTATCGATCGAGTGCTCGAATCAATCAATGATCCTGAGCTATTATCTATACGAGATACCATCTCGTTTCATAGGCATCCTAAAGAGAAGAAGCCTGGTAGCACTCATGATAGAGTGATTAAAGTACAATTGCCTAATCATTCACTGCAGGAAAGATTCATCAAGGCAGGTCGGAAGATGAGAGTATGCAGACTATCAGGTTCCCCTCACAGCTACTTACGACCCGACTATACGCAGGAGCAGCTTCAATTGGACCGGACACTGCGAAAGGAAGCAGGTATTAAGAACGCTCAGGCAGGGCAACTGGAGTATCTGGTCAGAGATCTCCAGATTGTACGACTGAGTGTTCCCCGTGCTCTACCCCCTAGATCTAAGGCTGCACTAGAACAGAGCAAAACTAAAGATCAAAGGGGCGGAGCACCCTTGCCCAATCCGTCTGTTCCATCTATGGATGAATACCCTCCTCTTGCTAACTCTGGTGGACAGCCTAGCTCAGTCTCCGTCACTCGTTCTCGTGGTACTCTTCGTGGAAGGGGACGTGGTCGTGGTGGTACTACAGCCAGTAATACGACGGGCAGAGATGACTCTCGTAAAAGACAGCGAGGCACCAATGACAAGCCCTCGCCTGATAAAAAGAAGACTAGATCTAGTCGAAAGGCTGAACAGGTTGTGAAAGTACCATCGAACCATGATACTGAGAATGAGAGTGACGGAATGGGCGATGATGACCTGAATGGTGATTCCATTCTTTCCGTTCACTAGGATTATCATAATCAGGCACATCCATCTGGTGATCTATCTACCTCTTTATCTTTCTCAACAAATAATTCGCCTAATTGCTCAATCTCTTCTCATATCTCTTCTAACCATATCTCACTTTGTTTACTTAATACTAGGTCAATTGGGCACAAACTCACTTATCTTGATGATTTCTTCTCCACTATGAACTATTCTATTGTTGCTCTAACAGAAACATGGGCATCCCCTTCTACTATATCTGATTCTATGTTGGCTATGTCTAGATATTCCATTTTCCGTTGTGATCGTGATTGCAATGGAGGAGAAATAGCACTCTTATCCCATTCTTCTATTCCATCCACGTCTATTTTCTCTCAATCCTTCTCTTCAATGTGTCAAGCCTTAGGAGCACTGGTATATCTCCCGCAAAATCTCAAAATTTAGATATTTGTTGTCTACCGTAGTCCATCATGCAGATCAATCGATTTCTCAAATTGTCTTTCTTTTATTCATGATATCATCTGCAAATCTAATCTCCCAGTTATTATTATGGGAGACTTTAACTGTAAGGAAATCGATTGGTCCCAAATGGAATCTCACACTTCTGCCAATCATCATTCATCAATTCTTCTATCTTTTGCTCGGTCCCTATCGCTCTTTCAATGTGTACTATCACCTACACGTGGCAACAATATATTAGACCTTGTTCTGACCACTCATCCATCTCTAATCTCTTCTTGTAGAGTACTACCTCCTCTGCCAAAGCTTGATCATTCACTTGTCTCACTCAACATCAATTCTGCCTTGCCAAAAACACCGCCACGTCTAG
Source organism: Parapristionchus giblindavisi (assembly GCA_943737045.1). Taxonomy (NCBI): domain Eukaryota; kingdom Metazoa; phylum Nematoda; class Chromadorea; order Rhabditida; family Diplogasteridae; genus Parapristionchus; species Parapristionchus giblindavisi. The sequence continues at coordinate 446,950 of CALSFV010000238.1, forward strand.
TCCGTGACTACAGTAAAACAGATTGGACAGCTGTTCAATGCGCAATAGCCTCCATTGATTGGTATTCCCTCTTCGCCCATTGCAGTCAAGACGCTGACACTCTCTATTCTATTTTCACTAATTCCATTCACTCTATCATAGATCAATTTATTCCGCTCCGCAAACTTCATTCTCATAAATCGCACCTTTCATCCTCAACTTTAAATTTACTCCGCAGAAGCAGAATCCTATATCGAAAGAGGCACAGAATAGGACTCTCACCTTTTCTCCGCATGAATAAGAGATTTCGACTATCGATAAACAAGACAAGACGTGCACGTGAACGATCACTACTGAACCGACCTAACCTTAAAGCTTTCTATAGATTTGCGGGTGATAGGATAAAGGACAATCAATCTACTATTGAATCTCTCGCCGGGATTGATGGGACTGCCATTATTACTGATGAGGGTAAGGCACAAGCATTTGCTGACAGTTTTGCATGCTCATTTAATAACACTTCATATTCTATTCCCGAAAAGTACGATGCACGAACAGATCGGTCTATCGATTTCATCGATTTTTCACCCAGATCTATCACAACTGTAATCAAGAAACTACCCAACAGGAATTCAACATCGCCTGACCAGATACCATACATTTTCCTAACTAATACATCCCACCAAATTGCTATCCCACTCTCGATATTATTCAATCGTTTCCTACTTTTGTCTCAGTGCCCATCTATCTGGCTGACAGCATATGTTAAACCAGTATACAAAAGAAAAGGTAAGAAGCACGAATTGTCTAATTATCGTCCGATTAGCCTCACCTGCGCCATTTCAAAAGTTATGGAACGAATTGTATGTAAAGAAATAACAATTTTCCTATCTAACAATAATCTGATGCCCAATGAACAACATGGATTTCGCATGAAACGTTCATGTAATACCTGTCTAATATCCACTTTTGATGAGTGGCACAAATCATTGAACGAGAAGCATTTCATTTCATGTGCATTCATTGATATTTCTAAAGCCTTTGATTGCATCCCACTTAACCTCCTCGCATATAAATGCGAAAAGAATGGCATTGGTGGATGTTTTCTTAGATGGATTGTATCTTTCTTAAATGCACGAACACAATCTGTACTTGTTGGTCAGTCACTATCTCGTCCATTTTCAGTTACTAGCGGAGTGCCCCAAGGTTCAGTTCTTGGTCCACTCTTATTCTCGTTGTACATTAGTGATATCCCTTCTATACTTCCTCTCCATTCTCGCTGTGCCATCTACGCAGATGACATTAAGTTGTATACCGTATCTAACACGTCCTTATTGCAAGAATCACTGGATCGCATTAATCAATGGTCTAAGACATGGGGATTATCCATGTCCCCTACTAAAACAGTTGTTATGCATCTCGGTCGAAATCATCCTGATGTCTCGTTCTTTATCGGTAACTGCACCCTACCAGTAGTTGACAAAATCAAGGATCTCGGAATAACCTACAACAACAAGCTAGAGTTCAATGATCACATTGAAAATATTGCAACAAAGGCATCAGCACGTTGTGCGTTTATTCATCGATCGTTTAAGTCCCGTAGTATAAATGTGTATGCCCGTCTCTTTACAACATATGTCCGTCCTATTTTAGAGTACTGCAGTGAACTTTGGTCTCCTCAATCAATATCCCTTATTGCACGTATCGAGTCCGTCCTTCATCGATTTTCCAGGCTCGTGTTCAGCAAGTGCAATCTGCCATATCGACCATACCTGGAGCGCATACAACACCTCAAGCTCCCTTCACTTCACTCCCGTCGAGATCAAAATGACCTCATATTCACGTACAATGTAATCCACTCTCATCTTGACCTTGATGCCCGTACACTTTTTCTATTCCCTAATCTTACCAACACTTCACGTAGACATAATTTATATCTAAGAACCCACAGATCTCACTCAAAAAAGTTCTCATCTTTTCTGACAAATCGTATTGTCCAAAAATGGAATAATCTTGACATAGACATAGTTTGTACCCATAGTGCCAATGTATTTAAGTCTTTTATTCGTAACTCATAAGTATTGTATGCTACGATCAAGTAATCGCAGCCTTCTTTCTTACCTCCTGAATTTATCATATTCTTCAAACGTTTAATTATGAATCTTAAAAATACCCTCCGAGGTCAGATAAATTTATTATTATTATTATTATTAAATAGTGTTCGCAATGAATAGGCCATTGACAAAGGTTTCGCTCCCTTTAAAGGCACACCCCCAAGCTAATTTTACTCTCCGCACTGGCCATGCTCTCTTACTTTCTTTGTTTGCGAGAGAGTATTGCAAATGCGGGGAGCCAAATTAGGTTGGGTGTCGCTTTAAGATACTCACCGCTCCCATGTTATGAGTAGAGATGTATGTCGCGAGTTCTCCATCCTCGGTTCGCAGAGCCACCGTTGGAAGAGTACGCAGGCGATCTCTGAAGTGTTACATTTAAATTTATATTATTAATAGATGTACAAGTATAAGTATGAATGCACTTTAAATATATATTTTTTGATTAAATAAGTTAACTAGCAATGTGCCCTATGGTGTTTCGGCCCTACGTCTACATGCATAATTACAGTTATGCCATTGTTTAGACTGGATATTATTGATTTTGGTCTAATTCACGTTTCTTTCTGGAATCTATTGCATGGTAGTGACAACCAACAGGACTTCGTGAGCCTTGAATAACGGGTTGTACCTTTAAATTTTTTATTGCATGACGCTCTTCGAAAACCTTAAGATATTCAATTTACTGTTAATTATTAGTCATGTGTAGTTCAAAATTCACAGTTACACGCATAATTAAAGATATTAAATTAATGACATTAATAGATGTACAAGTATAGGTTTGCGCACACTTTATATTTACTTATTTTAGGATTATATTTATTTATTTATTTATTTCTTTATCCATCAGTTAAAATCAAGAATAATGAATGAATGAAGCAATAAGGGAGTGATGGATATGTATAGATTAGCTATTAATGTGCACTATTGTGTTTCGGCAGCAACGCCTAGAATATTGTTAAAGGAACATTCCAAGTAAATTTAAGCAAAAGAAGCGAGAGAGTGTGTAAAACAAGGAGAGACATTTATGTGTTTTTTTTTTCGTGATTTTTCATTACTTCAGTGCGCGGCATATTTTTTAAATATTATAGTTTATCTATATGCATGCAACGACGCATGAAAAATGAATATGATAAAAAAGATGATGATATAAATAATGACGCTGTTTATAAGAAAGAAATAAGTGAAAGGTGACTCGGGGCATAATGATAGGACACGCATAAAATTTTGTGGTTCCGGCAAACTGGTGAATGAAAATCTAACCGTAACAGTCTAACATCATCGGGGACTTTCCATTCTCGTGACACTTGTGCATATTCTTCCTCTCTGTTTAATTCGCTCAGATAGTACCCTCGTGGTACTGGAAAATTCGTCTGAAATAGATAGGAATGTAGGATAATTTGATAACTTCCACGAAAGAACTGCGATTATAATGTTAATATGTTATAGATATATGGAACTCCTTACCCATCGAATTAGTTAAATCCCCACCATCCCCTTTCCGTGCAGGGCTAGTTAAGATCTCCCCAGATATAATTATACCTTCTTCTAAGATTCGCACAGTCCTCAAACTGCCACTGTACCCAAGAACCCTCACCGATATTGCTACATTAGCGACGGACATCCATCAATCACTTTATGTCCTTATTTTCTTGTTACGTATATTATGATGGAATAAAGAAAAAAGAAAAGATGTTTTCACAATTATTTTTTTCCATAATTATGTTTATTACATTCATAAGAAGTTGGCATTGTCTGTCAGTCATGTAGAAAGTTCTGCACGCATCGTCCATATCTACCTTACCGAACATTTCACCGAACTGAAAAGATATAATCTCTTGATCTGCAAGAAAATTTCGCACTCGATCACAAAAATTGAAATACCAACCACTCTGCGGACTCTATGGTCACAGTCTATCTCGAACGAATTGTGAATAGACACAGTTGGTGATGTCATAATGATTTCTTCGATGAGACTAGAGAGAACAGAAATATTGTGTTCCTTTGGCGAACGAACCCATAATTTCGGTCTGAAATTGCTATATTACAGGGTTATTAATTATTATTAATTATTATTATTATTAGGGTTATTAGGGATTAATTATTGGCACACTGTAAAAAACGGAATATATTTTAAAAAAACGAGTTCCGTTCAAATTTTTCTCTCCGCTCTGTCGCAGACAAAAAAAGCGAGAGAGCATTGCCAGTGCGGAGAGTTTCAAATTTTCTCGGGGTGTGAAGTTGATTCTCGTAGAAGTTTTTCAGGTTGAATAAAAATATATATTCAGTACTTTGTAATATGTGTCTAACTGATTTTGCTATGCATACTTCCTGAAATCGTTTTCTTCGACGATAATGACATATGTTGGAAAGGACGAACTATCTGAGAAGGATCGAATTCTCGAATGGACAAGGGGTGTGTCGTTGTAGATACGAATGATATTTGCTAGAAGAAGATTATTCGGATCACTGCTCAGCCTTCCTGAAAATTTTTACTTTAGAAAAAATAAGAGGATACGTGTTACTTATTTTTTAAATTTCTTTAATGCCTCGAATCGATAATTCTTGAACTACGAAAGTATATTTTTCGGGTCGAAAAAAAAAAGAAATTATAAAAAACACCCCTTATGTCGATTCTCTCGCGAACTGCTTAAATGTTTCAATGTGTTACTCTGTGTGAGGGGGGGGGTTGAAAACAAGTGAATACGTAAATGAACGAATCGCACATTGAAAAATCATGGGTTCATGATCTAATCAATACAGTAATTAATCGATATTAATCGATTCCAAACCATTATGTGTGACAGTGTTCAGGAGTTCCTCTCTTCCCTGAGAACCGATCCACTCACACACGGAGCCCATTTGTGATGACCTATCAATACTCTGCAAATATATTATCAGAATTGATTTTGAAATTATATTTTTTTCAGTTTTAAATTAAAAAAAAGAAAACGGACTTTTTGTTGTGTGTGGCCTCGAGAGACCGAACGAAGCGCACCAGCGCTTTTCTTGAACAACATAATTCTGAAATTAAAAATAAAACTAATTTTCACCGACGTCGTGAACAGAATTTTTTTTTAAATTTAAAATCAATTTTATTTTTTTTTTCGATTCCACTCATGGATAAATTAGTATAAAATAGATAAATTAGTTTGAAGTCGAAGAATAAAAATATGTAGATAAATGTATGTGTAGAATAATGAGAAGTGAACATTTCATCATTTGGCTTTCTCTTTTATGTATTTGTTCTCACTTTATTTCATTGAAAGGTTATTCACGTAGCTAGACATGAAGAGAGACGAAGAAGACGTTGTTAAAAGTATGTGTGACCAGTTTAAGAGTGAATGCTTTGCACGCGTTCGAACTTGGTGCACAACTAATGACGGCTACGTCAAACCCACACAGTGCAACAGAAAAAAAGAGATTGTTATGCGGGAGCGAAAAAGGTTAAAATCACAGCGTTCAAATGATCCGACGTGGAACCGGCGAAATCATGATCCTCAGTCATACTCTCTCACCACTGAGCTATCAAGGCTAACAACGTGATAAATATGTAACGTTAAAGATGGAGACCCTCGAGTTTTTTCGTAACAAGACTGTTCGGGTAGAGTGATAGAGATTTATCACACGAACCGAACGACATATTTCATATTGCGTGCTGATATGTTTGAAATTTTATTATGCGCATTGAAAGTACAACTTTACAGGCAAGTAGATAGTGCCTATCCGATTTGCATACTTGACTCTCTCACTTTCCCATTGTCACTTACGCTAATTTCCATACAATATTAACATTCAATCCCATGTTTATCGTTGCGGGAGTCAGTCATGCCAACTCAAGGGTCTCCTTCTTTAAATGTGATAAACGCTTTTACATCGTCACATTTGCCTTACACGCCTACGCCGTCACTTAGAGAAAACTTTACATTTGGATTACGCGCGCTCATGTAGAAAACCCTGATGGTCCATGAAATTACGGTAAAAGGTTGCGGTAGTCAATCATTGGCACGGTAGGTTCTTATAGTATCCCCATTGCGATTCAGGGTTTTCCACTTCGGTAACAACGCGCTAAAAAAATTACGCCGACGCGCGCGTAAGCCAAATTTACGTAATTGTGACAGCGTTGGCGTGTAATTTTTATTTTTATTTACTTTATCATACATCAAAAATGTCCAATAATGGTTCTAAATAATAATGGTTCAATAATGGTTCATGGTTCCTAGAGATGTCCAATAATGGTTCTAACTCATTTCACCATTTTCGCTTTTTTCCCATTCTCAGCTCGATTCTCTCGTGACAGGCGTGATATTATGTCAGATTCGGCATGAACTTTTTGCCTATTTCGCCAGTGTCAAATCTGGCTAGAAAAATCATGCCAATTTTGCACCGATCATTTGTGCCACGTCGGATGCTGACATATATGACACTTGCAATTCTGGCAAAAATATTTCCAATATTTGTTGCCACTTTTTACAAGTGATTTTCTGGCATGCCATTTATCCTCCTCGATTATTTGTCACATTTGAAGATGTAGAAAACTGCCATTATTTCTTGCGTAATATTTGTCGACCTTACTCCACGATTGTAATTGCCAAATTTTCATTCGTCTATTGTGCCATTTCTAATTAGGCTTCTCTGCCATATTTTCACTGTTCAAATTTGGAGATAATATTTTTATAAAAATGCCAATAATTCACACGTAAAATATGGCACGAAAATTTGCCACATTTGACGTCGTCTAATGTGGCAGAAAAAGTGTCAAGTCAATATTACAACAACTGCTTATCTTTACCCTTCTTATATGTAATGCTAAATGTGATAAACGCTTTTGCATCGTCACATTTGCCTCACACGCCTACGCCGTCACTTAGAGAAAACTTTACATTGCGCGGCTTGCGCGCGCGTCGGCGTAATTTTTGAGTGTGCTGTGTCTCAAGTAGAAAACCCTGATGGTCCATGAAATTACGGTAAAATGTTACCGTAGTCAAGCATTATTGATCGATGGTACGGTAGCTTCTCATCGTATCTCCATTGCGATTCAGGGTTTTCCACTTGGGTTTTCCACCCAACGCACTTAAAAATTTGTGCCGACGCGCGCCAAATGTTACGTTTTTTAAGTGACGGCGTTGGCGTGTAATTTTAATTTTAATTTAATTTATCATACATCAAAAAGATGCAACGACATTTGCTAGAAAAGTAAATGAGAGCATTTGGGGAAAAGCAACTGTAACGATGCGTTTGCAACGGAATGGTCAAAATCCGCGCGGAGTTAGCATGTATTTAAAGGGGCTGAAACCTTAGTCAACGGTCTCTTCAATAGCCTACGCTCTCTGGTTGTGAGAGAACAGAGAAATAGTGTGCGCGATGAAGAGACCATTGAGAGAGGTAACGCTCCCTTTAACATTCAGCATGTGATTCTAATAAGAAAATCATTGAGAAAAAAGTTTATTGCTATATTTTCCCACAAGAGCGTGCAAGGTCTTTATTTAAGCAGTCGAAAGGCTTAGAAATGTTTATGTAAAATCACATATGAATGAACTAGTTAAGAGTTGTATTGAAATGAGTGTTATTCTCGTCGATTACATATTCCGGCTTAACTTCGATTCCACTTTGTTCCATCAGTGGGAACTTCGTCATACCATAGTCGAGCCACTGCAACCATATTGTAATTATGGGTTCTAGAAGCTTACTCCTTTGAAACCTCCCAAAACACTGTCATTGTCAAACAGATGCTCAGTAAGGAAAATATATTTAAAGGTACACTCAGAGAAAAAATGAAACTCTCCGCTCTGGCCACACTCTCTCACTTTCATTATCTACGAGAGAGTGTTGCAGGAGCGGAAAGTAAAATTATCTCGTGGTGTGCCTTTAAAAGGTGCGTGGATTTTCTATACATAGGATGTTCTACGAGAGAAAAAGAATTTCCCTTGCACTGCCATATTGTCCTGTCAGCTAGTGATTTATCGTAAGTCACGTGTAGGGTAGATGAATCAACCACATATTCTGCTTACACCCCGAGATAATATTACTCTGCGCTCCTGCAAAAAACGGAGAGTTTCTAATGATCTCGGGATGTGCCTTTACTCTGGTATTTTGCCACTTAAAGTCTACTTAAACTTTCCCACTTTAAGTATACTTTAAGTAAACTTAAAGTGAGACGTAAGTCTACTTAAAGTGGTGTGGTATACTGTAATGCATTTCGTCAAATGTTCTTTCACTTAAAGTTTACTTAAAGTCTACTTAAAGTCTGTGACGTAGTTTAAGTAGACTTTAAGTGGCAAAATACCAGAGTAACGCTGCCAACTTCTCACAGCTAACATAATAATATTAATTTATTTATCTTTAACGATAAACAGAGAGGTGAAAGAAAAAATAAAATTATGGAATGAGGCGAGCAAGCTACCTTATTGGCTTTCCATCGTTGTCTCAACATTATATTCAGGCGACTTCTCGCGTCGAGGTCAGCCTGTTCTAGGGCACCCATAGTACGTTGAGCGAGACGGTCATTCGCACTGAAGAAAGGATGATAACAACCACAAATGTATCCAAAATATTGCGCCAAAATGCATATGACGAATGAAGTCTGCATATAATCTTCAATGCTGCATGTGCAGGTAGAGTCTACACATATTGGTCTAGTTATTGTATTTCGCTTACACTATTTCTATCACTATTGAATTTTCATTGGCCTAGCATTTAAAAAAAAAGTTTTAAAAAGGTTTTTTTTAATTGCTGAAAAAAAACCTTACATTCTTATTAGCTTCTCCGCAATGTTCTCGTACATGAGCCGAATTTCCTCTGGCCAGGCATCGATGATTTATGAAAACAATGAATATTTACTAGAGGTGGTGAGTCGAAAACCGGAACGCCTCACGAAACGGGCAAGAAATGAGTCTAGTTTCGGCAAATGCCAATTAGCCTATCGAAACCGGGGCGAAACTACCTCTCATTGACTCTCGTTTCGGCTTCATGCAAATTCACCTAGTGAGAGAGTCTGTTCCGGCTCGTTCCGGTTCGTTCCGCTTGCGATTGGAACCACCGGTGCTATCGCTTTTACAACAAAAAAAATTGAAAATAAGTTAAAATTTTTTGGTTGTCAATAGAGATAGGTCAAAGACTATTACCTCGAAATAAAAGTAATGGTAAGATATATCTCAGCTGTGAAAATGGAGATATTCCTTTTCAGCATTCTCTGCTGTTTGATATTTCATAATATATTAATTTTAAAAATATTTATATTATTTTAAAAATTATTTTATGTAATTTTTCCAATTTTCTAAATCAATCAAACTGACCTTTTCAGTCAATGTACAGAATTTATCAAGGAATACAACCATGTTATGTTGGCCATATTAAATACATTAGTTCATTATTGTGATATTTGATTACACATTTTTGAAAAATTTTATTTCTTTAGTCAAAAGTCCTTTTCTTCTGAAACATTTATTTATTTATTTATTTATCATACATCCAATAAAGATGTGACAACATTGTGAAAGGTGTAGAACCCCGCTAGGGCTGCACAGTCACACAATCCGGAATGGCTCCGATTCCGATTTCAAGCTGTAGCAGGGTTCCAACTTTGACCTCCAAACTTTATAACAGCTTCTAGATGTGCTAACGACCCGTTCTAAGTGCTAACATGATGCTAGTGGCGATTAATGTTTATCCCCAGATCACGGTAATCATAACTCGTCATTTGCCCTCAGGGCATGAAATATTTTTTGTTGGGTGTGCTAATTTTGAGACCCTACCGTTCAGAGGGCAGGTCTTCTAAAATTATGGTTCCTGCGCAACCAGCTTTGCAATGTATCATATATTTATTTCCCTTATTTTAATTTGGTTCCGATTACTTTCAGAGCCGTAGCAAAAGTTATGCTGAGGTCTACTCTGTTTCAGCGAGTAAAAATAAAAATCCAAAGGTCAAAGATCGAAGTTCAGCAATAGTGTAAACATCTCCAACAAAAAACATCTCTTTTGTGAAAAAATCTCTTTTCCAACATGCATAGGTGCTTTGCAAATTAGAGATTTCATCAATAGAGGCCCAGGGATGAGAGCAGTGAGAGAGAAAGCACAAGAGCGCGCACCGAGTAGACCTCAACATAACTTTTGCTGCAGGTCTGAAAGGAATCGGAACTAAACCAAAATAATGGAAATAAATATATGATACATTGCAAAACTGCTTGCGCAGGAACCATAATTTTAGAAGGCCTGTCCTCTGAACGGTAGGGACTCAAAATCGGTCCTCCCAACAAAAATTATTTTATGCCCTGAGGGCAAATGACGACCTATGACTACCGTAATCTATGGGATAAACATTACTCGCCACTAGCATCATGTTAGCACCTAGAGCGGGTCATTAGCACATCTAGAAGCTGAGTTATAAAGTTTGGGGGTCAAAGTTGCAACCCTGCTACAGCTAGAAATCGAAGTCGGAGCCATTCCGGATTGTTTGACTGTGCAGCCCTGGCAGTGTTCTCCACTTTCAAAATGTTTCAGAAGAACAGGACTTTTGACTAAAGAAATAAAATTTTTCAAAAAGGTGTAATTAGATTGCGCTATCACTACGCAATAATGAACTTATTTCATATCACCAACACATCATGGTTGCATTCCTTAATAAATTCTGTGCATTGACTCAAAAGACCTGCTTGATTGCTTTCCTGGATCAAAAGTTATTAAAAAATGTAAAATTATCCGGAGACTTGTTGCCTACACTGTATATTGATTTCATGTGTAACATATAGTATACTATTTGTTAGAAGTTTTGTTGGATTATTGTTTTTCTTTTTAAATTTCAGAGCAACGTTATATTTTCAAGTTATCGATATGATTTTGCATGGTCTTGTTTATATTTATTACGTTGTTTCGCCACATAAACATGCTGATTCATCCTTTTCAAAAATAGTACAAACGGAACAAAATATTTTGACCTCCCACGAGTGTGGTAGATCAAAATACAAACCTCCGAAACGATCGAAAAATAAGTGAAGATGGGCAGTACGGTTGAAAAGCACGCAAACTATATATTGTGATCGATTTGGTTGTTTTCCCCGCAAAAACGCCCTCAAAATCACATTTGAACGAGCCGGAACGAGCCGGAACGAACCGGAATGGAAGCGGAATAGGCGAGAATCACTCTCTAGCCGGCTGGAGGTGATTAGCATATCTCGAGTTTCGGCTGGGGGAGATAATCTAATTATCTCAACCGAAATTCCGCTATCCGTTTCGTTTCGTCACCTCTAATATTTACCAATAATCAGCCTTTGTCAATAGTTAAGAGTTTAAAGGGAGCGTTGCCTCTCTCAATGGTCTCTTCATTGTGCACACTATTTCTCTGTTCTCTAAAAACGAGAAAGCATTGCGCGTCGAAGAGACCATTGAGAGAGGTTACGCTCCCTTTAATAGAATTTCCCATCAGTGAAACATTTTCGTTTATATGCTCTAGCTACACTTAGTCGCAATGCTGTACCTAATGTGTAACGAAAAAAAGACGAGAAAAAAGGGCAATTTTATCTGCTTTTATTTACTTTTCGCTTTTATTTTCCAAATCTTTTGTACAGAGTATCAACAAAAATATTCTAAGTGAAAACTAACCTTTTGCTCCATTTTTAAGATCACCAAGTACCACCGTCTTGTTCATACTGTATTCCATGTAGAAAGTAGTGAGGTTTTGGAAGTGGTCTATTATAAATTTCACTCTCTTGTCGCGCTCTGCTTGCACCTAGAATATTTTTTTATTTCCCCAAATAATAAAATAATAATAATAAATTTAATAATAATAAATTTTATGGCACACTTGGAGAAAAGAAGAAAGATAGTGACAAGTTTTCATAAAAAAAATAAGAATACATATTGAAAAAGAGTACTACCATGACTCACAGCACCAACACGATAAGGAAATAATACCTTAGTGAATTCTCTATCATATAGCCTCACCGCTTTCTCGGCAAACTTCTGAAATGCCACTCATTTACGGATATTATGGTCATATTGTGAACCATGAACCAATGAATAATAACTGGCTTGATGATAACCATTTCCGCACTTTGTCTATTCATGAGCGCTTGTCTCTCATATGCAAAATTATTTATTTGTTTGATACACCCGAAAAGGGTGTGACAGCAGGTGATTAAACATATACCGAAATAAAGTGGTTTGAGTGATGGGGGGGGGCAGTGATAGAAGTAGAATATGGGGAGGGGATAACTAAAAGATTGCACATTCTCATTAAATGGGTATTATCCAGTCGGTTCTTATTCACCGGTTCATATCCGACCTATAGCTACTACAGGAACAATATAGTATCTTATATTGAAAAAAAACAATCTGTATATTTTTGAAACTGCAAGAGGCACAGACAGAGATTAAATTTGCCCGAGTGACGTTAGTTGGCGAGCGATTTGCCCGTATTCTGCCAAATGTTAGCCTGCATAGGTAAATCGATGGCTTTTGGGCTAGCATTTGCCCGATGTGGGCAAATCGTGTATAGTGTAAGTTGGCAAATCTATTACCCATAGTTGGGTAAGTTTGCTCTCTGTGCAGACAACTTTACACGTTTGGTGGTATTCTATTAAAGAAAAGAAATGTTCGATACAAAATTGTGAGCTGAACTTACTAAAGCTCCGGTCGGTTTACTTTTTTGCAAGATTTTATTGACAAGCGATAGTCCGGCAGTCTGGAAAATTGAATAGATACAATTATTGTTGCAGTAATTATATCACGAAGCTCGCTTTTGTTTGACTACAAAGGCCATAAATGGCACTAGGTCGAATGAAAACCGTTGAATAATAACTGACTGGATGATAACTATTTGCATACTTTGTCTATTCATTAGCTCTTGTCTCTCATATGCAAATGGTTATCCGTCGGTAATTATCCATTTGTTCTCATTCGACCTAGTACCGCATAAATTCAAAGTACATTTCGCAGTTGGACATACTATAAAGGGCGGCACAACTGTCATGGTTATGGGAAGTCCTGCCTTGACGATATCCCATACATCACTTAGCCTCCATGGCTGAAATTGGGCAAGGTAATAAAATAATAATAATAATAATAATAATAATAATAATAATAATAATAATAATAATAATAATAATAATAACTATTCATTACTTTACATCTGTCTCCTTGCAATTTTAGTGGGGCCAATAATTTTGTCGAACATTTTTGGGTGCCAAAAATTTGGCTACAAGACTAAAAAGTTGGGCTAATAATTTGGTAGTTGAGCCAATAATTTGGTTCGAAGTGGGGCTGTTATTCTATTGATAGTCTCAAGTTCTAGCCAAACTTTGGCTAAAGTTTAGCTAAAGTTTAGCCAAAGTTTGGTTAAAATTTTGGGCTAAAATAACGGCCAAATTTCGAACCAAATTATTGGCTCAACTTTAAAAGTGGGACTTGTCAGGTAGCCAAATTTTTGGGTCTACTTTTCTGGTCAACCAAATCAGTGGCCCCACTAAAATTGCGGAGTCTCCAGTCTGTATCCAATACGGATTCTAGCTAAATTACGTTTTACATTCACATTTAGAACACTTTATTGACAGGTTTAGTGACGCCATCTCAGGTGAATTGCCATCAGACTATGCATTGCTTGATATCTTTACGAGTGATTTGGAGGAATTGATGAACCTTCCTCGTATTATCTTTCCTTTCGGGCTCAATTTAACCAACTTCAGACCCCACCGATATTACATTTACATCTCTGCAGTAGACTTGCAGAGTTCATGAAGAGAAATTGCGAACAGTTAAGCTTTCACATAGGAGAATTTGTTAAGTCTTTGGTACGTGAGCGTTATTGCCATTCAAGACTGTTGAACGAGGAGTTTTTTAGTTCTTTGTAAATTATGATCAAGCATTAGATGCGGTCGTTTTCTTGAATTGCCTCGTTTTCAGTATTTATGAGATTGTTATTGAATAATGAGATAGCTTTCCATTGTACGGATTTATTTAACTCTTGTACCGTTATCGTCTACTATCGTCCTCACTTGAATCATCGCTTGAACCCACTCGCTTCGTCATAATATTATTTTCTCTTTCACCTCTGTGTTTATCGTTAAAGATAAATAAATTATTACAAGCTCTTTCCTTTATCTGAATAATTACCTTCTTGTTGTACGTAATTCCCCATTTGCGCAGCTTTTTGTACATCTTAGTTCGCGGTGCAAGGGAAGTGACTATTTCCTTGAGCTCTTTATCAGCATCTTTCTGCAATCATCATGTCTTCTTTTATGTTACTTTCTAGAGCACTTTCCTCACCTTCTGTTCCTCATCTTGAATACTGCATGTCGTTTGTCCAAGATTGATTAGTTCCTTCACTATTCTATTCTCCTCATCGTACGAACTGAAAATGATCTTTTCAAAAGTCATAAAAATTCAAAATTGTCGTTGAAAATTTTCGTTTAACACTCTCTCGACATTTTCTCTTTTTTATCATTATTTTTTTACGGCATTCTGTTTTAAAAAAAACTTTTTTCCTTTAAAGAGAGCGTTACCTCACTCACTAGGGAATGGTTTCTTTGATGCATGAAATTACGGTTAGTGACATACATAGCGATAATCAGCATGGTCGACTTAGTAAGAATCAACTTTCAAAAGCTGCGGTTGATCGATTTTTTGAACGAAACCCGTAGCATATCCGCCGTACGAAAGACAGCCAAAAAGTTGCATTTTTTGTGTTCTTTCACTTTTTGAACATGAGTTCGATTCCCCCGACAGCATTTTATGTCTGCATGGTAGTTCCAGCAAAAAATTGCAGTTTCAATGGAAATCAAGTACAAAAAATCTTTTTTTGGCTGTCTTTCGTACGGCGGATATGCGACGGGTTTCGTTCAAAAAATCGATCAACCGCAGCTTTTGAAAGTTGATTCTTACTAAGTCGACCATGCTGATAATCGCTATGTATGTCACTAACCGTAATTTCATGCATCAAAGAAACCATTCCCTAGTCAATGGCCTCTTCATTGCGCACACTATTTCTCTGTTCTCTGACAACGAGAGAGAGTTGAGCGGTGAAGAGATCATTGAGAGAGGTTTCGCTCCAGGGCTGTGCATTTTCCGTTTTCCGATTGTCCGATTTTCCGGATTTTCCGAGAAAAATCGGAAAATTTTTCCGTCTTAACATTTTCCGAATTTTTAAAAATTTTCCGAATCTTTGAAATTTTCCGAATTTTAAAGAAAAATGCAAGAAAGTCGATTTTTTGAGGATTACGGTACTTGGGAAGTAATCCACTCGTGATATTTAATATGTATACGGTAATTTTCATCAATTGCTCTTCCTTGCTACTAACATTCCTATGACTTCTAATGAATTGTTGCTGCATTATGTTCTTGATCTTGTTCCTTGTTGATGTTGTCAGTTTCTTGACTTCAATAAAACAATATTTTGTTAAACACAAATAAATAAAATTTATGTATTTTGAGGCAAATTAAATTTTTTTCCCCGAATTTTCGAAAAAAAAAGAAATTTTCCGAATTTTCCAAAACTGTTTTCCGCACAGCCCTGTTTCGCTCCCTTTAAATCGTTATCTTGTAATCGATTTTGTCTCGTTGCATATGCACTCAGATTAAGAATATATGTACTTATTGGTATTGTGCACCATCTAAACAGTGGCTTGCAGCTAAACTTATATGGTTTAAAATAACACTACAAGAAACATCTCTATTATTTGCGTAGTGAAAATGCTGAACTTCACTTACTGGGGGAATAGATCGGGGATAATTTCCATGATAACATTCATGAACTCTATATCATCATTGTCCAATAATTCTGAAAAGATATGTAAATAAGAATATTATGATTATTATTAATAATATTATAATTGAAAAAAAGGCAAAGGTACAAAACGTTATTTAAGGCACACGAAATTCTGCGGGTGATCAACGCTAGGCCAGTGATAGTAATGATATTATTATTATTATTATTATTATTATTATTATTATTATTATTATTATTATTATTATTATTATTATTATTATTATTATTATTATTATTATTATTATTATTATTATTATTATTATTATTATTATTATTATTATTATTATTATTATTATTATTATTATTATTATTATTATTATTATTATTATTATTATTATTTCAAAATATTATTAGCTCGATTTGTTTCTTCGGTTACCTGAGATGTACATCCACCGGTCGGCCAGTGTTCGACTGTTCTCTATTAATCCTATTTTCCGGTAATGTTCATTGAATTGTCGTATAGCTGCTCTAACGACGTTCACTAACTGCAAAAATATATTAAATTAATAATAATAATAAATAACTAAGAATAGAATATAATTTTGTGGAGTAGATGAAACTCACAATCTTCTTGTACAATTTCGTAATTGCTATCATCTTCCATACTTCGCGCTGAAATGATGACGAATACTGAAGATTAAAATCAAAAATTATTATTTTGTGATCTTAGAGATCTTTGGAAGATTCAGTACCTCTCTACCAATTTTCGCAGCCCTTCTCATCAGCGTTTTCTCCACTTCCTTTTCCCTCATTTGTTTGATCTCGAATTCGCTGATTTCGGGAAGAAATTGACGTGGTATTGTGGTATTGCTTGAGCGAAACGACTGAATTTGGTAGATATTATTACATAATTTTTTTTAAATGTATTTATTGTCCATTGTCATGAATATTTCTTTGCGTTTGGTGAAGCGAACTTACTACTTCGATAGCGATATTGAGACCCTCCTTGAGCAGCGACATTATCGTCTGCATTTAAATTAATAGTATTAATAAATGTACAAGTAAAAGTATGCATGCATATTTCTTTTAAATAATTTACATTTTACGTGCATGCAAACCTATACTTGTACATCTATTATTACTATATTGTTAATTTAAATGCACTTTAAATGTTGATTTTTCAATAAATAAGTTAGCAAATAATGTGCCTGTGGTGTTTCGGCCGCTACGTCTTATTGTTCATTCGGTGGCCGAACAGGGAAAAGTAACTTACCGAGTTGACCACGACGAGAAGTAAACTAGACCAGATTATGAACAATCTCATTGTGTTTGGAATTTTTGCAGTACTGTATTGGTTTGCATGGACAAATCAAAATGAAATCATGAATGGAACGTGTTATTGACATTTTGTGAAAAGAATCATGAGAATGTCACCAATCGAATATCACGGAAATGTCATCGAACAGAAGCGTAATTTTCTGCAATGAAAAACTAACAATAAGAAATAGCCGAAATAGCCTGATTCCGCTGTTAAAGCAACAAGCTGGTTTTTAAACACAAAATATAACAATATTATAACTGCAACGTTGGTGAATTATTGAATCCGTTCAGGTGTTAATTTTGGGAATTAGCAACTCATCTATATTTTTCTATATTTTCATGGTCGAGAGAGAATGATTGAAAGAATGTTCTCAGCAGAAATGCACATCATCTACTTCCACAGGTACAGCAGAAGAGCAATTATACTTTGGAGAATGGAGAGAGCGGATATGGGAGAAAGCGCAGCTGATTTTGTTATACCATTAGGTCAAGAGGTGCGAATCTGGCTGGGAAAAAGCTACCACTTATCAGGATTAATGTTAAAGGGCATGTAACCTCACTCAATGGTCTCTTCGACGCGCAATGCTTTCTCCTTGTTAGAGAACAGAAAAATAGTGTGCGCAATGAAGAGGCCATTGAGAGAGGTAACGCTCCCTTTAATTTCGACTACTAGGGTTGCCGGTTCGAATTCGAATTCGAATTATTCGCACCCCTTTCCCATCTCTCACCCCCTCTCCCCTTTCCCTTCAAAGAATTCGACACACCTGCCAGACGGAACGAATAGTTCGGGACAGACCGAATTATTCGGTCTCTCTCACTCTCTCGTATCCTTTCTCGACCCTCCCTCCTCTCCCTCCGCCTCGCCCCCACGTTTGAAGAGATGGCTAATTCCTCTCGCATCTGAGAGCTTAGCAGTCAACAGCAAAGTTGTAGCTCACATCATCCCCCTTCCGATTCAATTTTGAAAAAGTCGATACGATAACCACGAACAAAATTACGTCCGTTCTACGAATTCAGGGAGAAGTTTGAATTATTCACTATAGCCATGTATCTTACTCTATTACTCCGTCTTACTCCACATTGCTTTATCATTCTTTACAGAAGTAATTACACAAAAACAAAAACAAGTAAATGGGAAGAGACAGTCACGAAGAATAATGCCTATCTACCTAGTCTAATCTGAAATTACAAAAACAAAAACAAGTAAATGGTCAGAGAAAGTCATGAAAAATAATGCCTATCTACTCTAGTCTAATCTGTACAACAACAATACGAACAACGAGTAAGCTAGGCTTCGGCGTCACTCGACTCGCTTTCCTCTACGTCCAGAGTGATATCGATCTTGTTTCCATTCGCATCGACCTCGTCTTCTTCTCTCTCGTCTTCCATCTCTCGCTCCTCCTCTTCCTCTAGCTCTCCCATCACCTCCTCCTCTAAGCGGAAGTCCTTCTGCTTGACGATCACTCGCTCAGATCCTATCTATGACTCAGACTATGGAGATCAGAGAGAGAGCAGTGACGAAAAGCGAAATGTGCACGAAAACACTTGGGAAAACGATCATAACGTAGCTCAAAGTTTATATTTTGACTTGATTTTTTTTGCCTGGAACTTCGCCAACATCAGCTATCGAATGAGCCTAAACATGGATAGATTCGGAGAGGATATTCATCACGTAAATATCTGACTGACCTACTCGTGATCAGCTCAAAATCTGGTATAAAATGCCCGCTGAGTTATCATCTGTTACATTTTAAAATATCGGACTGACATACTCGTGATCAGCACAACATTTGTCATAAAATGGCAGCTGAGTTCCCATCTGATACATTTTGAAATATTGTTCATTTCAATATTTTGAAATGTTATTGTTCAGATTAGACTAGAGTAGATATGCATTTTTTTCGTGACTTTCTCTTCCCATTTACTTGTTTTTGTTTTTGTGTAATTACTTCTGTAAAGAATGATAAGGCAATGTGGAGTAAGACCGAGTAATGGAATAAGATTCATGGCTACAGTGAATAATTCAAATTTCTCCCTGAATTCGTAGAACGGATGTCATTTTGTTCGTGGTTATCGTATCGACTTTTTCAAAATTGAATCGGAAGGGGGATGATGTGAGCTACAACTTTGCTGTTGACTGCTAAGCTCTCAGATGCGAGAGGAATTAGCCATCTCTTCAAACGTGGGGGCGAGGCGGAGGGAGAGAAGGGAGGGTCGAGAAAGGATACGAGAGAGTGAGAGAGACCGAATAATTCGGTCTGTCCCGAACTATTCGTTCCGTCTGGCAGGTGTGTCGAATTCTTCGAAGGGAAGGGGAGAGAGGGCCCGTCTCAAACGAATTGCCGAGAGAGAAGGGAAGCGACTGACAAGGGGCACGAATTATTCGCCCTCGTTCCTGCAACCCTATCGACTACGGTATACTTTGGTCAGCGTACATACAAATCAATCGTAATGGAAACAGAATTTAGTACTGATTTTTGTTTGTTTGATGTATATTTTCATGAGAAAAAGTATTGTATTCAATGTCTATCTTGTCACTATCTCACTAGAAATTTTCCGAATTTTCCGAAAAATTTTCGGAAAATCGGAAATCAAAATTTTCCGAAAATGTCGGAAAATCGGAAAATCGGAAATCCCAGCCCTGATACGCATGTTGATGAATTAAGAATTAATAACGTATCGTTAACGCTCATTGAGATTTGTAGAAAAGAATGTTATGGATGGGTTTATCTTTGATCTTTGCAGAAGCTGAAGATGACGTCATCGTCGACAAAGCTGCTCAACGTCGATGGCAGAACGAGATGTGGAAGGACGTTGTGTCCACAGACACTGCGGCCAGGGAGAAGCCCATCTCGCTCAAGAAGATGTTCCCGCAAGCGCTTGTCTCCAGGTATACGGTTTTGGAGGATTACGGTAGAATTATCCCGAAATACCGTATACTGTAGCGTAGTGGAATAAAAATAAGAACTATGGTACGATAGATTAATAGGAATACGGTATTTCGGGGGATGACGGTAGAACTGTAGTACGGTAGATTACTAGGAATATGGTATTTCGGGGGATTACGGTAGAACTTTAGTACGGTAGATTACTAGGAATATGGTATTTCGGGGGATTACGGTAGAACTGTAGTACGGTAGATTACTAGGAATACGGTATTTCGGGGGATTACGGTAGAACTATCCCGAAATACCGTATAGTGTAGCGTAGTAGAATAAGAATAAGAATAAATATTACTGTGATACGATGGATTACTAGGTATACGGGATTACGGTAGGACTATGGTATGATTGATTACGGTAGTAAGCCATCGATAATTTCAGAGAACGCAAGCGCAAGCTGCTGAATCGTAAGAAGAAGGATCGGAAGAAGAGACGGAAGTTGACGGCGTCTTCAAGAGCCGCGGAAGCGGAGAGGATGCACAAAGAGATGAACGAAATCAATTATCGGCTCTCTGCCAATAGGTATACGGTAGTGCTAGGAGTATACTGTAGCCAATAGGTATACGGTAGTGCTAAGAGTATATTGTAGCGAAGTTTAATGATCTGTACCATTTTGGCAAGTTATAGATCTCTTACAAGGGAAGTCTTTTATGTGTGAGACTGTCGAGTAAGAGTTTTTTTCCGATAGGGCGACAAGCAGTATATGCAATAAAACACGCTATCTTAGAAAATCGACATAGGTGCGGTATCGACGAAAAATGGATTTTTATGTTTTATGTATGATAATTACAGGCTCAATGAGTGAAGTTCACTGGTACTTGGAAATTTCTTCCAATTAAAAATTCGCTTCAGGGGGTGACCACACAACGATTTGGCGCCTTTTCCTAAAAGGTTTATTTCGAATCCAATCGATGCGTGAGTGGACGCAATCGACTCCTTAGCTAATTCTAAGAAACTATTGTCAAGGGGAGTTTTTCGATCAACGGTCAACGAAGGCTGGAATTTTGAATTTTCGAAAAAAATTTCACATTTAATTAATTTTCACTATTTTGCTACAACAACCCTAGGTTTTTTTATTTGCTTAATCGCTTCTAAATATCATAACACAGCTTCCTTTTTAAAAATCATAATTTTTTAAAAATACGATTACGGTGAATAAATTATTTTTATAATGAAGTCGTGAATTATGGTGTGGCACCTACAGTATCCCGAATCGATCATTTTAGAAATCTGGAAGTTTTAAACATATTTTACCGCTGTTCTTGACATGACTAAGGTATACGACTACTCCTCGTCTTCGGAGTGCACCTGTACGGTACAGTGGTGGCAAATATTATACAATATTTTGGTTTTTCAACAATAACTTTCTTCGCAGTCAACCGTTTCTCTTTATTTTTTAGTATGTTTGTATAGATGATAATTTGGTATAGTGATCCATTTTTTATCGATATTGGATCACAAACAACGAAATAGTGATCAATTTACGAAAAATGTCAATTTTCATCGACATCAGCACCTGGGCACAGGTGCACTCCGAAGACGAGGAGTAGTCGTATACATTAGTCATGTCACGAACGGCGGTAAAATATGTTTAAAACTACCAGATTTCTAAATTGATCGATTCGGGATACTGTAGGTGCCACACCATAATTCACGACTTCATTATAAAAATAATTTATTCACCGTAATCGTATTTTTAAAAAATTATGATTTTTAAACTGAAGCTGTGTTATGATATTTAGAAGCGATTAATCAAATAAAAAAACGTAGGGTTGTTGTAGCAAAATAGTGAAAATTAATTAAATGTGAAATTTTTTTCGAAAATTCAAAATTCCAGCCTTCGTTGACCGTTGATCGAAAAACTCCCCTTGACAATAGTTTCTTAGAATTAGCTAAGGAGTCGATTGCGTCCACTCCCGCATCGATTGGATTCAAAATAAACCTTTTAAGAAAAGGCGCCAAATCGTTGTGTGGTCACCCCCTGAAGCGAATTTTCAATTGGAAGAAATTTCCAAGTACCAGTGAACTTCACTCATTGAGCCTGTAATTATCATACATAAAACAGAAAAATCCATTTTTCGTCGATACCAAAAAATATCCCAGTTGTTGAATTCTCTCAGATAGTGTTTTATAAGGAGCTCCTGAAAGAGCACTGAAAACATGGTGGCGTCAAAAATAATGCATGCGAACTTGAAAATTGCATTTTCACCAAATTAAAATTAATTATAAAAAATCTGAAAGTGCATGGCAGCAGCTAATTTTTTGGCTCCTATCATATTTTACCTATACCTATCGAGGAATAATACTCTTACATGCACGAAAGTCTCACTGAGACATAAAGGACTTCCCTTGTTAGTAATAGATGATTGTGCATGTTTTGCACTACATGTGCCAAGTAATCCGTAGATTGTCCGTTGATCTTTGATCTTTTGATATTTGATCTTTGATCTCTTCAGAGAGATCTGTGGTCGCGTCCTGCGGGGCGACTTCTCCTTCACAGCTGCTCGAGGACGCGCAATCGGACTCGTGCCCCTCTCCGCCCTTCCATCGATTAGGAGTCGTCGATCTACCGTACTCTTCCGGTCAGTGGCGGCTAATTTGAATTTTTTAAAGTAATTTATTGATTTCTTTTTTCCATTTCAGAAATACAACATCGAGATACTATCATCCAGCGACGGTGTCGGTATCGATGACAAGACTTGAACTGTGATTTGGTTATACTGTATGCACTGATTATCGATTATCGATTGATTTTTGAATTATTGATTGATTGTGTTGTATCATACTAGGCATTGAGTCGTTGGTTTCGTTGTTATCTCGTTTTGTTATTGTTGAATTGAATATTGATTAAATTAATTCAAATGACGTATTTGCGTAAATTTAAAAATATCATACATAGTGAAATACGATTAGTGAAATACGATTTAGATATACAAAGTTTGCACAGGGAGAAATTTTTATGAGGGGGGGGGGGGGTAAACTACTTATTCTTATTAATTATGTATACAGAACAAAAAAAGGTAAGACTTGAGGGGATCGATGAATAATCTTTATCACATCTGCACATTGGTGCGGTGGGTCATGACAGGGGGTTCTTCATAGATTAATGGATTACAATTCTTTCTTCTATTCATCGGTTCATCGTTCGTGTATATCTTGACAGTTCACTAATGTTTCACGAAATTGCAAGTTCTTGGAGTGAAGTTATAATTGGAGAAGT
The DNA here is from genome assembly GCA_943737045.1 of Parapristionchus giblindavisi. Classification (NCBI taxonomy): domain Eukaryota; kingdom Metazoa; phylum Nematoda; class Chromadorea; order Rhabditida; family Diplogasteridae; genus Parapristionchus; species Parapristionchus giblindavisi. The sequence continues at coordinate 470,218 of CALSFV010000238.1, forward strand.
GAGGTCGAATCGCCCACGCTGTTCGGCTCTGTTCTACTCTACGGGTCCCATGGAAATTTACCGGTCCCAAGAAAGTTTACGGGTCCCATGAAAGTTTACCGGTCCCATGGAAGTTTGCGGGTCCCATGAAAGTTTACCGGTCCCATGGAAGTTCACTGGTCCCAAGAAATTTTAACGGTCCCATAAAACTTTACCGGTCCCATGAAAGTTTACCGGTCCCATGAATCGGAAATAATTAGTTTTTTTTTTCTGCATACTATTTTTTCATTGCATTTTGATAGTAACAACTCAATTACTCATTAGAGTTTATCGTGCAATAAAGGAGATAACGGCTAATTGATAGAAGAGGTAGGGTGCTACATCTACTTCTGAACAACACATTGCATTTTCAATCTCTCGATTACATGACAAATGCTGATATGGGAGTATAAACGTACTCATTCATCCTATTACTGGCACAGCGTAGTGAATGAAGTTATGAAAATCTTAGAGCGCTTACTTTTCCTGAATTTTCTACTCGTATGTTAACGGTAAACTTTTATGGGACCGGTTAATTTTTATGGGACCGTTGAAATTTCTTGGGACCGTTAAAATTTCTTGGGACCGGTGAACTTCCATGGGACCGGTGAACTTTAATGGGACCCGTAAAGTTTCTTGGGACCCGTAAAGTTTCTTGGGGCCGGTAAACTTCCATGGGACCCGTAAAGTTTCTTGGGACCGGTAAACTTCCATGGGACCCGTAATGTAGAACAGAGCCCGCTGTTCTTCTGGATGCTCGTACACAGAGATTAAATTTGCCCGAGTGTCGTTAGTTGGTGAACGATTTGCCCGTATTCAGACAAATGCTAGCCTGTATATGGGCAAATCGGTGGTTTTTGGGCTACCATTTGCCCGAATATGGGCAAATCGGGTACACAAGTACCGTAAGTTGGCAAATCTATTACCCATATTTGGGTAAGTTTGCTCTCTCAGTGTACTTTGGCAAACCAAAAAAGAGCACCCCCGAGTTGCATTTCCAGAGAATTACACAATTGCAAAATTATTCCCATGGCCCTGTTCCCCATTGAGAAACAGTTACGCGTGGATAGGCTCGATCTGAAACAATAGCCAATTAATTGAATTCATTCCATTTGTCTTCAGCACAAATACCGTATCATAACACGATACAGTACTGAGAGATCAAAGATCAAAATCACAATAACACGTAAACGTCTTTATACGGTATCGATCAATAAATAATTCACTGTTTTTCCTTGTATCTATGAGTTTACGTCGATGCACACTAATCAATACGGGCATAATAAGTGATGACGATCATACTTGTGGATTGGCTCGATCTGAAACAATAGCCATTTAATTGAAGTCATTCCGTTTGTCTTCAGCACAAATACCGTATCATAATACGATACAGTACTGAGAGATAATAATAATAATAATAATATTTTATTCCTTCAAATGAACGCATCGGGGATGGGGATCGGGAATATCTGTTAGATAGTCTTGTGAAGGATGTCCGTCGCCAAGGCGAATCGGTGAGATGTGGGGGTGGAGGAAGAGGCAGCAGGCATATACATATTGCCTTATTCAGGAAACCGTGCATGCGCTCGCTCGAGAGCTCTCACTGTCGGATTGGCTGAATGCGAGCTTGATGGATCAGCAGATAATGGTTTTGCATCAATCGGCTCGCTCTTCCCGACAAATTGCGGAGATGAGGACGTATATAATGGAAATGAATAAAGACGTAAGTAATTTTGCTTATTACTATTATTATTATTATTATTATTATTATTATTATTATTATTATTATTATTATTATTATTATTATTATTATTATTATTAATAGTATTATTAGTTTTATTGTAAGTTTCATAGGCCGAAAAGTATACTCACGCAGGATCGCCCTTACAAGTTGTCTGAGGATTCTTACTGTAATGGGCTTGATTCATTGATGTTTGCAAACTCGCCCCCCCCCCCCTCCCCTCTCAAACCGTGACTGTCGCTCTCGCCGCACGCTCTCGCCGCGCGCTCTCGCCGCGCGCTCTCGCCGCACGCTCTCGCCGCACTGTCCGTGGAGGTTCGTTTGTTTGTATCATTTTGGCTCCAAATACTGCTTACTCTGCGTTGCTCTGTAGAGTAATATTCTATCCAAAACTAGATTAATGCTCGCTTGTTTTATATTTTATTTATTACTATTTTGTTTATCATTATTTTTCTTATTCTTTATTCCATCATATTACATTAAAACGAATGACATAACGGGGCCGCTAAGGTAGCGCTATCGGTGATGGTTTTTGTTGGATACCTTGATATGTGGAGACTAGAGTAGTAACCAATACAAGTTTATCACAAATAATATAGAGTTCGAGGCTAAGACTAGAATAGAAAGAGACCTACTTTGGACCTACGCTAAGCTAAGAATGAATGGAGAATCATGTGTAGAGTAATGACTATGACAATTAGGGATAATGCACAATGAGTATTATGCATTAGCTATATGATAATTACAGGGTGCGCCATAATTACCCGAACTGTTGTCTCCATATGAATCTCCCCTTGGAAATGTGACCTGAGTGATATGGTTCATGGTAAAGCTTATCAAGAATATGGGCAGCAGTAGTGTACTAGAGAATCTCGCCGTGGTCTCTTTTAGCTCTGACACAAGCCATGAGTCTCTTCTCATATGCGACTGCCGATTCCCGCAAGTAGTTGTCATCGAGTTCGTCCCATGCCTTGAGAAGCGGAGCACTGGGGGAGTCGAGGTTCTGGTGCTTGATAGAGGACATCTTGTCCTACAACAACTCCAAGCACTGCAGTCGAGGAGGTTGAGATTGGGGGAGTTCGGAAGTAATTCAATGTGATGGATTTTGCCGAGTGCATGGGTGAAAAACCACGACTGGGTCAACTTTGTCATGTCATTGACGACAGAATCTTACCGAAAGGTCTAGTGGTCCTGACCGAAGTGGGTATGGTATCGGAGTAGAAGCGCGTCTTCGAGGATGTGCTTGGTAGAATATGCCTATTGATCTAGACGCATGGGGTGGCAAAACAAGAGTGGACTTTCCAGTTGGGCAAACAGCAGCTAAAACCTTGGCGTATTGTGGAAGACTGATATGACCCATGACCCCAGCCGTCTTGTAGGATTCTTTAAGATCAGAGGCAATAATTCTGTTGTTCTCGATATTCAGGTTGTCTTTGAAGGTAGGATATTCTCTTCGCTGAACATCGTGCTGAAGTGCGCGGACCTAGCACAACGCATAAAAAGTTGAGGTCACCGTTCTCAGCGGAGCTTGGTCTATCGCTCATTCGGTTCTAACAGCTTACTGTACTTGTAAGGGAGAAGAGTCAGCTGAGACCTGAGGAGATGAAGAATGGAAGTGTTCGAGATATCGAGTCTCCAGATCGTAAACTTGTGGTTTCGAAACACCATCTTTCGGATGAGATCTCGGTTCGTAGCGGTGGAAACTGAAATCGGTCTACCTCTACCCGGACGTTCTTTGTCAGTACCAAGATCTTGGTACACGATACCGGTATCGGATACAGCCGACTCGTGAAAGCCGAGCTGATGAACTATGACAATCTACCTTGTACACTTGAGAATGAGGGGTCGCAGTCGACTTTACTTCCGCATTACTAGAAGACTTGACTAACTGACTTGAAACCTTGAATAGGGAGTGGCCAATGATCACTCGTCATGATGCTGCAATAGGGGTTGCGCATTTGCATTGGGGGCCTGGGAATCATAATGGTGAAATCAGTTCGGGTAATTTTGGCGCACCCTGTATAATATGCTAACTAGATAGATTATACTACACAACAGTTTTGTGTACAATGGCTCGGTTTGGGAGCTACGATTTAATCATATTTCTTGATTGAAATGGTCAGAGGATGCGTCGATGGGCGTTCTCGTGGCTGCGGTGGAGTAGACTGAGGACCGGACACGGCGGTTCAATGAAGAGAGATCCCTACATTTAACTTTGGCTTGAAGCCTCTTGCATTACGAAAAATCGGCAAAGTTGATTTGCACTGGGCGGGATTCGAACCTACGAGGTTCGGATAGATACACAAAAGCCCCACTAAGCCATATCGGCATGTCTCGCGAATCGTAAAACTCGATGATAGGTCTAGTCAGAAGCGAGCGCCCAGATATACCGTAGTCAACTTTCGCGCTGGGAGAACCTAGATGTTTTAGTGCTTATCATCACTCAGTTTGCGATACTTTCTTTCTCCGGCAAGAGCTTCTTAGTTACTATCATTGAGCCGCCGTGCCGGAGAGTGGAGAGTGCCCTGAATACGGTAGATGCGATGGGAGATATATGGTGAATGGAATAAGAGGGATACGGTAGATGAAATAAGAGGGATACGGTAGATGAAATAAGAGGGATACGGTAGATTAAATAAGAGGGATACGGTAGATGAAATAAGAGGGATACGGTAGATGAAATAAGATGGATACGGTAGATGGAATAAGGTGGATACGGTAGATGGAATAAGAGGGATACGGTAGATGAAATAAGAGGGATACGGTGGATGAAATAAGAGAGATACGGTAGATGAAATAAGAGGGATACGGTAGATGAAATAAGAGGGATACGGTAGATGAAATAAGATGGATACGGTAGATGGAATACGATGGATACGGTAGATGGAATAAGATGGATACGGTAGATTGAATAAGGTGGATACGGTAGATGGAATAAGAGGGATACGGTAGATAAAATAAGAGGGATACGGTGGATGAAATAAGAGAGATACGGTAGATGAAATAAGAGGGATACGGTAGATGGAATAAGATGGATACGGTAGATGGAATAAGATGGATACGGTAGATGGAATAAGATGGATACGGTAGATGGAATGAGGTGGATACGGTAGACTGTAGCGTTGCTGAATATTATCTTGGACGTTTTCCCCTACAAAATATGGATCACTATCTCTACACACAGAGAAATAAGTGTTATCCACGGAGGATAAGACCTGAAAAGTGTTATATTTGAGCGCAAAAGGTGTTAAATATAACACTTTTCAGGTCTTATGATCCGTGGATAACACTTATTGCTCTGTGTGTATTGTTCCAGGCTTGCGTCCGTGTCATCGCTCCGTCAAATAGTCACTCTTCTCGACAAACACGAAGAAGGGACCGGTCTTGAGGAGGCGAAAGAGCTATTTACTACGGTAGCCTAATCCGGTTATTGATTGATTTTTCCTGAATCCATTATTGATTATTAATTGTGTACCGAAATCCACTTAAATTTATCTATCATAATCCGTTTTAGTTTCGATGATTATTGATTGATTACGTACGAGTAGAGTAAAAATCGAACTTATCCCCGGTTACTGTAGGTTGTTTATTTCGTTTTGTTTATATTCTATTTGTTGTTTGTGCATATTGTTTTTTGCTCGATAAAACTTTTTTGTTTTAGTTTACCTGAAGATGGTTTAGAAGCATCCACAAAGTTCAGTGATGATGATGATGATGAACTCGTAAAAATTGATCCACAGAATGTTTTCTGTCTTAATTTTTTTTTAAATTTGCACTATTTATAGATGTTTGAGTGAATCCGTCGTGAAATCTCATCATCCCACAAGCAAAGTTATGATATTATACAGCGCAAGCTCTCTGGTATTTCAAAACTTAAAGAGCACATTATTTTCACTTGAAGTAGACTTGTAATTAAATTAACAATATTATAATAATAGATGTACAAGTATAGGTTTGCATGCACGTAAATGTAGATTATTTAAAAGAAATATGTAGGTTAGTTATATTGTGCCTTATTGCAAGTCTAATGTAAGTTTTGAAATACCAAGGCTCTATAGAAGATCATTATTCAGGTAGATGGTTCCTTAGAACTTTAAGGGCAAATAAATATCTGTAAAATGCCGTTTAATTAGAGGAAATCGTGTTTATCTTACAAATCGATATCAATTGATATCTAAATTAAATTCCACCTCAATAAATTTTTTGTAGTGCATCACAAAAAACAATAAACGTTTATCCAAAAAAACGAATACGCATATCGCGGAGGACCTGAGTTGAATATCTTTAATTTATTCAATTTGTTGGCATGATTGATCTTTGATCTTCGACCTGAGACAGGGGTCATGGGCTGCTCAAGGGGCGTGAAGTCTTCTGTGTTTGGCTTCTTCTCATAGTAGATCCTGCAATAAAAAAAACGATATTGTGCGATTCACAAACATATAACATTTGAACTTTCTTAACTTATAGTTTATTCTAAGAAGGTTCAACGCTATTTTAAAGCTAGAAAAAGGTTTGAACAAAGTGATTTTAAAGTTGGCCTTTATCTCTTCTTTTCATTTCACTGTTTCTTTTTTTTCATGAACTGTGTCTCCTTGTCACTATCAATGACAGTAGAAAAGACTGTGGTGATCCATGTTGTGCGAACACATTTCATTAAGAGATGGGCGATATCTTGACTAGATATTTATTCATATTTTCAGTAATACGAGATGGGCTTGTAGATGCGCTAGAAAACCAAAAGTTTTTGGGCAGATACATCAATTTCGATTCAGGGAAACCCCCGCGAATTTGCGCAAAAACTTTTGGTTCTCTAACACAGAGAGCATCTGGTCAGAGGCCCAAGCGTACCTTGAGATACTGGGTTAAAACCTACTTTTTTAAGTGGTAAAGCGACCACTTACACCAAGCGCGAGGCGAACGAGAGACGGGTTTGGTGTAAGAGAAAGAAAAGGGACGAGGGCGGCCTGGCACGCTCACTCTTCAGTTGTTTTGACCATCCAAATGAAATCTCTTATTGCATCTTTCATTATAAAGGAAGTTCAAGGTGTTTTTTTGTTTTTTTATAACTTGAATTATGGAAGTCTCACCACTTAAACAATTCACTCGCAGTATATCAAACACAATGTCTTCTCTGAAGGAGACTGAGCGCCTATCATTTTATCCTCTCTGTTAAGCCTCATCAATACTGATAATTGATCAGTGGCCGTATGCAAGAACCGTTTTCCGGGAAAATGTGACGTCATTAGCGTAGGCGGTTTTCCATAAATCCTCCTCCTAATGACGTCACATTTTCCCGGTAAACGGTTTTCCCGTTGTTCTTGCATACGTCCACAGAAAAAGAAGAACAAAGAAATATTCTAGAAGTTTCTCATGCATAGAACCTCAGTCATTTGTTGTATTTATTCCCTCTCCCATGGTGTTGTACTTGACAAAACTCATTGTATTGCAAAGTGCTCTTCGATGATTTAAATTGTACATGAATCTTTATAAGTTCAACATACAATATAAGTTAGCATTAGCGAGAAATAAACAATCAAATAAACAGTTGATTTAGTGTAAAATCATGAAAGTTAGAGTTGAAAGTCATGAAAGTTAGATTAGTGAATGAAGGACAAACAACGGAGTGCGTAGGTAGCGGAATATCAACATGCAGACGGTGAGTTATAAGATACGGTATCCGTTGCGTTATAGAATACGGTATCCGTTGCGTTATAGAATACGGTATCGATTAAGTTATAGAATACGGTATCTATCGAGTTATAGAATACGGTATCTATCGAGTTATAGAATACGGTATCTATCGAGTTATAGAATACGGTATGAATTAAGTTATTGAACACGATAGATACAGCTAGAACATTATCAATGTTTAGTTTAGCAAAATAGGGGGCAGTGCTAGTTAGCAGTTAGCTATAAAGTTGAAATTTAGATCCGATGATCGCTAGTAGGGCATGCACACGGGGTACGGTAATATATGTTGATAAAATATAATAATATATATATATATATATATATATATATACAATATAAACAAAATAAAGCAATATATATAAAAACCGGCATATACAATAGTACTGTAGGTCAATCGATAATCATATGATACGGTAGATTAATCGATAATCATAGGACACTGTCGCTGAATCAATCAAGAACAATCACCGATTCATTGTCGCTCTCGTCATCATCACCATACTCTTCCTCCTCCTCCTCTTCTTCCTCGATCGCCGCGAACTCCGCCATCTTTTCCTCAGAGAACCGACATCGTGGGGATGAGCACCTACAACATGCAAAGATCAAAGATCAAAGCTCAAAGCTCAACGATCAAACTTACAGGCAGTGCGGGAAAAAGCTACGAGCGGTCGTGCTCCGACAATCTTTACCGGGTAAGTAGTCGAATGTGAGCTCTTCTCCTGCAAATATATGATCTTTATATAATGATTAATAATAATAATAATCATAATAATAATAATAATAATAATAATAATAATAATAATAATAATAATGTGACGTGACAACTGTCGGCCGAGCCATTGATCAGAAAAACCCCCGCCCGCCCCCACTACGCTTGTGACGTCGCGTTTGTCAACAAACGTTTGTTCCGACACATTCCTCGGGAACCAAACCGCGCACGCAATATCGCAATATATTAATGCCCATACATACAGTAATCAATGCCCACACATACAGTAATCAGTGGAAATTCTACATCGCTCAATACAGTAGCACTTAATCAACACATGTTTGTTGAGGTAATCAATCGATACTTTCTTGACTACAGTAATCAGCCAATCGAAATGGATACCGTACCAGTGGCGATGGCTCTAAGCGCAAAGAAGGCGAATCGGTTGTAGAAGGCGCCGTAGGGGTCGACAACTCGTGGAAGAACTTCGACATTTGGTTCGCACGAGTGGGCGATGAATCGAGACTCATTGCCCTATAATCAATCAATCAATCAATCAAAAAATCAATAAACGAGTCAATCAATAAATCCCTCCAGCCATGGGTCAATTAATCATATAAAACAAAGAGCTTCAAATACAACGACGTCGCGTTTGTCAAAGGTTACAAGGTTACTGTAGCCTTGCTAATATTACTGTAGGATTGCTGTAACCTACCATGCGCAAGGCGTCAATCGTGAACGGCGCCAGGTGATCGCCACACTTGCTCGCGCAGCCATACAGCATATTGAAGGCGTAGATGCTCCCCGGATCTCCTTCGCCATGCTCCGTCGAGAGCACCTGTGAAGCCGTACTCATGATCATCACATTTTCCGTACCCTCGCCGTTATCGTTATTGCCGTTATGGTGGGCCGATTTACGAAAATTCGTTATTTTTCGCTTCAAAATTCTTTTTAGCTTCTTCTCGACTAAAGTGACTGGAAAAGAGCCATATATGGTGGGAGAATCCTCGCATTACCGAGGGTATGAAAATGTATATGATCCATGATCTCATTGTCAGTATACAGTACCGTGCAAAAGTCCGGCCCAAAATTTGAATCGCTATAACTTTCTTCGTACTTGACCGATCGGCCCCCGGTTTGTTTTATTAAATAGTGTAACCATTGGAGAACATTTGTATGTTATTGATTATTACCTATGTTGATGAAATGATTTCATCATTATTGAAATGCCGAGGTGCGATCGTAAAAATAGGTTTATTCTCAGGTAGATTTTTTCTATTAGTCCAATTTTTTATGAGGCACGAACAACTATCGGTGAACGTTTTAAGCCATCAACCACGTTGCTTGCATATCGCTCCGAGGAATTAGCTAATTTCCCCTGACCCATCAAAATTTCGTAAAAATGTCATAACTCAGTCTGTAGTTGAGCTACGGGCCTCAGATTCAACAAGTATTATCACATGGTCATAGGGCACCACCATGCGAATTTCAGAAGGATTCCGCTTCTTGAAGAGAAAATTCGAAAAAAATCCCATACCATTTTTTGGGCATATGGTATTTCCCAGCCGGTTTTTCTAAAAATCTAAAAATCTGGTATGATGTTCCCAAACATCTACCTAACACATCTACAAAGTGGCGAGATTACAGGCGTTCAATTACGACTTTGCCCATAAAAATACCATTGACAGTCAAAGTGGAAATTTACGAGAAAAGAGACAGATGAAAAAGGTGGAATGCCCAATAGTGGAACTAAATTGAGGATACTTATAGGAAATATGCTTATTAAACAATTGGTTCAAAATCCGATCGAAATTGATATGAAATACTGGGTTATTGACCCGTAATAATTCTCCATAACGAACGAAATTAGGTTCCATCCACTTTGACTGTCAATGGTATTTGTATGGGCTAAGTCGTGATTGAGCTCCTGTAATCTCGCAACTTTGTAGATGTGTTAGGTAGATGTTTGGGCACATCATACCAAATTTTTAGATTTTTAGAAAAACCGGCTGGGAAATACCGTATGCCCAAAAAATGGAATGGGATTTTTTTCGAATTTTCTCTTCAAGAAGCGGAATCCTTCTGAAATTCGCATGGTGGTGCCCTATGACCATGTGATAATACTTGTTGAATCTGAGGCCCGTAGCTCAACTACAGACTGAGTTATGACATTTTTACGAAATTTTGATGGGTCAGGGGAAATTAGCTAATTCCTCGGAGCGATATGCAAGCAACGTGGTTAATGGCTTAAAAAGTTCAACGATAGTTGTTCGTTCTTCATAACAAAATTGGACAAATAGAAAAAAATCTACCTGAGAATAAACCTATTTTTACGATCGCACCTCGGCATTTCAATAATGATGAAATCATTTCATCAACATAGGTAATAATCAATAACATACAAATGTTCTCCAATGGTTACACTATTTAATAAAACAAACCGGGGGCCGATCGGTCAAGTACGAAGAAAGTTATAGCGATTCAAATTTTGGGGCCGGACTTTTGCACGGTACTGTAGGTATCCATGAACGGCGACAAACCGTTTACATTATAATTTATCTACATGCACACTAGGGTGGCGAGAATGAAACCTGTTTTGCCTCCCTCCAACTGGTGAGCAGTCTCTCAAACTGCTCACTCGTTCCCCCTGGCAGCCGTTCGCTGAGGTCACAAGTGAGTCGAAAAAACAGTTCTTTTTCGATTCACTTGGGTTTTCTCTGCTCTGAGTGGTCGAAATGTGCAAATGTGAATATTTTTGGAATCTACATGTCAGTGGCTATTAAACAAGCATAAAATCGACTGTCAAAGTACACTTTTAAATTTCGTTGATTTCTCATGTAATGAATACTATCAATTAGAGAGTCTCTCAGAAGACGATGAAGAAGAGTTTTAATTGTAATTCGAGTTTACTGTACAAACATAATAAAAATATATGATATTATCATAGTCTGATCCGAATTTATGGCATGCATAACATGACAAATCAACGAAATTTAAAAGTGTACTTTAACAGTCGATTTTATGCTTGTTGAATAGCTATTGGTGTGTAGATTCCAAAAATATTCAGATGTGCACATTTTGACCACTTTGACCAGAGAAAACCCAAGTGAATCGAAAAAAGAATTGCTTTTTTCTGCTCACCAGTGTTTTTCTGATCTCATTGCAAGTACTTGACGAGAGAGAGGTCGTAAATGACCTCTCTCGCGAGTACTTGCACAAGACTGCCAGGGGAACTGGTGAGTGAAGAGTCATTCTCGCCACCCTAATGCACACGCATGCAACGACACATGAAAATGAATATGATCAAAAATAAATAAGTGATGATAATGACTTCACTGCCTAGAAGAAAGAAATAAGTGAAAGGTGACTCGGAGAAATAAGTGAAAGGTGACTCGGTTTGCCGGCAAACGGTTTCTTTTCTTTCTTTATTTCCATCATAACAAATGAACAATAGAACAGATATGTAATAAATATAGGTTGATGGAGGTCCGTCGCGTTATCAGCGAATCGGTTGAAGGCAGCAGGGAAATGGGGTGGGAAATGGGGAAATGATGTATGGGGTGGATAATTATAAATGACGTAGAAGTGTGGGGGGCAAGAGGGGATCAATTTCAACAGAATTAAGGAAAGATTTAAAACGAATAGGAGAAGATGTAACGATATTAGTGGGAAGACTATTCCAGATATGAATTACTCTACTTGCACAGGTTGTCTTGGTACTGGGGATATTATATGGTATGGTTATACGGAATGGGTGATGTGAAAAGTGATGACTACGATAGAGAGGAATTTTAGAATACATAAAAGAATCATCAAATTCATAATTCCTATTTAAAGAATTGTATATAAAAAACAAATCAGAAATAGAACGTCGTTTCTCAAGAGTGGTGAGGTTAAAGGATTTCAGCCGGGAAATATAATCTACATAAGGGATATTACAACGATAGAACAAACGTCTAGTGAAATCACGTTGAAGGGACTCAATATCATTACATAAGTAAACACTAGAGGGATTCCAAACAATTGAGGAATTTTCTATAATAGGACGGATAAAGGATGTATAGGCTCGTACATAAACAAGAGGGTCGCTAGAACGAAAAGATTTGAACAGAATATTGATCTTTGATCTGGATTTAGTAACTAACTTCTTGATATGATCATTAAAGTTGAGGGTGGGCGAGAATAAAACTCCTAGATTTTTAACAGAGGAAACAGCATTGAGAACACTATCATTAAGAATATATTGAGTACGTTGTTTGAGCGGGCCAAAGTTCATCACCGAGCATTTAGCCTCATTTAAAGACATATTCCATTGCCGAGACCATTCAGATACCGAGTCAATCGCAAGCTGCAGGTCATTAGCATACTTAGGTACTTCAGCAAAAATCTTAAGATCATCAGCATAAATGCCATATCTAACAGTAGAAGGGAAAGATGAGGAAATATCATTAATATAAAGGATGAATAGAAGAGGGCCAATACAACTTCCCTGAGGGACACCAGAAGTGACAGCAGAGGGAGGGGATAGATTATTGTCGATAACAACATATTGAGAACGATTATATAAATAAGACTGAAGAAGGGAAATAATGTGGTTAGAAAATCCTAGACAAGATAATTTGTGAAGCAAAAGTCTATGATCGATAGAGTCGAAGGCAAGGCAAGGCATTGCATAGGTCGAAAAGTATGCTACGAAGTACCAAGAGCCTGACCGGATTTTGAGCCAAAATTTCATAAAAATCGAAAATCGCGTCCGGATTTTGAGCCAAATTGGCCAAAAATCGAAAAACCCAGACCGGATTAAAAAAAACCCGATAGCCTAGCTATTCGACTTATAGCGGTTTGTCGCCGTTCATGGATACCTATGCTGAATTCGGCGTATCCGGATTCCGTCAAATAGGCAGAACACCGTAATTTCAATCTCCGGCATCCGCCAAATAGACCACCAACCAACCTCGCCAGTGTATTCCGAAATCAGCGTGCGCTCGCTGATTGATTCTGCGCTGCGAAGAGTCCATCCCTTGTTGGGCGACCGGAAAACGCACAGTACTATCCGACGACCATTCTGAAACAATAATGAATCAATAAATCAATAATCAATCAATAAATTAATAATCAATCAATAAATCAATCATGAATCATCATTAAAAAAAATCAATAACCTTGATGTGTACTTAAAACACTTTTTTTTATTAAGAAGTAAGAGTTAGAAGTGAGAACTTCATCTGACAATTATACTACAGTTTATGACTCATAAAAACCTTATACTATACACTTTAAGTTTCCAGATTATGGCTACTGTTCTAGCGCAGCCATACAAGAAATTACAATAATCAATAGGATTACCGTAACTCCCATAACCGAGCAGACAACCGTAACCGGTACCTGGATCGTTCGATTCCGGCATTTCTTCACGTTACATGCACACGACTCGGAGCATTCGAAGGCGAGGCTATAGTAATTGTTGCGGGACTTCTGAAAAGCCAAGAAGAAAAGAAGAATGCAATACTGTACGGGTAAGCAAACGAACCGTCGAGAATTCGGCCTTCCCCGTATCCTGATCCACTTCAATAGAGTGTGCCTGAAATGATAGAAGATCAACGATCAAATATTAAAAGATAATTTTTCTTTAAATTAAACTATTTTAAGATATATACGTGAACGGTGTACAGGGCCAGGATCAAAGACCAAAGACCAAAGACCAAAGATCAAAGATCAAAGACCAAAGATCAAAAATTCAAACCATTGAGCAGCACGGCGACTCTCCTTTGCCGCTCTTCTTCTTGATGCACGTGACGCACGATTTGGTGCATCTGCAACGACCATAATTAATCGTGCATGCTTAAAGGCCAAGCTCAAACACCCCGAGTTGACTCTAACACCCCGAGTTGACTCTAACACCCCGAGCTAACTCTAACACCCCAGCTGACTCTAACACTTCGAGCTAACTCTAACACCCCGAGTTGACTTTTTAACACCCCGAGTTGACCGTAACACCCCGAGTTGACTCTAACACCCCGGGCTAATTTGAAACACTCCGCTCGGGCAACACTCTCTCTCGTAGACAAAGTAAGCGCGAGGGAGCATTGCCAGAGCGGAGAGCTTCAAATCAGCTTGGGGTGTTTGTTCCATTAAGCACAGTAAGATCCCTAGATTCAGTTGCGCGTCAATTGTTTTCTTTTGTGCTTTAAAAAGCTCATCAATTACACTTTCCAGAGGTAGCAGCCATAAACGTACTGCACTACACAGCCACCAACTACGGTGCATATGGATTTATCGATTCATAGATTTGCTCCAATACCAACTAGGTTGTATTGATTTATTGAATACGGGGAATATATTGATGTATTGATTGATATATGATTGAGTAATCTCTCACCTAATCATCTCCTGCGTGCCTGTCTCTTCCAGAATAGCCTGGACGAATCGAGAAGGAACGAGCTTGGCTGTGAACTGAAAATGCACTCGATCATCAGAGATCAAAGATCAAAAGACAGAGATTAAAGATCAAAGATCAAATTTCAGATATCAAAGATCAAAGATCACATATCAGAGATCAAAGATCAACCTCGAAGTCGGGCAGCTCGCCAGGTCCATCGGTCCAGTCCTCGAAGTAGACGGGAGGAAGGTCGTGCTCGAAGCAGATCTTGTTAACTCTCCACTCGAAGGCGCGCAGATGATTGATGTATCGAGAGCGCTGAATAATAATAATAATAATAATAATAATAATAATAATAATAATAATAATAATAATAACATTAATAATAATAATAACATAAGTTTATGTATTACAAGGATAACTTCGATAGTGTGAGCAAGTTCGAAATGAATTACACTAAACTAGTACGCTTCTAGCGAACTTCATTTCATTTTCCAATTAAATCAATCAATGTTCTCATCTAATCAATCAATAATCAATCAATAATCAATCAATAATCAACAACATACGGGAGATGCGATGTATCCTCCGTCTCCTTCTCCCACCTCCGGCTCCAGCCATCTCAGAGGGTATTGATTGACGAATTCGACATCGCCGAGCTCCTCGCGTAGTCGCAATTCAAGCTGGAAGAGCAAACCAATCAATACTCCATGGGAATCAATCAATAAATGAGAATCAATCAATAAATGCATGGGAATCAATCAATAAATGCATGGAAATCAATAAATAAATGCATGAGAATCAGTCAATAAATGCATGGGAATCAATCAATAATCCATGGGAATCAATCAATAATCCATGGGAACCGATCAATAATCGAGGAAATCGATCGATATTACGGTAAGCGAAACTTACAATATCAAGGAACAGCGTGCGCGCTAGCAGATCTTGGCCCTGAAAGAAAACTATTATTTAAAAAAAAACAATGTATGGCACAGAGTTTCTTTTTCAACACAGGGAGAGATCAATCGCTCATTGAAAGCATCTTTTGTAGGGTAAGATTATAGTAAGGAACGCGCTAAAAGTAACTTTTTACTTACTTTTTTATTACTATTTGGCTATTTCGTGTATTTATAGCGTAAAAGGTTAGTAAACAGTAAGTTGCTTTTTGCGCGCTACTTACTGTAATATTACCCTGCAAAACCGGAGATGGCAAAATGCCAAAAATCTCTCACTTTTGCCCACTCTCTCAATCTCTCTCTCTGTCTCTCTCTCTCTTTCTCTCTCTCGTTCCATCATTTTCTATGTCAGACGAAACGTTGTGTACCGCATATTCTGTTCGGCATATCACTTCTCTCTATTTTGAAAATCGCACTACGCTATTTTCCGAACATTTCGTGTAAATTCTTCTGATTGTGGCATGTGAGCACTTCAGGCCGCATACAGATAATCAATAATTAAGATAATCGATAATCACACAATAGAATATTGATTTACAAAAATAAATCATACTAACAGTTCGGCTCCGAAGCAGCTTGCTCGATTGGACTTCCCAGGAAGGAATCGGATAGCCGGTGAACTTCACCAGAATCTTCCGCTGAATAAATAAATAAATAAATAAATAAATAAAGTTTGCATAGAAATAATAACAATGTTTTCCTGTTAGCATTAGCATTGGCATTGAAACAACTTTTTATCAGCTTTTAATGGATTAAATTAGCATTAAATTAAAGATTGTTATACAACCATTATATGTTTAAATTAATATAGACTACGATAGTATCCTACTTTAGCCCCGCCCCTTAATTATCGATTCAGAGCACTCACTGTCTCCTGCAGGGGATCACTGGCGCCGATCTCGTGTGGCTCGCTGATGATTAAGTAGTCGATCTGAAACGTAAATCTCACTGGACAGTCAGCATTCAAAACCGTGTACTCTAGATAGTCAGTGCTACTGTTCTGATTTTACAAAAAAAACTTCTCTCACTTTCTTTGTCAACGAGAGAGTATTGCAAATGTGGAGAGTAAAATTAGCACGGGGTGTGTCTTTAATTAGGTGGTGTTAAAATCTTGGAAAAGTAGATGGAAAAATGGAAAGTGGGGTTAATTTTGTGATTGTAAAAGTAGTTGGAAAAGTATCTTCGTAATTGTCAAACATTTACAATAAAAATCCTTTACGCGAGTGCTGGATTGCTACTTTAACAATCACAAAATTAGCACTACTTTTCACTTTTGCATTTACTTTTCCAAGATTTTAACGCCAGATTAGACTCAAACATTCTCACACCCATAGGTCGAATAGCTAGGTTATCGGTTTTCAAAATGCGGTCAGATTTTTCGATTTTTGCGAGATTTTAGCTAAAAATGCGGTCAGATTTTTCGATTTTTTGCGAGATTTTAGCTAAAAATGCGGTCAGGTTTTTCGATTTTTGGAAAATTTTAGCTCAAATTGCGGTCAGGCTTGGTACTTTGTAACATACCTTTCGACCTATGCTCACACCCTCACAGTGTGAGGATCAACTCACTGCATATGGCTCATTTTTATACGAAAGATTACAATTCAAGCGGCAAATAATGATTGTTCTAGATTGACCCACTACATAACAAAAGTTCGGTGAGGGCGCCGAAAATCTATGATTAGTCTTACCGAGTATCGTCCGTTGCACGACGTCGTCCATTTCGCATCCCACGTCGCGGCTGTCTCATCGGCCGCCCTCTCCGCCTGTAATATGATTATTTATATTATTTATTATTTATATATTTATATAATGGTTTATAAAATATACGAGATCGTATTCGGGATGGTTTCAGACATAGGTCGAATAGCTTTAGTTTTTTTCATAACGTATCACATTGTAATGTTTAATAATCTGTTGTATTTGAATCTCGCATACAGTAGCGCCGCAAAGTCTTAATACACTTTTTAGTTCTGCTGCCATTTTGGCGTCAGATGAGATATCAAGCTGAAACTTGTACATGATGTACCCACAGTATGTACGTATTCGATCCTCTTATAAGGTCTCACGGGCCTTTCTGGTTATTGTATAGTGATGACGCTACCGAACAACACTTTTTCGAAAATTCATTATTCTTTCAGGGATTTTTCGTACTCATCAAACTTCGTGATCATTGAGAGAACTACAAGGCCTATCCAGAAAAAAAAGTTTCAGGTTGCTGCGAATTCGGGTATTGGCTGCAGACTTGCTGCAACTTCGTGGTCGCAAAATCATATCTCGGCTTCTAGAAGAGCTTTAAAGGAGGTCAAAGCAGCAAACTGATTCTCTCGGTGAATCCTAATGATCCTGTAAGTATGGTAGCGCTAGCATATCATTCACCCTCATCGATCGAAAAAGTCCCTTTTTTTAAAAGACCAAACCTTGAAAAATCACAATTCTGGGGGCGGACATTGTAAAATTCTGGTTTTTGCATAGGAATGTTGAAAATATATTAATTAATCGATTCCCCGATTTTTAGAGCGATTGCTGTTCTTTCTTGCCTGCGGCAGTCGATTACCTGAAGGACAGTCGTTTAGGCCGCGCTCCCTTCTCATCACGTGACCTGCAAACATTTCCGGGTCTTCGACACTGCTCAACGAGATTTGATAGAAGAAATAACTCTAAAACATAATGTCGCTAATCCTGAACATCGTAGTCTATAAAAGAAAGCGTTTTTGATCTTCTGTTATAGAATGAAACAACTTTTCATTATGATTTTGAGCTAAATTTGACGAAAAAATGAGCAAAGATCAAAGATCAAAGATCGGAAACACAAAGATCAAAGATCAAAAACTCGATTCATAAAGTTTCTCTCTATCCTGACCAACAAAAATAACAATAAGCGGCTAAATTGTCATTGAGCAGTGTCGAAAACCCAGAAATGTTTGCGGGTCGCGAGATGAGAAGGGAGCGCGGCCTAAACGACTATCATTCAGATAATCGACTGCCGCAGGCAAGAAAGAATAGCAATCGCTCTAAAAAGCGGGAAATCGATTAATTAATATATTATCAACATTCCTATTCAAAAACCAGAATTTTACAATTTCCTAGAAGCCGAGATATGATTTTGCGACTACGAAGTTGCAGCAAGTCTGCAGCCAATACCCGAACTCGCAGCAACCTGAAACTTTTTTCTGGATAGGCCTTGTAGTTCTCTCAATGATCACGAAGTTTGATGAGTACGAAAAATTCCTTGAAAGAATAATGAATTTTCGAAAAAGTGTTGTTCGGCAGCGTCATCACTATACAATAACCAGAAAGGCCCGTGAGACCTTATAAGAGGATCGAATACATACATACTGTGGGTACATCATGTACAAGTTTCAGCTTGATATCACATCTGACGCCAAAATGGCAGCAGAACTAAAAAGTGTATTAAGACTTTGCGGCGCTACTGTAGGTCGAATAGCTAGCTACTTTTCGACCTATGGTCTCAGAAAAGCAGGAAAATACCGTACACTTGTTAGGATGTCCTCGCCAGCGAAATCTGCAGCCGACAACGTTCCGATTTTTTTCATCTGAAAAATAGGGAAAAATCATCAACCATTTTCGGTACCCTCGTTGCATTTATTAGCCGTTATAGGCGTGACGTCATGCCCGTAGGGGAGAAATATCCCAGCATAAGATGGTGACGCTCTGGTATTACAATACGTAAGGTATCATTTTCACTCTTCATTCTCTCGAAATAGACTAAAAAGGAAACTGCAAGTCAGTGACGCATTTTAAGAAGGTTTTCAGTTTTGCAATACCCGAGCGTCAATGGTGATGGCGTAATTCATGGATAAAACGCCAGGTTAGTATGGTCCATCCTCGCTAGTAGGCAAACAGAGCACACCATACATTTGCATACCCTCACAATGTGAGGATTGACCCAGTATATTCGGCTCATTTTAGGTGTTGACCCTCTATATAAAGCTCATTTTTTTATGTGAAAGATTAACATTTAAGCGGAAAATAACGATTTTTCTGAATTGACCCACTCTATAAAAATAATTCGGTGAGAGCACACTCTAATTTTATTAAAGTTATTAAACATAACTGACCAATCCGGACTGCTTGTGGACTAGATTACGGAAGAAGTACTTCTCTTTCTGAAATTAACACATTTATGACTTAAGATTGCATTTCAAGAGTTTTTTTTTCAAAAAAAATCTATGATAACTGCGTGTTTAATATTTTAAAAAGGCAAAGGTTATTCATGCCATTAGAAGTCTTGCGAGTGATCACTGCTAGGCCAGTGATACGGTGTTAAAATCTCGGAAAAGTAGATGGAAAAGTGAAGGGCCTAATCTCTACTTTGGACCTAGTTTAAACTATTAATAATAATAATAATAATATTTTATTCCTTTAAATGAACGCATTGGGGATGGGGGGGGGGGAGGAATATCTGTTAGATAAGTCTTTTGAAGGATGCCCGTCGCCAAGGTGAATCGGTGAAATATGGGCCGGGGCTATTACTATTATTATTTGATAGCTATCGATAAACCCCTGTCACCTTCCCCAAGTCCTTTCTATCATTATTATAATTATTTCTCTTATCGCTCCTGTATTTGCTGTCATGGGTGTATCAAATAAATAAATAAATAAATAATTAGTACCTCTAGTTTCTTCGTGATTCCCTTTTGGATCGACATCAGCGTGGGCTTCCTTTTCATCTGTTATATAATGTGTTATATAATTTATTTATGAGAATTTAATTTATTACAATTATTATATAAGTTGATACGAAAGTTTAATACAGCACTGGGTCACTACTCTCAATGCTCGAGGGACACTCTCTTCCACTGCCTGGGGTTGTTTCCACATCACTCCACATAGGTCGAATAGTTAGGTTCTTGTATTTCAAAATGCGGTCAGGTTTTTTGATTTTTTGGAAAATTTTCGGTCAAAATGCGGTCTGATTTTTCAATTTTTCCAGAAACTTCGACATGTTCAAGCGGAATATGCAATGTAAACATTGACATCCATACACCAAAAGAAAGAGCATGTCAAATACTATTTTTTAAAATCTGACGCATTTTGAAATGTAATATAGAAATGTGTTTAAAATCGATAAACTCATTATATTTGATGTAAATAAATAAATATATATAAATATATAAATATTTCTTACCGGAGCCGGACCATTCGCCACTTCGGCCGCCCTTCTCTTCTTCAACTGAAAAAAAAAGAATTTCTGGATCGAATTATCAGATCGAAGAGTTATTTTAAATAATAAAAGCCGTAAGATCATACATAGGTGGGGCGCGAGGAAATGAAATAATGTCGGGCCTTGCGCTTGTTTGGAAAAAGTTGGAAAATTTCTAGTCAAATTTGCAAAAAAAAATGGCCATGCGCATAGCCTTGCCTTACAATTCCCCTCTTTGCACACAGCCTTTCACGCAGCGTGCCTGCCCACCTATGATATAGTGGGTCACTCCTCGCATTGTGAGGGTATGAAAATGCATGTAATGAGACGAAAATCCATCTATCCCTTTTCTGCCCTCATACAACTCACTCCTACTGATGATGGGTTTGAACACCCGAAACGCGTCTGACCAATAAACTAATATGATCCAACTCTTCGTTTTACCTATGGCATAACCAAGCTCTACACTAACATACTATCCAAAACAATGAAGATAACCCAGTATAATCAATTCACTCCTGCTCATTATATTTTATGTAAATAAATAAATATATAAATATTTCTTACTGGAGCCGAACTAGTCGCCACTTCGCTCGCCTTTCTCTTCATCTGAAAAAAAAAGAATTACTGGATCGCTATACCGTCAAAACGAAAAAAAGTGAAACATTTGTGACAATTTGTGACAAATTGTCACAAAAGTTCACAAGATTTTGAAAATTTTCTATGATGATATCTAAACGCGGTTTGAAATTATTTATTAGATAATAGGGTATTTGAGCATCACTGGGCTTCCCTAATTGTCATGTGAAGAAAACGATTTAAATAATTCAATGTGAACGCTGTTTGGTGAAACTGGTATACGGTAGGATTTTCTACCGTATACCAGCTTTGCAACCTGATCCATGCCATGGTTCAAACAGTGCAAATTCACTGTAAAGAGTCATAAACTGATAGACACATCCATGATTAGGCGAAGAAAGCGCGATGGTAGCAGTTTTACAGTAAGATTCTACAGTATGCTACAGTATACCAATTTTTCTCCGCGGCGCTCCCGATTAATTTTTTCACTTTTGTCATATATTACTCCATTGAGCAAACACATCCACACTAAAAAACCTGACAAAATACATCATCAGGTAGGTGAAAAACGCTTGAAATAGGCACTTTGTGAACTTTTGTGACAATTTGTCACAAATGTTTCACTTTTTTTCGTTTTGACGGTATATAGTGGGTCACTCCTCGCATTGTGAGGGAATGAAAATGTATGTAATGAGACGGAAATCCATCTATCCCTTCTCTGTCCTCATACAACTCATTCCTGCACCTTATATTTTATGTAAATAAATAAATATTTCTTACCGGACGATTCGTCGCCATTCTCTTCAACTGAAAAAAAGAAGAATTTCTGGATCGAAGAATTATTTTTAAATAATAAAAGACGTAAGAGCATACATAGGTGGGGCGCGAGGAAATGAAATTTTTGGCAGTTTGTTGGCCCATACATGGAGGTGCCCTGGTAAAATTAGGGCTTTTCGAAAATATGTGAAATACCCCCAAAATACCTGTAAAAACGTTTGGGTGAAATTTTTGAAAAAAAAGTGAAGGCCCCATGTAAAATTAACCACTTTTTCATTCGGATACCCTCTGTAGAATCTAGCTCCAGGTACCCCGCCCATATACGACTGGGTCTAGATTATTGAAATCAATACCCAACGTTCCACAGTGTTACTCTGGTATTTCAAAACTTAAAAAGAACTTGCCACTTTCACTTGAAGTAGACTTTTAAGTCTACTTCAAGTGAAGCACATACTGTAATGCATTTCGTCAAATGTTCTTTCACAGGGTCAGTGACCTATTTTAAGTAGACTTCAACTTTCAGAGTAAATGCATATGATAACATGTATTTTGCTTTACAAAGAGATTGTATCATACATTTTCGGCGCCCTCACTGGAATTTCGACAATGTATGATTGTATTCAACGTACCTGTTCTTCCTTGTCCCTCAGCGTGCGTTGCCTGTAGGTGAGTGAAGCATTTGGCGAGGCGAGTCTGTAAAAAAACATATATCCTGGGAAGAATCCAGCATGCTAGCATGCCAGCTTGGTGGTGATTTCGTTGGTATTGTACTACGTTCTCTGTCACTGTATAAGCATTCACAACTAGCACATTCTAGGGTAAATAGCCGAATCAGTAATCAGCTTACACTCGCTTGCGGATATTTCTTGTTCTCCCAGTCCCTAATAACTCTGAACCGCGCGCCATGCTCAAGGGCGAGATCTTAAATATATAGGTTATCAGGCATGGATATCGAAATTTGCACAAAGCATAGCGATCCCAAGACATCTTAAACAAGGGTTAAAAATGAGGAAAAAACGGAAAAAATGCGTGACCAAGAAGATATATCTGATATGGTACTAGTTTAGACTACAATGTAGACTTGAGGAATGCGATACAACAATCGAAGTAAACAAGTATATTGATATAGTAACGATGGAAGTCATTGTTTGATTAAAAATTTTGAACGGGTGAAGAAATTTAAATTTCTCTGAAATGGCGCCTTTATCGTGTCGTCTAATTCACGGCTCTGGTTCTCGCACAAAATTTGAATTTTAGAATTTTCCTTGAACAGTTATTCTATGTTTACTTTGAATACCTTAACGTTTGATTGTTTTATTTATCAGTTATATGAACCATCTCAAAGATTACTGGCCTAGCAGTGATCAGGACTTCGTGTGCCGTGGAATAACGGGTTGCACCTTTACCTTTACCTTTTACCTTTTAGGAGCCGGGCGATGTCACTGCTCAACTTTCCTCCTCCGGCATCGTCGGAGTGTTCATACTCCCTGCAAGAATTCAATGGACAAATACTCCCCGGTACTCGCAAACAGTTTGACACACTGCAAAAGCAAAAGAAAAGAGACAAATTTGTAAGTTATTTCGATGTTCGAACTATGCTCATTTTAAATGCCTTTGGAAAAGTATAAACAGTACGATGATTCGGCTAATTTGCCTAAGTTTAAACGTAAAATTCAGTACAGATTTCATTCACCATTTTACAGTTGAGTGACTATCACAGTGTTCTGAGGGCTAGTCAAACGAGCTAGCCCCGCCCCCTTGTTACAGTACCCCGTTCACACCACCAAGTTCATTTGCATAAGTTTCTACATATTCATATCAAATTTATCAAATACATTGGGAATAAAAGAAACCGTGCCAGAGTTGCGTCAGGTGCTTTAAATAACACTTGCGCGAGACTCTGCCGAAATAACACGTATAACAATCTTTATAGAAGATAGCGTAAAAATTCAATAGATTAGAAGAATCAAAGGAGACAAAGAAAAAAAACATAGCATTGAGTGTGAACAAAAGAAAGACAAGTAAATAACAATATTATTGAATACAACATAATTTATGGAAAATGAATCTTCTTCCATTGTGACCGTCTGTCATGCGCTCAAGTCACGCTGTCATGAAGCTTGGAGATAGTGCGGCCCTCCTAGACGTCGGATACGGTAGAACTAAATGAAATCGATTAGTAACAATACCGCAACCTACAGTATCTACAAAATACAGCACATCCTACAGTATCTACAGTAATATCTCATTCGGAACTACCGTACCTGAAGTTGGCGTGGTTTTTTTCGGAGTCGGACTTGGCAACGGCGATGAACCCATAACGATACCCATCTCCGCCTTCTTGAGAGCGGGGACGCCTCACCAGTCAGCAATCTAGAATAGCGATTCGATTTTATATTCAATTCATAGGTGGGCACGCTGGGGGAAAGGCTGCGTGCAAACCGGGAAATTGTAAGGCAAGGCTATGCGCATGGCCAATTTTTTGCAAATTTGACTGGAACTTTTCCATTTTTTGCGAGGTAAAGCTATGCGCAAGGCCCCCGCAAGGGAGGGCAAGGCTGTGTGCAAAAATAATTCGTTTTCACGCGCCCACCTATGATTCAATTATTGAATAGTTTAGGGATATTCCTTAATTTGAAAAAAATAAATCACATATCCATGGGTATTCAACTTTGTGAGAGATTTTGTGAGAGGGCTCGACACGGGCAAATAGTCGATACATTTTCATACCCTCACGTGATGATTTAGCCACTATATCCGGCTCATTTTCACGGTCGGCACACTATATGAAGCTAATTTTAATGTGAAAGATTACAATTTGAGCGAATTTTTCTAAATGGACCCACTTTATAAAAATTATTTGGTGAGGGCACGAAAAAGTATGAAATAGTCTAGCGGGTCTGCAATATCAACCCTTGTGAATATAGTAATAACCCATTAGCGTACCATTTCGATTGTATCTTCGCCCTCGGTGATTATGCCGATTCTTATCGCAGATCGAGTTCATCACCTGTATATTTAATATAATTATATTAACAATATTGATTTTCATTGAAATTATTAAAGAACTTCTATATTATATTACATTTCTATACTATATCTACTATTACCGCCACCTCTTATACTCTCTAGCTACGGGAGCAGAGGTTGCTTAATCGAGTAGCTATATCGAGTACAATGATACTAGTGAAAAAGAAGAAATCCTTACCTTGTAGAACTTTCTAAGCTCCTGCTTTTGGGTCTGGTCGATAGCCGTCAGAACAAGGGCGACGTTCTTGCGGACAATTCTGATCTTGGGGAGCTTAGAAGCAGCTCCACCGGTAACCTTAGATACCTGGAAATGAACTGATGAGGATCTAGTAGATTGAATATAGACTAATATTTGAGTCACAATAATATTAATGTTCTATGCGTGGTCTTTCCAACCATCAACGTTCAAGTCGAACTAGGAAACGACAAGAAAAATCCCGGGGAAAAACCATAATTCACAAAAATATATGTAATAGTACCTTTAGGCTTGGAAGGGGCGATCAAATCATTGGGATCTCTTCGAAGAGGAAACTTCTTGCCGGAATCGAAATCTATAGATGCTATAGCAGCTGCAATAAAAGAACTTAATACAGTTTATCATTGAAAATTGCGCAATATTTTTGAACTAACAAGGAGTCTCTTTTACCTTAAGGTGGCGATGAGAGATGAGTTATACAGGGTTTGGCGGAAAAAATTTCCGTAACCGATTTTATCTCTCAAAGCTAGTATAGACACAGAGGTAAAGAGGATTATTACGATATATCTGACGAAGTTGGGTTTGGTTAGACGCACGAAAGATGGTAAACAACAGTGTGAAACTACTGCAATAGAATGAAGGTTTACTACCGGTTCAAGTGCATAATCGACGACGCTTGCAACTGACTATTGGTAATTCACTCGGAAACGGAGAACGAGGACCACTAGTTCACTGTACCACCACTAGCTCGCAGAAATAACACTTAGAACTCGCCCACTAGTGCGCGCATCATTTGCGTATCACTGTGGGGTGGGAAATGCTCTAAATTTGACAAGCTTTAAGTACGCTTAATCTACGGGAAAAGGGCTTTCAGATGAGCTATAACTCATCTCTCATCGCCAAGCTAAGGTAAAAAAAGACTCCTTGTAAGAATAGAAGACAGTCAAGAGACAGAAAGCATACTTACTTGGAAAAAAATCCATTCTCTGCTACTGAAGATAGGTTGCTGCAATGATTTAATAAGAGATATGAATGTGGATCTCTCGACCACGTACAAGGAATACAATCAACATAGAACGAACACATTTTATCACACACAAAACTCAATTTACAGAACATTTAATAACGGAGCAAGTAGGCCCAGAGCATGGGCAATCAGGCAGTGGCACATACAAGACGATCCTGGAAACGACAAACATTAATTACAAGGCGAAAAAACGAGAGAGAGCAAAAAAGTAAATTAGAATTAATTTACTCACCCAGAGGATTCTTCTCCTAAGCGTGGTTTGCCTCCATTCTTCGATACAAAATCCTGCAACGAGTAAACATTGATTTAAACGAAAAAAATAAAACAAACAATAACAAAAATAACATTTTAAACGAAAATAAAAAATACAAAAAATCGACAACGTCATCATGTCGTTCGGATCCGCATCCGGCTTTTTCAGAAAAATACCCTGACATCCGCCTGAGACACTACTTTCTTTAAAAAAATTGGGAAACGTCGCCATTTTCGTTTGCGAAAATTTTTCCCTTACACTAGAACATTGTGCTATCCGCAGTTGGAAAGGAGTAGTTTGTCCAAGCTGCAGCACAGTCTATCTAGGGATGACGTCAAGGGCGCCTTCAGATTCCGCCAATCCGCTGCGAACATTCTCAAGTGAGCATTAGCAGTTTCGCTCGTACTCCTTGCTGGAATTCCTCTGTAGCACACTGTTTTCTTTGAAACGCTGAACAAACCCATGCTACCCTCAAATCTTACCCATTCATCTTGGCGACGGACATCCTTAAAACAACTTATCTAACAGCATCCCCCCGATTCGTTTAAGTGAAGGAATAAATTTAATGTTATTATTGTTATTACACGCGAGGTGGTTCATTATAGAATTACAAAAGTTTTGCACACACCGCGCCAAATGCCGAATATAGTAAACTTCTCCACCGTTGAGAAAAACGCACTCCAAATTTTCGGAAGGTTTTTTCGAACGTTTTTTTCAATGCATATAATTTTATTTTTATTGAAAGTCCTGTGAAATGATGAGGAAACGCCATAAAATTCGATAAAACTAGAGAAAATGGTATGCCGCGCGAAGAAGTGGGCGGAGTCTGAATATTGCGCGGCAAACAGCGGAATTTGTATTGTTCGGACAGTTTTAATTCTATAATACTTAGTTAACGTTCTAGAGGATTTAAAACTATGTGTATACTCTACATCCGTATTTAGGGAAATCACAAACGAGAACGAGCATGAAGTGTCCGAAGAAGGCGAGAGTGTGATCGGCAAAGCTGTACTGAGGTTTATATGTTTACCAATTTTATATTATAATAATAATGTCTTGCAATTTTATCGCTCAAAGTGCAGATTAAAAAGAAGAAAGACTAGAGTTCTTTCCGAATCTCTGTATATAGAGTGCTCGGCAAGATACCCGATTTTAACAGGGAAGTAGAGCGGCAATTCAAAGATCCAGCTTAATCATATCCGTAACCGTATCACCGTATTGATTATCAGGGTTCGCAACGGCATCGGTATGCTGAGCAAGATGGTGTCATCCGACGCGCCATCCACGACCGCCGACTATCTCGATCGATATGCGCGAACGACGAACTGGTAGGCATACGGTACTTTTCGTGGCGAGAATCAGCCAGATCATACATTGCCATACCCTCGCAATGCGAGGATTGACCCACTATATAAGGCCCATTTTAGGACACTTGATGCGAAAGGAAGCCTAAAAATGACGATTTTTTAACATACATTGCCTTACCCTCGCAGTGCGAGGATTGACCCACTATATAAGGGCCATTTTAGCCCACTTGATGCGAAAGTAAGCTAAAAACGTCGATTTTAAGCGAAAATAACGAATTTTGTGGATCAACCCACCCTATTTCGAGAATTGACCCACTATATAAAAATAAACGGCGATGGTACCGAAAATGTATGTTTTTTAATAACGAATTTTGTGAATCAACCCATCCTATTTCGAGAATTGGCCCATTATATAAAAATTAGCGGCGAGATTACCGAAAATTTATGAGCCAGATGCGAAAGTATTGATTTGTGTGCAGGAGTCGTGCATGGTTGCGCTGCACTGCGGTTGATGCGGTTGGCGGACGTATTGCGGTGTGCCAGGCTACCGATTACATACGCATCTATCCCACAGGTTATTATTTTATTCATTTATTTATTTATCTTAGCGATAAACGAGGTGCGGTATCGATTGTTGCTTGTATGTGGCGCTGTTTTCATCATCATCATACATTTTCATACCCTTATCATGCGAGGATCGATCCACAAGGCCCATTTTTATACGAAATATTACAATTTAAGCGAAAAATAACGATTTTTCTTAATCCACCTATCATATTTCGAACTATAGTTCTGTGAGGGCGCCTAAAATGTACGATGTGGGGCTGCTATTTTCGTCATCATTAGTCGTTCGTTCATCTGATAGAAAAGCTCGAATTCTGATAACTTAACTAGCTGAACTTGAAAACTTAACTTAGCTTAACTTAAGATGACTTATCACAACTTAAATGATTCTTAATGCAGGTTGTAGCGCCCAGCAACAGCCACCGCTCACGCTCCATCACGCCGAAATGAAGAACGTGGCTGCGATGCAATTCGAGTGAGTCAGAGAGTCATGCTGCTGCCCAGTCTATCAGTCGCACCACCTACACAGTGATTGTAGTCATCGTTTCTCGAAAACGCACGATAATAATGATAATGATAATGATGATAAGATTTTGAGCCAAATTTGCCAAATAAATAGAAAAACCTGACCGGATTTTGAAAACTGATAACCTGGCTATTCGACAAATGATAATAATAATAATAATAATAATAATAATAATTATTATTATTATATAATAATAATAATAATAATAATAATTATTATTATTATTATATAATAATTATTATTATTTCTTTCAGTCCTAACGATGCTCGTATAAACACAGGTCGAATAGCTAGGTTATCGGTTTTCAAAATGCGGTCTGGTTTTTCAATTTTTGGCAAATTTGGCTCAAAATGCGGTCAGGTTTTTCGATTTTTGTGAAATTTTGGCTCAAAATGTGGTCAGGTTTTTTTCTATTTTTGGGAAATTTTGGCTCAAAATGCGGCCAGGCTTGGTGCTTTGTAACATACTTTTCGACCTATGCATATAAACGATAGTCTCTTGCAGTGTATCGATCTCTCGACGGGCGAGCAGAGTTCGCTGGGTGCGTGGTTCGGCGGTAGCGTGACCGGTCTGTACCCGTGCAGGGATGGCACCCGAATCGCCGTGACCTATACGTCTAATGTACTCAGGTACGGTTCCACGGTACGGTGGCCGGATACGGTACTTTGGAACATACATTTGCATACCCTCACATTGTGAGGATCGACCCACTGTATCTGGCTCATTTTCAGGATCGACCCACTATATAAATTTCATTGTTTATGAGAAAGATTACAATTTAAGCGAAAAATATCGATTTGTCGACCCACTATATAAAAAAATTCGGTGAGGGCGCCAAAAATGTATGATATTGGAATGCTATGGCATATCTCGTGCTTTCCAGAATCTACGATCGCAGCACGTGGACAGAGGAGAAGTGGTCGGGTCTGCAGGGTCGTGTGACGAGTGTGGTGTGGTCGCCCACCAGCGAGGTACGGTAGTACGACGTTTACTGGAGATATTGGACTGTAGTGAGACTTGTGTGGCTTTTCTGAAAGGTTGTTTGCATGAATCATCGCTACAATTGCATATTCAGTAAATCAATCAAGCAATCAATGTATCATTTCGAGCCATCTTTGCTAGATGAGGATGTAGCGAAAAACTTTATTTTATTTGTCAGATATAATTGATCTAATCGTTCGTGAACATTGTATGAAATTATTACAAGCTTATTGTTTATTTGCAGTACTCTTCAGAATCGTAAACGCAGACACAAAACAATAAGCTTTTGCTTTTAACAATGATTATCATAATGAACCGAACTAGTGTGGTTAGATGAAAATTGAGCGTTTGAGGGATTCTATAGCGAACCGCGGGTGTAGTCCTTAATGATAGATGTCTCGGCAAAAATATTTTTGAAATTCATAATTTTGTGGTTTCAGTCCTTGATATTCTCGACGGAAGATGGCCAAAGTCTCTTCTCACTGACGTTTACTTCGCATACGAAGACGACTGAGGAGGGTGTGAAGATAACGTCAGTTTAAATAAATATTTATTTATTTATTTTATGAAGTGTATAGTCAGAAACTGAATATTGGCACTGGGAAAGAGGGAAAATATTCAGATTTATTAGAGAATTTTCGTCTAGAAAAGAGCGATTTCAGCACACTTGTGTATGCGGCTTCTGTTATTTAGCCATGAAAATAAATCAAAATAGCCAATATTTTTCTGTTCATTATTTATAAGTCGAAATCATAGCTGCGGTGCAGATTTGAATTTCAAAATGCGACCATGTTTTCAACAACAAAAAACCAAGACGCAGCCAGTCTTCTTAGTTTTCTACGTGCTTTTCAATAATCAATAATCCATCCCCGCAAGTTGTGAATCGACTTTTGTTATTTAGCAATGAAAATCTATCGATATGGCCTATATCTCCCTGATCAATCAATAATCCATCCCCCACCTACAGTGTCTGGTCCTCGTCGTCGCGTCCCGCGCCCGTCTACGATCTGTCTCCGATCGAGTTCGATCCGATGGAGGGAGCTAGTGAGCAGGCACTCGAGAGTGGTACGGTAGCGCTTTCCACTTGGGACCCATAGGTCGAATAGCTAGGTTATCGGTTTTCAAAATCCGGTCAGGTTTTTCGATTTTTGTGAGATTTTGGCTCAAAATCCGGTCAGGCTTGGTATTTTGTAACATAATTTTCGACCTATGGGTGTAGTTCAGGTTCCTATTATCGATTGATTTTCGCAGGAGAGCTCCGTCCAGTGACTCGCATCGGCGGCGCGGCTCGCACACTCACGCTCAGTCCGGACGGAGGACGACTCGCGGTCACATTTGCCGACAGAGGTACGGTAGCTATTATTGATTTACTAATAATAGATACGGTAGTTGTTATTGATTGTTTGACGCTTACATTTCGATGATAAGATTTATCATTGGGTCATTTTTGCCATGTGGATATTTTAATTAACGGAATTTAAATAATAATATTACAATTTGCATTTTATATAATATAAACAAAGTACATTTGCATGCAATATAACTTCACATTTAATTACATATAATAAATAAATAATATATATATATATATATATATATATATATATATATATATATATATATATATATATATATATATATATAGGGTGTCCAAAAAGTATTGTTACACGAATAAATCCATGTATCTTCCTCAAAACCCATCATAGACAATTCAAATAGGGCACAGTATTTTTCACTAACCATAGCAACATAACAATGAATGGTCACACGATCTGGCCTCCATTGGCCGCGATGACGGCTCTGAGATGATGAGAGACAAAGTCGATGATGGGCCGCTGGTAGGGGATGCCGACTTTCTCCCATCTCTTTTCCAAGCCCTTCTTGAGAGACTTGCGGTATTTATGGTGGGTAGAGCAGGACTCCCTCTACAATATTACCTAGACGTTGAAGTTCAGGGGTTCAGGTCGGAGGAGTTGTAGGGCCAAAATAGAGTCGCGATGAAGTCGGATACATGGGTGCAGAACCGTGCCTGGGCCACTTTTTCCGAGTGAGCAGGCGCTGAACCCTGCTATAAGTTCCAGTGAACCCCATTGATGTGGGAAAGGAACCATTGGAGAAGGGCCTTCTCGAAAATCATCCTGACTTAGTACACCTTATTGAGATCCACGAGCACACGGGGACTCTTGGCCGTCAAGCACACTCCAGCTAAAATCATCACTGATTGCGGGTAGACAATGCAAGAGATGATTCCTCCACTGGCATCCGCTTGCTGAGGAGACTGGGCTATTATCCTCGTGTTATGGCTGTTGAAGACCGAGAAGTCGTTAAAAAATCATTGGAGAAAGTCGGCATCCCCTACCAGCGGCCCAGCATCGACTTTGTCCCTCATCATCTCAGAGGCGTCATCGCGGCCAATGGAGGCCAGATCGTGTGACCATTCATTGTTATGTTGCTACGGTTAGTGATAAATACTGTGCCCTGTTTGAATTGTCTATGATGGGTTTTGAGGAAGATACATGGATTTATTCGTGTAACAATACTTTTTGGACACCCTGTATATATATATATATATATATATATATATATATGACATTCAGACACGACCGGTCTCATCGCAGTCTTCATTGTCGATTGGAGCAGCAAGCCCGCGAGACTTCTGCCCTCGTGAGTTGAAAATATATACATTTTATTTAATATTTAAATTAATGATTTTGCAATTAAAATAACATTTTTACGATACCTAACTAATGTGACCAAAAGTGGACTGATAACGGTGAAATATTGATTGCGCTGAAATAACATGATGGATAGATAGATCAATAAATTTATTTTATTAATTTTATCTACGCCCGTGGACGCAACGAGAACACTGTGAATATGTGAGCGAAAAAAAATTAATGATACAAAACCATAGGTCGAATAGTTAGGTTATCGGTTTTCAAAATGCGGTCAGGCTTTTCGATTTATTGGCAAATTTGGCTGAAAATGCGGTCAGGTTTTTCGATTTTTCTGAAATTTTGGCTTAAAATGCGGTCAGGTTTTACGATTTTTTGGGAAATTTTGGCTCAAAATGCGGTCAGGCTTGGTGCTTTGTAACATACTTTTCGATCTATGGATACAAGACTCTCGATAGCTAGTTGCCCTCAAGAGTGGGACGACTGTGATGCTCCCAATAATTATTGTAATTTTCAGTGGTTATGTCGAGGCCGCATTCTCTGGTGTGCCCGAGTGCATCTGGTTCCTGCCACGATTCGAAGCCGGAGCGATGCTGGCTGTTGTAAGTGCACCTAGAGTCGCTAACGATAATGTAACCATAGGTGGGCGCGTGAAAACGAATTCTTTTTGCGCATAGCCTTGCCTTGCAGAAATTGGAAAATTTCCAGTCAAATCTGCTAAAAAATGACCATGCGTATAGCCTTGCCATACAATTCCCCGGATTGCGCACAGCCTTCCCCCCAGCGTGCCCACCTATGAATGTAACTAGTCTGTTGTGCATCCAATCACAGGATTGTTTTTATAATGGGTAGATTTCTAAAATATGGTTTAGAAAAATCATTATTTTTCTTTTAAATTGTAATCTTTCGCATAAAATGAGCCTTCTATGGCACTTATGCATTGTGAAGGCATGAAAATGTATGACCGTAACCGCAGTCTACCGTAACCACCCTCTAATTACAGTCGTGGTCGACCGGCTCGGTACAGTACGTCCCGCTGGTGTACGGTGGATCGCCGGCCGCATTCGCGCTATCGGTACACCCCCTCGTCGAGGCGACAGGCACGGATACGATACTGGTGGGTGCTACGGTAGTAGATTACGGTAGATTTGAGCAATCTGTTATCACCTTATTACCTTATGCAATATGTGATCTTTGATTTACGGTCGTTGGTTCTTCTTATTGATTGCTCAGTTCTTTATTTCTAGTTCTTGATTATTGATTGCTTTCCGGATTCAAATCAAATCAAATCATTTATTTTCCTGTATAAGAAAGTAAGGGATTCTTCTTATCACGTTAAACGGGGTCAGGAAATATCGATTATCGATTGATGCATTCAGGAGGAAAGTCCCTGTTCTTGATTTGTAGTTCTTTGATTATTGATTGCTTTCCGGATTATCGATTGAGATGCATTCAGGAGGAGAGTCTGGGATGGATGACGGGGCATGAGGATTCGTTGGCCAGCGTGGAGCTGTCGGCTCGGCTGCAGGGAGGAGGCGATGATGGTGGAGCCAGTCCGCTGCTGTACACGGAGATCCTACGGGACAAGAGCGCCATTGGTCTGGAGCTATAGAAGATCAAAGATGAAAGACCAAAGATCATGCCTGTTTGATTTACCGTATTTTGATTTGTCTTGCTCACTGAAGTTGTACACGCTTGATATTGGCTGGGAGATTCTGGTTTCGTTTCCTTTGTAATCCTTGTTTTTTCCCCAGTTTTTCTGTTTAAACACATTTATCGTAATTGTTGTGGATCTCGAATATTCAATACATTTCTAGCTATTGATGATGATTTTGAAATGGTTTCTTCGGACTCGAACTCCGTATCCTTGTCTTCTTCGTTACTGTAAATCTAATACATTTCGTTTTTCAAACCCTATCACGTTGTAATGTTTAATAATATGTTCTATTTGAATCTCGTTCGTAATACATCTTTATCTTGATCTATCCTGTCGAGAACGTTTCCTAACAAGTACAGTAAAGTTGTGACTAAATGACTTTGATTGAAGCTTTTGATGATTTCGCAGACTGAGAAACTACCCTCTTTTCTTTCAATACAAATGATCTACACCTGTTCAGATCAGAAAAGATCAGCAAACAAATGCCCAAGATGTCCCTTGAATGGGGAATAGAGGGCATGCGGGTTTTTTTAGGGTTTCGAAAACGAGTCTTCCCCAGGATGTTTCTTGCGGTTCACCGAGAGAGGCGCATTTACGATCTCTCTCTCATTGGGTAACCGAAATAAGATCAGAAGATTAACCCCTATATATCATGGTTGAATAAAAAAAGTGATTCCGCTTTGATTCTTTTGTATTTTTATAACTTGGGTATGTGGGGTGCGAGAGAGTGTGTATGTTGTTGTGTTTTACAACACGCACACTCTCTCGTACCCCCACCGTCTAGCACTCTCGCCTTCCTCTGCGTCTCTGTTGGGGTGCGCTGCGTATAGAGGGGACACATCTTGCTAGGCTCAATACGACACTCATGGCGCAGTCGGTATGTCGACCCTTCCCCAAGCGGATGGTACCAGGTTCGACTCGCGTGTTTGTCCAAAGTTTTTGCTATTTTTATTTTTAACATAACAACAAGTTTTAAATAATAAATGGTGATATTACACGATTTTTGTAATTTTGTTAATAGTTAAATGACCACTGTTAGTTTCTTTCTGTGTTTACTACGTCCATTAACCAATTTAGACCTTCTGATCTCATAAAAAAGATAAAAAGGAAAATTTTACGCGGTGTATTCCTGTGTCTCCCAATGCAACAATTTGAGGTGTTTTCAATATTTGTGAAACTGTAAGATTATATCCGCCCCAAGAATTGGAGACGAATTTGCAGACTTCAAGGGTAAGAAATATGTGTCTATATGGAGTCTGTTATGTACATTTGCAATTAACCAATGAAACAAGATGACCCTTTATTTCGTTTGAGTTTGTTCAGGGTTCGAATGAAGCGATAGAGCTATCTAAGCTCTCGTTAGCTCTTCTGAACTCCCTCATTTCTTCGTCGGACCCTGAATACGGGTGGATACGGTAGCTATTATCGATTAATTGCTGCATTGATCTACCGTACCTGCACTACTCCATTATCATTCGAATCATCGTCATCGGCCGATCTAAAGTTTGATATTTGATCTTTGATCTTTTATGATCATGCTTACCCAACTTGCACGCTCGTCTGCTCCGACTTTGAAAGATTCAACATCTGTAAAGTGGAGAAATTGAAAGATCAATGATCAAACCAGAGATTACCTCATTTTCTGGAGCGGCAGCCATGCGGCTCACACGAGATACTGATCTCTGAAATCATTCAGACTTGATCTTTGATCTTTGATCTTTGATCTTCCCGTGAACCAACCTGTGATCTCTCAAAGCATTGATGGCACATAGTATCCTCAGTCTGTCGATGTAATTCTGGTCTCTGACCATTCTCTCTGACACAATTTGCCTGAAATACAGTACAGCCCGATCTCCTCTTGTACACGAGTGCCACTGCGGCGCCCTGCGGCGCTCATTTTCGCTCATCATTTATTTCTGAGGGTAAAAGGTAAAGGTAAAGGTACAACCCGTTATTCAAGGCACACGAGGTCCTGCGGGTTATCACTGCTAGGCCAGTGATATTTCAAGGCCAATTCAGTCCGGAGGGCCTAATCTCTTCTTCGGACCTACTTTACCGCATGATCTAGTCACTACCAATTCCCCTTTCGGGCGCCTTGGTGAGGCGGAGGCGGTGAAACGACCGGGAATCGAACCCAGGACAGATGGAATGATGGGGCGCGCCATAGACCACTACACCACTTCGCTCATTTTCGCTCATCATTTATTTCTGAGGGTAAAAGGTAAAGGTAAAGGTACAACCCGTTATTCAAGGCACACGAGGTCCTGCGGGTTATCACTGCTAGGCCAGTGATATTTCAAGGCCAATTCAGTCCGGAGGGCCTAATCTCTTCTTCGGACCTACTTTACCGCATGATCTAGTCACTACCAATTCATTTTCGCGGCGCTCATTTTCGTTCATCATTTATTTCTGAGGGTACTGAATGTTTTTCGATTCTCAGTGTCTTACTCATGAGCTTCCGTCATGCAAAGTTGTTTTAATGACTAAAGAAACTGAAACAAAATTTTTATTAATGAGAAAAATCAATTACAAGACAAATCACACTGGTCCGAAAACGATGGATAATTATTTACTGGAAAGGTATACTGTAATATTTCGCATCGATCGTATGATCGCCGTAAGATATTTTTTGAAAATTTACAGTACTCATCGTTTTTGGACAAGTGTGATTTGTCTTTTAATTGTTATTTATCATTAATAAAAATTTTGTTTCAGTTTCTTTAGTCATTAAAACAACTTTTCATAACGGAAACAAATGATTAAGACTTTGAGAATCGAAAAATATCCAGTACCCACTGAAATAAATGATGAGCGCAAATGAGTGCCGCAGGGTGTCTCAGTGGCACTCGTGTACAAAAGGAGATCGGGCTGTACTGTACAAGGTTAGAGATCAAAGACCAAAAAGGATAAAACAAACCAAAGATCACTTACAGAGAGAACATCGTGGAAGTATGGGTCACTCAGTAGATCTTTGCCACAAAGACGACTAAAAGAGGAGTAGTTACTTCGGCAAACTAACGAATAGTTGTAAATAAATCGACAAAATTAACAATGTTAACCCCGGACCCCGACACGAATGCCCGAAACCCCGTAATGAGCTCTTACTTCTCGGGATTGTAGACCAGAATTCGTTTTAGTAGATTAACCGATGCTGCCACACTTGGACTCAACACGGGGGGTTCTCTGTCGTGTTGCAGACGAAGCGACTTAAGAGTACTTATCATAAGTAAGTGACTTAAGCATGCTTATCGTAAGTAAGCCTTAAGTATGCTTGAGTATAGTATCCTTACCACTAGTATGCCAGTCTTGTTTACATTCCTTAGCTTGCTTGGATTGACGGTAACCTTCATTCTTTTCAATTCCTCCCCACTTGGTGTGCCGAAAGCGTATTGGATCAAAATCATTTGATGATCGGAGTCCTTAACGATTAGGGTCTTGTTAAGGCTCGTAAGGTCGATTAAGTTCAATTTTAAGGTTCATAAGGTCGATTAAAGCACAACGTTTCGAGAACGGTCATGGTGTGACAGAGAAAAAAGTTTGTGCGAATAAGAGAGAGTACGCAAAAGTGAGAGAGCGCAGACGATTAAACTACACCATGGCACACCATTCCGGAATTTGATTGGCTTGTTGCCAAGTTTTCAATGACAGCCCCTATGTTAGAGGAGCGCTGTATTAAGTTCTTAACACGGATCTCCTGTAAGAATGAAGGAAGCCAACCGACCGTTTTAAAATTTATCTCACCGATTTGGATGAAACTTGTTTGATTGATCATAATGAGGGAATGGAGAAGGCCTAGGCACTTGTTCTCGCCAAATTTGCATTTTTATCGATTTTTCGATCTACCACTTTGGGGAGGCATATCTCACTCGAATTTTGACCCAGAGTGAGAATTTTTTTTTCAATCGACTCGAAATGAACTAATCTAGAAATTACTCAACAAAGGATACGTGCGAAAACGCCATCTTCTACCTGTTTTCTTCGAAAAACTGATTTTTTCGGTACATTATGCAAATTTTCTCAAAATTTTTCCACAAAGGATACGATTTTTATTCGCTATTCTAATTCCCCATATTTGAATTGTGGTTGGAACATATTTCATCGGTCATAATTCGGGGCACCCGATACCGATCCTCAGAGGGGAGGAGGCCTATTCCCCGGACTTGTGTTATTTTCATTAAAAATAAATTTCGTATCTCACATCTGTTCATTTTCATGCAAATTCGCTATGATGGTATACTAATCGAAAGCTCTCGACGAGCTCTACAAAAATGACTTAGTGGTACAAGTCATGAAATTTAACCGTTTTCAAGATATTCTAGAAAATCCGTTTTTGACATGCTAATTGTTGTGCAATGTAATCGATTCAAAACGAAAAGATGCTATTTTCTTCCTGCAACTGCTGAGGTTTTCTATAATTTTCTTCACAGTGATCCCAAAGAGTATTTCGATGGTCTGTATATATTTTTTTTGATTATTCGGTTTCTGATATCGGGAACATCGATAAATATTTTCGTATTTCAGTATGCATATTTTCCTAAGATTCCTAGAATATCTTACAATAAGATAAACATATACATCATTGCTAGTTTCTTTCTTGTTCTTTCCTATAAAATTATTAACTAATATTTTAAGCAAAGCACATTGCAGGAAGCAAATAGCATCTTTTCGTTTTGAATCGATTACATTGCACAACAATTAGCATGTCAAAAACGGATTTTCTAGAATATCTTGAAAACGGTTAAATTTCATGACTTATACCACTAAGTCATTTTTGTAGAGCTCGTCGAGAGCTTTCGATTAGTATACCATCATAGCGAATTTGCATGAAAATGAACAGATGTGAGATACGAAATTTATTTTTAATGAAAATAACACAAGTCGGGGGATCGGCCTCCTCCCTCCGAGGATCGGTATCGGGTGCCCTGAATTATGACCGATGAAATATGTTCCAACCACAATTCGAATATGGGGAATCAGAATAGCGAATAAAAATCGTATCCTTTGTGGAAAAATTTTGAGAAAATTTGCATAATGTACCGAAAAAATCAGTTTTTCGAAGAAAACAGGTAGAAGATGGCGTTTTCGCACGTATCCTTTGTTGAGTAATTTCTAGATTAGTTCATTTCGAGTCGATTGAAAAAAATTTCTCACTCTGGGTCAAAATTCGAGTGAGATATGCCTCCCCAAAGTGGTAGATCGAAAAATCGATAAAAATGCAAATTTGGTGAGAACAAGTGCCTAGGCCTTCTCCATTCCCTCATTATGATCAATGAAACAAGTTTCATCCAAATCGGTGAGATAAATTTTAAAACTGTCGGAAAAGGATCTCATTTTCCTACGTTTTTAGAGGAGATCCGTGATAAGGTGATAAGGTCAGCTAAGTTAGGCTAAGTTAAGTTAATGTCGTACCGATCCTCTGAAGAGCACGCGTCCCTTGATCATTTCGCCAAATACGCAGCCAGCACTCCAAACGTCAATGAGATGAGAGTAATGTGTGGAGCCTAGTAACATCTCAGGCGGACGATAGTATCGTGTTACCTTAATCGTACTTAACCTTAGCCTTAACTTTGGCGTTAACCATGACCTTAACCTTAGCTTTAGCCTTAACCTTAACCTTAGCCTTAACCTTAACCAGTGGTCTTATAATATTATTTTTATATAGTAAATAGTTTTCATCTTTATTGCATTTCTAATTACGTGAACCTAATCTTAAATGTCTAACTCACCTGATACGCGGATGATCTCTCGCGAGAAGATATCACCTTTGCTGAGCCAAAGTCACCAATCTGAAGATCAGAGATCAATAAAGATCAAAGATCAAAGATCAACCTGAAGTTCGCCAGACTCTTTGTTGACCAGAATATTGATTGGTTTGATGTCACGATGAGCAATCTTGTTCTGAAAGGAGCGCGTCATGAGGAGGCGGGACCAAATGAGCTCACAGCTGCCAAGAAGTCGAGTCCGTTGAATAGCTGCCAGATGTAGATCTTGATATCGATAGGGTCGAGACCGCGGCGAATAACCTGAGATTACGGTAGATCAAACTCCGCCCCCACGGCCCACAAACCTTATCGAGCGTCTCAGGCATGTAGGCGAAAATAAAGGCTTCACACTCCTGCAAAGATCGAAGATCAAAGATCAAACATTATAGATCAAAGATCAAAATATCAAAGATCAAACCGTTCCGTCAGGCGCTGTGTTCTTGAAGATGTAGAGTAACTTGATGATGTTCTTAGGGTCAGCACGTCTCATTGCGGCAAGAATGATCATTTCATCAGATTTAACAGTATCTTCTGGAAACAATCGATAATTTGTCTATACCGTAACCTGATAATCATTTGTATATACTGTAACTACCGTACTTGGCCAGGTCTTTTTGATCGCCACCTCCATGCGCTCCGGACTCATCAATTTGCCTCTGAAATGTTTGAATATTTGAGTAGAGAAAGAGCTTCACGATTATCTGGGGATATTTCTTAAATCGCCGCAAACTACAGTAGCCAATATCCGCTCACTACAGTAACCAGACTCCGCCCACTACAGTAACCAGACTCCGCCCACTCCGACCTGTAGACGTTGGAGAACACTCCACCAGAATGCCAGTGCAGCTCTTCCAGGTTCAA
Organism: Parapristionchus giblindavisi; assembly: GCA_943737045.1. Lineage (NCBI taxonomy): Eukaryota > Metazoa > Nematoda > Chromadorea > Rhabditida > Diplogasteridae > Parapristionchus > Parapristionchus giblindavisi. The sequence continues at coordinate 511,074 of CALSFV010000238.1, forward strand.
ATCAACTGTCGCGTGTGTCTTGACGTCCTCGGCTTTCTGCAGCATGATTACTGTAGTCATACTGTAGATCGAGATTACGGAAGTCCTACTGTACCACAGTCATACTGTAGTTCTATCTACAGTAATCTCAAATGTGCATACATACCTATACAATCGGCTTGTGATATTTGCTTTCTTTGCGAGCCTGAAATTCAATGAAAAAATATGCTCCGCCCATTTTACCATTTATTCTGACTAGGGAATGGTTTCTTTGATGGTTGAAATCACGGGGAGTGACCTACATAGTAATATTCAGCATGGTCGAATTAGTAAGAATCAACTTTCAAAAGCTGCGAATGATCGATTTTTAAACGAAACCCGTCGCATATCCGCCGCTCAAAAGACAGCCAAAAAAGATTTTTTGGACTTGATTTCCACTGAAACAGCATTTTTTTGCTTGAATTACCATGCAGACATGAAATGCTGTCGGGGGAATCGAACTCGAGTTCAAAAAGTGAAAAAAAACCTAAAAATGCAATTTTTTTGCTGTCTTTCGTGCGGCGGATATGCGACGGGTTTCGTTTAAAAATCGATCATTCGCAGCTTTTGAAAGTTGATTCTTACTAATTCGACCATGCTGAATATTAATATGTAGGTCACAAACCGTAATTTCAACCATCACAAAAACCATTCCCTAGTGAGAAAAATGAAAATGCAAGCAAACCCTAAAATACAAATACCCTTGGAACCCTTATAACCTTTGGATGCAAGGGTTTCAAGCCCTTGTATTTAACTTCACACTCATGCTAATTTTACTCTTGGCATTGGCAACTCTCTCGTGGACAGAGAAAGCGAGAGAGTTTGGCCAGAGCGGAGAGTTTCAAGTTAGTTCGGTGTGTGCTAGAGATCTGTATTCGTGCATGTTAAAATGATGAAAAGTCATTCTGTACGATTTTGATAAATAATTGCGTGCAAAGTCATGCATTTGGGTATAATTTTCAAGCCATTTTCAAGCTTTATATCGGTTGTTTTAACCGCTAATTCAATGGAAATAAATCAGAATGAGTCGAGTGCACAATTTTCCACGGTTTGCATCGTAATTATCATATTAAACGATTGCGTATCTTTAGTTTGTGCCTTTAAAGCAACACCCCAAGCTAATTTGCGACTCTCCGCTCTGACCACTCTCTCGCTTTCTTGGCTACGAGAGAGCATTGCCAATGTGGTGAGTAAAATTAGCGTGGGATTGTCATGTCATGGATTCTTGTAAGCGTAGAAAACACTCACAAGTACATCTCTTTTGGTGCCATTCCTCGAGATGCTCAGATTGGTCAGCGGCGGGGCAACTGCTGCAACGGCTGAGCGCTGCACGGAAGGCTGTCTGACGGAGGGCTGTCTGACGGAGGGCTGTTTAATCGACTTGCTGTTCTCCTGAAAGGAGACGCGATATCACAAGAACTCACACAGAAAATTCAATAAAATGTATGACTTCACTCTTTACACTTTCTTAATTATAAGAAATATTTGCTAAAATTCCGCTTGAAAAGTAAGAAATGTCTGATGTTATGATCTAATTGTAAGCAGTCTTTTTCTTCATAGAATAGAACATCTCGTAAGAGAATTTTGTCTGTGAGTAGTAGGGTTTCGCAAGTCGTGCAATTTGTGCAATCGCACAGAGTCGTGCATCATTTTTATTCATCAGCGACATTTAGCGGTTGCAATTTTTAATGCTTTATTGGCATTTTCTTTGTTATATGAGAGGAATCGCCAGAGGTTCGACCACCCCCCGGACATAGAAATTTCGACCCCCTGAAAAATTCAGATTAAGTACTTTGAACGATGCTATATCGAACTGCGTTGGCCGAATTTGCATATCTGCTCTCATTTTCGAGTTACGGTAGGTTAAAGATGGCAGGTACGGTATTTTTGGCTCGAGTGTGCGTCAGAAAAATTATAGCGCATATCTCGGCTCTAAGAGCAGGTAGGCCTTCACTTCCAAAAACATAAATGTTCAAAAACAATATAAGAAATATTATAAAGATTAATTAGCATTGCAAACGTTTTTTCCACGTGGAAAAGCAAAATATGATTTTTTTTTCAAATTTTTCGAAACTCGGTGATTTTGTGTTTCAAATAACTGTCATATATGGGTATTTTGAGCTCGTAATGTTTTTTCGGATGTTTTTGAGTCATTTAAGCTCTTTTGCTGTTTCTTGATAAAGGAATAAGCCGTTATTTCCTTTGACAGGTCCGAGGTCGCGTCACTAAAATCAACGCTTTTTTTTTGCATTTCTCAAATCCTCTGAAATCTGGGTCATTTTTAGACACATAAGGATGCAACAAAACGCGCATAGAAGAAAAGTTCACTTTTTCCGATTAGGAAAGTTACGTCACTTTTTCATAAAACCGACCGCCCCGCACCGGTGCATGGTCGACAAATGACGTCATCAACTGGGAAATGCTGCCCAAGATCTCCTCTTTCGATGCTTTTTTTGGAAAATTGTCTATCTGTATTTTGAACGGAGTTATGATAATTTTTCTGACGCACACTCGAGCCAAAAATACCGTACCTGCCATCTTTGACCTACCGTAACTCGAAAATGAGAGCAGATATGCAAATTCGGCCAACGCAGTTCGATAGAGCATCGTTCAAAGTACTTAATCTGAATTTTTCATGGGATCGAAATTTCTATGTCCGCGGACCCTCCGAAACGGTCGATTTTCTCGCGATTCCTCTCATATAAATGCAAATTCCACTAAAGCATTACAAATAACGACCGCTAAATGTAGCAGATGAATAAAAATGATGCACGACTCTGTACGATTGCACAAATTGCACGACTTAGTGCACGAATGCGGAACCCTAGTGAGTAGGTGTGGCCGTACCTTGAAGGAGGCTCGTTTCGATAGTTTCGACTTCTCTTGACCATCTTCTCGAGTCGACTGCTTATCTTTCGTTCTGGGCTCCCTTTGTTTGCTTCTCAAATGACATATTTTTTGACAAATTGCAGTTTGACAAACATGATGTCACAAGTTTGTTTTGAAGGAGTAATTAAAGGGACACCCCGGGCTAAATTTATCTACCGATCTGGCAACACTCTCTCGTGGAGAAAGAAAGCGAGAGAGAATTTCCAGAGTCGTAGTGTTAAGTAAACTTTAAAGGCACACCACTAGCTAATTTTACACTATTCATTGGTAATACTCTCTCGTAGACAAAGAAAGCGAGAGAGTGTGGCCAAAGCGGAGAGTTTCAAATTAGCTTGGGGTATGCCTTCAAGTTTTGAAATACCAGATGACTCCGCCCAGTGGAGATCGAAAGACTTACTTTCTGAAGAAGTCGAACAGGGGCATTGCAACCGCCCGTGAGAGGAGAGAACGGTATAAATGAAACGAAGAATGAATGAAGATTGCATTTATAGCATTTGTGACTGATGCAAAGTGGACAATCAACTGGAACTATGTTTGCAAATTTTGTAAAATCTGCAAATCAAAGAAAATCAAAAAAATATATAATCAATTTTAAGTAGTGCAGAGAAAAATCGGAGGATTTCCACGATTGAATGACAATGATGACAGTTTGAAGTAGAAATAACTTGGTGATAGAGAAAAGGAATATGAACAACTAGGATGCAGAAAGATGGATGTTCAGTATTGATAAAAGAGGTAGATTCGCAATTTCATTATCATGACAATTGTCAGCCGGTCCCCACAATAAATCATCGATCTAATTGCAAATATCAGTATTTATTTTTGTTGCGACCCAGCTAATTTGTCCATTCGATGAAAAAATTTATTCAGAATGAATTTCGATGGTCTCTTGTCCCATTATAAACTTTCGAAGGGAGCAGGAGAACCATGGAGCAGGAGCCTATAATGGAGCTCAATTCAGAGCTCGATTGAGCTCAATGAAGCTCGGAGCTCTGTTCAGATGGCCCACAGAAATTTCTTCTCGTCTTCCTTTTTCTGTCTTTTTCCGTCAGTCTGCAAAAATACTAGGTGTTTATATTATCCACAAAATCATCACATTTATAATAATCCAATATAACATTTATTCACTTTAACTATATCGATAAATAATTTTAAAAACTTTTTTTTATTTAAAATTTTTGCCATTTTTTTCCTAAATACCTTCTGCGAGTAATCTTCGCACTCCGTATCAATTGTTTCTGCTTCGGCAATTTTCTCTCTGAAAAAAAGTCGTGGAAAAAAGAAAAAAAAAGTTTTTTAAATGGCCGAAAGTAAAGATAAACACATAATATCAATTTTTCACATTATGTACACGAATATAAGGGAACGAAAGTGCAAATTTGTTTCTATTTTCTACTTTTGGCACAAAGTAAAGACAGGAAGACATACACTTTGGGTATGACATCAACAAGAAAGACCGAGAATGGTTGTTTCATGTTCACAATGAGCAGAGTGAGGAAGATTGTGATAAATTGAAAGACATTAACAGCGATAGCTGAGAGCCAAGACTGGAATGATCATAAATCACATATATATATATATATATATATATATATATATATATCACTACATATATTACCATTTTCTTGTTTTAACTTTAACGTGCATGCAAACCTAGATTTTATACATCATATACATTTGCATGTTTAACTATTTCATATTTCGCTTATAATAAACAAAAATATCTCACACAATGTCACACAATGTAATAAGAGAGAGAAAAAATGTTATAAACCTAGTTGTTATTCACAGATCAAAAGGTTAGTGCTTTCTTTTGTATTTGTTCTCTTCGTATAATAATGGTAATATTTCGTATCTGAATATTCGTCTAATTTCCTCTTACGAGTTGTCAAAACAAAAATATTTTCAAATGAAGAGCTGTTACAGTTCTTTTCTTTTCTTCTTATTTTCACACACCCACACTATCAGGGGGCGATCGTTTGCACAACGGATCATAAATCGGTCGGGAGGTGGCGCAGGGCAACCAAAGTTGTACCATTGTTATCAATGGGAGTGTACGGTTTTGGGCTACCGTAACCGTCAGGAATCGCGAACTGATTTTTTCAGTTGACCCATGACCATGTTCATGGATGAAAAGTCGAAAAATTCACGATGGCCCGAGATCAAATACTAGTTGCCATTATATCAATAGTGAGCCAACTTTTCTCTTTCTGGATACCGTAACCCGAACTACCGTAATCTTGCTACCGTACCCTACAATATTATAGCGAAATTCACGGCAAATTCCTGTTTGATTACGGTATTACGGGTTACGGTATCCAGAAAGATAAAAGTTGGCTCACTATTGATATAATGGCAACTAGTATTTGGTCTTGGAGTATCATGAATTTTTCGACTGTCATTTTCAACCATGAACCCCGGGTCATGGGTCGACTGAAAAAAGTCAGTTCGCGATTCCTGACGGCTACGGTAGCACAATACCGTACACTCTCACTGATAACAATGGTACAATTTTGTTGCCTTGCGCCACCTCCCGACCGATTTATGATCCGTTGTGCAAATGATCGCCCCCCCCACTATCAATAATTTCTCTTTTAATTTGACTAGTAAATTGTAGGAAATGATAAATATTTAATACTTGGCGACTAACTGTTTCGGAGGAAAAGTACATCAAGTGTATTTAATTAATTATTAAACTAAATATATCTCGCCTGATACACCAGTACATCTCCAAAGCACTTCAAACACAGATACGCCGTTCCTTTCTGAAATTAATTTCCAATACTTAAAGCAAATTTTAAAACCAAAATTTAAAACCTCGAGCTAATTTTACACTACGCTCCTCGATCGGAGAGTTTCAAATTAGCTCGGGGTGCACCTTTTTAAAGGTGTACGTTAAAACTCTTTATACAGTGGTGCACGTAATTGTATAAATAGTTTTAGCCCCTATTCAACAGGGTCCACGCTGCATAGCGCGCCACCACGCCCCATCACGCCTGGGGATTTTCTCGATGAATAAAGAGTTAAAAATTATGTTTATAGTAGCGATCGCTTACCTGTTTGGGAGATTAAGATATGCCATAGTAACCAAAGTTTTTGGTTGTGAAAAATTGAAATTTTTTTCGTGGTGCGGCGCTATGCCGCGTGGAGCCTGTTGAAAAGGCTTACGTGCACCACTGTAGTTGTTATATTTTCAGCTGTACTTTAGTTTACTTTTTTTCGCAGTGTGAGTAAAGGAGAAACATCATACGAAATAAAAAAAAATACAAATTTCGTCAATTTAGGCAAATTCTATCACCCAATACTTACTTACTTACTTACTTCTTATTCTTGATGCGGTGTTAAAATCTCGAAAAGTAGATGGAAAAGTGAACAGTGGTGTTAATTTTGTGATTGCAAAAGTAGTTTAAAAAGTAGCATAGCTACAGTATAGGTCAAAAGTCATGGGACACTTTTTCATTTTTTTATAACTTTTGAACCAGGAAAGCAATCAAGCTGATCTTTTGAGGCAATGTACAGAATTTATCAAGGAATACAACCATGATGTGGTGGTGTAATTAAATCAGTTCACTGCTGCGTAGTGATGACGCAATCGAGGTACACTTTTTTGAAAATTTTTATTTCTTTAGTGAAAAGTCCTGTTCTTCTGAAGCATTGTGAGAGTGGAGACACACACTAGGGCTGCACAGTCACACAATCCGGAATGGCTCCGACTCCGATTTCAGGCTGCAGCAGGGTCGCAACTTGGACCCCGAAAATTTACAACTCAGCTTCTAGATGTGCTAACGATTCGTTCTAAGTGCTGAAATGATGCTGTGGCGAGTAATGTTTATCCCCAGATTACGGTAGTCATGGCTCGCCATTTGCCCTCAGGGCATAACATAAATTTTTTTGGGGAGGACCGATTTTGAGACCCTACCGTTCAGAGGGCGGGTCTTCTAAAATTATGGTTCCTGTGCAAGCAGCTTTGTAATGTATCATATATGTATTTCCCTTATTTTGGTTAAGTTCTGATTCCTTTCAAACCCGCAGCAAACTTTATGCTGAGGTATACTCTGTGCGCGCTCTTGCGCTTTCTCTGTTACTGCCCTCGCCCCTGACCCTCTATTGATGAAATCTCTTAGTTTCAAAGTACCAATGCATGTTAGAGATGTTCACAAAAGTTTTTGCACTAGTTCTGAACTTTGATCTTTGATCTTTGTATTTTGATCTTTAGTCGCTACAACCGAGTAGATCTCAGCAGAGCGTTTGCTGCGGGTCTGAAAGGAATCTGAACTTAACCAAAATAAGGGAAATACATATATGATACATTACAAAGCTGCTTGCACAGGAACCATAATTTTAGAAGACCCGCCCTCTGAACGGTAGGGTCTCAAAATCGGTCCTCCCCAAAAAAATTTATTTTATGCCCTGAGGGCAAATGGCGAGCCATGACTACCGTAATCTGGGGATAAACATTACTCGCCACTAGCATCATTTCAGCACTTAGAACGGGTTGTTAGCACATCTAGAAGCTGAGTTATAAATTTTGGGGGTCAAAGTTGCGACCCTGCTACAGCTTGAAATCGGAGTCGGAGCCATTCCGGATTGTTTGACTGTACAGCCCTAGTGGGGGTCTCCACTCTCACAGTGTTCCTGAAGAGCAGGGCTTTTCACTAAAGAAATGGGAATTTTCAAAAGAAGTGTACTTCGGTTGCGTCATCACTACGCATCAGTGAACAAATTTAATTGCACCAACACATCATGCTATTATTCCTTGATAAATTCTGTACATTGTCTCAAAAGATGAGCTTGATTGCTTTCCTGGATCAAAAGTTATAAAAAAATGAAAAAGTGTCCCATGACTTTTGACCTATACTGTAAATAAAACCCGTTGTAAGAAATTACGAAGCTGTGCTACTTTTCCAACTACTTTTTCAAACACAAAATTAACAATACTTTTCACTGTTCTACCAACTTTTCCAAGATTTTAACATCATATTAATTCTATTTTACCGTAACTCACAAATGTTGTAACGATGAGTACAGTGTACCACATTCTAAACTGGGAAGGGGTAATCGCGAGATAATACTCAGAAATGATCATTTGTGCGGCCAAATTCATTCCTGATATAGGTACCACAATGAACACTGAAGCGTAGCTGAACATGGCTGAAAATCAATCGATAAATCAATAAATCAATCTATGAATGGCAATTTACGAGCAACAAAGCGGTATTCGGAGCAGCAGGGCAATTCTCGAGGGATCTGAAATATTCATGATTAGGAATAATATATTGTGCCGTGATGAAAAACTAAGATTATTGAATAGTACTATTATGCACCATTATTTTCCAAATGTAAACCAAAATTTTGTTGAGGCATTGCAGCAGAACCAGGGCGCTGGCTTTATGCATTCTGTAAAGATATGTATTTTTGAATAATGAAATTTTGTATTATGTTCTGAAATATTTACAGCTAACGTCTTGCACTGTCGGATTTAATAGAGTCTACTCTTGATAAATGTGTTTAAATTAAATTAAATTTTAATTTAAAAAAAATGAATGAATGGAATACCTACCCTTTTGTTAAATACAAGTAGATATAAGAGGTCGACCAACCGAAAATCTGAAATTCATTAAAGATAGAGACCCTCGAGTTTTTTCGTAATAAGACTGTGCGGATAGAATTACACGAATCGAACGACATATTTGACATTGATTCATGCTAGGTTTGACACGTTAGTTCAGAGTGTACAATAAGGGATGAAGTGAAATCTCCGGTCGGGATTCGAACCCGTACCCTTTGGGAGGAGAGGCGGCCATCTTACCAACTCTGGTATTTTTTTCCAGCCTGGAACCCGGTATAGCGCCATTTTTCCGGTATCAATATTATAGAATTACAAAAGTTTTGCATACCTCGCGCAAATGCCGAATATAGTAAACTTCTCCACCGTTGAGAAAAACGCACCCCAAAATTTTCGCCTAATTTCGGGAGATTTTTCCGAACGTTTTGTGAATGCATATAATTTTATTTTTGCTGAAAGCCCAATTAAATGACGAGAAGACGCCATAAAAATCGATGAAATAAGAGAAAATGGTATGTCGCGCGAAGAAGTGGGCGGAGTCTGAGTATTGCGCGGCAAGGATCGGAATTTGTATTGTTCGGACAGTTTTAATTCTGTAATAGCTGGAACCCGGTAGATTTCCAGACTGGATTCCGCTAACGCCCTTTCCAGCCTGGAACCCGGTTATAATAATAATAATAATAATAATTTATGCATTACAAGGATAAATTATAATAGCGAATAATTGATATCGTAAGAATTACATAAAATACGATGCCACAACTTAGGTAGCAAAGAAATAACAATTAATTATTACATTTCGAGTAACGACAAATTTATACATTTCCGGAAAGATTTAACTGAGGGGCAGATAATAGAATTATTACTAAGTTTATTCCAATTACTAACAACACGATTTGATATGAAGTTCGAGAAGCGAGTAGATTTAGCATTGTGTTTACGATATTGGAATGCGTGTCTGCGGGAAGATCTAGTATTTATAGAGGGAATAAAGAAAGAAGGATTGTCAAGATCAATAAGTCCATGTGTAGCTTTATAGGTAAAACAAAGATCAGATAGTTTGCGGCGCGATTCAAGAGGCTCTAGTTTGAGTAATGATAATCTATCAGGATATGAAGCATACGGTAGCTTGCATTTGTAGAAAACGCGGTTCGAAGTTATAGTTGAAGATATCATATATGATTCGTCCACGGGAATGGACCCGAAGTAACAGCTGTAATTGTTCACAATTACAGCTGTTAATATTGATTTTTCGTTAAACTGTACAATAGCGAATTGATATTGTACCGTTATACCTCGTTATGTCTTGTACATATTGCTTGTTTTATTTGTTGTTATCTCATTACTCTAAGAAACAAATAAATCCTTGAGAAGTGAATGGTGCGAATTACTACTAGGCTACCTGGAACACGGTAGCATTTCCAGCCTGGAACCCGGTATCAGTTCCAGCCTGGAACCCGCTAACGCTTTTCCAGACTGGAACCCGGTAGCGTTTCCAGCCTGGAACCCGGTAAATTTCCAGACTGGATCCATGCGGTTGGCCAGGCTGGAAATATACCGGGTTCCAGACTGGAAAAAAATTCCAGAGAATGCGCCACGCTTCGATCACCCTCGCCTCATTTCTCTACTCATGTTATTTTGAACTTACGCGCTGATCATTTTTCCAGTCCGGTGATCGCTATTTGAATACACCTACTATTTACAGGCGCTGTATGCGTAGACCATACCATATATTTCTTACACAATTATTTATGGTGTAATAATTCCAATTTCCCGGCTTATTGTATATACTCTCTTATGATTGAACTAACGTGTTGAAGCTTGCTATGCGTATTGAAAGTACAACTTTTCAGGCATGTAGAGAGTGAATGTCGGATTTGCATACTGGACTTTCTCAATTTCGCACGAAAAATACCATATACAGTGTAGCCTAAAAGTCATGGGACACTTTTTCATTTTTTTATAACTTTTGATCCAGAAAAGCAATCAAGTTGATCTTTTCAGTCAATGTACAGAATTCATCAGGGAATAATACCATGATGTGTTGGTATAATTAAATTAGTTTACTAATGCGTAGTGATGACTCTATCGAAATACACTTTTTTGAAAATTTACATTTCTTAAGTGAAAGATTCTGTTCTTCTGAATCATTGTGAGAGTTGAGACCCCCACTAGGGCTGCACAGTCACACAATCCGGAAGTCACACAATTTTGAAAGAAATACTTTTTGCAAGAAATACGGTAATATGTTCATCTGTCTTTTCGGAGCTGTCGTTTCGCACTTTTCAATATTTTCTCGTTATTGATTCATAATTCTTTATTCAATACATGTTTTCCAGTTGCTATATCTGATGCTTTTGTGCTCCTCAAATTTGTATCGTCTGCTGCATCCATTTTGATGAGTACGAGGAGTGGAAAAGTAGCTGCAAGCAAAGTGAGTTAACAGCTTTCTAATACGTCCCTTCTCATTCTTATTTCCGTAATAATTGCTATCCGTTACATTTTTACCGTTCAGATACCGGCGTCTTTCGCATGAACACTCGTATTTGCTTTGGAATCGTGTTTTGCTTTGGACATGAACATTCTCGTTCCTCTTTTCTACTTGAAGCAGTTCAGATAAGTCTTCATACTAAATAATTTCTTTAAGAAATGAATGGGTAGTTGCTTGTGGTAACCTTTTGTAGATTTTCGCGCATTTCTTCTTTCGATGCTGCCTGTTGCGGTACTCTGTCGATGCTATATACGTCGCAAAGTTGCAGTAAGACGTGAGTTTATCGTGATTGAAATTTCCTAACTTGGAAATATTGTGATTTATTGTGTAACATCTATCACAGGGGGGGGTGGATTCATTTAAAAAAATTTATTGCTAAATCTTTACCATGATTGTTCAAATAATCCATTTTCAATTACAGGTGGTGTCTTTACTCCTTCTACGCCATAGCTTGTTCCATTTGCTTGTTTCATTTGCTTGCTTATTATTTAACGCTCGTATAAATATATTGTATTTGTAATAATGCTAATCGATAACGAACTTTATTGCCACGGAAACACAGACTTAATATGATACAAACATGACGAGGTACTTCGAATGATGAAGCAGAGGGGAAGCAGACATCTGGAATCAATATTATTGATTGTGAAGTAATGAGATGAGATATTACAAAAGAAAAAATAGTGTAGAACTTGTAAGCAAGGAAACATCGATTACAAATCATTATTCATCTAGGAATAAAAATTTCAGTGCGTCTCAAACCAGGGCTGTGCTGCATGTAGATATTTTCGGCATACGGCATAACGGCATATTTTTTTCAGCATATTCCGACATGAAAACGGCATACCGGCAGGGCCATGCAGCATAGCCCTGCCCCAAACCAAGTCGTTGCTCTGTTAGACGTATATAACCATGAAATAGTACCGTAAGAAACAGCTCCCGAAGAAGAAATAAGCAGCTTGTACGACAACCGCAGCGGAAGACTCAGTTGCCGTTCACAGCGCGTAAAAACCTACAAAAGGTTACCACAAGCAACTTCCCATTCAATTCTTAAAGAAATAATTTAGTATGAAGACTTATCTGAACTGCTTCAAGTAGAAAAGAGGAACGAGAATGTTCATGTCCAAAGCAAAACACGATTCCAAAGCAAATACGAGTGTTCATGCGAACGACGCCGGTATCTGAACGGTAAAAATGTAACGGAAAGCAATTATTACGGAAATAAGAATGAGAAGGGACGTATTAGAAAGCTGTTAACTCACTTTGCTTGCAGCTACTTTTCCACTCCTCGTACTCATCAAAATGGATGCAGCAGACGATACAAATTTGAGGAGCACAAAAGCATCAGATATAGCAACTGGAAAACATGTATTGAATAAAGAATTATGAATCAATAACGAGAAAATATTGAAAAGTGCGAAACGACAGCTCCGAAAAGACAGATGAACATATTACCGTATTTCTTGCAAAATTCTGTTATCATGAACTGATTATTCAAACAGGCTGACATTTAGAATTTACAAACAATCGCTTGGTTCTTCGTGAATTCAGCATACTATTGATTGATTTCCCCGTCATTAAGCAATTCGAGCACTTGGAAAAATATGAAACGAAGCAAAAATAACGAAAATGTCGTAGAAGGCCCAACTCGGGCTAGCTTGTGAAAAGTTCAAGCAGCTTCAAGCTGCTTGAAAACTGGGTGACAGATTTTTGAGCGTACGATTTATCATATATTGATTTCCCTTATTTTGGTTTATGGCGCACTAAAAAATAGCGGAAAACGGAAAATGGCGACTTTCCAGGGTCTAAAAATGTACACTGGAAAACCGAAAATGGAAACTCGAAATTTGAATTCGCGGGCGCGAAAAAGGTGCGGCAATTCAAATTCTGAGCCCAAATTTCATTTCCCGCCTTTAGAAGTATTGGAACTTGAATTCCTACTTAACATCCTTCTTAAATCCGCCGAAAATCGCATTTAGAAGGTCAGAATTTGAATTCCCGCACCTTTTTTTCGCGCCCGCGAATTCAAATTTTCTATTTTCCAGTGTACTTTTTTAGACCCTGGAAAGTCGCCATTTTCCGTTTTCCACTATTTTTTAGTGCGCCATTAGTTCCGATTCCTTTCAGACCCGCAGCAAACGTTATGCTGAGGTCTACTCAGTAGTAGCGTGCAAAGATCAAAATACAAAGATCAAAGATCAAAGTTTCGCAATAGTGTAAAAACTTTTGTGAACATCTCTAACATGCATTGGTACTTTGAAACTAAGAAATTTCATCAATAGAGGCCCAGGGGCAAGAGCAGAAAGAGAGAAAGCGCAAAAGCGCGCACCGAGTAGACCTCAGCATAACGTTTGCTGCGGGTCTGAAAGGAATCGGAACTAAACCAAAATAAGGGAAATTAATATACAGGGTGCGGCAGAATTATGGAAACACGATCTTTGATCTCCCCTGATCACATGTATTGCGCAAATCGGTTCAACATATAATATTTTATCAACTACTATCATATCAACAACAATCTGTGTTAACTTCTTAATTCTGCCTCCTTTCGCGTCAATAACTAGCTTCAAACGGTATTGGTGAAAACGACGGTGGCGGAAGGGTATTTTAGGAGTATTCTGTCCTATTCCCAGAGAAGGGCCTTCTTGAGCGACTCCAGATTCGAGTTGGGACGAGCACATGTATTGCCCTCAATAAATGATCACATAAAATGGTCGAGGGGGTTGAGATCGGGAGAGTAGGAGGCCATTCCGAGGAGCGGGTGAAGGAGTGAAAGCGGGGTCTTGAGCCAGGCATTCACAATCTTTGCCTTGTGAGTCGGTGCCGATTTTTTTCTTTTTGCTCCAATGTATGTTCCCAAAGTGGCGCTTGGCCCCAGGACCCAGACAATCCATTTACATCTATTACAGGTTGTTATCCTAGTTCATATTGGCTCCAGGATTGACGAAAACCTGGAGATTCCGGCGATGACACAGAGGTCAGCCAAAACCATGACTTTACGAGGAAGAGAGCCTCCATTCAACTCTCATCCGCTTCATAGGAGTCATCTACCATGTCTTATAGTTTTGGGGGTTGTACGATTGTTCCACTGCGAACAGCGTCTTATCAAAGAAAGCGTCACCATGTGCTCCGCCGACGCAGTGCGAGCCAGAAGGACAGGCATCTATTCTACGGCGTGCCATTTCACTGAATGGAAAGCAATCAGCGCCAAACGCAGATACTAGATGCTCATAATGGTGAATTTCAATGAAATTATTTCAAGAGCGCCGGGGAAACGCACAAAACGATGAAAAACCACCGCGAAATGAATTAGGTCGTGTTTCCATAATTCTGCCGCACCCTGTATGATATAGTGCAAAGCTGCTTGCGCAGGAACTATATTTTTAGAAGACCCGCCGTCTGAACGGTAGGGTCTCAAAATCGGTCCTCCCCCAAAAAAATTATTTTATGCCCTGAGGGCAAATGACGAGCTATGACTACCATAATCTGCGGATAAACATTACTCACCACAAGCATCATTTAAGCACTTAGAACGGGTTGTTAGCACATCTAAAAGCTAAGTTATAAATTTTGGGGGTCAAAGTTGCGACCCTGCTACAGCTTGAATTCGGAATCGGAGCCATTCCGGATTGTGTGACTGTGCAGCCCTAGTGGGGGTCTCCACTATCACAATGTTTCAGAAGAACAGGATCTTTCACTAAAGAAATGTAAATTTTCAAAAAAGTGTATTTCGATAGCATCATCACTACGCATCAGTGAACTAATTTAATTAGACCAACACATCATGGTACTATTCCCTGATAAATTCTGAACATTGACTGAAAAGATCAGCTTGATTGCTTTTCTGGATCAAAAGTTATAAAAAAAACGAAAAAAGTGTCCGATGACTTTTAGGCTACACTGTATGTAAAATAAACATCATAATCTGGTGTTAATTGTGGCGGGAGTCTGACGTGCAAACTCAAGGCAACTTCTTCAAACTTCTAGAATAAATGAACAAATACAAATTTTTTGTTGTTGTTGTATAATAATACCACAATCAGAATTGAATCGAGCGGATTGGCCAATGTTCCATTGTAGAACATCTGCGCATGGTAAGCGCTAATGCCGGTGGAGATACTGTAAGTATTTTTTGCTTGTTACAGGAGTCAATCAATAAATCAATCTTAATCAGACCGCCTGATTGATTTATTGATTGATTTAAAATAATATTCGAAATCAAATTGGCGAAGATCTTTCTCGCACTTTTCACAGTGTAAACTAGCGCTAAAGAAATTAAATTAAAATTAAATATTCTCTCCTCATTGACAATCGATTTTATTTCACAATTTTTCCGTTGTCTGCTGCAAGTCGCGTCGAAGTGAAATTTGACATAGAGACAAAATTATTCAAGCCACACGAAGTCCTGCGGGTGGTCACTGCTAGGCCAATCAACTCCAGAGGGGGGCAATCTATTCTTCGTATCCGAAACGTACCAAATTAATATCAGGATGGTCATGACGAACATGGATTTATTGACGACAAAGAGTAAAATGAATTCTCTAATGGAATGGTCATCAACGTCTCTGAAATGCTTGCATTATTTTTTTAAAATTTATTTTTTTTCCATTAGTTAAAACATGAATATTGAACGATAAAAACTTTTCTTAAAGTAGTAAATTCTTCTCTATCTTTTCCAGAAAATTGATAAAATACGTTTTTTTGGTTCGAGAGTAGTCAGCCGCAGCCACAATAAATTTCTATGTTTAGAGAGAGAATCCAAGCGAGATAGCACGTAGATCAGGGTCCATGCAATCTATCAAAAGTTCGCAACAAAGTTCGGAAGAAAGTTGCCAACTTTTCTTCGAACTTTTTCTCTAATTCTCTCAAAATCCCACGCTCTCTAACATCGAAGAAAAGTTGCGAAGAAAGATGGAAAGAAAGTTCCGAAGAAAGTTCGCATCTTTCTTGAGCGAAAAGTTTTGTGAGCGCGCACATATACTAATTAATATTGTACACAAGTAATTCATTGGAAAATGGGAAATATATTTGCCGTAAAGTGAGCAACTACTCACTACTATTTTACTCTTATGCACTTTCAATATTTAGCTGTCAATTTGTGCATTCAGTTTTCGGCGAAGAAAAACTAAACGCCCGTTTACTTTTTCTGCACCTCTTCAAATTGCACGCTATTTCTCCATTTCTCTAACACCTCGGCAGAAAGTTGCGAACTTTGTTCGCATCTTTGTTCGCATCTTTTTGTCGAACTTCTTTCGGTGAGAAAATAGCATGGGATTTTGAGAGAATTAGAGAAAAAGTTCGCAACTTTCTTTCGAACTTTCTTCGCGAACTTTTGATAGATTGCATGGGCCACAGAGAGAGCGCGAGGAGGGAAGGGAGGGAAAAGGGGGGGGGTGCTGATCGATAGAATACTTCTGCGCTTTACCAGCCATTAGCAAGGCAATTACACAAGCACATTTTATACGGACAATAATTCAAGTTCTTCTCACAAAGCGTTTCTTCAGCACAGCAATATCCTTTTATGCATTTCTTTTTTAGACTATCTATCGAACATTAAATACACTCCCGAGCTATAATAGTTTGTAACTCTCCGCTCTTTCCACACTCTCTCGTGACAAAGAATGTTGACAAAGCGAAGAGTAATATTCGGGCAGGATGCGCCTTTTAACCAAATTCACAACTTACAAAAACGATAAATCCTCGAAAAACTTTTTGGCGATTGCTATATGGTCTTTTTCGGACATCCGAGTCTTCTTGCGTTCTTTGATCTTTTCTTCCATAGTAGATATGCGATTCTCGGTTGCAGTATGCTGCCGTGTAGCGATGAGATGGCAGAGGGATTCTTGGAAAAACCTTTAAAGGCACACCCAGCCGCCGTACCAAATAGGGGTGGTAGATCAAGAGGTCGACCCTAATTTCTCTCTTTTTTTCTATAGGAATCGGCTCCATTTTGGGGCTCATCTCGACTGTAATTCCTATGAAGTCTAGAGACAGAAATAGGGGTGAGGTAGAGAGGGAAAGAAAGTGAGAGATCACAAGAGGGAATAGGGTAGACGAGAAATTGAGGCTATTCCGACCGCCTCAAAAATATGTCTGTCTGCGTCTCTTCTTTAGCACACTATTTCTCTCTATCTCACCCATAATTTTTCAAAACACCGCACGAGTGATTTTATGGTCGAGATATTTAGAGTTGACCCGACTGACTGAGCGTGACACAATGTGATATACTGTAACTTCACATTGTCATCCCGCAAGTCTCCGCTCATTTTATGATATTGTTTAGATTATTGTTATGTGTTATTATTTTGTTTACTTGTTTCATCTTACATTTTGTATGAATCGATACTATAGTCCATTGTTCTTTACCTATTCACGTTCGTTCATCGTTCATTTCACCAATATGGATCGTGAAAGTAATTTCTCATTATCCGTTTTCACAATTCGTTGTTCACTATATTTATGTTTTATGTTACGATGTTGTTATTTATTTATAATTATTTAAATTTCTAGATTCGTTCATTTGATGGTTCAAGGACGACGATACAAGAATGGGAGAAAAACCAAGAAAGATAATTGGATGGATATTTATTGAAGTATTCAATATTGTTATTGACTGCATCGATTATTCCATTTAACATTGTTTTGTATTAACGAAACTCTCCTAGCTATTGTTGAATCCCCTCCCCTTTTCCCTTCCTTTTCTCTTTTCCTTTTCATAACCCCTTTTTTCGCTATCTTTATTGAGCTTCTTCCCATTCGAAACATTTTCAAAACATTGCACACATTAGATTTCTTTCTTTTCAAAAATTTACCATTTAATTCTTTCATCCAATTAATTTTCATTTCCTCTATTTACTGCATTTTGTGCATCACTTTTTTCATTATCGCATGATTCCAATTCAGTCTCTCATCTATCAGTTTTGTGCCACTTCCCTGTTTGATCTATTTCCGCTATCATCTCGACTACAAATAAAGGCCTTCCTATCTCAAATATCGATTGACTCAGAGAGGGGGGACATATTTTTAGGGTCGACCTATTTGGTACGGCGGCAGAGCTCATTCAAAAGTCTCTGGCAGCTCTCTCTCTCTCTCACTTCGTTTGTCAATGAGATTTGCCAGAGCGTTTAGTAAAATTTGCTACAGATAACATCAAATTGGAAAACATAGCGACGATGGCCAGCCATCTCATGTTCGCTTGCAGGATCTCGAAGAGGTTCGAGACCGAACCCAGCGTCAGGATCTGACTCCGAATGAATAAACATCGGTAACAAACGTCGCGTCACAAGCGTACTCTGGTATTTCCAAACTAGTAGTTTACTTACGTTACGTCACAGACTAGTAGTTTACTGTTGGTTTACTACAAGTGAAAGAACATTTGACGAAATGTATTACCGTATTATTGCTATTATACGTATTATTGTTATTATATTATTATACTTGCTTGAAAATATCAGAGTATGCGGAGGAAGCTGTCTGCGAACCTCCGCCTAGTCTGGTATTTTCAAACTAGTAGTTCACTCATCCTTCCCGCTAGCCGTAGACTAGCAAGTCTACGGCTAGCTAAGCGCAAGTTTACTAGTAGTGGTGAATGCATTTCGACAAATGTTCTTTCAGTTGTAGTAAACTAGCAGCAAACTGCTAGTCTGTGATGTCATGCAAGTAAACTACCAGTTTGGAAATACCAGAGTATGATTGTGACGTCACGATTGCCGAGGCAAACGGTTTGCCAACGTTCATGGATGATCATAATTAAATTAATATTATTAATGTACGGTATGCAGAATAACTTTTGCTATCTTTCTGACAGTTTGTTGAAATATTCGTGGGATTCCACTTTTAATAAACGATAGAAGATGTAGTAAATATAATAAAATCAGTACAGTCCCGCAGAATCGCCGCCTTAACGGCGTTACGCCACGCCACGAGACGTCATGCCTGTGCATTTTATGCATATGACCGAATAACTTATCAAAAAGTATTTGAGACACCTAAAACACTTACAGTTAAGCAAAAAACCGACGCGGCGTGACTCCTGTTAAGGTGGCGATTCTGCGGGACTGTAGACTATAGATACTTACCATACTCGAGGTACCGTGGGCGATGTAGAGGCAATTTGTCAGAGCTACCGAGCTGGATGAGATTAATCGCAGAGTGAGAATGACCACGCAGCTAACTGCCATTGCGAGTAGCACAGTTTTCCGCCTCCCGAACCACCTGATTTTAATAAATAGTTAAATTATATTTTAAAAAAATATTTAAATTATATTTAAAAAAAAATATTTAAGCTATCAGTGTGTCCCAGTAGGAGTGATAATCAATAATTTCATTCAAAATATTATTATTATTATTATTATTATTATTATTATTATTATTATTATTATTATTATTATTATTATTATTATTATTAAAATAATCAATAATTTCAAACAACCTTTCCCATGCGGGACTCGTGCCACCAACGACAAGTCCTACTATAAATCTAACCACTCGGTGATTCAGAGTATTTACCATCTGCAAATTTAGGCTTGGAACAGCACAATTTTACTATTTATTACTGAATGATGTTACATATTTTGTTAAAATATAGGTTACGAATTTTGAAAAAAAAAAGGTTGTGCCGTTGAAGATACATTACAGTATTGACCGTATAAAATGCACTTGTATATTTGGTACGAGAGTAGCCAGCCACAGCCACAATGTGTTTCTATGTTTAGAGAGGGAATCCAAGCAAGATAGTAGGTAGATCAGAGAGAGCGAGGAAGGAAGGAGGAAAACGTGGAGAGTTAATCGATAGTTCTTCCTCTGTTTAGCAGCCAGTAGCAAGGCAATTATACAGGTACATTTTATACGGACTATACAGCGCGGTCGAGTTGCTTTGCTACATCAATTCGTGCTGTTTAATTCGACCGAGTTGTACTGTCACAGTGTTCTGGTTCAAGTCATATTTCTTTGATGGCCAGATAAGCGAAAGAACAGTGTATTTGAGAAAGTTTCTATGTTGAGCGGTGGTATTGGCTTTCAAAATCTAGAGAACATTGTTGTGCTGTACCATTTGCTTCGATTGTGAACCGTATCCCAAGTCGACGGTGTAGTTGTCACAGCAACAAGAAGACGTGGTATTGATTCTTTCATACAACATTTCTGCTACATTCATCATTGATCTGCAATTTTATAGGGAGCGTAACCTCACTCAATGGTCTCTTCGACGCGCAATGCTCTCTCGTTGTTAGAGAACAGAAAAATAGTGTGAGCAATAAATAGACCATTGAGAGAGGCAACGCTCCCTTTATGCGGTGTTAAAATCTTGGAAAAGTAGATCGAAAAGTAACAATGTAGCACTCGCACAAAAGGTTTTTTATCGTAAAATTTTATCAATTACGAAGATATGCTACTTTTCCAACTACTTTTACAATGGCAAAATTACGCTACTTTTCACTGTTCCTTCTTTTTTCCAAGATTTTAACATCACATTAATAAATAAATAAATTTAATAATCGCTCTTGCAAATGCTACAAATATAAAATGGTTAAATCGCTATATTTTGATAATAATCAAGGTCAGAATTCTTCGTAAAACTGTTCAAAATAATCTAGTAATGCCTAAAAACACTCAATGTTTGCGGAATACATCAATAAATAAGACACACAAGTAGTTCCAATGAAAGAATCCGGCTAAAATCATAAGAATGTGAACGATGATTTGCAATCGATTAGTCTTCCAACGACCTGTAATCATTATTTGTTGTTTATTTATGTATTTGTCGGTTGTGAAGTTATCCCAGTATTCAAGGCTCATGAAATATTGCGGGAGATCACTTCTACGCCAGTGATAATTCAATGATAATTCACTCCGGAGTGCCAAATCTCTTCTTCGGACCTATTTTACCGCCTGATCTAGCCACTACCAATTCTCGCTTCGGACGCCTTGCAGAGGTGTAGCTCATTTCGACAACTTTATCCTCTACCAGAACAACGTTTCTCCAACACATGGATTACTTCTGTGCACTCCCTCAATTTTCGATCTACCTTTTCTCTGTTACACCACCGCTCTCGCAACGCTGTGTGACAGTACTTTTTGAGTGGATGAACGAGAGAGTGTGGTGAGAGCGGAGAGTCAAATGAACTGCTCATTTGCGCCTTACCATATCTCTCCATAGCCTGATCGTAAGTCCATCGTTCGCACTCTAAACTATCAGATTGTTTTGAATCCTTACTTGAACGTGAACTACGAGCCGATCTGAAAGCCGGGATTTAGTCAAGGATTCCGGACATCGACCTCGACCTTGCACTTTGATGAATAGGTTGTGCATCATGTGGATGGGGAAGTGACGATCGAGCACTTCTAAAGGATCGAATTGAAGGTGGCCGATGAAGAATGATGCTACAAAGAGACTAGGGCTAGTTTGCGAACGGTTTACCCTTATTTGGGCAAATGCTAGCCTGTTTATGGGTAAATCTTCACCTTTTCGACCACCATCATTTGCCCGAATATGTGCAAATCGTGTACACACGTAGGGAAAGTAATGAAATGGGTAAGTTACATAGCTCTCACAGCTCTGTCAGTGCAGGCAAGCATTATTGCCAACTACATACATACGTCGTAGTGTTAGGGATGCACGTGTCAATGTTTAACTATTGTATTTAGGGTTTGAAGTGTAGAAAAATGGATAGATAGCTCAAATCGACATGAGAGTCTATTACCTTGCACTATCAAAGGCCCGTGGCTCCGAAGATCCTCTCAAATCCCTGCAAAATCAATAAATAAAAAATTTTAAAAAAAAACTGAAATTTCTCGTAAATTATTTAAAAAATTTCCAAAAAATAAACGTACGTTTCAACAACAGCGACACCGCTTTGTATGGGAACCTCTTTTGTTTTTCTTCGAAAACTGCTGTATATAATTATTTTTATTAATATTATTAAAATACATAACGATGGATATCCTCAAAAAGCAATAAAAAACAAATGTCCAAATAAATATATGCATAAATAGTTAAATATATAAACAAATAAATATGTAAATATGAAAATACCGCGGACGTTTCTTCACTGAACGATTGCTAGTCCTGAAGAAATATCAAATAATAATGCTATTTTGATTATTAAATAAACGGAATATGAAATGACTCACCGGGAAAAATCAGCTTCCGATTTTTCAGTTTGCGTTGCTGATCTGTTAATTTAACGAGAAATGTTAGTAATTTAACTTTAACGAAGGAGTCCCTCGAGTTTTTTCGGGAGATATCTGGCCAGGCAGAACTATAGATCACATCTCCATGAATACAGACGATTTTCTATAAAACTATAGATCCCCGAATACCGTAATCCAAGCAGAAAGTTCATTACTGCATCAGGGGAATGCGCGAATCAGCTTGGTTCGGTTACAATCGCTGGCTAGTAGAGACCTCCAAACTGCTATATCCCTTTGAATTGAGGCGCTGGCGTTCTCTTATTTCTAGAGACTAGAGATACAGAAGTGAAACCTTGAAATCTTGATATGACATCCGCTCTTTCGAATGATCCTACTTTTGTATGGAAATTCGAAATTTTTAAAATTTGCATATTTAATTTTTTCGGAATTGGGCATCGCGAGTAGGCTCATTCGAAAGAGCGGATGTCATATCGTGGAAGATTTCAAGATTTCACTTCTGTATCTGTAGAAATAAGAGAACGCCAGCGCCTCAATTCAAAGGGATATATCAGTTTGGAGGTCTCTACTGGCTACTGATCACTCACAATGAGCTACACAGACAGTCTGCTCTAATTTTTCGAATATATATGTCAATTTGGAATGAATCTTGTAGGCAACATAATGCAATATCGTTGGCCCCACGATCACAGCATCCCTAATTTCCGGGGGGCGCCCGTTTCGGCAACGCCCGTCTCGGCAACAAATCATAAATCGGTTGGGAGATGGTCTATGGAAACAAAAGCTGTGCCATTGTTATCAGTAGTGGTGTACGGTATGGTGCTACCGTAACCATCAGGAATCGCGAACTGATTTTTTTAGTCGACCCATGACCCGGGGTTCATGGTTGAAAATGGCCAAAGTCGAAAAATTCATGATGGCCCGAGATGAAATACTAGTGGCCATTATATCACTAGTGAGCCAACTTCTATCTTTCTTGATACCGTAACCCGAACTACCGTAAATACTACCGTAATTTAGCGACCGTACCCAACAATATTATAGCGATATTCACGGCGAATCCCGGTTTGATTACGGCAGTTCGGTTTACGTTATCAAGAAAGATAAAAGTTGGCTCACTAGTGATATAATGGCCACTAGTATTTCATCTCGGGCCATCATGAATTTTTCGACTTTGGCCATTTTCAAGCATGAACCCCGGGTCATGGGTCGATTTAAAAAAATCAGTTCGCGATTCCAGGTGGTTACAGTAGCACCATACCGTACACTACCACTGATAACAATGGTACAACTTTTGTTTCCATAGACCATCTCCCAACCGATTTATGATTCGTTGCCGAAACGGGCGCCCCCCCTAATTTCCTGGTTCCTCTTCAATAAAAAGATTGAAATCATCCTGACTCGGAGTCCTTTTGAGTTCGATCCATTCAAATCAAGTATTATTCTTTCTGCGAGCCAACAACACTCACCTGAAAATTGTTGTTCGCGATACAATTATTCGATCATGTTGATATTTTATCATATTACTTTATCATCGAAAATTATACATACTATGTGTAATAGTAATGTAAACGAAAGATATATTATGTAAAACGTGCAGAGTTCTATTCTTTTAACTCCTTCTTAATAACACACCCCGAGCTAATTTTACTCTCCGCATTGGCAATATGCTCTAGTTTTCTTATTGTTACTCTGCGAGAGAGTGTGACCAGAGCGGACAGTTTCAAATCCGCTCGGTGTTACCTTTAACAAGAACTTTTGTGAGTTGCAAAACACCAAAAAATGATTAAATATTACCAACCCCGTTCGTCTTAGTAACCGTTGCCTAAGTTGATATTAACTAGAAATGAAACAAAACAAACAACCTGTTCAAAATATCTGCAAATTATTCTCAATCTTGCAAACCATTGCAAAACATTGCAAACCTTTGTTATGTAAATATTTACATAGTAAATTTAATTTAATGGACAGCAAAAATATTTGATCTCGGGCGGGCTCGAACCGCCGGCCTTCTGTGTGTTAGACAGATGTGATAACCACTACACCACGAGATCAGATATGAATAGATGATCAATCAGTCGACAAGTGAAATACCCCGGAAACTTCGATTTGTTCGTTGTGCTCTAAGTTTAGCGGAGAAAAAGTGAACTTTAATTGATGATTAATTTGTTTGTCGATTTTATTGATTTAATTCTTTTCCGGTTTCTCCTCATGTAGATGTTTATTATGGAGATCACGGTCATGGGCACAGCTCCTACCATCGTGGAGAATACAGTATTGTAAGTTGATTTTTGATCTTTGATCGTTTGCCATTTCTTAATTTTATCTTTGATCTTTACAGGGATTCCACGGCCATTCTTCGTACTCTGAGGCTATGACCATGTAGGTTATATAAGTTGTTGTTTGATCTTTAAACTTCATTAATTGATTTTTAGCCTCTCAAAAAATCTTTCATATTTCTATATTTATATTTGGTCTCGCAATGTTAATTTTTTAAACCTTTAATAATTGATCTTTGATCTTTGCAGGATTCTCATCACCACGGTCACCATCATGGCCACTGCCAATCCGTCCGTAATTCATCATGCAGAATTTGATTTATTATATGAATTAAACCGCCTCAGGCGTCAATAAAGCATCTCTTGTATCTTGTATCTTTGTTTATAATACAGTACATACAATATACGATAACCTTTATCAAGCATAACTATTGGTGAGGTAATGGTTGTCACTAAACGACTGAATATTATAGAATTACAAAAGTTTTGCACACACCGCGCCAAATGCCGAATATAGTAAACTTCTCCACCGTTGAGAAAAACGCACTCCAAATTTTCGGAAGGTTTTTTCGAACGTTTTTTCAATGCATATAATTTTATTTTTATTGAAAGTCCTGTGAAATGATGAGGAAACGCCATAAAATTCGATAAAACTAGAGAAAATGGTATGTCGCGCGAAGAAGTGGGCGGTGTCTGAATATTGCGCGGCAAATAGCGGAATTTGTATTGTTCGGACAGTTTTAATTCTATAATAGTATATCTTACTTCCGACAGTCCCAGAACATGGTTGACCTTTATACGCGCATCTTCCGACAATTCTTGAGTCCGAGAAGATCGGCATGCACTTTGAAGTTCCCCGAAGAAGTTGGCTTCCCATGAACTATTCATGTTTTAAACGAATACTGAACATAAGTAATAACACATGAGTAACATCACAACACTCTATGCAAGAGCGCCACAACCACTAAAATAGTTTTTTTCTCACCATTTCCGATTCCCGAAATCCAACGTTTTGTAAATGTGATCGTCTCGTCATATTTTGTGCGTGAAACATAAGTATTGAAGGAAATTGAAATTGTGCCGTCATAGTTGTCCATCTGACCATTATCCAGTATCTTATCTTCGTTGATATTTGATCTCTTAACAATTAAACATATGGTCTGTTTCATCTACGTATTAAGAACCCAGTTGAATCAATTCCCAGAAGCTATTTGGAAAAAGTGCATTCACTTCTTCTTGCAGCCACATCTTTCAACTATCTGAATTCACACTGAGAAAGTGTTAAAACTCACACAGAAAATTCACTTAAATTTATAATTTCTTACTTTTGATTTTCTCAATTATAAGAAATATCAGCGAAAGATGCTCTTGAAAAGTAAGAAATTCAATTTCTGATATTCTGTTATGTATAAGAAGTCAATTTCTTAAAACAGAACATCTCGTGAGAATTTTCTCTGTTAAAGGCACATACCAAGCTAATTTTACTCTCCTCATTGGCAATACTCTCTCGTAGGCAAGGAAAGCGAGAGAGTGTGACCAGAGCGGAGAACAGAACATCTAATGTAAGAAAAAAAATCAAAAGTAAGAAATTATAAATTTAAGTGAATTTTCTGTGTGAGTTTTAACACTTTCTCTGTGTGAATTCAGATAGTTGAAAGATGTGGCTGCAAGAAGAAGTGAATGCACTTTTTCCAAATAGCTTCTGGGAATTGATTCAACTGGGTTCTTAATACGTAGATGAAACAGACCAGGGTATGTTTAATTGTTAAGAGATCAAAGATCAACGAAAATAATACGAAGATAATATACTGGATAATAGCCAGATGGACAACTATGACGGCACAATTTCTGTTGCCTTCAATACGACTTATGTTTCACGCACAAAATATGACGAGGCGATCACATTTACAAAACGTTGGAAGTCGAGAATCGGAGATAATGAAAAAAGTAATATTTTTAGTGGTTGTGGCGCTCTTGCATTGAGTGTTGTGCACAATGTTCTATAGACTGTGAAAGCCAAAACGACCGCTCAACATAGAAACTCTCTCAAATGCAATCGTATTTCGCTTGTCTCGCTATGGAAATAAAATGGCTTGAACCAGAATACTGTGTGTGATGTTATCCATATGTTATCCGTCATTACATATGTTGAGTATTCGTTTAAAACGTCAATGGTTCGCGCAGTTCATCGGAAGCCAACTTCTTCGGGCAACTCCAAACTGCCTATCGATCTTCTCGGACTCAAGAATTGTAGAGTCGGAAGATGTGTGTATAAAGGTCAACGTCAATGTTCTGGGACTGTCGGAAGTAAGATGACTATTCAGTCATTTAGTGGCAACCATTCCCTCACCAATAGTTGCATGCTTGAGAAAGGCTATCGTATATTGTAATGTACCGTCATTTAGAGATAAAGTGCAATGAATGTGATATTCTATGCTATTATAGCATATTTTTGTATATGATTTTTGCTGGTCGTTTACCGGCTCAACCGGAGTACTTTGTTCATTATGATGTGATGTTTTACATGGAAATGGGCATTCTGGATCGACTAAAAATAGTTAAAACCTTGAAAAAAAATTTCTGTAAAGCATAAAATACAAAAAACCAAAAATAATACAATTTCTGCCTTTTCCTAATTTCCCAGTGTAACGCCGTGACTGGTGTACAGCCGGAAATTCACGCTTTCAATGAGAGTGCTCGAATTTCTATATTGTTTTCCATTTTTCAGCTTCATTTTGTTTACTTTGCTCGCTTATTTTGTTATAATAAGGTGATACGATCATAGCACATCCCCTCTCAGTCGTGTTCACTCGTCTAATATGGCAATTCTTGCAGGAATTACGCGATCGTTCCGGATCAACGTGGTTGGGACTCGCTTTTCATCGTTGCCAATCAGATAAGTCATTTACACGTACATTTTGCCTTGCAAATGAATGGGTGGTGGCTTGTGTCGAGCTCATTGCAGGTTTCTGGTTCGTTGTGAGCGGTGGTACTCGTCGTCTATCCATTCAACTAAGCTGGATTCTGCAGGATTCAAGACGATATCCAGTAATTTCTTTCCTTTCATTTATTAAATTACCAGATAGGACCAAATTAGTGATTGACTTCTCTGAAGTAATCAGTGATTCTGTACACACAAGAACTTATAAATGCATAAATTAGTAATGCAATCTGAACAATGCACGAGCATAATAGGTGCTTGGAAATGCCGTAACTCTTAAAATAGAAAAGAAAATTATCGATTTATTGATTACAGATGTCAAGAAACCTTCATCGCCAACACAATACACGAGCGTCCTCTCCTACTCACCTCTCCGAATTTCAAGAACATACTCTCAGTTATTTTTAATTATTCCTCGTTTTCTTCCATGTTGAATGAACAGTATTTTTTATCTACCTTGCCTTTCATTTGAGAAGGAACAAAGAGAGTGAAGAAAAATATATGGTAGATGATTCCATACGCAGATTTTAACTGAATTTGTGTCAACTCGATAGTTCATCTAGAGTTCTCAAAACGATAAGGCTATCAAGAGACTATAAGTACTGTAGGTTCAAGATTCCAGACAGAGTCGGTATTATAATTTCATAGGATCTCGATATTATTGCCGACGAGTCATGAGAGCATCGGTTAACATATTTATTAGTATGATTGACATCTATTCGATATTCGAGAATCATCCTTTCAAGAGTCGTCAAGAGATGATAATCGACGTAGTATTGCTAGGAAGTGAACGGTTATGCACTGTTACATTTGCCTTACGTGCCTACGCCGTAACCCCCTCCGCCGCGTCGGAGAGGCGACGGAGGGGGTTACGGAGTAGAAGATAGAGTGCAAAGTAAATATCACTGTAAATACACATGTAAAAAATCATTTTCAGGGACAGATAGACACATATGATACAGTGAGAAAGCATGGGCTTAATTCATTGTGTATTGAGAATCTCAATTCCAACATTCCTTCGTGTCTGTGGCCAGGTATGCTTTCGCAAGAATTTTAAATAATTAAAGCTATTACGAAATGTTTAAAGTGCCACCAGGACCAGCAAGGGAGCTGCTCGACAAAGAAATATCAAATTGGACTTGTACCGATACAGGAAATGGAATGTACCTTCACAGCAAGTTGGGTCAGATGTAAGACACAGTAATTTATGGATTTCCACACGTTCAGTTCACGGAATTAAACAATATTTTCTATTATTTCAGTACTGGCGTTGTCATCGACGACAAAGGTCACATGAAGTGTGGCAGCATAGGCTGTGAACGGCCCAGAGCTCAATTATGTTGTCACAAGTTAGTTCAAAATATAATTTCCACGAACAAGGTAATTACGTTAAGGTTGGCAGTGCTTGCTGCTGGATTCGAGAAACCTGTATCGTACTATGTGAAGAAGTTTCAAGAAAGAAGATACAATTTTCCTACATTCAAAGGTGGCGATAAGCCCGGAACTCAGAGAACTGTAAAACGACGTGGAGGAAATCAAGAACGAATTCAGGCTTTCAAGTACTGTTACTTTTAAAATAAATAAAATAACATAGGCAAAGAAATAAAACACTGTAAAATAAGTAATATAAATATTTATAATAATAATAATAATAATAATAATAATAATAATAATAATAATAATCAGGGCTGTGCGTAAGTTAGATTTCGATCGATATTCTTGACGCATCACTTTCACGCGTTGCGGAAGCGCGGAGTACAAATATAATACGTTTATAATCGTCTTAGGCTCCGTCGATCTCTATCTGCTCCTGTTGTCAATGAAGTACTCGAAGTGGACGAAGAGATCACTATGGAACTTTATTCAAGTTCACTAGACCTTTCTATCGAGAATACCTACGATCCACGAGAAAAGTTTAAAGAAGTGGATAACGATCTAATTCAGGTACATATGACCTACTTTACATAGCCATTGATTTGTTATTAAGAGTATTGATGGACTTCAATCGTTTAATGATGACTACGATGAAGGAAATAGTGTAGTGATCGAGTCCCATGTAATGAGAATGCTTTAATAAGCCATTTTATTAACTATCCAATTAAGGTTCAACGGAATCAATCAATAAAATTTCTCGATCCTAGTATTGATTGGAGAGAAGCGTCGTGTGGCTATTTGCAGCTTCCCCTATCGTAAGTGACACATTATACTACCAATAGAACATTATCGATTTTACTTTATTTACAGGGATTCAATAATATTAGTAGATAAAGATAAATTGATAACATCCGTTGATATTCCATCCCTGATTGCTCCTATCAAGGTCATTTTTCAAAAAAAAAATATAGTTCCTCATGTTAATTTGTTTCAGGGAGATGGAAATTGTTTGTTTCGCTGTTTCTCCTGGTGGTGCACGGGCGGAGAAGAAGACCACCATTTTCTGATTCGGCAAACTGTATGTTTTATCAGCATTTCCCACTTAATTGATTTTTCATCTTAGCTCATGCACTTTCTCACCTCGCACTCCGCACTTTCAAACTTTCTCGTTAACGGGGTAGAGGCTGACTCATATGCTAAGTATTCAAATTTCATTGCGTAGATTTATACATATTTCTTACTTAGACAAATGGAAGTATATGGCAAATGGGGAAGCGATGTTGAGATGAATCTTATCGCTTCCATGCTGGACGTGAACATTGTGACGTATAATAAACAATCTGATTCATGGAGTATAATGGAGCCTCAGTATAAAATCGATAATGGAAGAGGTTCGTAAATTGCATATATTAGTTAATTAAATAAAAAGTTCAGCCATTCCAACTCCTCGAAATTATCGTAGTACTTCAAGTATGTTCCTGCTGAATATTAACAATGAGCACTTTGAACCCATCTATGGTATTTCGGAGAAGGTATATATTGAGCTTTACATAGCACAGTCACACACTTATGTTGGATTGAATATTAAATTGTAGAATACTCCAAGTATAATCCCGAGATTTGCTGTTCAGAAGGCTGATCTAGAGTGAGTTACAGTACTTAACTTAATTTTCTCCATGATTATACGATTTGACAACTGGTTGGCATTGCCAACAAATTTAACACTATAGTTTTTCATATTACAGCCATTCCTACTGTGATACAAACGTTGATCCTCCTGTGGCAGCTCTTGTATCTACAAGAGGTATGCATTTCAACTAATTTGTTTATTTGATTAATTTTTTCTCATATCAGATAATCTGGCCTACAATGTCAGCAAGAAATGTGGATCCAAGTGCGGTACTGATATCAACCAATCAACTGGTATTGTAGTTCAAACTCGACCGAACAAGAATCACAAGTGAATATTATATTTATATTCATTATAACCTCTTTTTTGTTTGTAGGTATTACCACCTCAAATGTTTCTCATCAAGATTCAATAATATCAAATTACAAAAAGGATTATCGTCAAAATCGATAGACCTTGACCGTTTAAATGATAACGAAAGACAAAATATATTCGATCTATTTAAATAATTAGATGTTTTGATTATATTCTTATAGAGTTATGGTGTAGAATGAATCATTTTTTATAGATTAGGTATCCTATTAGTGAGTAGTAATCATATTAGATATCATATTATTGATTAGGTATCCTATTAGTGAGTAGTTTGTCATCGATTGTTATTATTTTAGTTTGCATTCCATGATTGTTATTATTTTAGTTTGCATTCCATGATTGTTATTATTTTAGTTTGCATTCCATTTATTCATTCCATTCTATATGACAGAATAAATAAATGATTCATTTCATCTCACTTATATAGATAAGTCACCGAGTACTTGGTATTATACCTAAATTTATCTAATAATTGATTCTGATTAATATCTTGTTTGCTCTATTGGGGATTACTGTAACTATGGGCTGCAGTGGAGATTACTGTAGATCTAAGATATAGTCGGCATTATTGTGTGTCAGATCTGTACTGGGAGTACTGTTGGTATGAGCTCTAGTGGGGTATACTGTAGCTCTGAGCTGTTGTGGAGATTACTGTATGTCTAAGGTCTGATTGAATTACTGTATGTCAGATCTGTAATGGGAGTACTGCTGGTATGAGCTCCAGTGGCGATTACTGTATCTCTGGGCTGTAGTGGAGATCACTGTAGGTGTAAGGTCTGATGGGATTACTATAGGTCTGAGTTATAGTGGGGCTACTGTTACAGTTACAGCTCAGACCTACGGTATTCTCAACTAGAGCTCTACTAGGAGTGATCAAGATTACTGTAAATTTCATTCGGAACAAAGTAAAAACGAAGCACAACAAAGTTATATTTAAATAGATCTCGGGACTCTGTAGAAATTGCTGAGGATACTGTTGGTATGGGCTTAATTAGGGATTACTGTAGCTCTGAGCTGTAATGGGAGTACTGTTGGTATGAGCTCCAATGGTGATTACTGTAGGCGGTAAGACTCACCCGATTTAGTCAAAGTTCACTCAAAAATTCAGTGACAAGTGAAATCACTCCAGATTTTGACGTCAGACCACCCGAATTTAATTTTCAGCGACACTGGTTGCCAACGTGGTTGGTATGAGCTCTAGTGAAGAATAATGTAGCTCTAAGCTCTAGTCGGGATTACTTTAGGTATTACTGTAGATTTTAGCAGTAGTGATTTAATGTAGAATTCAGCTCTAGAGGGATTACTGTAGGTCTGCGTCCTAATGAGACTACTGTTACAGTTTCTACTATGAATAATTGAGATTACTGTAGATTGCAATCGAAACAAAGAAAAACAAATTTAAATAGATCTCGGGATAGTGTAGGAATGACTGATAACAATGTAGATATCGACACATCATTTGAACATTATTTTCTTTCCAGTGACCGGTCGGCCACCACATTCTCGACAGATCCCAGCAGACAATCTACAGACGACTCACAATCAGGAATCTTTGACTAGGAAACTGAAGATGGAGATTATTTTTGATTCGTCCACAGGAATGGACCTGAATTTTTATTGTCCCGTTGTTCTTCGTTGTGTCTTGTATATTTTGCTGTTTTTTATCCGTTGTTAACTCTCTAATTAACAAATAAATCCTTGAGAAGTGAGTAGTGCAAATTCCGGCTAGGCTTTTCCTTTCCTACCAGGAACATTGCCGGTGGCCTGGCAGGAAATTTACCGGGTTCCTGGCAGGAACAAAATACCAGAGATATGCACTAGGATTACCATGGCTTATTATATACTGTAGCTCGTATTGGATTAGTAGTAGAGAAGAGAAAGAGATATTGCTGAGAAGCATGCATTGATCTATATATTGTGCACATACATGATAGTTACATGTTGATATACACTCTGGTTATCTATATATACAATGCATATTATTTCCACTTCAATCAATATATTCACTAATCAACTATATTCCCTGTTTTCCGTGCGAATATTATGTATAACAACGGTACGACAAACATTGCTTATATACTTTATAATCGAATAGGTATACTAAAAAAAATTAAACAGGCTGTATGAAGATGGTATGATATGATTTGAATGAATTTATTCATACCTTACTATTAGACCGAAGAGTGGAGATAAAGGAGAAGAGGATGAAAGTTGTCCTCAAATAGGTCCCTTGAGTATTCAATGTTTAAATGATACGATTACTCTATTGAATAGAAAGAGAGAATAAGACCAAAGGACACTTACTTGTACATAAATCAAGATCAAATCATATTTCAGTATAAAATATTTATCTCAATATTTCGAGTGTACCTGCAGGTAAAAAGCATTATAAAATCACAAACCTGAGTTAAGCAGAATTCTTCAGCAAACTTCCATTCATCCATCTTCTTATATTATCAACTATCGATGAATAAATAATAACAAAGTTGCGAGTACATAATCGATTTCCTAAAATAATAACAAAATTCAAATTTAAATATTTTATGAGTACGACAATTACAGTTCGTAAATATGCGGTATGCGGTATGCGGGCATGCGGGTATGCGCCCTTTCGTATTTGCCCAATTGCCCGTACTCGTTTTCCATCACTAATAGAATTGAGATACTGTGAATAATAGAGAATAATTGTGATCGATAAATAAAAGCTCACAGATCCGAGATCTTCCATGGCCTTAGTATCGTGTTTCATTGAAAGCATAAAACAGATTGGTAATAAAAGTGGGGCACCATTCTGTCGAGTACTAAACAGTCCATTATGTCTCAGCGAATATGATTTTATGGGTACTATACCGTAATATAGAAGAATACATGGATATTATTGTCAGATAGTAGCCCTGGCATATGTTGAACGTGACATCAATCATTGCTATTCCTTTGGAGCAGCCCATGAATTTCGAAGAAGAAAATCCTGAAGTGAATTATAGTCAATTATTAGAATCATTATCTCCTTACGCTGGAACTCTTCACTATCGACGTCCAATCTCAATATCCTTTCGAAATCTCTTTCATATCTATCAACTTCAACTTGAGATAGTATTGATGACAAGAAGTGCTTTAAACTTGTGCGTTCACTTTTTTTTAGAGTTGAAATACTTTACCTCCTTCATAAATTGTGATTGGAGAATCACAACATGATTGTTATCAGCTCGAAAGAGTATTTCCCTCACAAAGGTATTATCATTATATAATTTCATCAAATCATCTAAATCAATTTTTTTCACTGGCCCTGTATTACTTAATTTCCTCTCAATCAACGTCCCTTGATGGTTCACCTGAATTTATGCTACATTATTGAAATAATAGTTAAAGGGAATTTACAGAGGATGACGATACTCCATTAATCGTAGCCATGACTTCTCTAGGCTTGAGTCCACTTTGAAACAGCTTTCTGACAGCAATCTTGTCCTTATTTGTTATTCGCTAAGAATCAATCGTGTACATTACGATATTTATCATCATATTGGGTATCAATGTATCAATTTGATCTCTCATGCATTATTTATTTAACAATCGGATCTTCAGATTGATATACCCTATCTATTAATATGACATATTCTAGTAGTAATGATAACTACCTTGCTATTGATTGATCCGATGATATTTTCACCTTCGTATCGATAGACATACGAGATTAATAGTACTCCATATGGGATCCGATCTACTTTCTCAACTCGTATAACCTATAAATTATGCTAATTGACATTAAATCTGTTGCGTTTTACATATTTCAGGAGACGATTATTCGTTGGATGGACATATCTCGTACATCTAAGCTTCGATTTACCATTCTTCTCTATTGATATTTCTCCATTTACTCCGATATTACATAATTTGAATGTTGAATTTGGCTTTTCTGGAATCATTTACATCGGTTATTTTAGCTATCGTTATTTCAAACTTGTTCCAGTCCATGGTGAAAGAGAGTCAATTGCAATGTCCATCATAGCATCTCCAAGAGAATCTACATCACAGAAGTATGAAAAACTCAAACCAGCTCCATTAAAATTCGGTGGAATATAAGGAATAGATGTATTGACAACATCATCAGAATCTCTTAATGTAATACAAGGTTAAATGCTGTAACACTTTATAATACCTTTCAATCAGCAAATTCTCCAACGGCAATTGAGTAATTTTATCAGAGACATACATAATGAAACCGGATCCATCCTTCTGAAAGTAATTTCTATCATTTTTTCAACAGAAGGGATATATGAGAAGTATACCATGAATGTATTCATATCAAATGCAACTATATCTAATTCGTCCTTCTCTGAGTCTTTTACACTGTAGTCACTATCATCCGAACCATTATAGCTAAACAATTTAAAAGTAATTTTAAATTATATTCATTGTAAATGGAATTGGAGCCGACATGAAAAACATACTTTTCATCCATAGATGCATCTGCATCATCGACATGCCCGAGACTGGAACTGGAATCATTGGAATCATCTTCTTCCATCTTAAAAATGAATTCCAGTATTAAAAAAAAGTATCTATGAATAAATAATAACAAAGATGCTAGTACATTATGTACTCGCATCGTACTGTACATAATCGATTTTGTACTGTACATAATCGATTTCCTAAAATAATAACAAAATTCAAATTTAAATATTTTATGAGTACGACAATTACAGTTCGTAAATATGCGGTATGCGGTATGCGGGCATGCGGGTATGCGCCCTTTCGTATTTGCCTCAAGGTTTTAACTATATTTAGTCGATCCAGAATGCCCATTTCCATGTAAAACATCACATCATAATGAACAAAGTACTCCGGTTGAGCCGGTAAACGACCAGCAAAAATCATATACAAAAATATGCTATAATAGCATAGAATATCACATTCATTGCACTTTATCTCTAAATGACGGTATTATATTATTTAAGATTTTATC
Source organism: Parapristionchus giblindavisi (assembly GCA_943737045.1). Lineage (NCBI taxonomy): Eukaryota > Metazoa > Nematoda > Chromadorea > Rhabditida > Diplogasteridae > Parapristionchus > Parapristionchus giblindavisi. The sequence continues at coordinate 546,745 of CALSFV010000238.1, forward strand.
AACGTGTGTATGCACGAAACGAAACACATGAATATGACGTGTGACAATTGTGTGAAGCATAAACGAGATTTGTAGGAGGGGATCAGGGTCAGGGTGAATCAGGGTGAGATCTTAAAGCGACACCCCAATATAATTTGAAGCTCTCCGCTCTGGCCACACTCTCTCGCTTTCTTAGTCTACGAGAGAGTATTACCAATGCGGAGAGTAAAATTAGCTTGGGGTGTGCCTTTAAGGGTGGAAAGGGGGGCCCTCATAGGACACTACGGTCCCTCTCGTACACGATAATGTATTCATTGTATTATGAACAAGGATACAAGAAGATTTTCACTATTGACGCCTGAGGCGTTATCATTCACAACTATTATAAATCAAATTCTGCATGATGAAATACGGTATATAGAGAGAAGAAAGCGATCACGAAGTGACGGATTGGCAGTGGCCATGATGGTGACCGTAGCGATGAGAATCCTGCAAAGATCAAAGATCAATCATAAAAGATAAAAAATTAACATTGGAAAACCAAAATAAATATAGAAATATCAAATATTTTTTGTTGAGAGGCGAAAAATCAATTTATAAAGTTTAAAGATCAAACATAACTTATATAGCCTACATGGCCATAGCCTAAATGAGAGAACGAAGAATGACCATGGTTGTATCCCCTGTAAAGATCAAAGATCAAAGTACGAAATGACATAGGATCAAAGATCAAAAATCTACTTACATTAATGTATACTCCATAATGCACATCTACATGGGGAGGAACCTGGAAAGAATTAACAATTTAAAAAATAATCATCAATTAAAGTTCACTTTATTTCCGCTAGACATAGAGCACACCGAACAAATCGAAGTTTCCGGGGTGTTTTACTTGATGATTGATTAACCATCTACACATATCTGATCTCGTGGTGTAGTGGTTATCACATCTGTCTAACACACAGAAGGCCGGCGGTTCGAGCCCGCCCGAGATCAAATATTTTTGCTGTCCTTTAAATTAAATTTACTATGTAAATATTTACATAACAAAGGTTTGCAATGGTTTGCAATAGTTTGCAAGATTGAGAATGGTTTGCAGATATTTTGAACAGGTTGTTTGTTTTGTTTCATTTCTAGTTAATATCAACTTAGGCAACGGTTACTAAGACGAACGGGGTTGGTAATATTTAATCATTTTTTGGTGTTTTGCAACTCACAAAAGTTCTTGTTAAAGGCACACCCCGTGAGGATTTGAAACTATCCGCTCTGGCCACACTCTCTCGCAGACTAACAATAAGAAAGCTAGAGCGTATTGCCAATGCGGAGAGTAAAATTAGCTCGGGGTGTGTTATTAAGAAGGAGTTAAAAGAATAGAACTCTGCACGTTTTACATAATATATCTTTCGTTTACTTTACTATTGCACATAGTGTGTATAATTTTCGATGATAAAGTAATATGATAAAATATCAACATGATCGAATAATTGTATCGCCAACAACAATTTTCAGGTGAGTGTTGTTGGCTCGAAGAAAGAATAGTACCTGATTTGAATGGATCGAACTCAAAAGGACTCCGAGTCAGGATGATTTCAATCTTTTATTGAAAGAGTAAACGGAAATTTGGGATGCCGTGATCGTGGGGCCAACGAATTTACATTATGCTCCCTGCAAGATTCATTCCAAATTGACATATTTATTCGAAAAAATTAGAGCAGACTGCCTGTGTAACTCATTGTGAGCGATCACTAGCCAGCGATTGTAACCATGCAACGTTGGTTCGATCCCGTTTGCTACTTTCTATCTCTGGTATTTTGCCACTTAAAGTCTACTTAAACTACGTCACACACTTTAAGTAGACTTTAAGTAAACTTTAAGTGAAAGAACATTTGACGAAATGCATTACAGTATACCACACCACTTTAAGTAGACTTACGTCTCACTTTAAGTTTACTTAAAGTCTACTTAAAGTGGGAAAGTTTAAGTAGACTTTAAGTGGCAAAATACCAGAGATACATTCATCTTTCAAATTTGAAAATTCGCGCACCCCCCCTTGTGCGGCAATAAACTGTCTGCTTGGATTACGGTATTTCGGGAATCTATAGTTTTATAGAAAATGTATTCATGGAGATGCGAGCTATAGTTCTGCCTGACCAGATATCTCCCGAAAAACTTGAGGGATTCCTTCGTTAAAGTTAAATTAATAACATTCCTCGTTAAATTAGCAGATCAGCAACGCAAACTGAAAAATCGGAGGCCGATTTTTCCCGGTGAGCCATTTCATATTCCGTTTATTTAATAATCAAAATACCATGATCATTTGATATTTCATCAGGACTAGTAATCGTTCAGTGAAGAAACGTCCGCGGTATTTTCATATTTACATATTTATTTGTTTATATATTTAACTATTTATGCATGTTCATTTATTTGGACATTTGTTTTTATTGCTTTTTGAGGATATCCATCGTTATGTATTTTAATAATATTAATAAAAATAATTATATACAGCAGTTATCGAAGAAAAACAAATGAGGTTCCCATACAACGCGTGGTTGTTGGAACGTACGTTTATTGTTTTGGCCAATATTTTTATAATTTACGAGAAATTTCAGTATTTATTGATTTTGCAGGGCTTTGAGAGGAACTTCGGAGCCACGTGCAGCTGTTGGTGCAAGGTAAATAGACTTTTGCCTTCGTTCCTCCGGCCAAACTATGGCGCACGTTCGCTTTATTAGTGTAGTGCTTGCACATCAATAAGCCATTCCCAGAAAACATGCGGTCATTCAAACTTCCTATCTCATGGCAAGTAGAACATGTTGGATGAACAGGAAAAGAGAGTGCATGAAATGAGATGGTCAGACAATATTTTGTTTCTAGAGTGAAGTTCATAGTCGTATTTATCAAAGTAAAACAAAATGAAATAAATACGTGTAGGCCTAACAACAACAAGCGTTTACAATCAATATACAGAGCGAACAAAAGTGTACTGTGCATAGATTTGTAAAATGTTATATTTAACACTTTGTGTGCTACAAAAATAACACAAAATATGTTAAATATTATACTTCAAGTGTATTGTAGATTACACTTTTTACTGTGTAATGCTTTTCGTACAACATCATTATTCTATTCGTCGAAGCGATATTTTCAGAAGTGCTCGACAGTCTCTTCCCCGTGCACATGATCCACCTAGTCAGAAGAGTGTCAAGTACGCAGATGACCGGAATCCTTGACTAAATAACGGCTTTCAGATCGTCTTATAGTTCACGTTCCAGCCCGGATTCAAAACACTCTGATAGTTTAGAGTGCGAACGATGGACTTACGATCAGGCTATGGAGAGATATGGTAAGGCGCAAAGGAAAGTTCATTTCACTTTCCGCTCTCACCACACTCTCTCGTTCATCCACTCTAAAAGCTGTTCGAGAGCGGTCATGGTGTAACAGAGAAAAAGAAGATCGAAAAGTGAGAGAGTGCGCAGAAGTAATCCATGTGTTAGAGAAACGTTGTGCTGTCAGAGATGAGAGATGAGCGACACCTCAGCAAGACGTCCGAGGCGGGAATTGGTAGTGACTAGATTACGCGGTAAAATAGGTCCGAAGAAGAGACTAGGCCTCCGAAGTGAATTATCATTGAATGATCACTGGAAGTGTTCTCCCGCAAGATTTCATGTGCCTTGAATAACGGGATAATTTCACGAACGACAAATACAAAAATAAATAAGCAAATAATGATTACAGGTCGTTGGAAGACTAATCGATTGCAAATCATCGTTCACATTCTTATGATTTTAGCCGGATTCTTTCATTGGAACTACTTGTGTGTCTTATTTATTGATGTATTTCGCAAACATTGAGTGTTTTTAGGCATTACTAGATTATTTTGAACAGTTTTACGAAGAATTCTGACCTTGATTATTTTTACAGTTGATGTATTATATCAAGATATAGCGATTTAAATGCACATCCCATGCTAATTTTACTCTCCGCACTGGCAACATGATCTCGTAGATAAAGAAAGCGAGAGAGTGTGGCCAGAGGGGAGAGTTTCAAATTAGCTCGGGGTGTGTCTTTAATCATTTTATATTTGTAAACTTTGCAAGAACGATTAATTATTTAATTTATTTATTAAAATTGAAATTTCATTTATTTATTTCTGCAAATTACAGATCAATGATGAACATAGCAGAAATGTTGTATGAAAGAATCAATACCACGTCTTCTTGTTGCTGTGACAACTACACCGTCGACTTGGGATACGGTTCACAATCGAAGCAAATGGTACAGCACAACAATGTTGTCTAGATATTGAAAGCCAAAACCACCGCTCAACATAGAAACTTTCCCAAATACACTGTTCTTTCGCTTATCTGACCATCAAAGAAATATGACTTGAACCAGAACACCGTGACAGTACAGCTCGGTCGAATTGAACAGCGTGATCTTCAGTAGAGCACGCATTCTAACAACTCGACCGTGTTGTACACACTATAATGCAAATATCTTCAAAAGGCACTACCTTTTTCAAAAAAATTGTTTAAAAAAATTGTAGCATCCTTAAAAATGTACTGTTCCAAGCCTGAATTTTGCAGATGGTAAGTACTCTGAATCACAGCATGGTTAGGTTTATAGTTGCACTTGTCGTTGGTGGCACGAGTCCCGCATGGGAAAGGTTGACAGATATTTTGAAATTATTGATTATTTTAATAATAATAATAAATAATAAATAATAATAGTAATAATAATAATAATAATAATAATAATAATAATAATAATAATAATAATAATAATAATAATAATAATAATAATAATAATAATAATAATAATAATAATAATAATAATAATAATAATAATAATAATAATAATAATAATAATAATAATAATAATAATAATAATAATAATAATAATAATAATAATAACAATAACAATAATAATAATAATAATGATCATAATAATATTTTGAATGAAATTATTGATTATCAGTCCTACAACGACACACCACGACATTATACCGGCGATCTGATTTTTATAAAAAATATTTAAATATTTATTAAATTCAGGTGGTTCGGGCGGAGGAAAACTGTGCTACTCGCAATGGCAGTTAGCTGCGTGGTCATTCTCACTCTGCGATTAATTTCATCCAGCTCGGTAGCTCTGACAAATTGCCTCTACATCGCCCACGGTACCTCGAGTATGGTAAGTTCACACACACACACACACACTATTTATTTATTTATCTATTTATTTAATTAATTAATTAAATAATTATTTATTTATTTATTTATTTAATTAATGAATTAATTAATTATTTACTTATTTATTTATTTATTCCATCAAATATAATGCGTAGGGGAGATATGTATAAGGGCAGAAGAGGGATAGATGGATTTACGTGAGATCACAAGTGGGATAGTAAGTAGATCAGAGAGAGAACGAGGAAGGAAGGGAGGAAATAGTGGGGAGTTGATCGATAGTTCTTTCTCTGTTTAGCAGCCAATAGCAAGGCAATTACACAAGTAAATTTTATACGGACTTGTATACTGTCTCAGATCTTGACGCTGGTTGCGGTCTCGAACCTTTTCGAGATCCTGCGAGCGAACATGAGGTGGCTAGCCATCGTTGTCATGTTTTTCAATTTGATGTTATCGCCAGTAAGTTTGCGAAGCATAATTTTAAAAATAATAAAAATATTCAGAAAACGAATATAAATAATGTAAATAAATAAATAATTTTGAATATTCTGCAGTCCATAATCATTCTTCTCAACTATTTCGTGGATTTGAACGGATTCGCTGTATTCGAATTGATCGTTTATTCTGTTACACTCTTCGCTGCTATAGTGTACATATATTTTTTTGCTAAATTTCTCTTCTTCCTTTCAATTTCAATATTTTTCCTTTTTTCTTCAATTTTTCAACAATTTTTCAATTTTGTCATGTTATTTTTATGACAATTCTTTCGTTTACAAGCAAAGCGAAATGTGTCATTAGAGTGGGAAACCTTTAAAGGCAGACCCCGAGCTAATTCTATCTTCCATTCTGGCAACACTCTCTCGTAGACAAACTAAGTGAGAGAGTGTTGCCAGAGAGTTTTGAATGAGCTCGGGGCATTAAAGGATTAACTTTAAAGGTTCTTCCAAGAATCCCTCTGCCATCTCATCGCTACACGGCAGCATACTGCAACCGAGAATCGCATATCTACTATGGAAGAAAAGATCAAAGATCGCGAGAAGACTCAGATTTCCGAAAAAGTCCATATTGCAATCGCCAAAAAGTTTTTCGAGGATTTATCGTTTTTGTAAGTTGTGAATTTGGTTAAAAGGCGCATCCTGCCCGAATATTACTCTTCGCACTCTCAACATTCTCTCACCTTCTTTGTCCACGAGAGAGTGTGGAAAGAGCGGAGGGTTACAAACTATAAACTGGTTTTGTATTTAAGGTTCGATACATAGTCTAAAAAAGAAATGCATAAAAGGCTATTCCTAAGCGTTGAATTAAAGCTTTGCAAGAAGAACGCATTACCATTTTTTTTCGAAGAGATAGAAAAGAACTTTCTCCTTCAAGAAAAAACTTTTATCGTTGATTATTCATGTTTTAACTAATTTAAAAAAAAGTTAAAATTTAAAAAAAAATGCATGCCGTTTCAGAGATGTTGATGACCATTCGATTAGAGAATTCATTTTATTGTTTGTAGTCAATAAATCCATGTTCGTCATAACCATCCTGATATTAATTTGGTACGTTTCGGTTGCAAAGAATCAAATCAATAAATCAATCAGGCGGTCTGATTAAGATTGATTTATTGATTGATTACTATGACAAGCCAAACGTACTTAAAGTATCTCCACCGGCATTAGTGCTTACCATACCCAGATGTTCTACAATGAAACATTGGCTAATCCAATCCATTCAATTACTATTATGGTATTAAAAACATTTTATTGATTTTTTTCAATTTTTATTGATGGTAACATTGCGAATTTCAGATTTTCGGTTGGTCGACCTCTTATATCTATTTGTATTTAACGAAAGGGTAGCTATTTCATTCCTTCATTTAATCACATTTTTCAAGAGTGGACTCTATTAAATCCGATAGTGCATGAGCGTTGAAGATATTAGCTATAGATATTTCAGAACATAACACAAATTTCATTATTCAAAAAAACGCATTTATCTTTACAGAATGCACAAAGCAAGCGCCCTGGTTCTGCTGCAATGCCTCAACAAAATTTTGGTCTACACTTGGAAAATAATGGTGCATAATAGTACTATTCAATAATCTTAGTTTTTCATCAAAGCACAATACATATTATTATCAATCATGAATATTTCAGGTCCCTCGAGCATTGCCCTACTGCTCCGAATACCGCTTTGTTGCTTGTAAATTGCCATTTATCGATTGATTTATCGATTGAATTTAGGCATGTTCAGCTACGCTTCAGTGTTCGTGGTTGGGCTTATATCCGGAATGAATTTGGCCGCGCAAATGATCGTTTTGGAGTATTATCTTGAGATCACTCCATCCCAGTTCCGAATGTGCTCCGCCGCACTCATTTTTGTAACATCTGTGAGTTACGGTAAAATTGAGGTGTTAAAATCTGGAAAAGTTTGGTAGAAAAGTGAAAAGTAGTGTTAATTTTGTGAATGAAAAAATAGTTGGAAAAGTAGCACAGCTTCGTAATTTCTTACAACGGGTTTTATTTAGCTTTGCTATTTTTTAAACTACTTTTGCAATCACAAAATTAGCACTACTTTTCACTTATCCACCGACGTTCCAAGATTTTAAAGATGGAGACCCTCGAGTTTTTTCGTGCCAAGACTGTTCGGGTACAATGATAGAGATTTATCACACGAACTGAACGACACATTTCATATTGCTTGATGATATGTTTTAAGCTTGTTATGCGCATTGAAAGTACAAATTTGAAGGCAAGTAGAGAGTGCCTGCCCGATTTGCATACTTGACGCTCGGGGGGGGGGGGTGACATTTAAGAGCTCGGATCTGTAAGACTCGAGCATTGTCCGGACATTTCGCCAAGAATTTTGATTCAGGCCACAGTACTTTAAGGATGTAGGGTACCTTGGGCCCACATTACAAAATGGTACTCAAAGTGGCCCTAGCAGTGGAACGCGGCGTGCCAGGTGGGCGCCAAGTTTGAAAACTCAGTTTTCATATTTTTTCAACCGAACAAGCTAGAGTCCAAATTTCTTCGGCATTGTATTAGGCATGCCCAATGTGCACAGAAACACTATTGAGATTAATTTTAAGCAATTTCTAGACTGATTTTTTTACCCGAATTTTCGGTTTTTTTCGATTTCTCGGCATCTCAATTTCAATTCCGCAAAAGTTCTCTAGTATATCCATGTAGCCCGACTACTAGTGCATGTAACCCTGCTAGGCGGAAATCGATCTTGGATTGCGCGTGTCGGAAAAAATCGGTCTGAGTGTTTCAAACTTGACTCAGAATCGTTATTTCATCATTTTTTGCTGAATCTTCCAAACGATTAGTGCGGAATAGTGGTTTACTCACAGTTTAGAGGTGAGAAGAGTAAAATGACACAAGAAGCCCATCACTTGGTTCAATTTGAAAATTTCGATTTTCATGACCCCGGGGTCATGGTAGAAAATTTCAAAATGCCTCAAGTTTGAAATGTTTTCATTTATGTGGCCTATTGTGAAGTACTAATGATGTGAAGAATATTCAGTCAATGCTCAATTGCTGATCTCTCCTTTCAACCATTTTTCGTTAAGTTGCATGTTGAATGCGTGCGAAAAAGTCAGAATTGTGCTTGAATCAGTTTCCAACTTACTTTCTGTAACATTCTAGCTAAGCACTTTGCAATGTACATAATCAATATGAAAATCGTGAATTTCGGAAAATTCATATTTTTTTGCCATGACCCCGGGGTCATGGAAATCGATTTTTTCAAAAGTGATCCGAATGCCGGAATTTCAGTTCTACTATGTTTACTCATCATGAAACAACACATTGTCACTGTAATTTGCTAATTGTCGCAGCATTCGAGTCGAAAAAATGCAATATTTCAGAAATTTTCCGAAAAAGTAGGCACTCAAATTGAATTTTTTGAATTTTCCAAAATCAACGATTTTCATATTGATTATGTGCATTGCAAAGTACTTAAATGGAATGTTGCAGAAAGTAAGTTGGAAACTGATTCAAGCACAATTCTAACTTTTTCGCACGCATTCAACATGAAACTTTTCGAAAAATGGTTCAAAGGAGAGATCAGCCATTGAGCATTGGCTGAATATTATTCACATCATTAGTACTTCACAATATGCCACATAAATGAAAACATTTCAAACTTGAGAAATTTTGAAATTTTCGACCATGACCCCGGGGTCATGAAAATCGAAATTTCAAATTGAACCAAGTGATGGGCTTCTTGTGTCATTTTACTCTTCTCACCTCTAAACTGTGAGTAAACCACTATTCCGCATTAATCGTTTGGAAGATTCAGCAAAAAATCATGAAATAACGATACTGAATCAAGTTGGAAACACTCAGACCGATTTTATCCGACACGCGCAATCCAAGATCGATTTCCGCCTGGCAGGGGTACATGCACTAGTAGTTGGGCTACATGGATTTACTAGAGAACTTTTGCGGAATTGAAATTGAGATGCCGAGAAATCGAAAAACACCAAAAATTCAGGTAAAAAAATCAGTCTAGGAATTGCTTAAAATTAATCTCAATAGTGTTTCTGTGCACATTGGGCATGCCTAACACAATGCCGAAGAAATTTGGACTCTAGCTTGTTCGGTTGAAAAAATATGAAAATCGAGTTTTCAAACTTGGCGCCCACTTGGCACGCCGCGTTCCACTGCTAGGGTCACTTTGGGTACCATTTTGTAATGTGGGCCCAAGGTACCCTACACCCATAAAGTACAGTTGCCTGAATCAAAATTCTTGGCGAAATGTCCGGAATCTGGCCGAAATGCTCGAGTCTTACAGATCCGAGCTCTTAAGCAACCGACATTTCGGCAACCGACATTTCGGCAACGGGGCATAACTCGGTTCATAGGGGTCATAGAAACTTGGGATGGGTATCATTGTGATCACCATCAGTAACACTACCGTAACCTACCGTAACCCAGTTCGGTGGGTCAGATCAAGTTCGGTGGGTCAGATCGGGGCATAACTCGGTTCGTAGAGGTCATATAAACACGAGCTGGGTATCAATGTGATCAGCATCAGCAACACTACCGTAATCTACCGTAACCCAGTTCGGCGGGTCAGATCAAGTTCGGTGGGTCAGATTTCACAAAAAATGACGGAACAGCCACTACTTGTGCGAAATCATTATCAGCAATTGCAAACTACAGTAATCTACCGTAACCCGGTTCGGTGGGTCAGATCAAGTTCGGTGGGTCAGATTTCACTAAAAATTGTCCAAATGGTACATACCACATACCACGCACATACATCATCATACGCACATCATTCCACGCACGTAGTAACAATTTGGACAATTTTTACTGAAATCTGACCCATCGCACTTGATCTGACCCACCGAACCTGGTTACGGTAGATTACGGTCGTTTGCAATAGCTTATCATGATTTCGCACAAGTAGTGGCCATTCCGACTTTTAGAAGTGAAATCTGACCCACTGAACTTGATCTGACCCACCGAACCGGGTTACGGTAGATTACGGTCGTTTGCAATAGCTCATAATGATAACGCACACGTAGTGGCCATTCCGACAATTTTTAGTTAAATCTGACACACGGAACTTGATCTGACCCGCCGAACTGGGTTACGGTAGATTACGGTAGTGGTGCTGATGCTGATCACATTGATACCCAGCTCGTGTTTATATGACCTCTACGAACCGAGTTATGCCCCGATCTGACCCACCGAACTTGATCTGACCCACCGAACTGGGTTACGGTAGGTTACGGTAGTGTTACTGATGGTGATCACAATGATACCCATCCCAAGTTTCTAGGACCCCTATGAGCCGAGTTATGCCCCGTTGCCGAAATGTCTTTAACACCGCATCAAGAAGAAGAAGTAAGTAAGTAAATAAGTATTGGGTGATAGAATTTTCCTAGTTTGACAAAATTTGTATTGACCGTTTAAAATGCACTTGTTTTTTTTGGAACGAGAGTAGCCAACCACTGCCACAATGAATTTCTATGTTTAGAGAGAGAGAGCACCGGTGAGAGAGAAGGTAGATCAGAGAGAGAGCGAGGAAGGAAAGGAGGTAAGAGTGGGTATTTAATCGATAGTTCTTACTCTGTTTAGCAGCAGTAGCAATGCAATTATGCAAGTACATTTTTATACGGACAATAACGATGTCTTTTTTTAAATTTCGCACGATGTTTGTCCTTATAGAGGTAGCGGCCGAAACACCATGAAGCACATTATTACTTAATAGTTTTATTGTTACAATTATTTTAAATACGTGCATGCATATCACTCCTGTACATTGATTTACTTACTAAATTACTTGAATCACACGGAGAAAAATGTGTAAAATTAAATACAGCTGAAAATGTTACAGCTACAAATAGTTTTAACCTACACCTTTAAAAAGGTACACCCCTAGCTAACTAGCAACTCTTCTCTCTCGCTTGCTTTGCCTTCAAGCGGGTGTTGCCAAAGCGGAAGTGCTTTAAGAATTGAAAATTAATTTCAGAAAATATCAGCGTTTCTGTGTTTGAAGTTCTTGGGTGACGTACTAGAGTATCAGGCGAGATATATTTACTTTAATAATTAATTAAATACTTGATGTAGTTTTCCTCCGAAGCAGTTAGTGTAGTCCTATAATAGTGCACTATGATTATTGCAGTCGTGGCTCTCAGCTATCGCTGTTAAAGAAGGGGACCCACGAGTTTTTTCGTGACTAAACTGGCCTGACAGAACTATTGATCACATCTCCTTGTATACAAAAACAATTTTCTCTAAAATTTTAGATGCCCCAGAATACCGTAATTCGGACTTAAAGTTCATTGATATGCCCAGGGAAAGGAGCGAGTTTTTGAAATTGAAGCACAAATGTATAGAAAATTGCAAACGGGAATCGAACCCGTGTGGCGCGGTTACAAGCGCTGACTACTAACCACTGAGCCACACGCTCTACGCATTCATTCAGTCAAATCACATAGAGAACAGAAAAACACTTCCTATGTCCTACGTTCTTCATGTCAATAGCGCAGCCCAAATCTCGTGGGTCCCCTTCTTTAACGTCTTTCAATTCACCACCATCTTCCTCACTCTGCTCATAGTGAACATGAAACAACCATTCTCCGTCTTTCATGTCGATGTCATACCGAAAGTGTATGTATTTCCTGTCTCTATTTTTTTCTTATACATTTCCTTCAAGTGCGCAAAAGCGCTCTGCGCCAAAAGTAGAAAACAGAAAATTTGTACACTTTCGTTGCCTTATATTCGTGTGCATGACGTGAAAAATTGATATTATGTGTTTTTCTTAACTTTCGGCCATTTAAAAAACTTTTTTTCTTTTTTTCCAACGACTATTTTCAGAGAGAAAATCGCTGAAGAAGAAGCGATTGATACGGAGGGCGAAGATCACTGTCAGAAGGTATTTAGGAAAAAATTTGAAATTTTTTTTGTTTTTAAAATTATTTATCGATATGTTATAGTTAGAATGAATAAATGTTATATTGGATGATTATAAATGGCATGATTTTGTTGATTATATAAAAACCTAGTATTTTTGCAGACTGACGGGAAAAGACAGAAAAAGGAAGACGAGAAGAATTTTCTGAGGTCCTTCTGAACAAAGCTCCGAGCTCCCCTGAGCTCTGCATTGAGCTTTATTGAGCTCCATTATAGGCTCCTACTCCATGGTTCTCCTGCTATGTACATCTTCGAAAGTTTAAAATGAAACAAAAAAACCTACGAAATTCATTATGAATAAATTTTTCATCGAATTGACAAATTAATTTGGTCGCAACAAAAATAAACAGTAATATTTGCAATTAGATAGATGATTTATTGTGAGGACCGGCTGACAATTGTCATGATAATGAAGTTTCTACCTCTATTAATCAATAGTGAATATCCAACTTTGGGCATCCTAGTTGTTCAATGAACATTATAAGACATTGTCTAGCGAAAAAAAAGTGAACTTTAATTGATGATTATTTATTTATTTATTTTATTGATTCAATGTAGATGCTCATTATGGTGGTTACGGTCATGTGCACTGCTAGTACCATCATGGAGGATACAATACTGTAAGTTGATCTTTGATCTTGTGGTCGTTTGGAATACTGATCTTTAAACCTTTGTCATATCGTAGTTTGTTCTTTGTTCTTTACAGGTATACAACCATGGTCATTCTTTGTACTCTCATTTCGGCTATGGCCATCCAGGCTATATAAGTTTCAATTGTTCTTTGAACTCTATTAATTCTCAACAAAAATCTTTAATATTTCTATATTTATATTTGGTTTACCAATGTTATCTGGGTTCACACAGAGAAAAGTGTTAAAACACCACCTCAGCAGTTCCACACTAACAACTGTAAGTAGTTGTAAGTATAAGACCCGTAGTGTGTTATATTTATCAATTTTTTGTTATACAGTGGGGCATGTAAGCCTATTCAATAGGCTCCACGCGGCATAGCGCCGAGCCACGCCCCACCACGCCAGGGGTTTTTCTCGATGAATAAAGAGTTAAAAATTATGTTTATAGTAGCGATCGCTTACTTGTTTGGGAGGTTAAGATATGCCATAGTAATCAAAATTTTTGGTTGTGTCTAAATAGTTTTTCCAAAATTCGTACTTTTGTAATTTTGAAAATTTAAATATTCCCGCGCAAAAGCAACGTGCGGTAAACGCGCGGCGTGAGCGGGAATTCAAATTATTATAATGGTGTGATAATTTTGATTATTTTTTGAAAAACTATTCAGACCCCACCAAAAATTTTGGTTACTATGGCATATTTTAGCGTCCCAAACAAGTAAGTGATCGCTACTATAAATACATTTTTTAACTCTTTATTCATCGAGAAAAACGGGCTTACGTGTACCATTGTATTTAACACTTTATATGTGTTATTCTTTCATCTGTAGTTTTGAATTTTGGCAAACGCATCCGCCAACGGCTATGACGTCGCTTTTGTCGGCAAACGGTTTTCATGGATAACTATGCTGAAAATGAGAGAGAGTCTGGTTGTTTGTTTGTTTATTTGCCATTCTTATTTGTATCTTTATTCAATTGATTGATATAGTTAATGGCTTATTCATGAATACAATTAGTAATACACACTTCCATGAGTACTTGTCTATTATGAACTATTTCAATTTTAATTTGCTTATTGTGTGGGTTACTCAACAGAAGCTTTCGTCAGTTCAAAAGGAAGGAATAGTTTTCGGAGGATAACATTACAACAAAAGAGTTGAGGTGTAACGTCTGGTAACATGTGGTGACATGATTTGAGCCTCTCGAATTTTTTTACAATATTTCAACCGAAAGAATTAGGACTCTAGCAATTACATTCTGATTCCCTATGATCGGTTTGTTAGGTGTCAGAGTGTCAGAGTTTTTTTTACAATGTTTCTACCGAAAGAATTAGGTATCAAGTGTAATGTGTGAATATGCTTAGTTCTATTTTGTGTTCTAAAAATCAAAAAAGGTTCTCTGAATACGGGAGAGGTATATCACAATTCCGGAACCACAGATTGGAATGTTTTAAACGAACAGGCATAATATCTATACATATACTTTATTCATAGCAAACGCATAAACTACAATCATGGTCTAAATAGGAGTACAAATGGATTTGCGAAAATATAAGATAAGATAAAGAAAATAGGGACAGAGCAGGAGGTGGTTTACATGCAGAATCTCTCTCTGACGAGAGGGGGAAGAGAGGTAGATGCAACTTCTAGAGAAGAGGGGGAGGTTCTATCCCTGTCTTAGCATGTAATAGAACACAAACTAGAACTAACAAGGGAAGCACCAGTTGCGACGGAACCAATTCTGTAAGGGACCCATATGGGTAGTTAGGGTTGAGGGGGGGGGGGACCGACAAAATTGTTTTCAAAAGCTACCCGGCGGACCTATAAATCGATAATATCGATCGAAATGAGCGCGCCGCCAAAATACCATACGAGATGCGACGTAGTGCGTGAACGGACATCGGCGGCTCAACAGGTAAGGCTTCTCACGTACCCAGGGTTGTGCGGAAAATATTTTTCGGAAAAAAATTCGGAAAACTTTTTTTCCGGTTTAAAATACCGGAAAAAACCGGAAAAACCGGAAAATTTTCTGTAAATCGCATTTCTAGTGTTTTATCTAACAATTACTTTCGAAAACGATCAAAGCGAACTTAGTAATGATCTCAAATCATGTAGCAACAAAAAAAGATAGCGGTAATCCAAAAACATATAAATGAATAATGTGAAGCTCAGAATACTAGAGTTGAATGTTCGCGTCGAACAACAAGAACGCTATATGTGTTATTGTTCATCATTATTAACGAATACTGGGTTATAACTATAACCGGCAAGATAAAAACATTAATAATATCTTTAAATTTTATTTTTTGATATGTATTTTTTTTACTTTGTAAGCATTTTAATTTTTTCCGGTTTTCCGGTATTTTTTCGGAAAATTTTCCGGTCGGAAAATTTTCCGAAAAGGGGTCGGAAAAACCGGAAATTTTTCCGGTCGGAAAATTTTCCGCACAACCCTGCTAGTACCCCCCTCCCCCTGGTTCGATTCCCGTCCCTGTCACTATTCTTTGCTGATTTTTACAAACTTCCTCAACTTCATTTTCATTGTTTTTTCATCATTTCAGAGCTTTATCATTCGAATAGAACACGGTGAAAGAAGAAATACACACGGGAAACTACATAAAAATAATCAGCATTGGTGCAAGTTCTCCCAGAAACATTCGAAGCAGAACGGCTTCTCACACTTTGGGCAAAGTGTACACCCTTCTTCTATGCATTGACATGGGCCATCGCTGCCTTTTCCGAATGTGTAGGCCTCATCACACATTACACAAGCCATCAAATTGTTATAGAATAAATAGAGCTTTGTTATTCTTGTCATTATGAATGAGTATTGATATTGTCTATGTGAAGCCAAATAGAGGAGGACAAGATAGATGTTAGATTTATTTCAAGACGTTTCGGTGATAATCACCATCATCAGTTTGAATAATACCTACAAGGAAAAACCATGAGACAAACAGATTGAGTGGTGAACAATGGGAAGAATGATAGCGAGATATGATGTTAAGGCGAGAGAGATAATGAAGGGATAAGAGGTCAAGAGAGATAGGGCTAGATATGTTATGGGATGAGATCAATAAGGTAGATCAATGTTAGCAAGTGTGATAGGGGCTTGTTCTTTTGATTGTTCTAATCGGGAATTTATGGATGGATTGAGAGATGCGATATACATTGCCTCCGAGATCTGTCACGGGAGGGGTTGGGTTCTCTATGAAGGATGTGACCGGTGAGGGTTAGTGGATTACCTTTATGAACAGTTAAAGAATGGATCGAGAAAGCACTAGAGGAGTATGAGGGCATGGTGGGATTTGTTGCAGCACGACGATGTTCGGCGGCTCTACAATGTAAAGGACGACCCGTGTGACCTATTATCGGATTGTTAGGTGTCAGAGTGTAGGACAAGCGAGGTTTAGTTCTTCTGTGAGAGGGCGGCCGTATTCGAGAGGGGCATTGGCTGCAAAAACTATAATAATATAATTATCTTATTCACCGTAAATAGGCAAACGTCTGATAAACAATAATTCTGGTATTTCAAAACTTAAAGTCTACTTGCATTTTCACTTTAAGTATTTAGATGTGTAAGTATACTTCAAGTGAAACGTAAGTTTACTTAAAGTGTGACGTCACTATGCAAGTCTACTTAAACTGAAAAAGTGACGTCACTCACTTGAAGCTTACTTAAAGTAAACTTCAAGTCAGTGACGTATTTTAAGTAGACTTTAAGTTTTGAAATACCAGAGAAATGCTACTTCATAACAGCATAACAATCTACGCAAATAAAATAAAATAAAATAAATAAACCTAATATACATACCAGTAGACAAGGCCAATGCAGGAAATGTCTAGGTGATGTAGTGTTCAGTGGTGTACTGCTTTATCAGATACAAGCACATATATATAACAGCTCTGTTGGTGTATGTAGGACACCTAAAATGCTTCAAATTCAAATTTCAAGTTCAAATTAATTTACATAATCAGCAATTTGTTTTTTCAAAAGTGCACTGTTCTTTACTTAGGCAAAAAACAACCCTCGTCTTCCTTACACTATTTCGTCTACAATTCTTCCTTTCTCTGAATCCACTCGTGACCTTGGTGTCTATTTAGACCCCAATCTTGATTTTAAGTCCCATATCGATATAACTTGTAAGAAGGCTTTATCACTTATTTATATCCTATTCAGATCTTTAAATTGTACTAAACCACAAATATATATTAGAGCTTTTAAATGTTATATCCTGCCCATTCTTGAATATGCTAGTCCTGTCTGGTCCCCCTCTAGTAAAGGTCTCGTTCGTCAATTAGAAAAAGTCAATCATACGTTTACTCGATTGTTATACTTTCGTTGTCACTCTCCCACTTTATTTCCTCCTCCATCTTTCCATTGTAGACTTTCACTATTCTCTCTTCATTCTCTATATCATCGTAGACTTGTTATTGACATTGTAATGAGCTTAAAAATTCTCCATTGTGATATCTCTCTTCCTGCCAGTCACTTCTATACATTCAAACCCACTCATGGTCGTGTATCCTCTTTCTCTTTTCATATCCCTCGTTGTAGACGCGAGAACATGCGTTCATCTTTTGCACTTAGAACATCCCGTTACCTGACAAAACTACATTGTATTATTGATCCATCCCAATCAATACCCATAATAAAAGCTAATCTTTTATCCTCCCCTCCCCAAGCCTTGTTTCACAAACTAGGCCTCCCTTCCATCGACTTGTAAGGATTCTCCTGTTTTTGTCCTTCCGGTTCATGTCAGTCTGTCTCTACTGACACAAAGCGGTCCTCTTCCCGCTTGGGCCTCATCCACCCTAATATATTGAACCTGGAAGCGACGATACACAGTGAGATCCTTCCCTCCCTCTCTCTGACCCCCTCGCCTCAACATTATTCACATTATTCATTTATCACTTGTTGTCACATTTATTCAATGTATGATAAATAAATAAATAAATTTGCGTGTCAATTTGAACTCAAATAGTGAGTGCACTCTTTTTTATTTCTCAAAATTTAAAGTGTAATTGAAATAAGTCAATCACTTAAATGGAAAGTTTACTTTGCAATGTATTATTCGTGTCACACATAAATATATTTATTACTATAAAAATGAAGAAGTAAATAATGATTAATGAAAAAAGAATAAACTTGAATTTCCTCCCGATTCACATTATGTAAACACTATCTCGCAGTATGATAGATGTATACATAGAGCGAAAAGTAGAGTGTACACCATATAAAAATGAAGTTATGGATAAAAGGGAACGTTGTCAGTTGATCATTCGGTGTTCTTAATGTTGCGTGTCGGTCGGTATCGGTAGCGAATATTGATTAATCGCGTGCCTGTAAGAAACAAATTTTATCAATGAATAGTGATGAATGTATTAAAAATTTAAAAAAAGAGCAATACCTTGCTGGCTCTGTGCTTATCAATTGCACGACGGACCTTCTCTGCGAAGTTGGCGTGAACCTGAATTTACTTAGTTAACTTAAGGATACTTACTGCTTAAGATACTTAGGATACTCAAGTAATTTAAGTACCTGCTCGAAGTTTTTGATGTTTCTCTCTATGATGAAGAGCTTACAATCCTTGAGAGATGCTACAATATTCTCGACTAGACGGTCGCGATGGGCCTCGTCAAGGTCCTCAAATGTAATATCGGTTACTGTAATTATCAATACGGTAGTTCTGGGGAACGGATGCACCAGAAAAAAAGTTCACCGTGATATTGAATATGTTTAAGAAAGAGCCATTTTTATGTGAAAACATTTGATGTAATAAAAATCAGTTTGCGATGCTCGATTGCAGTGTGACTATCGTACCTTCTCCCAGAATTCACGTGGCTGATCAAAGTTGTTATCATCTACTGAATTGTAACGATCGACATCTCCAGAGACCGCAAACTTGGACTCCTCAACGGAACGATACAGTAATCTCAGTCAGATATGGGCTGTACAATACACGTTTACAAAGCAGGGCTGTACTGTACCTTTGCAGAGGGAACAGGAACAGGCCCATTAAAACTGTTTGGATGGTAGTTGATAGCTCCAGCTGTAATATTATCGATATTTTCAACCATAGTAACCTATCAATTGCTACTGTAGGCCTTAACAAATTGCTCAATCGATAAATACTACCGTACCGCTCGAGTAAAGGCAACCGACTCCGCCTCTTTGGGTGTTGTAAGGTCTCGAACTGAATGGACAATTGATGGGGAATTGAATGTGGTTAGCACCGAGACGATAGAATTGTGTGTCGGTGTACGCGAATAGACGACCCTGAACATGCTACTCTTGGATACGGTATTTCGGTCAATAAAGCTAGTTCGCGATAGCATGTGTGTAGCTACAGTACCTGGAGCAGCTTATCTGGTGAGAACTCAATACCAGGCACAACGTGAGCGGGACTAAAAGCGGCCTGTTCGACCTGAAAACAAATACAAATCCATTATATACGTAAACAGCATTAAAAAGGCCACTAATTTTGGTGTGGTTACCGTACCTCGGCAAAGTAGTTCTGAGGATTGCGATTGAGCACCACCCTTCCTACTGGAATGAGCGGGAATTCATCTTCAGGCCAGACCTGAAACTTGATTTTCGAATTTTGATCTTTGAACTTTTGATCTTGCCTTGGTAACATCGAACGGATTGAACTTCCATTTCTCAGCTTGGTCGAAAGTCATGACTTGAATATTCAATTCCCATTCAGGATAATCTCCGCGTTCAATTGCATTGTAGAGATCGCTTTAAAAGATAAAGGTAATCATTTTTCCGTACTCCACCAGATATTAAAAAATACTAACTCAATAAAATATTAATCACAAATAAGAGAATCGAATCTCAACGATAGGCATTAGGAGGCATTTTCAAGCTAAAAGATCAAGGCAATGATTGTTTCCGTACTCCACCAGAATCATAATATTACGATAAAGTGTTCCAATATTGCTCCCCAATGTACAGTCTTTCCTACGCGGACAATGGTAGTCAAGCAAGAGAAAATAGAAATAGGAAAATAGGCATTTTCAAGATATTTTTTACTAACAATGATTTTAATCATTTCAATCATGCATGATTTATCAAACAAAACACGAATGAAAACAAAAGCTTACCGAGTAGCGTAATCGGGATCTTCTCCGGCAAGTTTTTCAGCTTCAGAGGCGAACAAATACTTAATACCTTGTTTCGTCTGAAATATCGGTTAGTAAGCCGGGTTGAAAAAGGGGGCGGAGTTTAACCTTGAAGTGGAACTTGACATAGACAGAAGTGTCTTTAGCATTGACCATCTTAAACGTGTGACTTCCGAAGCCATCCATATATCTGAAGTTAAGTTAACATTGTTATTTGAATATAAAACATTCACTTTTTCATTGATCTTTGAACTGTAATCTTTGTTCATCGAACTCTGATCTTTGATCTTTGATCTTAAATCTCTCTAACCTATATCCATCAGGTATTCCCCTATCAGAGAACAAGAACATCATCTGATGAGTGGTTTCGGGACGAAGAGAGAAGAAGTCCCACTTCATGTTAGCATCCTGATATCGATTGTTATATTTCTCATGGTTAAATAAAGTTTCTTGTTTAGTCTTTCTTTCTACTACTAAACTTTCTTTTCTTTCACATGATCTTTAAATTCCACTTCAGAATGTTTGGTGAAACGCAAAAGGTAAAGTTACAAGCAATGCAAATGAAGTCTAGCGGGTAATCACTGCTAGGCATGTGATAATATGTGGTAATAAATTACCTTAAGATTAGTTTGAGGGTTTCTCTTCTGGGCATGAATGAAGTTGGGGAAGAGAATTGGATCACGAACGAAGAAAATGGGAGTATTGTTGCCGACCTAAAGAGAAATTCACACTAACTGAAATTTCGTTTGACCTATACGAACATTTGAATTATTGTTGTCATGTTTTTAAAGAAGGAGGCCCATGGGTTTGCGTAAGCTCCAACTGCTACATCATTTTTATATACTAGCGTAAAAAATGCTATACACAGAGAAAAAATTCCCTAGTAACGTCTCTCTACGGAATTCTTCCCTTATAGATAAGGGAATTATTCCCTCATAGGGGACGAATTCCCTTATCTATAAGGGAAGAATTCCGTAGAGATTCGTTACTAGGGAATAATTCCCTTATAGACAAGGGATTTTTCTGTGGGTGTAGGATGTTAATAAGGACAAACCAAGTCCCAATTTCCTTCCTCAGTGTAGAATTTGACAGCGAATCCACGAGGATCTCTGGCTGTATCAGCAGAGCCGGACTCACCACCTACAAAAAAGTCCTTAAACCAGTATCAGACAAAAATATATTTTAATAGAATTATAGATCAGGGATGGAGCAAAATTCGGAAAATGATTCTGATCCGATTTCAGTTAATGAATATTGTTTTCATTCAAAATAATAAATTACTAACCTACGGTGGAAAAACGGAGGAACAATGGTGTCTGTTTGCCAATCTGCAAATCAATATTTTAATAAGATTCAAGATCAATCAATACCTAATTATTTTGCTATTGGATAATATCGATTTGTTTACCTTGTTGAATATATCAGCCTTGCAGTATTTGGATATGTCATGCGTAACTTCGAAGTAGCCGTGAGCTCCTCAATTATTGGAAATTCATTTTAGTAACGTATATATATAATCAATTTCATAGGCACAACTTATGATGTTCATATTATGCTATTATCACTACTTTGAAGGATCATTCATTAATGGTAATCGAACTCTCTCAGATGTTCCGTCGTATTTCCTAAATGCACATCTCACGCTAATTTAACTTTGAGCTCTGGTCACACACTCTCTAGCGGACAAAGAAAGTGATAGAGCGATGTCAAGGAAAATAGGTTGGGGTGTGCCTTTAAAGGGAGCTTTACCTCACTCAATGGTCTCTTCATTGCGCATACTATTTTTCTGTTCTCTAACAACGAGAGAGCATTGCGCGCGGAAGAGACCATTGAGTGAGGTTACGCTCCCTTTAAACCCTGATTCAATACAGAATATTTATATTCTGCTTAAAGATTCGTTCCTCACCTGCTCCCTTCGCATGCACGACTCTCTCGGGGATTCTTTCTCGATCGAAATGAGCCATTTCATCCATGAACACAACATCCTGCAGGAGCATGGGACCGCGAGGACCTACAGAGATCAAAGATCAAATCATCCAAAGATCAAAGATCAAACTACACATACCAGCGGTGAGGACGCTAGTCTTGTCCCCAATTGGAGCACCATTGCTGGTCGTCAAACGGTGAGGCGTCTGAAGGAGCAAAGATCAAAGATCAAACTACAAATATCAAATATCAAAGACTAACCAGAGTCGCGTCCTTCTGACGTTGGAGCTGCTCGTCGCTGGCTGGGACCTTGCTCATCTTATTGATCAAGTTATAACCCAAAAAAGAAAATTCTGGTGCTTACAGTGCTCTGGTATTTTCAAACTAGTAGTTTACTTATCATTTCCACTAGCCGTAGACTTACACCAGTAGTAAACTAACAGCAAACTGCTAGTCTGTAACCTAATGTAAGTAAACTATTATTTTGGAAATATCAGAGTAGGTACAAACTGGTCGATTCTATTTGAGAGTGTTCTGGATAAGGTAAATGATGAAAATAATAAATGATATTGAAGAAGAAAGCGGAGACATAATGGAATAAAGAATGATAGAAAAACTATGGGAAAAGAATTAGGGGAGATGGATAGGGAGAAGGTAAGAGATATTTCTCTGATTTTGAAATATAACAAAAGAATGAGTAAATATATAAAAGTAGTGTGGAGTGTGATGTTCTATGGTGCTTTTGTACTCCATATTCTCCCTTATTTCCCAAGCGTGTCATGTGCCGAATCATTTTATTGATATAATGCAAAGAAATATCAAAAAGGCAGATTGTTCATTGCAAAAAGTACACGTGTAAAGAGTGGAATATGTATATAGTTTGTTTTTAGGTACAGTACTTGCCAAAAATTACAGTGCCACACAGTCCCAGGTGTCCCATCCAAGCATGATCAAGGATAATTTGTGCAATTAATGGCATGGTTCTAATGAAGATGACCAGCCCCATTGAGTAGAAGTTTACTAGAATCTAATGGTGGAATCATTGATCTCGCCCTAATAAAATACAACATATAATACCAATACTTTTCCATCTCTATTATTTCCCTTTGTACTGATCATGTATGGAATATGCTCGAATCATGCATGGAATTGCCGGATTTTCCTTGTCTCCGTTATTATGCATGGAATAAAACACCTGAGGTCGCGGTCTGCATAAAGGCATTCATGTCGTCTCACGACGCATTTTTCTAAAAGTTTTATTTTTACTTTTTAAATATTTCATTAGTTGTGATTGTTGTATCAACAGATACTATTAAGAGTAGAAATCATAGAAACGAAAAAATTGGCCGACTCTTTACAGTGTAATTGAAGGAAGGAAGACACGTACACTTTTCACGACCTTGCGAAATCTGTTGAATCATGCAGAGTTCCATTAAATCTTATCTGATGATACAACGATCACAACTAATGTTTTTTTGAACTTAGAAAGATGTGACACGACGCGACATGAATCATGTCGCGTTGCGCCGCCTTCAGTCAGTATCCATATCCATGAACGGTGACAAACCGTTTGCCGGCAAACTTGACGTCACAAGCGTAGGGGGGGGATCTCTGGCAAACTCCTCTGCCTACGGTTGTGACGTCACGTTTGCCGGCAAACGGTTTTCCAACTTTCATGGATACCTATTCGGGACGACTGTGTGTGACTGTAATTTGTGCAAGTACTGTACGTATATAAATTCTCTATGTATGCCTCCTCTCTCTAATCTTTTTTTTATTACAATGATCAATCTTCCTTTTTGATATTTCTTTGCATAAGATCAATAAAATGAATCGACACATGACATGTCTGGGAAATTGAAGAGTATATAGATTATATAGCCATCAGCAAACATCACACTCAAGACTACTTTTACATATTTACTATGTTATATGTTATACAGTGCGGCTCGGTCGATTTGTTAATACGATGCGTCACCCGCGGCTTTTTGACGCAACAAATATTTCCTTTGCGTATGAATATTTTTCGAATCTCGAGGTCTTAATCATGAGTATATGTAAAAAAAGTTTTTCAATAACTAAAGAAAATGAAATAAAGTCTATATTCATAAAAGAAAAAAGAAAATTTCAGGGTTAATACTTGATTTAGCATATGACGGACAAGATGAGCAAGGCCCCAGCCAGCGATGAGCAGCTCCAACGTCAGAAGGACGCGACTCCGGTTGGCCTTTGATATTTGATATTTGTAGTTTGATCTTTGATCTTTGCTCCTTCAGACGCCTCACCGTTTGACCACCAGCAATGGTGCTCCAATTGGGGACAAGACTAGTGTCCTCACCGCTGGTATGTGTAGTTTGATCTTTGATCTTTGGATGATTTGATCTTTGATCTCTGTAGGTCCTCGCGGTCCCATGCTCCTGCAGGATGTTGTGTTCATGGATGAAATGGCTCATTTCGATCGAGAAAGAATCCCCGAGAGAGTCGTGCATGCGAAGGGAGCAGGTGAGGAACGAATTTTCAAATATCAATATTCTGTATTGAACCAGGGTTTAAATGCAAATACCAAGTTGCTTTGAAACTTTCCATTCTGGAAACGCTCTCTCGATTTCTTTGTCTGCGGGAGAGTGCAGCCAGAGGGGGGATTAAATAATCGTGGGGAGTGCATTTAGTAAATAAGATGGAACGTACTCTGAGAATCATCAGAGAATCGTGATTCAAAATATCGCGAATATGATATAATATGAACATCATAATTCGTGCCTATGACATTAATTATGTTTAACAATAAGTCACTATGACTAATTTCCAATAATTCAGGAGCTCATGGCTACTTCGAAGTTACCCATGACATATCCAAATACTGTAAGGCTAATCTATTCAACAAGGTAAACAAATCGACATTATCCAATAGCGGAATAATTAGACATTGATTAATCTGAAAAATTAAAATATTGAATTCCAGATTGGAAAACAGACACCATTGTTCATCCGTTTTTCCACCGTAGGTTAGCAATTTATTAGTTATAATTCTGTCAAAAAAGAATAATTCTGTCAAAAAAAGAATATTTCAGCAGTGCTCAGAAATTAATGAAAATAAGTTAACTGAAATCGGATAAGAATCATTTTCCGGAGTTTTCTCCATCGCTGATATTATGATTCTAAAATGTCTGATACTGGTCTAATTGCAAGAACTTTTTTGTAGGTGGTGAGTCCGGTTCTGCTGATACAGCCAGAGATCCTCGTGGATTCGCTGTCAAATTCTACACCGAGGAAGGAAATTGGGACTTGGTTTGTCCTTATTAAAGATGGAGGCCCTCGAATGTCTATGCAAATACGTAATACCATTTGTGCAAGAGATTAGTGATATGCAAGAAATTAGCTTGGCCAGGCATCTATCCCTTGGTGTAGTGGTAAATGCGCTGTCTAGTTAGCGTAACGTCGCGGGTTCGAAACCTATTGCCGAACTTTCTTATTTTCAAAATTTCGCGCCTTTGCCTGTACATCAAGCATGATTCGGTCATGATTCTAGCGATCAATGAGCTGAATTAGCATAAAATAATCTATGAACGGTATGCAGAATCACTTTGGCTATATTTCTGTCTTCACAGTTTGTTCACGAAAATATTCGCCGGACACCACCTTTAACATACTATAGCATTTTATGCTAGAATATAAAAATGATGTAGTAGTTGGAGCTTATGAAAACCCACGGGCCTCCTTCTTTAAAAACATCACAACAATAATTCAAATGTTCGTATAGGACAAACGAACTTTCAGTTAGTGTGAATTTATCTTTAGGTCGGCAACAATACTCCCATTTTCTTCGTTCGTGATCCAATTCTCTTCCCCAACTTCATTCATGCTCAGAAGAGAAATCCTCAAACTAATCTTAAGGTGATTTGTTAACTTTTACCATAATACCACATATTATCACATGCCTAGCAGTGATATTTAGAATATTTGCCTTTCACCAAATATTCTAAAGTGGAATTTAAAGATCATGTGAAACAAAAGAAAGTTTAGAAGTAGTAAGAAAGACTAGACAATAAACTTTTACCATGATAAATATAACAATCGATATCAGGATGCTAACATGAAGTGGGACTTCTTCTCTCTTCGTCCGGAAACCACTCATCAGATGATGTTCTTGTTCTCTGATAGAGGAATACCTGATGGATATAGGTTAGAGATATTTAAGATCAAAGATCAAAGATCAGAGTTCGAAGAACAAAGATTAAAGTTCAAAGATCAAGGAAAAAGTGAATCCTTTGTTTTCAAATAACAATGTTAACTTAACTACAGATATATGGATGGTTTCGGAAGTCACACGTTTAAGATGGTCAATGCTAAAGGCGATGCTGTATATGTCAAGTTCCACTTCAAGGTTAAACTCCCCTTTTCAACTCGGCTTACTAACCGATATTTCAGACGAAACAAGGTCTCAAGTATCTGTTCCCCTCTGAAGCTGAAAAACTTGCCGGAGAAGATCCCGAATACGCTACTCGGTATGCTTTTGGTTGTTTTTCTTAACAATCGCTTCCTTTATCTTTTAAAGCGATCTCTACAATGCAATTGAACGTGGAGACTATCCTGAATGGGAATTGAATATTCAAGTCATGACTTTCGACCAAGCTGAGAAATGGAAGTTCAATCCGTTCGATGTTACCAAGGCAAGATCAAAAGATCATCGATCAAAGTTCGAAAATCAAGTTTCAGGTCTGGCCTGAGGAAGAATTCCCGCTCATTCCAGTCGGAAGGGTGGTGCTCAATCGAAATCCACAGAACTACTTTGCCGAGGTACGGTAGCCACACCAAAATTAGATATCAGTGACATTTTTAATGCGGTTTAAGCATATAATTGATTTGCATTGGTTTTCAGGTCGAACAGGCCGCTTTTAGTCCCGCTCACGTTGTGCATGGTATTGAGTTCTCACCAGATAAGCTGCTCCAGGTACTGTAGCTACACATGTTATCGCGTACTAGCTTTATTGACCGAAATACCGTATCCTAAGAGTAGCAAGTTCAGGGTCGTCTGTTCGCGTACACCGACACACAATTCTATCGTCTCGGTGCTAACCACATTCAATTCCCCATCAATTGTCCATTCAGCTCGAGGCCTTACAACTCTCAAAGAGGCGGAGTCGGTTGCCTCTACTCGAACGGTACGGTATTACAAAGTTAAAACTGTCCGAACAATGCAAATTCCGCTCCTTTGCCGCGCAATACTCTGACTCCGCCCACTTCTTCGCGCGACATTGCTTTTCCGCGTATTTTTTTCAAATTTTATGGCGTTTTCTCGTCATTTCATTGGGCTTTCAGCAAAAATAATAATTATATTCATTAAAAAACGTTCGGAAAAAAACTCTGGTTGGCGAAAATTTTCGAGTTCGTTTTTCTCAACAGTGGAGAAGTTTACTACGTTCGGCATTTGCGTGGTGTATGAAAAAACTTTTGTAATTCTATTATAGTATCTATCGATTGATCAAGTTGTTAAGGTGTACGGTAGCAATTGATATGTTAATGTGGTTATAAAAATCTATAATATTACAGGTGGAGCTATCAACTACCATCCAAACAGTTTTAATGGTCCTGTTCCTGTTCCCTCTGCAAAGGTAAATCACAGTCCTGGTGAGCTTTGTAAACGTGTATTGTACAGCCGATAACTGACTGAGTTTACTGTATCGTTCCGTTCAGGAGTCTAAGTTTGCGGTCTCTGGAGACGTCGATCGTTACAATTCAGCAGATGATAATAACTTTGATCAGCCCCGTGAATTCTGGGAGAAGGTACGAAAGTCGCAGTGCAATCGAGCAGCGTGAAACGATTTTTTATTACATCAAACTTTTTTCCAATTAGAATAGCTATTCCTTAAACACATTCACTATCACGATCCATGTTATCTAATGTAGATGTTCCCCATAACTACAGTATTCATAATTACGGTAACCAATATTACATTTGTACATTTGAGGACCTTGACGATGCCCATCGCGACCGTCTAGTCGAGAATATTGTAGAATCTCTCAAGGATTGTAAGCTCTTAATCATAGAGAGAGCCATCAAAAACTTCGAACAGGTACATAAATGACTTAAGCATCCTAAGTATCTTAAGCAGTAAGTATCCTTAATTTAACTAAGTAAATTCAGGTTCACGTCAACTTCGGAGAGAAGGTTCGTCGTGCTATTGACAAGTACAGAGCCAGCAAGGTATTGTTCAATATATAATTTCTTTTTTTTCTAAACTTAACAATTCAGCGATAAAGTTTATTACTTACAGGCGCGCGCCTAATCAATATTCGCAACCGATACCGGCCTGCCGACAAAACATTAAGAACACCGAATGATCAACTGATACCGTTCCAAACCCCTCCAACGTAAATTCCATAAATTCCCGTAATGATTGATAATTATTTTTTAACTTCTTGATTTATCAATGTTACTTATTCATTTATTAAAGTAATAAATAAATAAATAAATATATATACATGTGACGCATACAATAAATAAATAGAATAAAGAAAAGATATACCGTACACCAGAATCCTGGGATTCTATGGTGTTCCGGGATCCATTAGGTTGTGCCATTTTTTTTATAATTTGGCGGTACAACTTCAACAATTTGGCTCATTTTAACGACGACATTGAGGAGGAATTTATTCGCTGTTATGGTCGATGATTCTTTGCTATATAACAGCCACACAATGGGCTCACTAGTTATAGAAGGACCTGGGTTATGTTGCAAATTGTGAGGCCACCCACGTTTCGATATCTTCTTTGTTCTTAAGCTTTTCGCTCACTAAAGCAAATTGGACGACTTAACTATGTCAGCGACCGGAGAGAGTAAGGTCCGGGGAGTTAGGAGGCACAGATAGTATTCGCCAGAAAAATTTGGCTGTCTACGTATAACGAGCGGGGCCGTGAAGGAACATTTGACAGCGCTGTGAACGCGGCGATATGAACTATGGCTTCAAATCTTGTATTTATTTACAATTGATGTCCCGATTATATCAACTCAGGCGCTTGTTCTTTTTAGAAAAATATAAGAGATAGCGGACTCAATCCGCGATTTTTTACCACAAGTATTATGGTAGATTCGGTGGTGTTCAATACAGTGGAGTATCGAAATACGGTTGTGTGCATCGAAAGGAATGGAGAACGGTTCGTAGTTTATTGAAACTTGATTATGGTCAGGAAAGAGGACATGCTGTTAAATGTGGAAGTTCCTTGTGGGAAGGATATCTTGTGGAAAGTAACTTGAAATATTGTAAGGGTGCAGTATTTGACAGAGGCCGTAAAGAAGATTGCCGCAAGAGTTCATCTGCTCACATAATCGATAAAGACTACGAATATCGATTGCATTGTGAACACATCGATCAATGTCTAGTGGGATACTGTAATCCTTTTTTTGTCATTTTAGGTTTTGTTTCGCATGAGGACATGCTGGAGCCGGAGGAGGGAGATGTTAGGGATGTACCCTATTTCCAGGCTAACCGCCTCCCCTATCCCCTTTCGACCGCTAAACCCCTTTCTCCACCTTTAGAGTTATTTTAGAATTAGTTTAAAATGTAGTTTTGCTTTGTCTTTTAATTTAATTAGTATAGCAGGCATTACACCATTATTATTAGGTCATTCTTTCCACGCGGTTCTTCTCTCCCCGCTCTCGGCCTCTCGTCTCCTCTCGCCTTTTGAATTGTATTTTGTAGATTGAGTTGGAGATAAAGGATTGATATTTGATCTCAAGTCTTGGTGCTTACCCCAAGTTCAAGAACCCGGCTATTGTATATCCTTACACGATGATGGCTGTCTACTTCATTTGTTTTGAAAATTTTCCAAAAGCTCGAAAACTGAAAATTTTGATGGAGACGGTTGCGCCACTAGCGAGTATGACAGTTCGAACCGGCATGACGAGAGCATTCTAATGATGTATTATGAGCTTTTCTCTCCGCACGCTCTCTCGCCACTCAGACATGTTAAAACAGGATTACCTCCTTCTGTCTTCAGCTGCAGATCACTATATCGAGACAATGAGATCTTTCCCGACGGAGATAATGGCTCATAATACATAGTTGTGATCCTCTCGTCACGCCGGTTCGAACTGTCATACAACACGCTATCTGAGAAAATCCACATAGGTGCGGTATCGATGAAAAATGAATTTTTCTGTTTTATGTGTGATAATTACAGGCTCCATGAGTGTAGTTCACTGGTACTTGGAAAATTCTTCCAATTGAAAATTCGCTTCAGGAGGTGACCACACAACGATTTGGCGCCTTTTCCTAAAAAGTTTATTTCGAACCAAATCGATTCGGGAGTGGGTGCAATCGACTCCTTGGCGAATTCTAAGAAACTATTGTCAAGGAGAGTTTTTTGATCAACGGTCAACGAAGGCTGGAATTTGGGAATTTTCGAAAAAAATTTACATTAAATTAATTCTCACTATTTTCCCGTGGCCCAGGTAGGTTTTTTATTTGCTCAATATCTTCTACATATTATATTACACCTTCAGTTTAAAATTCATAATTTTTAAAAAATACATATTTTGTGAACGAATCCGTTTTGTAACGACAATCTGAATTGTGGTGTGCTCCTACAGTAATCCCTAATCAGTTAATTTTGTTTTTTTTCGCTAGTTTTAAGCATATTTTCAGCGCTTTTCTTCATAATGTGAGAAATATATGGTTATTCTGCACCATCGGATTGCAGCTGCACGGTATATGTGGTGATTACATTACTGATCGTACTTGTACTGTAAATTTTATTCACTTTCGTATCCGAGCCAGCTTGCGAGTTAGTTACCACATTCATGCCGTTCCGTACTCTTTCTTATCGGTTACATAGACTGATCAGAGAATAAGAGAGAGCACGTAAATTACAGTACAAGAACAGTACAAGTACGATCAGTAGTGTGATCATCACTTTTCCCGTGCAGCTGCAATCCGATGGTGCAGAATAACCATATATTTCTAACATTATAAAGAAAAGCGCTGAAAATATGCTTAAAACTAGCGAAAAAAACCAAATTAACTGATTAGGGATTACTGTAGGAGCACACCACAATTCAGATTGTCGTTACAAAACGGATTCGTTCACAAAATATGTATTTTTAAAAAAATATGAATTTTAAACTGAAGGTGTAATATAATATGTAGAAGATATTGAGCAAATAAAAAACCTACCTGGGCCATGGGAAAATAGTGAGAATTAATTTAATGTAAAATTTTTTCGAAAATTCCCAAATTCCAGCCTTCGTTGACCATTGATCAAAAAACTCTCCTTGACAATAGTTTCTTAGAATTCGCCAAGGAGTCGATTGCACCCACTCCCGAATCGATTGGGTTCGAAATAACCTTTTTAGGAAAAGGCGCCAATTCGTTGTGTGGTCACATCCTGAAGCGAATTTTCAATTGGAAGAAATTTCCATGTACCAGTGAACTACACTCATGGTGCCTGTAATTATCATACATAAAAGAGAAAAATCCATTTTTCGTCGATACCAAAAAAAAATTCAGTTGTTGAATTCTCTCAGATAGTGTTTTATACTCGTCCAAACGTCTCCATCAAAATTACAACTTGTCGACGTTTCGGAAAATTTTCAAAACTAATGAAGTAGACAGCCATCATCGCCATCGAATTCTGTCCTAGGAGAGCAATTTTCAAATCTCTAGCTCTACCATGGACCGAGAATGGCCTGAAAACGTGACCTTACCGAAATCCAGACCAGGCGTTGCGGGACCACTGGAGCCAAAATGACTATGCCTATCTTCATCAGCATGGTCGATAACTCCAATACACAAGTTTTGAGGGTATCAAAATTTTTGGCCTGTGTGAACCCTCTCCCATATTTCCCCGACTCCTATGTGGTGTTACATTTTCAAAACGGGCGCACGCCGTCATTCAAAATAGTGTTACATTCGGAAACGTCAACGTCAACTTTGATTTTGAAGTGTTTTGGGTCCCAAGTGGAAAACCCTTATTGTCAATTGGGATACGGTAAGAAGTTACCGTAACCATGGATCAATAATGGCTGACTACCGTAACCTTTTACAGTAATTTCATGATCCATCGGGGTTTTCCACTCGAGACCGAAAACACAATTTCCAGTTGACGGAGACGTTTTCGAAAACTTATATAATTCGTGCGCCCGTTTTGAAAATGTAACACCACATTACACATACGGCCTCTTAAAATAACTAGAATAATTTCGCATCTTTTTCTCATATTCATTTTGGGCGCTGAAAGATTTGGACAAGAAGTGTACGGCAATTTTTGGGCCATTTCATTTTGGACAAAAAATTGCTGAGCAATTTTCTGTTTTTCTGATTCCCCATCATCATCATCATCATCATCATCTTGTGTGCAAAATATGACAACATCGGAGATGATTCGATCCGAGAACCTCTCGATTATGAATCAGACACGCAACCAATGGGCCATTCGGTAGTTTCGATTGCTCCACTCATTCCTATCAATGAATGAAATGCGATGAGAATGAGATGGAATGAAATGAGTGAGTGTAATGAGTGTGGCAATGAAAACGGCCGAATGACCCATTGGTTTCGTTGAGAAAATATTTTTGTTGGACCGAACAAAAAATTTTTTGGTCAAAATATTTTTGTCCCAGCCCTGCTAGCATATGGGTCGCTTTCAGAATCGGTTCCGACGCAACTGGTGTTTCCCTTGTTATATGAACAATATCAAAATTATGTATATAAATCAATTGAATCAATCAAACTTTATTCCTGATGTATGGGATGAAATGGATGTTTTGTGAAGGATGTCAATAACCGTTTGCCGGGAGAGTGGTAGAGTTAGTAGGGATTCGATGCTACGTAAATAGAGAGGTAGAGTTTCGTTTAGTAAATTATGAATATAATTGCAACAAGAGATGTGGGTAAGAAGAGGTAGAGGAAGTTGAGAGGCAAAATATATTCAAACAAAAATGCTTTTACATATATTTTTAGGAAAAAAATTCAACATAAAAGAAGGTCATAGAAATAATAAAAGGACAAATTTCATGAGCAAGCAAAAATTATGATAGCAGTGAAAATCAGGGAATTGGCAGTTGGGCTTGATTCAAGATAAAGTGTATTTGCATAAATGTATGTTTGCCAAAATGCGCAGAACGAAACCCACATTCTTTTGCACTATTGCTCCTACGAATCTTTTTACTATAAATCCTCCTTTAAAGTCACACCACGAGCTAATTTGAACCTCTCCGCTCTGACCACACCCTCTCGCGTTCTTTGTCCACGAGAGAGCGTTGACAGAGCGGTTAAGCTCTAGGTGCGCCTTTAACAATTCAATGATTACCGTAGTAGAATCAACAAATGGAAAGTTACATGTTAAATATTGCCGATGATAAAATTATTAATATCCGTCATATAACACGCTATCTGAGAAAGTCGACATATGTGTGGTATCGACGAAAAATGGATTTTTCTGTTTTCTGTATGATAATTACAGGCACTATGAGTGTAGTTCACTGGTACTTGGAAATTCCTTCCAATTGAAAATTCGCTTCAGGAGGCGACCACACAACGATTTGGCGCCTTTTCCTAAAACGTTTATTTCGAATCCAATCGATTCGGAAGTGGGTGCAATGGACTCCTTGGCGAATTCTAAGAAACTATTGTTGAGGAAAGTTTTTTGATCAAAGATCAACGAAGGCTGGAATTTTGAATTTTCGAAAAAAATTTTACATTAAATTAATTCTCACTATTTTCCCATGGCCTAGGTAAATTTTTTTATTTGCTTAATATCTTCTTCATATCATATTACACCTTCAGTTTTAAATTCATAATTTTTTTAAAAATATGAAATTTGTAAAAGAATCAATTTTGTTTACTGTATTCAATTGTGGTGAGGATTGGCGACGTTTTAAAAAAAGTTTATTTCTAATCCAATCGATTCGGGACTGGGCGCATACGAATCCTTGTCTGATTCTAAGAAACTATTGCTGGGGAGTTTTTCGATCAACGGTCAACGAACGCTGGAATTGGGAATTTTCGAAAAAAAATTTTACATTAAATTAATTCTCACTATTTTCCATAATTCTCACTATGTAGAAGCGATTGAGCAAATAAAAGTTTACAATCGCCATGGAAAATAGTGAGAATTAATTTAATGTAAACATTTTTTTCGAAAATTCCCAATTCCAGCGTTCGTTGACCGTTGATCGAAAAACTCCCCAGCAATAGTTTCTTAGAATCAGACAAGGATTCGTATGCGCCCAGTCCCGAATCGATTGGATTAGAAATAAACTTTTTTTAAAACGTCGCCAATCCTCACCACAATTGAATACAGTAAACAAAATTGATTCTTTTACAAATTTCATATTTTTAAAAAAATTATGAATTTAAAACTGAAGGTGTAATATAATATGAAGAAGATATTAAGCAAATAAAAAATTTACCTAGGCCATGGGAAAATAGTGAGAATTAATTTAATGTTAAATTTTTTTCGAAAATTCAAAATTCCAGCCTTCGTTGATCTTTGATCAAAAAACTTTCCTCAGCAATAGTTTCTTAGAATTCGCCAAGGAGTCCATTGCACCTACTCCCGAATCGATTGGATTCGAAATAAACCTTTTAGGAAAAGGCGCCAAATAGTTGTGTGGTCGCCTCCTGAAGCGAATTTTCAATTGGAAGGAATTTCCAAGTACCAGTGAACTACACTCATTGTGCCTGTAATTATCATACATAAAACAGAAAAATCCATTTTTCGTCGATACCAAAAAAAATTCAGTTGTTGAATTTTCTCAGATAGTGTGATATATTACTTCAGGTTTCTTAGATTATATGTACTACAGCCTTATAGG
This sequence comes from Parapristionchus giblindavisi, assembly GCA_943737045.1. Classification (NCBI taxonomy): domain Eukaryota; kingdom Metazoa; phylum Nematoda; class Chromadorea; order Rhabditida; family Diplogasteridae; genus Parapristionchus; species Parapristionchus giblindavisi. The sequence goes on from CALSFV010000238.1 coordinate 581,828, forward strand.
CCATATCGGTATCCTTCTCATTGATTAGTGAAGTAGAAGCACTCCCAACCTTTAAATCCGGGCGATGTTTGCGAATCTGAGAATAAATTATATCATCTAGTGTTTAAATTCTCTTACACCGACATATTTCTGATAACTCTTCCTTGCACTCAAAAGATGGTAGTGCCACATCACAGCCGCTGCACAATGGAGCGAATCTAATAATAGGAATTTTGCGAACTTGACAGTCTTGCCCACTGTGTTATCCTGAAAGCATTAACTAAGTTATCTCACATACAGTATCGCCAGAAAGTAATCGGACACTTTTTCTTTTTTTTTTATAACTTTTGATCCAGGAAAGCGATCAAGCTGATCTTTTCAGCCAATGTAAAGAATTTATCAAGCAATACAACCATGATGTGTTGGTGTTATTAAATCAGTTCACTGTTGCGTAATGATGATGCAATCGAAATACACTATTTTGAAAATTTACAATTTTTTAGTGAAATGTCGTGTTCTTCTGAAACTTTGTGAGAGTGGAGACATCCACTAGGGCTGCACAGTCAAGCAATCAGGAATGGCTCCGATTCCGATTTCAAGCTGTAGCAGGGCCGCAACTTTGACCCCCAAAATTTATAACTCAGCTTCTAGATGTGCTAACGACCCGTTCTATGTGCTGAAATGATGCTAGTGGCCATGTTTATCCCCAGATCACGGTAGTCATAGCTCGTCATTAGCCGTCAGGGCATAAAATCTTTTTTTTTTGTGGAGCACTGATTTTGAGACCCTACCGTTCAGTAGGGGGCTCTTCTAAAATTATGGTTCCTGCGCAAGCAGCGTTGCAATATATCATATATGTTACATATGTCCATAAAAAATATTTACGCTAATCATTATTTTAAAAGCATATCCCGATAACTTTACTCTCTGCTCTGGCAGACTCGAAAACAAAAAAATCGGTAGAGCATTGCCAGAACGTAGAGTTTCAAAATATCTCATGGGTTTGCAATTAACAATTTTATCTACGAACATCATTCAGACATTGTACACTGTGCACGTCAACGTAGAAGAGGTTTGTGTCTTTAGTAGTTTTTAATTCTAATTTTAATATTTTCGTATTTTGTTTAAAAATGCAATGCATCTATAGAGTTAATTAATTTTTTAGGATGGAAGGAATATAGACTGTAGATATAATAAAGTGAATGAACTAACAATCAAATAAAGTAGTAGAAGGTATAGTAGTAGCTGATAGAGTAATATATCATATATGTATTTCCTTTAATTTGGTTAAGTTCCGATTCCTTTCCAACCCGTAGCAAAAGTTCTTCTGAGGTCTACTCGGTTTCAGCGATCAAAGATCAAAGTACAAAGATCAAAGTTCAACAACATAGTAAAAACTTTTGTCAACATCTCTAACATATAAAACGGGTCAAACTAATTTGTCCGAGACGCAGAGTGAGTTTGGCCAAACTCATGCATGCCCAACCTCTATATACAGACTTTTCGATCTTTTCAAAAAGTAAGCAAATGTCCCTATGTAATTTTATGTAATGGGAAAACATATTTTATCTTTTATTATTTCATTTTATTTTATTTGTATTTCTTTCGTAATTTGAAGCTGATCTAATTTTTTTCTTATTATAATTCACTTTCTTAATGTTATTTCTTTTTCGTATTGTATCCCCATTTTATCCCCATTTTTTAAAAGTTGTTTTTTTTCTGTGTGTTCTGTATGTTTGACCTTTTAAATGCTTCTTCGACTAATATTCATGAATAAAATTTTATCGTATATTATTATTCTTTCTCAGTTATTTTTCGCTTTCTTGACTTCTTCGATTGGATTTGAAGTCGTCCAGCGATGATTTGTCCCGTGCTTTTAATTCCTTTGCTTCAACTTGTTTGCCAATTTTCTGCAAATGGAATTTTATTTATTTCAAAATTATGAAAACATACCACTCGCAGGTAGTTGTTTGATGTTTGATCCGAAAATCCTAGATTACGAGATTTCAGACTCTAAAATCTTGTAATTTTGTTCATTCCTCTCTCTCTCTCTCAGATGAAGGGGTGCGGTCGCTATTACGAGATTTCAGACTCTAAAATCTCGTAATTTTGTTCATTCCTCTCTCTCTCAGATGAAGGGGTGCGGTCGCTATTACGAGATTTCAGACTGTAAATCTCGTAATTTTGTTCATTCCTCTCTCTCTCAGATGAAGGGGTGCGGTCGCTATTACGAGATTTCAGACTCTAAAATCTCGTAATTTTGTTCATTCCTCTCTCTCTCAGATGAAGGGGTGCGGTCGCTATTACGAGATTTCAGACTCTAAAATCTCGTAATTTTGTTCATTTCTATCTCTCAGATGGAGCGGTGCGGTCGCTATTACGAGATTTTAGACTCTGAAATCTCGTAATTTTGTTCATACCTCTCTCTCAGGTGCGGTCGATATTACGAAGTTCGAAGTTCGAATTGAAGTTCGGATTCAAGACGATTCACGATGGATCCGCTTGCTGCCCAGTACAATGCCTTGCGCATTTTAACAAGTTAGTTTTTCTTGTCGATTTCATCTGGAAATCGGTATTGTTTCATGTTGGAAATAATACAATTGTCTACGAAGAAAGAAATATTTTTTAATGAGCATCATCACCTGCTGTGCTGAGAAGAAAGCAGGGCAATACGGTTTGTAATTTTCTGCTTTCTCCCTACTCATTTACACTTACAGAGCTTGACAATCGACAATCGACTAACTTGTTAAAATGCGCAAGGCATTGTAGTGGGCAGCAAGCGGATCCGTCGTGAATCGTCGTGAATCCGAACTTCAATTTGAACTTCGAACTTCGTAATAGCGACCGCACCTGAGAGAGGTTTGAACAAAATTACGAGATTTCAGAGTCTAAAATCTCGTAATAGCGACCGCACCCCTCCATTTGAGAGAGAGGAATGAAAAAACTTACGAGATTTTAGAGTCTGAAATCTCGTAATAGCGACCGCACCCCTCCATCTGAGAGAGAGGAATGAAAAAAATTACGAGATTTTAGAGTCTGAAATCTCGTAATAGCGCCCTCACCAAATTTACGTTGAGTTTACATTCTAGGATGCTGAGGGCAGAGAAATTCGTAATGGGTAATCATCATGTCTCTGCGCTAGGCAGGAAGCTACAGCTCATGGATTCAAGCAATACTACACAATCAATCACATCTATCGATGACCTTCCTGAATTGTGATCATTAACGGAGATAAGGTAGCTTATACCGTAGTGAATGATGTTTTACAAAAACATATTTGCAGGATCTGAACAACGTCAGTCAGTCTCAGTGGGAGGTACTGGAACATATCTTGTGTTGTTGTACCATGTCAATGCGAATCCTGCCAATCCTATCGTCGAATTGCAGAACGAGTGACCCACATAATTGAATGAATTGTGCTAATAACTGCGATAAATTTGTGATGAAAAATATGTCGTTTGTACAATACAATACGAAAAAGAAATAACATTAAGAAAGTACATAGTAATAATAAAAAATGAAATTAGCTTCAAATTGCTTAAAATTCAAATTCTTCAAATTCAAATTTAAACAGCTTCAAATAGCGAAAGAAATACAATTATTAAAAGAAATCTATAATACGGAATATTTTGGACAGAATGTTGTTAGAATAGAGAGATTTTTCTAAAAATGTACTCAAGCTACCATTTCCTAACAATAATGCATGCCCTGCATGGTCTGTTTGGCCAAACTCGCTCTGCGTCTCGGACAAATTAGTTTGACCCGTTTTATATATTGGAGCTTTGAAAATAAGAAATTTCATCGATAGAGGCCCAGGGACGATAACAGTCAGATAGAAAGCGCAAGAGCGCACACCGAGTAGACCTCAGCAGAACTTTTGCTACGGGTCTGAAAGGTATCGGAACCAAACCAAAATAAGGGAAATAAATATCTGATATATTGCAAAGCTGCTTGCGCAGGAATCATAGTTTTAGAAGACCCGCCCTCCGAACGGTAGGGTCGTAAAATCAGTCCTTCCAATAAAATTGCTTTTTATGCCCTGAGGGTTAATGGCGAGCTATGACTACCGTAATCTGGGGATAAACATTACTGGCCACTAGCATCATTTCAGCACATAGAACGGGTCGTTAGCACATCTAGAAGCTGAGTTATAAATTTTGGGGGTCAAAGTTGCGTCCCTGCTACAGCTTGAAATCGGAATCGGAGCCATTCCGGATTGCTTGAATGTGTAGCCCTAGTGGATGTCTCCACTCTCACAATGTTTCAGAAGAACAAAACATTTCACTAAAAAATTGTAAATTTTCAAAATAGTGTATTTCGATTGCATCATCATTACGCAACAGTGAACTGATTTAATAACACCAATACATCATGGTTGTATTGCTTGATAAATTCTGTACATTGGCTGAAAAGATCAGCTTGATTGCTTTCCTGGATCAAAAGTTATAAAAAAATGAAAAAGTGTCCGATTACTTTCTGGCGATACTGTACGATAGAACGTTTCGCTAATTGCCGCATCTAATGAATCGTTACATTTGCCTTACGTGATTACGCCGTAACCTCCGGAACTTTCATGCTCTTTGGCCCGGGTTAATTTACATAAGTTCTGCAATTTTCCCCGGGCCAAAAATCAGGAAAGTGCCTAACCTCCGCCGTAATGCGGTGTTACATTTTCAAAACGAAAAAAATTTTTTCAGTTAGTATAACGCACGTGGATGTGCGCTCTTTTTGAACATTTAACACCGCATAACGACATAGACGCGGCAGATGAGGTTACGGCGTAGATACGCGAGGCAAATGTAGCGATGCATAAGAAAACCTATAGCTCACATATGAGGGTTGGCCGCCAGTGTAATCTTTTCGTTGTGCGGTGTTACATTTGCCAGACGGACCTCGTCTTCCGGGAAATACATAGACATATGCATTCCCAATTGAAGACGAGCAAATGACTTGATTGTCAAATAAATTTGATGTTTTTTTTTGCTAAATTTGAATGTTCGCATTTGATTTCACAACGACGTTCGAAATTTTCTCGTGATTGTCATAGCTAGCGGTACCATTTAGTAAACGAAATACAAACGCCGTCTTCCCGAAAAATTGTGACGTGTGTTTGGTCGTCAAAATCGAAGATAACGGGCACGTGTTCAAATGTGCAACGATCCGACATGATGGCTTGTGTCCGTCTCGCTAATGCAACACCACATTATAAAGAAATACAAACTTGTGAGGAAAGAATACTCACCCATCTATCACACGTCACTCTACTATTTGGCCCGAGTTGTCCGTTCGCACCTACCGAGCCAATATACATAGGATTTGTGTTATACTCAGACCAAGTATATCCAATGGCGAATAAATCAAACAAAACTCTGAAGCCTCCTGCGATTGATTTTGAAACATGAAAAGAATATTCGAATAAACTACCGTACCATTTAGTGCCGATATCCATTTCATAACATTGCAAAAAGCCATTAAAGTAATCAGCATGATCCTACGGTAATCCATTTTGATTAAATGTCAGAATTCGACGACTTCAATCTAAAATAATATCTGATGGCGCACAAAAATAGTGGGAAACGAAAAATGGCGACTTTCCAAGGTCTAAAAAAGTACAATGCAAAACCGAAAATGGAAACTCATTTGATTTTTTTTTAAAATAGAAAATTTGAATTCGCGGGCGCGAAAAAGGGAATTCAAATTCTGACTTTTTAGATAACTGCGATTTTCTTCAGTTATAAAAATTAAATAAATCCCAAATTTCATTTTTCGGCCATGAAATTTGCAGCGTTGGATCTTGAATTCCTACTTAGCATCCTTCTAAAAACTGCAGACTATCGCAGTTGGAAAGTCAGAATTTGAATACCCGCACCTTTTTTAGCGCCCGCGAATTCAAATTTTCGAGTTTCCTGGTGTTTTTAGACCCTGGAAAGTCACCATTTTCCGTTTTCCACTATGTCTTAGTGCGCCATAATTCAACAGCAATTTTTAAAGACACACCCCGAGATAGTTTTAAACTCCGCTCTGGCAACTCTCCCTCTCTCCTAGACAAAGAAAGCGGAAAAACATTGCCAGTGCGGAGCGTTTTCAAATTAGCTTGCCGCTCTGGACACACCTTCCAGTAGACAAAGAAAGCTAGAAAACGTTGCCAGAGTGGAGTTTCAGTTTGGGGTGTGCCTTAAATGGAAAATATAAACATAGCATATGAAATTGTGTGGGGAGACAAAGCGAACAATAATATTAGATTGGTGCACAAATTTCTGACTTTTCTTTGGAGTATATTTGATTGTTTCATTTTCCACTTGGCACGTGAACGACTGACCGACCAGCCCATCTGACCAATTGCAAAAGATACATACATCACACCCTGGTACTTCAAAAAATTTAAAGTGTAATTATCATTCTCAATGTTCTTTCATTTGAAGTAGACTTAAAGTAAACTTCAAGTCAGCGACTTATTTTTTGATAATCTTATATATTGAAATACCAGAGCATTTGTTTGCTTTTCTTGGTTAGCACGATATTTACCGTATAAAATACACTTGTTTATTTGGTACGAGAGTATCCAGCCACTGCCACAATGAATTTCTGTGTTTAGAGAGAGAGCGCCGGTGGTACCGTTGTGTAGCATTATTATAGAGAAAGTATAGAGAAAGAGCACAAGTGAGATAGTACGTAGATCAGAGAGAGAGAGAGAGAGCAGGGAAGGAAAGGAGGAAAAAGTGGGTAGTTAATCGATAGTTCTATTTAGCAGCATGCAATTATGCAAGAACATTTTATACGGACAATATAGCATAGAGAGAAATTTAAAGATGGAGGCCCTCGAATGTCTATGCAAATATATAACATATCGGCTATTCAAGGGCTAAATGATATGCACGAAATTAGAACTTCCATTCGTGCATCCCTTGGTGTAGTGGTAAAGGCGCTGCCTAGTAAGCGCCACGTCGCGGGTTCAAAACCTATTGCCGAACTTTCTTATTTTCAAAATTTCGCGCCTTTGCCTGTACATCAAGCATGATTCATTCACGATTCTTCGATCAATAAGCTAAATTAGCATAAACTAATTTATGTAAGGTATGCAGAATAACTTTTGCTATCTTTCTGTCTTCACAGTTTGTTCACGAAAATATTGCCCGGAAACCACCTTTAAAAAAATAAGATAAACGCGATAAGTATCGTACATGTAAAAATCATTGTATCATGAACGGTGCGAATGGGTCTGAACGGATCAGGCCGATCAAGATTTTGAGCGAGCGATTATGAGCAAACCGAACATTTTCGTAATGTCTCTTTGTTTTCATTGTTTTTCCCTTATTCGAAACTACTATATTAAAATAAATTAGGCCACAATATTGCCATTTAACAAAAATCATTGCTTTCACTTTGAAGAACTTGCCCCAATGAACCAAAATTGACCTAATTATTCAGCGTATAATCGGAACAGTTTATTCAACGTCCAAGCAATGATTTTGGTTAAATGACAATATTTTGGCCTAATTTATTTTAATATAGTAGATTCGAATAAGAGAAAATCAATGAAAACAAAGAGACATTACGAAAATGTTCGGTTTGCTCATAATCGCTCGCTCAAAATCTTGATCGGCCTGATCCGTTCAGACCCATTCACACCGTTCATGATACAATGATTTTTACATGTACGATATAAGTTTATTTGATTTGATTTGAAGATAAAAGCGAGAATTTTTAAACTCGATAAAAATAACACAAAATATAATAAATCAAACAATTGTCAGGTCTTAAGTCCCATGGATAGCACTTATTTCTCCGTGTGTGTCCGCACCGACGTCCTATGAATAGCACACTTTATCAAATGTATGACGAGCGCGCAGTTTCATACTCGTGGTCGCATGGTTTTGTCAGGGGGCCAGTGGCACGGGGGCCGGAAAGCCGACCGTATAACTACGAGAGGGTGGCTATTTTTGGGCTGACTTACTAGGTTTAGTGCACACAATTTGAATAACTAAAAAATACAAGTCGGAAATTATATTTGTTCGTTCCGACAAAATTTGGCAAAGTGCCAGAGAGTTGGACTATTTAACTTACAAAAGTAAATTTTTTACTGATTCAGGCGGAGTTAGTGATTCAGGGAAAGTTAGTGATTCAGGGATTTAAATTTTCCCTGATTTTCAAGTTTTTCCCTGATTTTGGTATGTTTTCCCCTGATATTACGCTAAAAATAGCTGGCTGATCTCGTGTCCAAATAGACTTCCTGTATTTATTTTTGCTTTTTCGCCATTTTTTGGACATGTGGGTCGGTGCAGCCGCCCCCGTGCAGTGGGAGATTTGCTGGGAAGGGGGGGGGGGCAGTGGGAAGAAATGAGCACAATCTGTCATCTTTCTCTGGTATTTCGAAACTTAAAGGGTGTGTCACCTTTGTTAAAGGTCTCTTCAACGCGATACGCTCTCTCGTTGTTAGAGAACAGAGAAATAGTGTGCGCAATGAAGAAACCATTGAGTGAGGTCACTCTACCTTTAAAGTCTACTTAAGACACCGGCTCAGTAAGATTCGAGGGTTGAGCCACTAACCCCGGACATCGACCTCTCCGATTTGGCTCAAAATTATTTTGTGGATACCCCCATGAACCCCCATCACAAAATGGGTATTCAATAGGGCTGATTCCTTGAAACACAGATGTGGCGGGTTCTCGAAATTTCAAAATTCGATTTTTACCAAAAAAAAGTGGAGCGACCTACAGTACCGTGCAAAAGTCTGGACGCAAAATTGGAATTGTTATAAATTTCTACGTCCTTGGCCGATCGGGGTCGGTTTAATTTTATTATATAGTATTTTGATGGTATCGATTATTACCTACGGTGATGAAATGATTTCATCATCCTTGAAATGCCGAGGTGTGATCGAAAAAATAGGTTTATTCTCAGGTAGATTTTTTTCTGTGAGTCCAATTTTTTTGTGAGGCACGAACAACTATCAGTGGACATTTTAAGCCATTAACCTCGTTGGTTGCACACTGCTCCGAGGAATTACCGAATTTCGCCTGACCCATTAAAATTTCATTAAAATGCCATAACTCAGTTCGTAGTTGAGCTACAGGCCTCCGATTCAACAAGTATTATCGCATAGTCATGGGGCAGCACCATGCGAATTTCGGAAGGTTTCCGGCTCTTGAAGAGAAAATTCGAAAAAAATTCCAAACCATTTTTTGGGCTTACGGTATTTCCCAGCCGGTTTTTCTAAAAATTTAAAAATTTGCCATGACGTGCCTAAACATCTACCTAACACGTCTACAACGTGGCGAGATTACAGCACTTCAATTACGACTTTGCCAATAAAACTACCATTGATTGTCAAAGTAGAATTTTGCGAGAAAAGAGACATATGAAAAAGGTGGAATGTCCAATAATGGAACTAAATTGAGGATAATAGTAGGAAATGTGCTTATTAAACACTTGGTTCAAAATCCGATCGAAATTGATATGAAATACTGTGTTATTGACCCGTAATCATTCTCCATATCGAACGATATTAGGTTCCGTCCACTTTGACTTCCAATGGTATTTGTATGGGTAAAGTCGTAATTGAATTGCTATAATCTCGCCACGTTGTAGACGTGTTAGGTAGATGTTTAGGCACGTCATGGCAAATTTTTAGATTTTTAGAAAAACTGGCAGGGAAATACCGTAAGCCCAAAAAATGGTTTGGGATTTTTTTCGAATTATCTCTTCAAGAGCCGGAAACCTTCCGAAATTGGCATGGTGCTTCCCCATGACTATGCGATAATACTTGTTGAATCGGAGGCCTGTAGCTCAACTACGGACTGAGTTATGACATTTTAATGAAATTTTAACGGGTCAGGCGAAATTAGGTAATTCCTCGGAGCGGTGTGCAACCAACGAGGTTAATGGCTTAAAATGTTCACTGATAGTTGTTCGTGCCTCACAAAAAAATTGGACTCACAGAAAAAATCTACCTGAGAATAAACCTATTTTTTTCGATCACACCTCGGCATTTCAAGGATGATGAAATCATTTCATCAACGTAGGTAATAATTGATACCATCAAAATTTTCTCCAATGTTTATGCTATATAATAAATTTAAACCGAGCCCGATCGGCCAAGGACGTGGAAAGTTATAACAATTCCAATTTTGCGTCCAGACTTTTGCACGGTACTGTAGGTCCAATGTTAGTGTCGCATAATTACATATATGCCTATGCAACAAAAACTCGCTATAGGATGGTCCAGATATCCGATCGCAAACTGATTTTTTTACCTCCTCAAAACACTTTAAATTGAATTTAAATTTTAAAACTAAAAACGGCAGCCCAATTTTTGCCACATTTTATAGAGCAAAAAATTCCGTGTCGAAGAAGATAAAAAAATAAAAAAATCGATCGACCCGTGTTTTGAGATAAATGAACCTGAAGATGACTCGAAATTATTTTTGTTTTTAAAACCCCTCATGTCTGTACTCATATTGAAGAGCTCGTTGAGTAGAACAACTGTCATATAGAACGTTTTGTCTGAAACTCGTGTACAAAAGAAATACATGAATTAAGATTTATTGGATTCAAATCATTTCGATCGCTTGTATCTTGAGAACAAACGACTTTCATAGAATACGACCGACATGAGAAATGACGTACTCGACGAGTTCTTTAAAATGAATATAAACATGGCAAGGTTTCGACAACTTTTTTTCCATGGCCACTTTAGAGGCCATGTTTTTCAGAATAGGGGTCAACAATTTTTTTCGTGGAACAACAAATTTAGTATGGATTTTTGAGTTCTACAATATAGGCGTAATCACTTTGTGCACAAAAATTATTTTACTCTCGATTTACTCTAAAATGGCTGAAAAACTGTGAGAATAAATAAAACTGATGTATTTCTCTTGAACATGAGTTTCAGACAAAACGTTCAACATGAAAGTTGTTCTACTCAACGAGCTCTTCAATATGAGTACAGACATGAGGGGTTTTAAAAACAAAAATATTTTCGGGTCATCTTCAGGTTCATTTATCTCAAAACACGGGTGGATCGATTTTTTATTTTTTTATCTTCTTCGACACGGAATTTTTTGGTCTATAAAATGAGGCAAAAATTGGGCTGCCGTTTTTTTGTCAGGTTTATTATTTTTGTTAGGTTTTTTTTTGTTTGGTTTAATAGGTTTATTCTCAGGTAAAATTTTAATTAAAATTAGAATGTTTTGAGGATGTAAAAAAATCAGTTTGCGATCGGATGTCCGGACCGTCCAATAGCGAGTTTTTGTTGCATAGGCATATATGTAATTATGTGACACTAACATTGGACCTAGGTCGCTCCACTTTTTTTGGTAAAAATCGAATTTTGAAATTTCGAGAACCCGCCACATCTGCGTTTCAAGGAATCAGCCCTAATGAATACCCATTTTGTGATGGGGGCCCATGGGGGTATCCACAAAAAAAATTTGATCCAAATCGGTGAGGTCGATGTCCGGCACTTCCTGGAATCTCACTGAGCCGGTGTCTTAAGTAGACTTACTTTAAGTCTACTTAAAGTGTCTGTGACTTAGTTTAAGTACACTTTAAGTTTCGAAATACCAGTTAGAGCACTCTCTTGTCCTGTGGCCCCAGTGGGGGAGCAAGGCCAGAGGACTGTGGTCAAATGAAGAAATGTGCGAACAAAATTTGAACAAACTATATTTACGAAAATAACGTAATACTTTATTTTTTCTTCTCTAACTTGAAGGAAAGGGATTCCGAGGCGCAAAAATAATTATATCAACTACTTACGGGTTGTATTCACGTATGGGCGTGGAAAGGTTCAATGTTGACTCGGATTGACTGAAGAAAAAAAAACGAAAAAAATGAACAAGTCGTGGAGAAATGTACTAGGTATATACTAGGGTTCCGAATTCGTGCGCCAATTCGTGCAATTTGTGCAATCGTGCAATATCGTGCATCATTTTCATTGATCAGTGTGATTTGCATTTATCACGGGTCTCCTAGCAAAAACGGTCGGTTCTGCCACTAGGACAAATTTTTTGTCTCCGATTTCAATGAAAGTCGGTTAGTGGGTGTGGTTGGAGGTCATGAGAAGGCCTAGCCACTTAATTTCGCCAAAATTGCAAATTATCGATTTTTTCTGATCTACCCTAGAAATGATCATAACTCGGTTCATTTTCATCGTACAGCGAGCTGGCAGGTGACATTCGAACCGTATTCTAATTCTCTCCAAAAAAAATTGTGAATGACCCGTTCGCCGCTAAGTCGTCTTCAGGGCGAAAAACGCGAAAAACGAATTTCTTGAACAAAAAGGTGACCTGTTCTCGAAAATTTTCTCTTGAACCCTTCGGTATTATTGCAGAAAACAAGTTGTCAGATGACGTACTAAGTCGGTATGTTGTTCATTTACCGTATCTCTGTCCCCTCAATACCGTTTAATAGAGTACACGGGACTTAGCCATTTTTTACGCCTCAGGAGTTTTTTGATCGTATCTGTCTTTAAAATAGTCCAATCGACCATCTTAAAAAAGGAAGATGATGTTTTCGGAAAGGCGAATAAAAAGTTCTTTAATGATCGAATAGCTATGACAACCCATCTTCGAGTTATTCGAGAAAAATCACTACACTTTCTCCATTTTCATCGATTCCAATGAATGAACGGAAAGGAAATTATTCATTGTGCTGCTAAAAACCATCCAATCGACTTATTTTTCATTATACATAAGAAACTGTTATAAAAGCAAGCAATCAACAAGCAATCAATATGCAATTATCAACATCACTGATCAAAAACGAGGGATGTAGACAAGTCAGGGGTCTCATCCGTGAGTGTTCATCTCTCTTTTCATCCAGCTGTAAATTGCATCGGAGGAGATAGTCAGATCATTCTCATATACTTCCACTTCATCCTCAATTCCTTCTCCCTCCTCATCGTATTCCTTCTCCCAGCCGTTGATGAAATCCATGTCCAGCGCGACATCTTTCTTGGCTCTTGTGGTTAGCGGGCATGATATCCGTTCTGGCCTTCGTTCTCTTCTCGACTTCTTCTGCTCTCAGCTTGTTCCTACATCACTGATCGAAAACGAGGGATGTAGACAAGTCAGAGGCCTCATCCGTACATAGTGTGTTCATCTCGGTTTTCATCCAGTTTTTGTTTCTCTCTCGCTTTGTAAATTGGTGAGGCGAAAAGGAGAAGAAAAGAGGAAAGGAGACACTAAAGTGTATTAGATGATCAGACCAGTAAATGAAATAAATAATTTCTGCAACAGTGTTTCCATAACTGGCATGCAACAGCCGACAAAATCGGTGTTGATGAGGTTTTCCTCGAATAACTCGAGATGGGTTATCATAGCTATTCGATCATGGAAGAACTTTTTATTCGCCTTTCCGAGAGCATTATTTTCCTTTTTAAGATACTCGATTGGACTATTTTAAAGACAGATACGATCAAAAAACTCCTGATGCGTAAAAAATGGCTAAGTCCCGTGTACTCTATTAAACGGTATTGAGGGGACAGAGATACGGTAAATGAACAACATACCGACTTAGTACGTCATCTGAAAACTTGTTTTCTGCAATAATACCGAAGGGTTCAAGAGAAAATTTTCGAGAACAGGTCACCTTTTTGTTCAAGAAATTCGTTTTTCGCGTTTTTCGCCCTGAAGACGACTTAGCGGCGAACGGGTAATCCACAACTTTTTGGAGAGAATTAGAATACGGTTCAAATGACACCTGCCAGCTCGCTGTACGATGAAAATGAACCGAGTTATGATCATTTCCAGGGTAGATCAGAAAACATCGATAATTTGCAATTTTGGCGAAATTAAGTGGCTAGGCCTTCTCATGACCCCCAACCACACCCACTGACCGACTTTCATCGAAATCAGAGACAAAAAAAATTTCCTAGTGGCAGGCGTTGCTACACATTTACCGGAGACCCGTGTTATATGACAAAGAAAATGCCGATAAAGCCGCTAAATGATGAATGAAAATTATACACGACTGGAAGATTGCACGAATTGCACGACTTTATGCACGAATTCCGTACCTAACAATATACTACACAAGTGTTGTCAAGAAACCATCGATGTATAATGCATCGTTACATTTGAGCGATGCTTTCACTCTCTTCATCTCTCTCTATCTCTTTCTCTTTCACGTCCTCTCTCTGCTCCCCTCTGCCTCCCACAACCTCATTGCCAGCTGGTATCCTATCTCTCTCTCGATATTCTCTCTTCTCTCTCCACTCTCGATTACACTCACGGAGGGCAATGAGCACGTGTTGCGGTAGCGAAGTTGGCCAAATACTCTAGCTCTCTAACCCATTCCAAGTTCTCTGCTTGTCTGCCTGCACTTCATTGTTCTCAACCTTCACCATATAGAAGATCTCCAATCTCCAAAAGTGCCTTTCGTAGAATCTTCATGGCTCGCTTCACACATCGCCAATCAAGATGTTCCTTTTTTTAGATTGTGCGTATGTAGTGCTAGCCAAAGTTCAACATAATTTTTTCGGTCGTCTTTCCCAAACGTGGTCGGGCGTTGTCGTGCTAGAAGTGAATCTGGTCGTGCAGCCAGGGAACGGATGGACTTCAGGGTCCGTAGTTGGCGAGAGTATAATGCGGCGGTAATAGTCGATCCCTGCGGGAGCAGCTCCCAATGCACCAAATCACCTTCGCTTCACCAAACAGACAGCATGACATTCTTCTTGTGAAGTTCGGGTTTGGCGATGAGATTGGGCTGTTCATTTCGATCGACCTACCACAAGGTAAACGTGTATAAAACAATAAATATTAAGCAAATGGATGAATGAAAAATAAATGAGGATCAAGGAGGAAACTGAATTGAGGGGATTGAATACAAGCATAATAATGATAACGAAGTTGTGGCCAAACTGATCAGTCATTGATTTTTTTAAAGTTGATTCTGTTCTCTGGTCGGTCAGAAGAGACTGTTATGCCTGTATTGGAAACGAGACCCACAATTGGAGATTGGAGACTATGTTGTCCTAAGAGTCGAACAAGGGTTGGCACAGGCCAAAAATTTTAATACTCTCAAAACTTGTGTACAGGGGTTATCGACCCCGCTGATGAAGATGGACATAGTTATTTTGGCCCCAGCGGTCCCGCAACGCCTGGGCGGGATTACGGTAGCATTACGTTTTCAAGTCGTTCTCGGTCCGTGGTTGAGCTAGAGGTATGAAAATTGGGCTCCTGGGGCAGAATTCGATGGCGATGATGGCTGTCTACTTCATTAGTGTTGAAAATTTCCCAAAAGGTCGACTAGTGGAAATTTTGATGGAGACGTTTGCGCCCCAGACGAGTATGAAAGTTCGAACCGGCATGACGAGAGGATCTCAACGATGTATTATGAGCCATTATCTCCGTTGAGAAAGCTTTCATAGTCTCGTTATAGTGATCTGCGCCAGCATCATGACTCTTTGCAAGCAAAACACAGATGTGGCGGGTTAAAAAATGGAGCGACCTAGGACCAATGTTAGTGCCGATTAATTATAAGTATAAATAGACAACAAAAACTGGCTATACGACGGTCCGGAGATCCGATCGAAAACTGATTTTTTACCTCATCAAAACATTTTAAAATTAATTAAAATGTTATTTTACAAAATCGCACCATCGTTTGTACCTTATCTTATAGAGCAAAAACTTCCGCGTCGAATGAGTGTAAAAATTGAAAAATCGATAGACCCCTATTTTGAGAAAATGGGCCTGAACATGACTCGAAAATATTTTTGTTTTCAAACCCCCTCATGTTTGTACTCATATTGAAGATCTTTTCGAGTAGAACAACTTTTACGTTGAACATTTCTTCTGAAACTCATGTACAAGAGAGATTCAGACGGTTATTCGACCAATTTTGAGTTAAGCGAAATACAAATAGACTTTTGGGATGGGCATCCCGCGGGATGTTCGTTAAGGAAAAAGATAAGAGGATATTTTTTTTATCAAGAAAAACTTGTGAGAAAAAAAACTTGAAAAAGAAGATTTACAAGTTTGATAATGAGTACATCCTGACGGATCGAAATCTTACATCAGAAAATGAAAATGTTAAAGAGTTATATGCCAACAAAATAAGATTTGATGCGCCATGGTTTATTACTAGAAGAAAAAAAAGGAGTGAAATAGCAAGAATGTTAAGAGGCCCAAAATATTGTTCTCGTGTAATCAAAACTGATGATACCATTGCTGGTAATTACATGGAAACAGGTATATATATATATAGTCAAAGCCAGAGAGCGCAATGGAGAAATGTGAACATGCAAGTGGATATAATGATACATTACTCTCAGAAATTGCTTTGGTTATGTGTGTCTTAAATTAGCCGACAGAAAATATTTTTGAGCATTACAAAATTAACAATTGGATGCATACTATTAACAAACGAATAGTCATTCTTTTCTCTGTTTGATATTTGATCTATGATCTCTGTAGATACGTCAGCTCATTTACGAGGGTAGGCGCAAGTCTTCGTCGACGGGTGCTGAAGTAGCAGGTGATCATTGATTTGAATAATTAATTTTTTTGCCTTTTCGCAGTTCGATGTCGCATACTCCGTAGTTCCTATTGTCCTTCTATAGTTTTATCTATGAATTACTGTCGTCGGGTGCATGATACATATCTATTACTGTTTGAATTTCGTACAACGTAATCCGATCTATGTTACTTTGTAGTTTGATCTTTGAAACATCATGGTCTAAATGATATTTTGTTGTATGATCTGTGATCTTTATAGCTGTCTTACATCGGATCGTTGAGGATGTTCACTATCCTGTCGTAGAAGCGGAACTGTCTGATGATGATACACCGCAACGTTTATTTAAATTTTCTTTTTTTCTTACAATTGTTGCGGCTTCCTATTAATGAATGGACGGAGATTGGCTTTCTCAGCCGTGTAACTGTTACACTCATACATTATACGAAACAGCTGGCTGATCTATTATACTCCGCCCCGTTTGGGGTGGTCCGGGATTCGGGCGACGTGACGATACTCAACGTTAAACACATACATACCACAATCATTTTAAACTGCACTACCCCATTCTGGGACTGGTCATTGAATATGCGTTAACTTTCGGTAATTTCTAGCTGGGGAATCGGAAAATACGGCCTGGGTTTCAGAATTTTCGGTGCCAGAATGTCCAGTTCCAAATTTTCAGTGTTCCCGAACGTAGTTTCCAGAATGGGATAGTACCGCGTAAACGTAGCGCTGCGGAGAAGCTCTCACTGACCAACGAAATGAGTGTATAATGGGCAGACCTGACATCAAAATTAGCTAATCTTTTTGTATTTTTTTCAGTTATTTAAATAATTTTTCAGGTGTACCGTTCACAAAGCGATGCGCGGGCGGTAGTCGAGCAGCACCTGGTCGCAGCCGCGCCGCGTCGCCTCGTACACTGTCGCCTGTCGCCACTGGGAGGCCGTCTGATTCTTGAGCGACCACTATATGCTCAAATATGCACAGATTCCCTTTAGCATTCATCATTCCTTTTGTTCATTATTCCGATATTTGATCTATGACCTTTGATCTCTCGATTGTATTTCTCGTTATTATTTACTTCGTCTTAGACGCTCTTTAACAGTATTTTTCACGATCTAAGATCAATGAGTTTCATATATCTATCCATTTTATCCCGACTAACCATGTCGAATCCTCTGTTATATTAATTGTTGATTCTTTCGTTTTTAAAAAAAAATCTCTTGTCAAAACTCGTCAAAGTTGTCTTAGTCAAAAATGAGGACGTCATTACTTGCTGTAGTTGTTTTATGACCTTATTCACAATTTTTTTTTATTTCTGCTTGTTAGATCGAAATTTCTCATTGTGGTAATTTTGTATATCTTCATTAAGAGAGATGGCCGTTAAGACTCGACCACCCCCGGACACGTTGAGCTAGCAATGAGAACTGGGGGCCCATACTTGGGTGTTAGGAGTGTCACCGGCCCTTATTACACAAAACAGTAGAAATTTCCTGTTTGTGCCCTGAGGCTATTAGAAAAATTAATTTAAGTGCGAAAACGTTTAAAAATCATAATTTCTCAAATTGTTGAGATAAAGTCTAAATACCATTTGCGATGCGTCTAGGGTGCACAGACCTTGCTATTTCACTATTAGCATCGAATGTGCGTTGATTCCTAAACCACTTTTTTGACTCAAAATTTTGGTTTTTTCGGACAAATCATCCCTTGTTTTAGTGAGTGCCCAAAAATTCCGACCAGGTAATGTAGCCTATGCAATTCTGCATTGATTTAACTTAAAACTGGGTTCATCTCGATCGACCATTTTGTCAAATTTTTTGCTCGAACTTCCGTCATCGATGGTTTTCCCGAACAAATGCTGTATTTTCTAAACGATTAGTGCGGAATTGTGGTCTGCTCAAAGTTTAGAGGTGAGTCGAGTAAAATGACACAAGAAGCCCATCACTTGGATCAACTTGAAAATTTCGATTTTCATGACCCCGGGGTCATGGTCCGAAAATTTCAAAATTTCTCAAGTTTGAAATGTTTTCATTTATGGGGCTCATTGTGAAGTATTAATGATGTGAATAATATTCAGCCAATGCTCAATGGCTGATCTCTCTTTTCAACCATTTTTTCGAAAATTATCATTCTGATTGCTTGTCAAAAATCAGAATTGTGTTTGAATCAGTTTCCAACTTGCTTTCTGTAACTTTCTGACATAGTACTTTACAATGTACATAATCATTATGAAACTCGTTTAATTTCGAAAATTCAAAATATTTAATTTGAGTGCCTACTTTTTCGGAAAATTTCTGAAATATTGCAGTTTGTCGACTCGAATGTTGCGACAATGAGCAAATGACAATGACAATGTGAAGTTTCATGATGAGTAAACATAGTAGAACTGAAATCCCGGCATTCGGCTCACTTTTGAAAAATCGATTTCCATGACCCCGGGGTCATGGTAAAAAAATATGAATTTTCGAAAATCAACGATTTTCATATTGATTGTATACATTGTAAAGTACTATAACAGAATGTTATAGAAAGCAAGTTGGAAACTGATTCAAACACAATTCTGATTTTTGACAAGCAATCAGAATGATAATTTTCGAAAAAATGGTTGAAAAGAGAGATCAGCCATTGAGCATTGGCTGAATATTATTCACATCATTAATACTTCACAATGAGCCCCATAAATGAAAACATTTCAAACTTGAGAAATTTTGAAATTTTCGGACCATGACCCCGGGGTCATGAAAATCGAAATTTTCAAGTTGATCCAAGTGATGGGCTTCTTGTGTCATTTTACTCGACTCACCTCTAAACTTTGAGCAGACCACAATTCCGCACTAATCGTTTGGAAAATACAGCATTTGTTCGGGAAAACCATCGATGACGGAAGTTCGAGCAAAAAATTTGACAAAATGGTCGATCGAGATGAACCCAGTTTTAAGTTAAATCAATGCAGAATTGCATAGGCTACATTACCTGGTCGGAATTTTTGGGCACTCACTAAAACAAGGGATGATTTGTCCGAAAAAACCAAAATTTTGAGTAAAAAAAGTGGTTTAGGAATCAACGCACATTCGATGCTAATAGTGAATTAGAAAGCACTGTGTACTCTAGACGCATCGCAGATGATATTTAGACTTCATCTCAACAATTTGAGAAATTATGATTTTTTAAAGTTTTGAAAAAAAAATTATTTTTTCTAATAGCCTGAGGGCACAAACAGGAAATGTCAGCCGTTTTGTGTAATAAGGGCCGGAGGCACTCCTAACACCCAAGTATGGACTCCCAGTTCTCATTGCTAGCGCACGTGTCCGGGGGTGGTCGAATATGATCGAGTCTTAGGGAACAGGCCTCTTAAATGTGAAGCAAAGTATATATAACCTCATTGTATACATAATGTCCCCTCTTTTGCTGAGTTCAAGAGAAAAACTGATTGCAAATGAATACCCTTTTCCACGCGGCCTGAACTTTGATCCCCACTGTACCCCCATAGCACCTACCATTACCCAATTGCGTCTCCGTTGTGATGTGTCGTCTTGGTCATTCTCATTATCGTCGACTACAGTACTGGTCATCTTCCCAGTCCACTCAAGAACTATTCCATTCACTCATACGATATACATGTAGTGACTACTCGACGATATGAGATGGATATCCATCATCTTTATCTTTAATTATCGTTCGTGAGAGTATATTGATTAATTATTCTTTCACAATTTTTTTCAACTATATCGTTCATGCGTGAGCATGTGATAAATAAAATAAAATTAAAGGGACCGAAATCTTTGTCAACGGTCTCTTCAACGGTCTACGCTCTCTCGTTGTTAGAGAACAGAGGAATAGTGTGCGCGATGAAGAGGCCGTTGAGTGAGGTTACTCTCCCTTTAAAGAATGCAAACGTACTCTAGTAATTTTATATAACATGCAAAATAAAACTAGTTAAGGCCCCGCTGTTTCGGCCAGGGGTTCTAGACAGCGGAACCCTACTCAGTGGTTCATGCTGCTCACTCACTTTTCAAACAGTTCCCTTGCTCTCCTGTATGAAAATCAATTCCAATGGAGGAACTGAAGAACGGTCTTCCATTAACCTAATTAAGTTATTTATTGGAATAAATTGATTGATTGATTAGGTGTTGTTGCACTCCTTCGTCGCTAAATTCAATTTACCAAAATTTCACCAAATCGCCTTCGCTTCACCAAACAGACAGCATGACATTCTTCTTGTGAAGTTCGGGTTTGGCGATGAGATTGGGCTGTTCATTTCGATCGACCTACCACAAGGTAAACGTGTATAAAACAATAAATATTAAGCAAATGGATGAATGAAAAATAAATGAGGATCAAGGAGGAAACTGAATTGAGGGGATTGAATACAAGCATAATAATGATAACGAAGTTGTGGCCAAACTGATCAGTCATTGATTTTTTTAAAGTTGATTCTGTTCTCTGGTCGGTCAGAAGAGACTGTTATGCCTGTATTGGAAACGAGACCCACAATTGGAGATTGGAGACTATGTTGTCCTAAGAGTCGAACAAGGGTTGGCACAGGCCAAAAATTTTAATACTCTCAAAACTTGTGTACAGGGGTTATCGACCCCGCTGATGAAGATGGACATAGTTATTTTGGCCCCAGCGGTCCCGCAACGCCTGGGCGGGATTACGGTAGCATTACGTTTTCAAGTCGTTCTCGGTCCGTGGTTGAGCTAGAGGTATGAAAATTGGGCTCCTGGGGCAGAATTCGATGGCGATGATGGCTGTCTACTTCATTAGTGTTGAAAATTTCCCAAAAGGTCGACTAGTGGAAATTTTGATGGAGACGTTTGCGCCCCAGACGAGTATGAAAGTTCGAACCGGCATGACGAGAGGATCTCAACGATGTATTATGAGCCATTATCTCCGTTGAGAAAGCTTTCATAGTCTCGTTATAGTGATCTGCGCCAGCATCATGACTCTTTGCAAGCAAAACACAGATGTGGCGGGTTAAAAAATGGAGCGACCTAGGACCAATGTTAGTGCCGATTAATTATAAGTATAAATAGACAACAAAAACTGGCTATACGACGGTCCGGAGATCCGATCGAAAACTGATTTTTTACCTCATCAAAACATTTTAAAATTAATTAAAATGTTATTTTACAAAATCGCACCATCGTTTGTACCTTATCTTATAGAGCAAAAACTTCCGCGTCGAATGAGTGTAAAAATTGAAAAATCGATAGACCCCTATTTTGAGAAAAATGGGCCTGAACATGACTCGAAAATATTTTTGTTTTCAAACCCCCTCATGTTTGTACTCATATTGAAGATCTTTTCGAGTAGAACAACTTTTACGTTGAACATTTCTTCTGAAACTCATGTACAAGAGAGATTCAGACGGTTATTCGACCAATTTTGAGTTAAGCGAAATACAAATAGACTTTTGGGATGGGCATCCCGCGGGATGTTCGTTAAGGAAAAAGATAAGAGGATATTTTTTTTATCAAGAAAAACTTGTGAGAAAAAAAACTTGAAAAAGAAGATTTACAAGTTTGATAATGAGTACATCCTGACGGATCGAAATCTTACATCAGAAAATGAAAATGTTAAAGAGTTATATGCCAACAAAATAAGATTTCATGCGCCATGGTTTATTACTAGAAGAAAAAAAAGGAGTGAAATAGCAAGAATGTTAAGAGGCCCAAAATATTGTTCTCGTGTAATCAAAACTGATGATACCATTGCTGGTAATTACATGGAAACAGGTATTGGTCAAATTATCGAAGTGGATTCAAATATATATATATATATATATATATATATATATATATATATATATATATATATATATATATATATATATAGTCAAAGCCAGAGAGCGCAATGGAGAAATGTGAACATGCAAGTGGATATAATGATACATTACTCTCAGAAATTGCTTTGGTTATGTGTGTCTTAAATTAGCCGACAGAAAATATTTTTGAGCATTACAAAATTAACAATTGGATGCATACTATTAACAAACGAATAGTCATTCTTTTCTCTGTTTGATATTTGATCTATGATCTCTGTAGATACGTCAGCTCATTTACGAGGGTAGGCGCAAGTCTTCGTCGACGGGTGCTGAAGTAGCAGGTGATCATTGATTTGAATAATTAATTTTTTTGCCTTTTCGCAGTTCGATGTCGCATACTCCGTAGTTCCTATTGTCCTTCTATAGTTTTATCTATGAATTACTGTCGTCGGGTGCATGATACATATCTATTACTGTTTGAATTTCGTACAACGTAATCCGATCTATGTTACTTTGTAGTTTGATCTTTGAAACATCATGGTCTTATAAATGATATTTTGTTGTATGATCTGTGATCTTTATAGCTGTCTTACATCGGATCGTTGAGGATGTTCACTATCCTGTCGTAGAAGCGGAACTGTCTGATGATGATACACCGCAACGTTTATTTAAATTTTCTTTTTTTCTTACAATTGTTGCGGCTTCCTATTAATGAATGGACGGAGATTGGCTTTCTCAGCCGTGTAACTGTTACACTCATACATTATACGAAACAGCTGGCTGATCTATTATACTCCGCCCCGTTTGGGGTGGTCCGGGATTCGGGCGACGTGACGATACTCAACGTTAAACACATACATACCACAATCATTTTAAACTGCACTACCCCATTCTGGGACTGGTCATTGAATATGCGTTAACTTTCGGTAATTTCTAGCTGGGGAATCGGAAAATACGGCCTGGGTTTCAGAATTTTCGGTGCCAGAATGTCCAGTTCCAAATTTTCAGTGTTCCCGAACGTAGTTTCCAGAATGGGATAGTACCGCGTAAACGTAGCGCTGCGGAGAAGCTCTCACTGACCAACGAAATGAGTGTATAATGGGCAGACCTGACATCAAAATTAGCTAATCTTTTTGTATTTTTTTCAGTTATTTAAATAATTTTTCAGGTGTACCGTTCACAAAGCGATGCGCGGGCGGTAGTCGAGCAGTACCTGGTCGCAGCCGCGCCGCGTCGCCTCGTACACTGTCGCCTGTCGCCACTGGGAGGCCGTCTGATTCTTGAGCGACCACTATATGCTCAAATATGCACAGATTCCCTTTAGCATTCATCATTCCTTTTGTTCATTATTCCGATATTTGATCTATGACCTTTGATCTCTCGATTGTATTTCTCGTTATTATTTACTTCGTCTTAGACGCTCTTTAACAGTATTTTTCACGATCTAAGATCAATGAGTTTCATATATCTATCCATTTTATCCCGACTAACCATGTCGAATCCTCTGTTATATTAATTGTTGATTCTTTCGTTTTAAAAAAAAATCTCTTGTCAAAACTCGTCAAAGTTGTCTTAGTCAAAAATGAGGACGTCATTACTTGCTGTAGTTGTTTTATGACCTTATTCACAATTTTTTTTTATTTCTGCTTGTTAGATCGAAATTTCTCATTGTGGTAATTTTGTATATCTTCATTAAGAGAGATGGCCGTTAAGACTCGACCACCCCCGGACACGTTGAGCTAGCAATGAGAACTGGGGGCCCATACTTGGGTGTTAGGAGTGTCACCGGCCCTTATTACACAAAACAGTAGAAATTTCCTGTTTGTGCCCTGAGGCTATTAGAAAAATTAATTTAAGTGCGAAAACGTTTAAAAATCATAATTTCTCAAATTGTTGAGATAAAGTCTAAATACCATTTGCGATGCGTCTAGGGTGCACAGACCTTGCTATTTCACTATTAGCATCGAATGTGCGTTGATTCCTAAACCACTTTTTTGACTCAAAATTTTGGTTTTTTCGGACAAATCATCCCTTGTTTTAGTGAGTGCCCAAAAATTCCGACCAGGTAATGTAGCCTATGCAATTCTGCATTGATTTAACTTAAAACTGGGTTCATCTCGATCGACCATTTTGTCAAATTTTTTGCTCGAACTTCCGTCATCGATGGTTTTCCCGAACAAATGCTGTATTTTCTAAACGATTAGTGCGGAATTGTGGTCTGCTCAAAGTTTAGAGGTGAGTCGAGTAAAATGACACAAGAAGCCCATCACTTGGATCAACTTGAAAATTTCGATTTTCATGACCCCGGGGTCATGGTCCGAAAATTTCAAAATTTCTCAAGTTTGAAATGTTTTCATTTATGGGGCTCATTGTGAAGTATTAATGATGTGAATAATATTCAGCCAATGCTCAATGGCTGATCTCTCTTTTCAACCATTTTTTTCGAAAATTATCATTCTGATTGCTTGTCAAAAATCAGAATTGTGTTTGAATCAGTTTCCAACTTGCTTTCTGTAACTTTCTGACATAGTACTTTACAATGTACATAATCATTATGAAACTCGTTTAATTTCGAAAATTCAAAATATTTAATTTGAGTGCCTACTTTTTCGGAAAATTTCTGAAATATTGCAGTTTGTCGACTCGAATGTTGCGACAATGAGCAAATGACAATGACAATGTGAAGTTTCATGATGAGTAAACATAGTAGAACTGAAATCCCGGCATTCGGCTCACTTTTGAAAAATCGATTTCCATGACCCCGGGGTCATGGTAAAAAAATATGAATTTTCGAAAATCAACGATTTTCATATTGATTGTATACATTGTAAAGTACTATAACAGAATGTTATAGAAAGCAAGTTGGAAACTGATTCAAACACAATTCTGATTTTTGACAAGCAATCAGAATGATAATTTTCGAAAAAATGGTTGAAAAGAGAGATCAGCCATTGAGCATTGGCTGAATATTATTCACATCATTAATACTTCACAATGAGCCCCATAAATGAAAACATTTCAAACTTGAGAAATTTTGAAATTTTCGGACCATGACCCCGGGGTCATGAAAATCGAAATTTTCAAGTTGATCCAAGTGATGGGCTTCTTGTGTCATTTTACTCGACTCACCTCTAAACTTTGAGCAGACCACAATTCCGCACTAATCGTTTGGAAAATACAGCATTTGTTCGGGAAAACCATCGATGACGGAAGTTCGAGCAAAAAATTTGACAAAATGGTCGATCGAGATGAACCCAGTTTTAAGTTAAATCAATGCAGAATTGCATAGGCTACATTACCTGGTCGGAATTTTTGGGCACTCACTAAAACAAGGGATGATTTGTCCGAAAAAACCAAAATTTTGAGTAAAAAAAGTGGTTTAGGAATCAACGCACATTCGATGCTAATAGTGAATTAGAAAGCACTGTGTACTCTAGACGCATCGCAGATGATATTTAGACTTCATCTCAACAATTTGAGAAATTATGATTTTTTAAAGTTTTGAAAAAAAATTATTTTTTCTAATAGCCTGAGGGCACAAACAGGAAATGTCAGCCGTTTTGTGTAATAAGGGCCGGAGGCACTCCTAACACCCAAGTATGGACTCCCAGTTCTCATTGCTAGCGCACGTGTCCGGGGGTGGTCGAATATGATCGAGTCTTAGGGAACAGGCCTCTTAAATGTGAAGCAAAGTATATATAACCTCATTGTATACATAATGTCCCCTCTTTTGCTGAGTTCAAGAGAAAAACTGATTGCAAATGAATACCCTTTTCCACGCGGCCTGAACTTTGATCCCCACTGTACCCCCATAGCACCTACCATTACCCAATTGCGTCTCCGTTGTGATGTGTCGTCTTGGTCATTCTCATTATCGTCGACTACAGTACTGGTCATCTTCCCAGTCCACTCAAGAACTATTCCATTCACTCATACGATATACATGTAGTGACTACTCGACGATATGAGATGGATATCCATCATCTTTATCTTTAATTATCGTTCGTGAGAGTATATTGATTAATTATTCTTTCACAATTTTTTTCAACTATATCGTTCATGCGTGAGCATGTGATAAATAAAATAAAATTATAGGGACCGAAATCTTTGTCAATGGCATCTTCAACGGTCTACGCTCTCTCGTTGTTAGAGAACAGAGGAATAGTGTGCGCGATGAAGAGGCCGTTGAGTGAGGTTACTCTCCCTTTAAAGAATGCAAACGTACTCTAGTAATTTTATATAACATGCAAAATAAAACTAGTTAAGGCCCCGCTGTTTCGGCCAGGGGTTCTAGACAGCGGAACCCTACTCACTCACTTTTCAAACAGTTCCCTTGCTCTCCTGTATGAAAATCAATTCCAATGGAGGAACTGAAGAACGGTCTTCCATTAACCTAATTAAGTTATTTATTGGAATAAATTGATTGATTGATTAGGTGTTGTTGCACTCCTTCGTCGCTAAATTCAATTTACCAAAATTTCACTTTGTATTAACTTTCTCTACGTGAATAAATGGTACAGATAATCAAACATTTTATTACGCTCCTTATTTGAAGGAAAACATATTGTTATTTCGAATCTTATTATATTATTTGTCTTATTCATCTTATTCATCTTATTAAATCATATTATTAGAAGAAGTCCCTTTTCCCAGCCTCTCCCAATCTCGTCTATCCAAGGTACACGTGCACTCATCGATCAATATTGCGGTATACAAGAGGCAAGTGATCTACCATCCTCCACTCCTTCCCTTCCCATCAGTGTTAGTCTGGCCTATCTTTCATTCTTTCTTTCTTTATCATCGATTGTTTCTTTATATCACCGTTCAAAACATTATTTCATAAACTTTCTCTTCCACAGTGTTCTTGCTGCTCGTAAACTGTTAGCCCCACACATACTTGAATTGATTGATTAGTTAATGCATTGTTGCTTTTCGTGTCTGCGCAGTAACCTCCTCCGCCGCGTCTCCGTCGTTACGGTGGTACAGTAATTGCATAATATAGATTTGTTAATTGATTGATTGATTGATTGATTGATTGATTGATTGATTCATTGCAGATGATGAAGATGCTTGTATTCTTCCTTCTTTATACTTCAATTGGTTCAACCATAGCGGGTGGCGGGTACGTGACATTTTTCTTTTTCTTTCCTTACATTTTTGACTAATTTTTGTATAAATCGCATTAAAACGAATCCATGTGAAAATATGAACATATCTATCGAATTGTGCATACTTTATTTTGCTTGTATTTCGCTTTTAAATGAACTGAACATGCATCTTCGTACTGTTAAGAGATCAACGACCAGAAATCAAACATCAATAATTGCAGGCGAAGCTTCTCCAAGACTTCTTCTGATGAGGTATTCGAGCGGATTGGATTCTATGACACAAAGTAAGTAGTTCATTTTGTTTTAAAATATATTTTTTTTGGTCTTCAGAAAAAAAGATTTCATTTATCAATACTATATATCGATACTTATCTATCGATGTATTTATCGGTACTCTCGGCATCAGTAATCCGCACTCTTCCTCTCCTGATGAAAACCAGAACGACCGCTAAGCATAGAAATTCTCTCAAATTTAATACTCTCTCGCTCATATGTCTTTTAAATAAAAATGGATATCCAGAATACCATAAATCAACTGCACCTTCTCGCAAACGTGATGCCACTATCATAGGGTGTCACTATCAACTCTTGTGTCAAACATTTCACTATTGCATAACTATGACGCAATCAATGTGCGCTTTTTTTTAAAAAAAAGTATAGTTCTTCTGTAAGAAGTGATGTTCACTGACGGTAAACTGTCTCATATTTGAGCCATAGGTTATCTAAGATGCGAAAATTAGAGAAACGTTCTCTCATATGTGAGATAACTTAGTTAGCTTACTCCAGTCAACGTTACTATCTCGAGCGAGAGAGTATTATCTAACGTGTCTTTTTGAGAGAGTAAGCTAACCTTTCTCTATAGCTGAACAGTTAGACAACCTATATCTAAGAGAATTTGCCGTGAGTGTTGTTCTGCAACATCGTAAGAGTGGAGATCTCTACTATGGCTGTCCAGTTAACAAAAGCTGAATGGTTCTGACTCCGATTTATAGCGTGGCATGAAAAACAATTTTTTTGCCAGGAGTTTTAGGGAGCGCAATTATCGGGGCTAAGAAGGAGATAGAAAGTGACCTTATCTTCTCTATTAGAATTGAGAGGATGATCCACAGAGCGCGTAGCTCAGTGGTTAATTGTCAGCACTTGTAGCCGCGCTACGCTAAAATTGCAAAAGGTTTGATTCCCGTTTTCAATTTTCAATACATTTCTTCTTTCAAACTTGATAATGCACGCATTCCCTGAGGATTCCTCGATGTAACAACGAACTTTGAGCTCGAATGACGATATTCTAGGCGCCTACAATTTTAGAGAAAATTGTTTTTCGATACAGATGTGATTTATGGTTCTGCCTTGCCAGTTTAGTCAAGAATAAAACTCGATTGTCCCCTTCTTTAAATGATTGGTAAAACATCGTTTTTTTCGACAAATTTTCTTTGTTGTTTAATTGCACATGTTATTTAGAGCAATGAGAGAGAGCTTAACAATAAGAAGACCTGTCCTCCACAGCGATCTGATTGAATTGTTGTGTAATATTGTAGTGAGAGATTGCGGTTAACAATTCTGTCTTTTCTGATATTTTGTCTTTTCTGATAATTCGTGTATTTTCTGATGCCTACACTCAGAGACAAAACCCTAACAAGGGAAGTCAGCGTTGTCAGTCCGGGCTTTCGGGGTGAGACATATGACATTCGATAGGTCTCCTAAAAATAAGAAGTTTTCTATTGACCATTTTTCCTGGCGGCTCCTTGGCTCCGAGATATTTGCATATTCCCCTTTCACTTTTCTCGTGTTATAAAAACAACCGATCTCTTTGCTCTTTCGAAGAGCAAGATAAGAGAAGAAGTGGTGGCCGAGTGGGTAGGAGCCTTGTCTCAAAATCTTTTGCTCGTGTGCTCAATTCTTTCAAGATGATTTCTTTTTTGCAATTTTTTCAAAGCATGAAATTAAAATTTTATTAACAACAAAAGAAGAATAACAACTCTTTGAATATCTAGGTACTCCTCTACCCCAGCTCTTCCCGGCCCTTCTTTTGTTCTCTTGCATGTGCCTCTTTTCTTCTCAATCCTATTTCTTCGTGTCCCTTCTCACATTTGAGTGCTCCTCGTCCGGTGTCCTCTCACACTCTCTAGAACGGACGAGCTCGCTGGCAAGCAAAATCTATATTCGAATTTAACATTTTCTGTCAATTTCCCAGCTGGATAGTGGATAGGCAGTCGATAAGCTGGATAGATGCGGGCAAATCACGAGATACGATTCGTCATTGGTTAACCCTAATGGCGATCCTAATCGGCTGAATAAAGCTGTTCTAATGTAATGTAATGTAATGTTAATTTCCCCGTCAATATCTGCTCTACATTCTACTGCAATATGCTGCTGACTTGATCCTAGGATAAGATTGCCATATAGTTTAGTCATACTCTATCGTTAACTTAATCATTCAATCAATACAGTCATTAATCGATAAAAGAGATTAAAGTGGACGAATGAGAAAAAGAGTTGATGTCAAGAAGGTCTTCACCGGATTCTTTGCCTCCCAGTGCGAACAGTTCTGGATAATTGTGATCCATATGCTGTCAAGATGTTGGCTTAGGTCGCTGGCTACATTCATTTCTAAGAACAATGAAATCGAAAAAAATGTGACAAAAAATCAACTTAAAGCCAGGAAACCACAAGGGTCGAAACAAGGGGGATTTTTACCATTTCAAAAAATTCAAATTTTAAAAAAAAAATTTGTAAATGTAAAAAAAACTACCTTCAAAACGAAAAGTTGAATATGGCCCCGTACAGTGTGAGAAAAAACGGCCATCCTCAGTGGGAAGAATCAGAAGATAGGCCTCAAGAAGTGTAGCGTCGTCGTTGCCCTTACGCACCCCCGGCAGCACCTCGTGATCATGTTCTCCGATTAGAAACTGTTCACCGGGCAAGCGGCCTACACCCCCCAGAGCCACTGAGTGCTTACTACAGATTGCTAACTACAATTGTCGTAGTGTCCATATCACCTCCAAACCCCTAAAAACTAATAGTTTTGACCGGGATGTGAGCCTCTGTAAAGACAGACCTGGTTTTTTTTACTTCGGGGACCAAAATCGAAAAGGAGTGCTACTTAGAGAAGATAGCCAAGGACGCCCAGTTCCCCTGGAACCGTTCCCACTTCGGAAATCATCGTGGACCTTAGAGCACGATGGAGCGCCATGTTATATGGCAAAGTTCGTTAAGGCGTTGAAAAAGGAGCAGTTTCTCGACGTCATTCGAGGAGTTTTGTAGCTCTCTCCTCGCTCGATCTCAGTTCCCTGGGCTACTTAGTCTGTGGGACCTTGGAGGGTAGGTCCTGCGCTACTCCCCACCCAAATATGGAGTCGCTGGAAAAAAAACATTGGAGAAGGAGTGGTCGAAGATGAACACCACTTACCTGCGTGTTGTGACACACTCGTGCCACTCCCTTCTCAAGGACGTCATCAAGACCAATGGAGGCAGAATCAGGATATCATTGTTTTATTGTATTCCCAGATGGTTGAAGATTGTCTGTTAATGGTTGAGTCCGGCGAATATTTTCGTGAACAAACTGTGAAGACAGAAATATAGCCAAAGTGATTCTGCATACCGTTCATAGATTATTTTATGCTAATTCAGCTTATTGATCGCTAGAATCATGAACGAATCATGTTTGATGTACAGGCAAAGGCGCGAAATTTTGAAAATAAGAAGCAATAGGTTTCGAACCAGCGACGTTACGCTAACTAGACAGCGCATTTACCACTACACCAAGGGATAGATGCCTTGCCACTCTAATTTCTTACATATCACTAATCTCTTGCACAAATGATGTTACGTATTTACATAGACATTCGAGGGCCTCCATCTTTAAATATTTGAGCGGAACTCGATTTTTTGAAGAAAAAAAAAAGATATTTCGTTTTTACGATGTCACAATAATTAATCCCCACCCTGTATATCATTCAATAGTTAATAATAATAATAATAAATTTATCTGACCTCGGAGGGTATTTTTAAGATTCATAATTAAATGTTTAAACAATATGATAAATTCAGGAGGTTAGAAAGAAGGCTGCGATTACTTGATCATTGAATTGTAGCTTGTTGTTGTAGGTTATCCCGAGATCCTTGATTTTGGCAACTACTGGTAGGGTGCAGTTACCGATAAAGAACGAGACATCGGGATTTCGACCGAGATGCATAACAACTGTTTTAGTAGGTGACATGGATAATCCCCATGTCCATTGATTAATGCGATCCAGTGATTCTTGCAATAAGGACGTGATAGATACGGTATACAACTTAAGGTCATCTGCGTAAATGGCACAGCGAGAGTGGAGACGTAGAATAGAAGGGATATCACTAATGCACAACGAGAATAAGAGTGGACCAAGAACTGATCCTTGGGGTACTCCGCTAGTAACTGAAAATGGACGGGATAGGGACTTACCAACAAGTACAGACTGTGTTCGTGCATTTGAGAAAGATACAATCCATCTAAGTAAAAATCCTTTACTGCCATTCTTTTCGCATTTATATGCGAGGAGGTTAAGTGGGATGCAATCAAAGGCTTTAGAAAAATCAATGAATGCACATGAAATGAACTGCTTCTCGTTCAATGATTTGTGCCACTCATCAAAAGTGGAAATTAGGCAGGTATTACATGAGCGTTTCATGCGAAATCCATGTTGTTCATTGGGCATTAGATTATTATTAGATAGGAAAATTGTTATTTCCTTGCATACAATTCGTTCCATAACTTTGGAAATGGCGCAGGTGAGGCTAATCGGACGATAATTAGTCAATTCATGCTTCTTACCTTTTCTTTTGTATACTGGTTTAACATATGCTGTCAGCCAGATAGATGGGCACTGCGACAAAAGAAGGAAACGATTGAATAATATCGAGAGTCGGATAGCAATTTGGTGGGATATATTAGTTAGAAAGATATATGGTATCTCGTCAGGCGATGTGGAATTCCTGTTAGATAGTTTCTTGATTACAGTTGTGACAGATGTGGGTGAAAAATCGATGAAATCGATAGACCGATCTGTTCGTGCATCGTACTTATCGGGAATAGAATATGAAGTGTTATTAAATGAGCATGCAAAACTGTCAGCAAATGCTTGTGACTTACCCTCATCAGTAATAATGACAGTCCCATCAATCCCGGTGAGAGATTCAATAGTAGATTGATTGTCCTTTATCCTATCACCCGCGAATCGATAAAAAGCCTTAAGGTTCACGTGCACGTCTTGTCTTGTTAACAGATAGTCGAAATCTTTTATTCATGCGGAGAAAAGGCGAGAATCCTATTCTGTGCCTCTTTCGATATAGGATTCTGCTTCTGCGGAGTAAATTTAAAGATGAGGATGAAAGGTGCGATTTATGAGAATTAAATTTGCGGAGCGGAACAAATTGATCTATGATAGAGTGAATGGAATCGGTGAAAATAGAATAGAGTGTGTCAGCGTCTTGACTGCAATGAGTGAAGAGGGAATACCAATCAATGGAGGCTATTGCGGATTGAACAGCTGTCCAATCTGTTTTACTGTAGTCACGGACTAGACGTGGCAGTTAACAAAATTCATTCGGCTTTTGTTAACTGGAGAACAATAGTAGAGACCTCTTACGATGTTGCAGAACAACAACACTTCTTACTGAAGATATATACGTTTTTTTCAAAAAAAGTGCACATTGATTGTGCCATGATTACGCAATAATGAACTAATTTAATTTTATGTTGGGAAAAGTCTTTCTCCATTTTTCAAAACTTTGTCTCTTCGAAGGAGGCATAACACGAGATCATTTGTACTTGCCATCATTATTGACAAGTTATGTACAATGTTCCTTCACTTTATGGAACCCCTGTAGAACCTGGATGGTTGATAGATGAGTTAACGAACCCATCGGGATTGTTTGTGTCGGGGACCGCGCGAACTTTCGAATCGACTAGCCAAATTTCAGTATCGATTTTCTCGAAGCTCAGGTCGATTAGGCACTGTCTAAAACGGATTTTTGATAAGCATCTATAACTGATTTTAGTCATGCTATAGACATCTCTCAAAAGCAGGCTCAACTGAGACCATTCCCTTGTGAGCAGAGATAGTTCGAGCTGCGCTTTTATCGTCGAGAGTCCAGAGATCAAAGATCAATTAATGTCGTAATAGTCGTGAGGCTATGGAGTCCAAATATATATAGATATAACACTTCGCATGTCTTATGCTCTCTGTGTCGATTGCCCTCCTGGATCAAAAGTTATTAAAAAAATGGAAAAAAAGTGTCCAGAAATTTTTTGCAGATACTGTATCTTTAATTTCATTAGGAGCGTTTGCGTTGTGATTATGTGTTTTCTTTTAAGCTTCACCCGTCGACTTCAAATCTGTCTTCCTGATGAAGTTCCGGACAACAGCAAGCTGGATTTTATCTTTGAGTAAGTTAGAATGTGCTCACCAATTTCACAATATAATTTAATAAATGTTCAGGTATATCTCAGAACGGGACCTGTCGTCATCGTCAGATTTATTCACCATTTTAACTCCTATTGCTACAGTCCTCTTTGTGTTGATGTAAGTTTATATTTACATATGTCACGTTAGTCATAGCCTCCTTGTGTGAAAGAACCTTTACTTTATGTCTATGGGAAAACGATGTTTTTCTACGTAGATTTCGCTTCGATTTTCATAAATTCATCACATAGGGTCAGAGAAAAGATTTCTATTTCAAAGATTTTCCATTTCATGTATCCGAAAAACTTAATGGCTATCCATCCAGATTGGGTGCAGGTTCGAATCCCCATGGGCGTTCTTCCACACTTATTATACGCTCTGAACCAACTTGATATAATGAACAAGCATGCAGAATTACTCTATTAAAGATGGAGACCCTCGAGTTTTTTCGTAACAAAACTGTTCGGTTCGGGTGGAATGATAGAGGTTTATCACACGAACCGAACGAGATATTTCATATTGCGTGATGATGTGTTTGAAGCTTGTTATGCGCGTTGTAAGTGCAACATTTCAGGCAAGTAGAGAGTGCCTATCCGATTTGCATACTTGACTCTCTCACTTTCCCATTGTCACTTACGCTAATTTCCATACAATTTTAACATTCTATCCCATGTTATTCGTTGCGGGAGTCAGTCATGCCAACTCAAGGGTCTCCTTCTTTAAAATCATCTGAAAATAATTTTCAGCGCTCAGTTGTGTGGAGTACACTTTTTTCACTCTGCATGCATTTTAAGAATACCATAAATAAGTAGCAATAAGTAGTAGCATGTTTCTTTTACGTGAAAATTACATATGATCTTTGATCCCTGACTTATCGTCCAAGCTCTTGATAGGCTTATAAGTACAACTTGGATAGTGTTCATTTATTTTCCATAAATATCAGTTAAAGGTTCTTTCACACCTGTTGGCTTTAACTATCATTACAGACTGTCTTAAATTTAAACTTTAAAAAATAAATAAGTTTATTTGCAGATGTAAACTCATTGTTGCTACGTGAAAATGGGCAAACGGAAGGAAGAGCGAGCGAGAGAAGGGAGACGTCGTACAACTCCCGGTATCATATATTATATATTTTCTCTGTCCAAGAGCGGAACGAGAACAATGCGAAAAAGCAAGTGAATGTAACGATGCAAGACTCTCATAGATTCTCTCGAATTAGCACTCTGAAAATATTTTTGAACATTGCAATTGAATAATCAAAAATAATTTTCTCTCTACATGATACCTTCTGTTATAGTTTGAATCTCGTACAACGTAATCCGATCTATGATACTTTGTAGTTTGAACTTTGACACATTATAGTCTGATTAATGAAATTCTGCAGTTTGATCTTTGATCTTTTCAGTTGCTCTCGCTCAGATTGCTGCACAAGCACCAAGGAATTTGGTCGAGCCTAAAGATGGTGATTCCCAACAGGGACGAGTGCCCGAACTCTTTCAAGTTGGTTTATTTTTTATATTTTTATTTTTATTCCAATTATTTTTTTCCTACTGATGAATTATTCGAGATGGACTTTCTCATCCGCGTGATAATTTTATAGATTTCATCATTGATTTTAATAATTTTTAAGGTATACTATTCTGCCGACAAGACGATTATCGAACGCATTCCACCTCATGACGCCTAAATGATGTTCAATGAGCATTCGCTGCTGACTTATTATTATCCTTGACTGCTCCTCTCTTTTTTTTCAATCGATTCATATATATTGTGCACCTGTTAGTTTTATACCCAAAGTTTTATTAGTCATTAACCATTCAAAGATTGTAATCTGCGATAGCTTTCACATATATACAACCACTACTTGTGCAAAGAGTTGTATGTGTCCTTAGTGTGGCGTATATCGATGTCACACCAAATTTCATATGTAGTAGTGTAATTGATTCGGTTCATTCGTTTGTTGTGCTTTACTTTGTATTCCATTCATTCTCTATATCCACTCAATTTATGTCTAAGATGAATTAACAATTTAATGAGAGAATCATTGTAATGCTGAAACTAACTAATTATGATTTGTTCTGTTCAATGATAAATAAATAGATTGTCTTGTTGGGTCTCAAGTGGAAACCCTGATACACAACTGCCCCGTGTACTCTCCGTTCGTAAACAACCTCTTGAGCGGATTGAAATCTCACATTAATTGTTCTTTCGATGTTCGTTCGCCCACTCCATGAATGAATCACATTACACATTCTCCTATTATGGTCTGATGACCATCGTACATGTGAGAATAATTGGACCTTTTACTGTCAACGTGCACAATTTTTTTTTTTTTTTTTTTTTTGGAGTTACACTATACCGCTGAGTCGCAGTGTTAGCGCCTCCAATCTATTGGCTGAGAGGGCCTATCCTGGTCTGAAGGACCAGTGGCCATGGCCTATGATCAAACTGTGTTTGGAGCTCACAGTGGAGGATTTAGATCGTGGTTTGACATCACTTCCGACATTTCTTAACCCCCTCGGTATTGGGTGGATCTTGCAGGGCGGGGGATCGAACTCGTGATCCTCTGATTATAGGCAGCGCTCACAACCACTACGCTATCCCGCCCCTAATAATAGTATATAAAATAATATTTTATAATATTTTACGATGATTTTTTACGCAATATTATTTTATATATTTACAATATTATTTTACGCTTGAGACATGCTCACTAATTATACACATATGTTTATTCGAGTCATAAACTTTATTTTAATGCAACCTATGAAAATTCAAAAAAATAGGATTTTCCTACAGGGTTAATGTGAGACTAGTAGTACTATAAATGACAGAAAGTTTTATGAGTAAGAAAAAGGATCTTAAAGGGCGATTGTCAACGGTTTCTTCATACTCCAGTACGGATGTAATGATGCATGAAATCAAGCGATCGTTGCCAACTTCCTTGTGTACATAATATGTTCTAGGCCACCAGTGCACTGGCTCTGTTGAACTCCAAGTAGAGCTCGGGAACGTGCGTCCAAGAGTGGAATGGGAAGACCTAAAATAATCATCGTTAAGTACATTTTTATAATTGTAAATAATTAACTTTTTTAATCACCATTTAAACCATTATAATTTCTGGCATGTAGTTTGAAATTTTGACCAAATTTGATTCTGGGAGTATCTGATTCTTAGCTCATGTAGTCACGCCATGCATCTTTTGAAAGTGTTTCACTGGCGTCGCGTATTTTTATCCCATAGATCATTAATATTTAAAAAAAAACTTTTCGTGCCACTTCCTTTTTCAATATTTCATAAATTAAAATTTCGTCATTAATGAATTAATAACTGACGTAGTTCGAAAGCGACAAATACTAGTGGTACACGTAGGCAATTTAATTTTAAAAATAATTTTAAAAAATATATAAATAAACTTACTCGATGGTCCGAATTC
The DNA here is from genome assembly GCA_943737045.1 of Parapristionchus giblindavisi. Classification (NCBI taxonomy): domain Eukaryota; kingdom Metazoa; phylum Nematoda; class Chromadorea; order Rhabditida; family Diplogasteridae; genus Parapristionchus; species Parapristionchus giblindavisi. Next base: position 619,016 of record CALSFV010000238.1, read on the forward strand.
TCGTACAATCCGTCTGGTCGGATGAACCTGTAATTTGATTGTAATTATTATTATAGGTTGATTTTTGGCATTTTTCCCTGATTTTTATGAGGTGTGTCTGCAGCATTCCCTTTTCGCGCTTTACAAGCCTGTAAACAAAATATTGAAATCATCGACTGCTCTCATGTACACAACTAGCGGTTAATTTCGAGCAAATTTTAAAATTCTGCCTGTTTTTCTTTACCTCTCTTGCCTGAACGATAGATATTTTGAAGTGACAATTCAACTTATGTGAACGCACTCAAGGAACCGTGAATAATTTCCCTTGTGGAGACCACAGTGTCGATCATTATCGATCATGGTGGTAGATCTAGACATGATTCGCTAAGACATGAGTTCAGATCCATATTGCAAAAGTCAGAGTTTTGTCAAGTGTGATATTTGTTCGTCAATCAACTATATTGAAATGGCATGCGAAGATCGAGAGGACAAATGCAAGGGACCTTACTTATCTATCAACGATTACTTGAAGGCCAATAATGGGGAAACATGACTTGTTTTTAAGACTCCCAGTCCCAAGAGTTTTGGAAACACCGTACCAAAAGATTTATGCAAGATAAGCATCAATGCGCAAGGGTGATATACTGGAACGATGGCTAATGTCGTTAAAAACCAATCTAAAAATGTCAGAAATGTGGGAACCAATCTAATATACGGTAATCACTATATTATGTTTTGTTTATTTCAGTTAATTGCCAGTTTGGGACACCAAAACATATTCAAAGATATGAAACTATCCGGTTTTATTGCCCCCTCTTGCATATAATTAAATATAACCGAACGGAGTGACCAAAGAGGATGTTCAAATTATCCCCATGCCTATGAGAGTGCATCGGACACTATTGAGATAAATAATCGTTGTATAGTCTATATTCGTGGTTACAATTTTCGCATCATGATTCCCTAATTATTTATCGTTTACCAGAAGAATCGGAGTGGAATTCGCTTCATTCACTCTAATCCTACTTGGTCATTTAGGCTAATTGAAATTGCACTGCTGTACAGGTCTTACTACTCCTTTTCATCTACGATTTCATCGCAATCTTTGATTGCCTAAATAGTTTAGTAAACACCAGTCAATAACTTTCTTGAGTTAAAGCTGGACTCATCATGGTTGAAATCGCTGGCAAACACGCGCGTTTTGTAAATTGAAAATTTGGGCAATACGATTCGAACCTACGACAATGCGCTTATTGTTAGTAGTCCACTGATGGTGGTTTCTCTATTTTTTTGCACATCACTAGGAACTTGCATGAGCGAGATGTGAGAGATTTACGAGAACATTAGCGGGCCTCATCTAACTGTAAAGGCTTACCGCGAGCTAATATTCTCTCCGCTCTGTCAACGCCCTCTGGTAGACAAAGAATGCGAGAGAGTGTTACCAGAGTGGAGAGTTTCAAGTTAGCTAGGGATACGCCGTTAACGATGCACTGGAACCGTCCAAGAAAATTTATGGCAGCTCCTTGGTATCTACTAAAAGTATTCGGAAGCCGAATTTGTGCTGTTACATCGCTTTTTTTGCAAAATTTGCATGGGCCAAGTTTAGATCGTCATTCTCTCGTTTCCCTAATCTCTTTATCCTCTCGATCTCTCGAACGCTGCATGTAGGGGCCCTGAGAATAGGACTAAGAGGCTCCGCCCCCTCTATTCTTGCCTTAACTCACGTAAGGACGTTAGCAATTGGTAATTGGCTAAATAAATGAGTCTGTCCTCATGTATGACAATGTTGCCCATCGATCACATTATACCATATTCCAATTATTATTTCGACCAACATTGTCCTTTTCACATTTTTCTTTATGCACGTAACGTTCTTTCTCGTAATGTTTCTAGTCATTTGTCAATGGGTGTGATAGGTTTTTGGTTCACGGCTAATATAACAAGTAGGATTCGATTTCTGCGCTGTGCGCAACGCTCCCATACAGCAAAGGAATAGCCATGCCAGTAAGGAATGTTTAAATATAGCTTGGGGGTATTATTTTCACTGTCTCCTGGACTAAATATCCCCCCCCCCACCAGCGAAACCGCCCTCAAATTGTTTCCGTGACCCAAACTCACATCATTCTGAAACAATCATGGGATTGTGTTAGAATATACAGAGGAAGTCATACTTGTCTTAGGACCTAAATCTCTCCCTCACTTATAATAATTTTGATATTTCACATATTTTCTTGCACTCGAACATCTACTTGTTGAAACACCAACGTGGTGTACGATAAATAAATAAATAAATAAATCTCATTCTAGAGATATTTCGTCCAACAAAGACCCATTGATTCAAGCTTATTTATTATATTGGCATCGTTTTGCCTTGTTATATAACTAATATGGCGTCGATAAATTTTATTAAAACGAAAGTAGATGTTGCGAATTGATCTGTTTCATTGTTCTCAATGCTATGGCTCATTCGAGAACATTTTACTATTGTAATATATCTTCTTCATGATCCTCCATTAAAGAGAGCGTAACCTCACTCAATGGTCTCTTCGGCGCGCATTGTTATAGAACAGAAAAATAGTGTGCGCAATGAAGAGACCATTGAGTGAGGTAACGCTCCCTCTAAAGTGTTCCAAAGTATAGTCCATTTTCTTCTTCAGAGTCTCCTTCCCCGTCAATCTGCTTCTAGCTTAAAACCATATTTAATGCTATTGTGAAAAGTTGTGAAAAGAAAAGCAACAAAGAGAAAACTGTTCACATTCATCACAATCTATATCCCCTTTTTCGTTTCGCTCCTTCTCTTTTCGGTACTTTTGAATACCATATGAGAAGTACTTAAAGGGGCCGATACATTTGTCAACGGTCTCTTCGACGCTCTACACTCTCTCGTTGTCAGAGAACAGAGAAATAGTGTGCGCAATGAAGAGGCTATTGAGAGAGGTCACTCTCCCTTTAAAGCTGTTCCATCTCTAAACTCGCTAAATATTATACGTGATATTTAGAGCATTTGTATCCGAGACCGCTACAGTCTCAAGGAATTTTATTATAAATATCTTGAATCGTATACGTATATCCAAACAGTATCCGATTAAATTATATTCTTTTATAAATGGAAGCAGTTGTGTCTAGTGTAATACATTCTTGGTTGCATTGTTAGCTCATCATATTAGTCTTCTCATAGTCATATTGGCACATAACTTGTTGTATTCTTAGAGAATCAACTCTCAGAGATGGGTGGGAAATGAGGTCATGGAAATTCATATTGAAAATTTTCAAGTGCATTACATTCCTTTTATTAATTTTCTCAATTCGGCAAAGAGTTGAACAACAATTAAAAATCTTTAAATAAAATGTTCCGGAGAGAATTCGGGAAATTTACCGCACTTATTTAACGCCTGGCTCATTGACAAAATGTGTGATGATATATGAACTGGCACTGAATTTATGGTTTGATTCAGGGTTCATATCCCCAATGGTTTTCGTGTTGCCAATCCTGAGTCAATTGGCCATCTCTTACTCGTCTGCATCTCTCCATCTCGATTTGTCCTCTTCTTTACTCATCCACTCGGCTTATTGTGTTATCTCCAAATTGAAATCTTTTCGCTCGCTGCCTTTCACTGTTACGCCGGTTTGCCTATCTCTCTATTTTCCCATTTAGAAGTCCCAATTCTGTAAGCGAACTCCTGGTTGAGTTATGTTTCAGTGAAGTTATGAGTTGAATTTTGCAATGAACTTCCCGGTGTCTTTTAAGCAACACGGTCTTATAAAAATGATTTAAAATTTTCAGTTTATGAGCGCAACCATCGTCAAATTGACAATGTTCCAACATTAGCATATGTGTAGTTTTTTTTTGTTTCAATATTAAATCGTAATTAGAACAGTGTTATCCCCCATAGTTGACTATTTTATCAATTTATTTTGAGATTTTTTTGCCTTTTTTCTTCTCACAAGTATCTATTCTGGTGATTGTAACAAAAACAACGAACATGCATAATTTTGGGGAGCAGTAGCTTAAAGTTTTATGGTTCTTCGTTATTACTGTTTGGAGTCTGTCTACAAATTCAATCGTAAAAATATTCCAAGGAACTAAAAATTCTAAAGCACACCAAACACAGTGGAGTCGAGCTATCTTTGGAGGAACGCCCGAGCTTATTTCTCTGCTCTGCCAATGCTTTCTCGCTTTCCTTGTCCACGAGAGAGCGTTGCCAGAGCGGAAAGAAAAATAAGCTCGGACTGTGCCTATAACAACACATTGTAAATAATTTATCTTCATTTACATTTTTCTAATTAAGATAACATTCATATTATTTTTACTCTATTGAAATTCCTTTTTATAATTATTGGTAACGCTTCGCCTTGTTTTATTACTATGATTCCGTTAATTAAAGGAACACCCGAGCTAATGTATATGTACTCTCCGCTCTGACAAGTCTCTCTCGTAGACAAAGAATGCGAGAGCGCATAGTCATATCGGGGAATTTCAAATTAGCTCGGGATGTAGATTTAATCCATGCTCACCATGTCATATTTCCTTGTTTGCCTCGTCTCTTTCCTCCGTATATATCGAACGTCTCATCGAAACGATTCAGCGCGTAGACATCGCACCAAAAGTGGCGATTCCCTGAAAAATCATGATTATTTATAATTCTGGCATGCGTTTTTCGATTATTCAAGTCCTTATGGATATAAAAAACTATGCTATTTTGTATGTCATTGTTGTCTGCACTTTTCCGACTGTAGCATAAATTAGTCAAGTATAAAAGTATTGTTTTTTACGATCATTGCGAGTGAAAAATACACTTTTTCAGTAGAACTCATTATGCTGTGTTCCTTATACTCTATTTCCATCTCTCCTTACAATTAGCCTTCGTATAGTTTCTGAACAATTTTTCGTCTCCATCCCACACATTTTCTCAGTCCTTCCTTTTCCTCAACTCCAATTCCCTTTCTTCTATTACTCTGACTTAACAATTTGAGCCTGTACCGCTCTCTGGAGATGGAGAAGGGAGAGAATGAAGGCGAAAGGAATAAGATGAAGATGGAGGGTAGGAGGAGTAGGAGAGAGGGGGGGAGGTTCATTATAAACCGAAACACACGAGGATTAGCGAAAAACGACACTGCAGCAAGGAAATAGAGAGGCCGTTAACGAACTACTTGCTAATTTGAAGAATGTTTAACATTTTTTTGTTTCTTAATTCTACGATCACGTCATGCTGAAAAATTGATTCAAATATTATAAAACTATCTCCACTTTGTGTGTGCACTCTGCATTTCCTTCCTCCATTTCTATATTTTCAATAGTTTATTTCAAATTTATTCAAAAGCACAGCTCAAAAATATTTATTAAATCTTTTTTTATCATTTTAAATCAGGCGACCTTAAAAAAATTGAATTTCGTATAAATATGTCCTCTATTGGTCATGTTCATGGTCTACTGGGAATAGAATTCACTCCGGTCTTTGATACTCTAGTTCAGGGCATTGAGATGAAAACAGATTTCGGATAGCACTTCCATGAGATAAATGCCGGTCTTGGGTCCGAAACAGATTCCGGAAGATAAATGCCGGTCCGATCTTATAAGAAGTGCGCGTATTCCAAACAAAATGGTGTGCACCACAAAATGGTATGGGAAGTGAAGACTCGGAGAGGAAAATATGCGAAATGAAATGCGAAAGCAAACTGTCTTGAGATGTCGTGAATCCAAACGAAATAGACAATGTGCTTCCAGAAGAGTGGGGCAGAGTCGAAATCAATTTATGAAGAAAACAGCTTAAATTTTTCATATCCGTCCCAACCCACGCTTTCGAAATGAGACCAGTTTGGCGAGCTTCACGAACAAATATTTTGTCCGAATCCATTAAGGCTAACCTTCTACTTAACCTTTGACAATGACAATAGGTAATTTCACGACTCCTTGGGTAGTTGTTAGCCAATTGGTGTATCAACCCGTATACATGAATCTTGTCAGCACTTGCAATTCAAATTCTCATGTTCATTGAAAATTTTCTTCTTTCTTAGAAAGCCGCTGTCTAATTGATGTTTTTGCAATAATTATTATTATTCCTTACAATTAGCATATTCTTCTAGATTTTTCACATTTTGAATGTTCTAATCCATCCCATATTGCTGCAGATCCAGTGATCCACTAGTTGGTAAAGTGTTTAAAATGTTTCCTGTGGAGTCCCACGAATATTATCGTGAACAAACTGTGAAGACAGAAATATAGCGAAATTTATTGTGCATGCCATGCATAAATTATTTTATGCTAATTCTGCTTTTTGATCGCGAGGATGAATGAAGCATGCTTGATGTACAGGCAAAGGCGCGAAATTTTGAAAGTAGAAAGGTTCTTCAATAGGTTTCGAACCGTCGACGTTACGCTTAATAATCAGCACTTTTACCACTACTCCAAGTGATAGATGAATGGCCAAGCTAATTTCTTGCATTCACTCATCCCTTGCATAGCTGAAATTTTACGCATGTGCATAGACATTGGAGGGCTTCCATTTAAAAAAAAATATTCACAGTAATCTGTTGTTCAAATGCACGAAAGAAAGCATCAGGAGAGTATAACAGAGCGAATTCTAAATTTTTGAATAGAAAAAAAACACTCACCAATAACGAATCCATTGAAGTCCACGAGAATTCCCTCTCCGGGCGCGATAAATCGATCATTGAAATCTTTGGCGACTGATTGACAACGAAGTTTGATGTTTAATGGACACTCATTCATAACGTAAACCTGAAACATCAATTTTATTCTTTTTTTGCTAAGGTACACCTTTTATTCGTGGACCACATTGAGTTTTTTACCAGTTTTTACTTACAAGAAAATCAATTGATTATTTCATTTATTTATTTATTCCCTCTGATTATGACTGTTCATAAAGGTAGTCTACTGCGAAAAGTGAATTTTCGCGTTTAGCACTGTTGCAGGTTTCAAAAAGGGGAGGCTTCCGGGACGAATGCGCGTTTGTAGTTGGTGCATCTTATTCTATAGCGATATACAAATTGAGCCAACTAAGACTGAAACCTTGCAACAACGAAACAGATTCAATCAGGGTTTCGTCATTCAGTCAGAGCAGGATGGATTCGGGAAACAGGACGCGTGGGCTCTAACGCAATCGTTGACGCTGCTCTATCTCTCTAATCTAATATATCAGCAAGGACGATATCGACCACAATGGTAGATGTCCATCATCCTTTTTTTGCTGTACATTCATTTGAAACTCCGTATATTGCTCTTAAATATTTTTTTTCTACGGTCTTGCTCGTAAAGGCACACCACGAGCTAATTTTACTCTCCACTCTGGCAACACTCTTTCGTAAACAAAGAAAGAGAGAGAGCATTGCCAGAGCGGAGATTTTTGGAGAGTTCTATACTAGGTCGGGGTGGGGTTTTAAAGAATTTGAAAATAGCATAATTGATCTCACCTTGCAAGATGCATAATGATTCAGTGTTTATGAGTTATTCATATATTCTGACAGGTTTTGTTACTCCTATGCAAATACTAATTTATTTTTGAAATTAGACGTTTAGTAATTTCTATTTAGATTTTTTATGACCCTTCCATTTCTCCCAAAGAATTGAACATGTACAAACTTACAAAAAAAAAACATGGAATGAAACTATTTATTATTGCCTCAATATTCTCATCCACAACTTTCTCTCAGCACGTTTCATCGCTTACAATATCGAGTTAGCGTAAACTGATTTTCACATATTTTTGTGACGTCGCAATTGTTCGACTTCTCGTAGTCGTGTATATGTAAGTAACGTCTCATCGAAATTGCCAGTACTTGATTATTCACATTTTGTGATCACTACCCAGCTTTATGTGGTGTTCTGAATTTGCGGAAAGCAAATAAAAGTCAAGATAAATCTCCATGTTTCACGTACTGTCTCCAATTGTTTTCTTTTCATGGCTTTAGAACAAACCATGATGAAGCTACATAGCTCGCGTGCGCCAAGTTTTATAAATCGGAAAGTGAAATTAAATCTGCAGGAAAGTCTCAAATGGATATTTTAGAATCCACATTTCAATATGCCCTGTGTCTGAAAATGACATATCAGCAAGGCATTATTGTTCGCGCCTTTAATCAAGAAAAAACAGCAAGAGCAAGCGTAATAGATGTTTTTTGTCAGATTGCAGACGCCACTTTAATTCCCCGATTTGTGATCTTCACAATTAGTTAAATTCAAACCGTTTTTAAATGCAACCCAGAAAATATTTTGATATTGACATATCGCTTCCACTTCAAGAGAGCATTTGTTAAAGCGAAATCCCTAAATTTGAAACTCTCCGCTCTGACCACATTCTCTCACTTTATTTATCTGCGCGAGAGATTATTGCCAATGCTGAAAGTGTAATAAGATTGTAAAGTGTTTTTGAATGAACAGACGATTATGATGCCTTTAGTATGTTTTCGAAATATTTCCTTGTTTGCTTATTGCAGGGGATATTTCCTGGGTGGTTTTCGTCGACTCATATTTCGCGACGCTTCCCATCATGCTTTCCTGTTGTTTGTGTTGTCGCATGGCATCATAGTATACAGAGTAGACTGAGCGAAAAAAGAGTTTACACATTGAAGGGTGAAAGGTCCTTCCGAAAGTTCCAAAAGATCTGTCCTGTGCCCACTTGGTAACGATTTGCAGACAAGTTCGGGTACGATTATTCGATGTGTATTTATTCTTAAAAACCTCTAAGAACAAAAATTTAAGCGTTCTCAATTTGTGCGGAAGGGCTTAGTTTTTCGCCCAAAAAATCTATTTTTACATATACATGTTTCTTCTTCAAGATATTAATTTGCTAAAGTACATTAAAGGGAGCGTAACCTCTCTCAATGGTCTCTTCGACGAGCAATGCTTTCTCGCTGTTAGAAAACAGAAAATTTGTGTGCGCAATTAATAGGCCATTGAGAGAGGAAATGCTCCCTTTAAGTAAGTTATTGTCCAAGTCATAATTTGAAATCTCTATACCCTCCTCATAGAGCTAACAAGCTCTATTAATCTATTGTAAGCTCTATTTCGTGTACAATCAATCTAACCGATGGACTGGGTCCATCAGATAAGTGCTATTTCAGCGAAATGCTTATTTTTATTTCCACAATTACGTCAGTATCTCTCGCCGGAATCTCGTCTTTTAATGAGTCTCGCGATCCTCACTATGGTCCCGTATGAGATAAACAGTTGTCAGTCGCTTTCGAGAGCACTAGTCCTCAGTAGTTCCAGCGCAATGCTTTGCCGCAACTTTTATGGGAACACCCAAAGCCGCTTTGAAAATCTCCGCACTGGCAACGCTCAAACCGTCTCTTTGTCCGCGTGAGAGCATTGCTAGAGCGGAGAGTTTCAAATAAGCTCGTGGTGCCAATTTAATGGGCTCAATCTCGTTTTGATTCTCTCCTGGTTTGACATAATTTGTACACCTTTTCTTTTCTTTTCTTGGCTTTTGAACATTACATGACTTTTCGCATCACAAAGAAGCACATGCTAAAAGTATTATATAATGTCGCTTTTTGCTCATTAGAGTAAGATTTGCACGCCCCAATGCATCATTTATGCAGGAATGGTCCACTTTTTTGGGGACTTCATAATGTTATTCTCACTTTTATAGGATTGCTAACTTGCTCATATTCGACTATGTAAGGTCATATCCTATTCATTTCTCATGTTGGTCGTATTCTATGAAAGTCGTTTGTTCTCAAGATACAAGCGATCGAAATGATTTCGATCCAATAAATCTTAATTCATGTATTTCTCTTGTACATGAGTTTCAGACAAAACGTTCAACATGAAAGTTGTTCTACTCGACGAGCTCTTCAATATGAGCACAAACATGAGGGGGTTTGAAAGCAAAAATATTTTCGGGTCAACTTCAGGTCCATTTATCTCAAAAGACGGGTCCTTCGATTTTTAATTTTCTTCCCTTATTCGACGCGGAATTTCTTGTTCTATAAGATGAGGTAAAAATGGACTGCACTTTTTTGTTTTAAAATGTTAATTAATTTTAGAATGTTTTGAAGATGTAAAAAAATCAGTTTGCGATCGGATCTCCGGACCGTCGTATAGCCAGTTTGTGTTGTCTATTTATACTTATAATTAATCGACACTAACATTGGTCCTAGGTCGCTCCATTTTTTTCCGGTGAAAATCGAGTTTTCAAAATTCGAAAACCCGCCACATCTGTGTTTCAAGGAAATGAATATCCATTTTAGGATGGGGGCCCATGGGGGTATCCATAAAAATATTTTGGGCCAAATCGGTGAGGTCGATGTCCGGGGTCACTGGCAAAACCCTCGAGTCTTACTGAGCCGGTGTCTTAAAGTGATACCCCGGGCTAATTTGAAACTCTCCGCTCTGGCCACACTCTCTCGCTTTCCCTGTCTACGAGAGTATTGCCAATGCGGAGAGTAAAATTAGCTTGGGGTGTGCCTTTAAACATTTCTTGTGAGAAACCGAACCCGGTATATGAAATATCCGCCCCTCGGGACCTCTAAAATATTTTCTCGTAGCTTGTTTGAGGAATGCCCCTTTAAAACTATTATATGTAGGACCAGCGCCGCCGACTGGATCTATTTACATTTTAATTAAGTTTTATTTTCATTAAATAGTTTAAAACAACCATTCTTTTCTATTCCCATTTGATTCTCAACTCTCGCCATACCCTCTCGCTTCCCTATACTTTGCCAGAGTGAGAATATACAATACTTTGGTAAACCAGTCTCTGACGTCTGACGCATTGTTCACACTTTACTTGTAATAGTCTCAAAAAGAGTTTGGGCATAAGCTACAATCCCCCGTGAGAACACTCACACGTTTTGCTTCCGCCTACACTAGGTCCGCTTATTTCTCATTCAACCGCCTTTTAAATATTTATTTAAATATCCCCGGTGACCTTCGTTTTGACTTCATTTCCGCATGTTTGTTTACCGAAAGGTGCTCAATGCTCGTATCACCATGATATTTTGTTCTACTGGATACTTTTACTTAGTTCATACCAAAACAAAATTACTTTTTTTTCAACACTATTTTTAGAATTTTCCCGCTTTTTTGATAACTGAAAATTAGTCAAAATCGTACCTCAGTTAGGATTGGCTGACGTTTCGCGGTAATTGCCACAATCATGGCAAGAAGTAAATGCATCGTAACGTTTCCAGAAGTCGTCATCTTTTATGGTGTGTATAGGGCTGAATCGAAGAAAGCTATGCTTTGCTCCCGTCCCTGCAAACAAACCAATCAAACCAATCAACAGCGACCCATATCGAATTATGTACCAAGGTTTTCTCGATTTGCCGTCGTTATAACCGCTGATTTTCGTTTTTCCTAGTCGAATTAACTTTGTTAAACTTCATGAAAGTGCGTCATTTAACGATTCTGAACTGCTAAACCGACTAAACAAGATAGAGAAGAGCATAAAAAGAGAAACTAATGGAGATCTGCGTCATAGTAGTGAGAAAAAGGAGCCAAATGGAGTTTAGGACCTCTCGCTGGGACACATTTTTGTGTTTATTCACTGCGAGAATTTAAACAATCTGTCACTTAGTTTCACTGTTTATTCTTGGATTGTTCTAAGGAACGGGAGTAAAGAATCTTGGTCTTACATTATCAAAAAAACGTACATATTTATGTTATTTTCAAAGTCTTATCGGAAAAGCATTTTCTGCTTTCTATGTCTTTGTTCAAATGCCTTTCTCCATGAACAATAATTCTTTTTTGCCTCTAATTCGTCTAATAAAGTCACGTCACGGCTAATTGTGTTGTCTTTTTCATCCAATATGTTCGAACATCAAACGTCTATAGCATCACAAATATATTTCCCGTTTATGACCATTAATTCTCGTATCTTCAAGCGTTTTTTCTAGTTTCCTGAGCACTTATAAGCTTTGCGATCTCTCATGTCTCCAAAATGTCTATACGCTCTCACACATCTTTCTGTCTACAAGTTTATTTATATATTTATTTCCTTCACGAGAAAGCATTGTCAGAGCGGAGACTCAAATTAGCTCGGGGCCTTACTAACAGGAAACTGGAAGGGGGTCGGCGGTGTATTTATAAATTGTCATAGTTCTATTTGTCCGTATGTCCGTCTACCACCTGTAGATTCTACGTTGCAATTGCCTTTCATTTTTAAATAACTCATGTTTACGTCACATTGATAAGAATGCTATTCTATATGTGATATGCACAGCATTTCAAAGAACACCACTTTTTTTCCTCATAACATGGTCTTAACCGACACTGTTTTTCGATATCTTAAGTAATATGAGGTAGGAATTGGTATTTAATCACAACCAGATGTTGCATGACTCCTCACTACGTTGAAGGCACACCACGTACTAACTTGTAACACTCCGCTCTGGCTATACTCTCTCGCTTTCATTGTCCACGAGAGACCAATGCTAGGAGTAAAATTAGGTTGGGGTATTCTATTAATGGTAGTAACAGTAATCACGAGCTATCATGTGGCTCAGAAAAGATTTTATTTGGCTTGTTTTTGGCGGTTTATAAAAAGTGATCTCACTCAATGGCCTCTCACTCAATGGTAAAATCGCTCTGAGTTTAGGACAAAATAGTTTGACCCGTTTTATAGGGAGCGAAACCTCTCTCAATGGTATCTTCAACGTTCTACGCTCTCTCGTTGTTAGAGAACAGAGGAATAGTGTGGGCAATGAAGAGGCCATTGAGCAGCTCTTCCTTTAAAAAAAATTCTGGACGCTTGTGAGTGCAAAATAGCCTTCTCCATCACTGACAATGCGTCACAGACGATGTCAAATACAGATCTTACCTCGCACCTTTAAGACGATGACGATCCATTGTAGTACATTCCACCTAGTCTTCATATATTTAAATGATCGAACTATCGAAGGTCAATTATATATGTCTCACCCACCGAATTATTTCGAATTCCGTTCTTCAATCCGTTTAATTCGTATTTCTAATTTCATAACCGTAATTAAATTTTTGTTAACGTTCTATTCCCTCATTCTTGTGGATCAAATGTTCGAGCTGCCCTTTGACTCTTCAGACTCTTTCATAATAATATTATTAATTATATAAATATAAATAATTTAAAATATGCAGCAATGTCGACAAATTGGGTCATCTACACGACGGCAGTCGTCGTCTCAATCGCACTCACATCCACACAGGCTCAGAGTTTGACAGAAACCGGAGTGTCAAGTAATGAACAGGTACTGTCATTTGTCATTTTTCATTTGTCATTTGTCATTTCTCAATGACAAATACTTTGCGAACACTTTAATCCTGTCAAGAAGAACTCTGATATTTTTTATATCTAATATGAAAAGCCATGATTTAAAGAAATAAATAAATCGAATCCATATGTTCCCAAACAAAATTTTTTTTCAAGAAACTAGGCAAAGAATCTCAGAAATAAATTGTCGTTTCAAATGTTGTCACATCTTTGGACCTATGATAAAGTAAATTGAATTAAATTAAGTGTTGCCAATCAGAGAACTCAAGCATTTTGTTTACCAATACTTTGACTGAACAAATATTTGATGTTCATTTAATTCATTTAAAAAATTCAAATTCAATTTAAAAAATGTAAATTTAAAATTTAAATTTAAAAATTCATTTTCAGATGGGCAAACCGTGCGAGACTGCCTTTCATTGTTGGCGAAGTGAACCCGTCGACGTTCAGACCGGATTACCGTTTCGAATGACTGGTTCGTTTCTTTTTTAAAGGGAGCGTAACCTCACTCAATGGTCTCTTCGACGCGCAATGCTCTCTCGTTGTTAGAGAACAGAAAAATAGTGTGCGCAATGAAGAGACCATTGAGTGAGGTAACGCTCCCTTTAAAGGTTTAAAGGCACACCCCAAGCTAATTTTACTCTCCGCATTGGCAATAGTCACTCGCAGACGAAGAAGATGAGAGAGCGTGGCCAGAGCGGAGAGTTTTAAATTAGCTCGGGGTGTGCATTTAAAACCCACTACAGCATACAGTATTAAAGCGAGTGATACCTCTCTCAATGGCCTCTTCATTGTGCACACAATTTCTCTGTTCTCTAACAACGAGATAGCATTGCGAGTCGAAGAGACCATTGAGAGATGTTACGCTACCTTTAAAAGGACCTTTGTCAACGGCCTCTTCAATGACTCTCGTTGTTAGAAAACAGAGAAATAGTGTGCGCAATGAAGAGGACATTGAGAGAGGTCTCCCTTTAAAACCCAATACAACATACAATAATACCAATTTATCTATTGGATCAATATCCAAACCAATTTAATTCTGTGTACGTTTTGGGTGCAATAGGCAATATTTAAGCCTTGATCTACAAACTGAAAACAAAAACATATCATTGTTTCAGGTTCGTTTAGAAGCAAGCGATTGGAAGTCGGAGGATCGAGGTCGAGAGGAGGTATTGTTTCTATTATATAATATTTAAAGGGTGAGTGACCTCACTCAATGTTTTCTTCAACGCGCACACTATTTCTCTGTTCTCTAACAACGAGAGAGCGTAGAGTGTAGAAGAGACCGTTGACAGAGGTGTCAGCCCCTTTAAAGATGGTGGCCCGCGAATGGTCATGCAAATCACAACATCCCTCTTGTGAGAATACAAAGTGATATACGAAAAGTTAGCACAACCACACATATCTCCCATAGTGCAGTGGCAAGCCTTTCTGTCTTCACATTTTGTTCACGAAAATTTTTTTTTCGTGGGGGGAAAATACCTTTAATAATCTGTTCAACATTATTAACTGCACTTCAAGAGCAGGTTAATGGGCAAGCATAGATCACGAAGCTAACTCTTTTTTTAATAAAAAGTGAACCACATTTTCGACATTCTAAAAAAACAAATTTCTATTCTTTTCGTTGTTGCAAATATCTACGAAAGTGTGTTCAGAACAATAAAACATTACAATTGCTCATTCCACGATGTATTTCTGTTAATAACGCACGGAACACCACTTAGAGCGATATAAACTTTTTCCCCGAATATATTGTTCATTTTATAATTGGTCGTATGCCATTTTTATCACAAATATCTTTTTCACAACCATTGGGGGATGGTTGCCAATAGAAAATGACAAATTGCTCAAGGAGTGAGATATTCTTCTATCTTCTTATTGTCTTATTGTTGTCCTAGTTGCCTTCATGTGAAAGAGTTCATAATTCTGCTTCGGAATATATGAAGCATATATTATAAATATAGTCTAATTAGGAAATAAATACATTTAAACGTTAAAAACACTGCTGAAGGTCGTCGCCTTTTCCAAGTTTTCCTATTATATTTTTCTAGGGGAATATGAAATTTTCACCTGTTTCGCGTGAATAAAGCCATAGAGGTCTCCGCGCGTGCTGCAGAACTATTTAAAACGACAATTATTGACGAAAATACATAAATATACTATACCAAACACCTCTTATAATTTCTGATGCTTTAGCATATTCTTAATTTTCAGGGAAATGTCGTTGCGCATTGGGTACGTGCCAGTACTTCTCCATACCTACTCAAGAATTTCTGCCATGCGATGAATTCTGACCCCCACGTCATCACTTCAGCTACGATCTCAACATTCACCATCTTTTAATTATTTATTTAAATCATAAATATTATGATTAATAACAAATCTGGTCGTTACATAGTTCAGTTTGCGGTGGATATGAGAACGATTGAATGATAAAGACATTCTCCATGTTTCTCTTGTTTTTTTGTGACTTAGTGAAGTTTTTTCCCAAAAATATCTTAGAGCAACGATGACCAGAAATGAGAATGAAAGATGATTTTGTGAAGAACATTGAACCAGGCTTTATGAACAATGCAAGAAACAAAGATCAGTGGAGCCATCTCAATAAGTACACATTCATTGTTTATCCAGATAAAGTGTAGATAATGTTGTATCACGACATGATCTATAATACGGAATATTTTGGAAAGAATATTGTTAGAATAGAGAGAATTTTTCCAAAAATGTACTCAAGCTACCATTTCCGAACAATAATGCATGAACTCGCTCTGAGCCTAGGACAAATTAGTTTGACCCGTTTTTTGTTATAGTTTCCAACAATTTTGCATGATACACATTTAATAATTTGCACAGAAATCGTTCATTAACTTTAGTTCTTCGTGGCATTCGTGAGCGGTCGCTAGGTGTATTTTCTTGTAAGTCCTCACTGTTTTAACATTTATTTTTTTCCTGTTTACCTCACACTGAACTATTAATTGGATATTTTAAGTTATTTCGAAAGTTGCAGTTTACCCAGTGGCCGTATACAAGAATCGTCATTAGCGTAGGCGGAGGCGTTTTCCAAAAATTCTCCGCCTTCGCTAATGACGTGTCACATTTTCCTGGAAAACGGTTCTTGCATACGGAAACAGATTTGATATATTTTTCAATAGATATGTAATGATGAGAATTGTCTGTGAGAGGGTTGCAACAGCAAAGAGTTAAAAATTATCCTGCGTTATTCGTGTAAATGTGTATTATATTTTCAGCATGCTCAATGTTGATCATCATAGTGTCATCAATAATCGGTGTCGTGCTTCTTCTGGTGGTCGCCATTTTAATCTACTTTGTCTGTTTTCGACGACGAAATGATGTTAATAAATATGTACGATCTAAGGAGATTTTATTTTACTTTTTATGATATTATCGATTTTAATTTTTGTTGAATCATATGAGTTTAATTTAAGGGATTCTGCAAGGCTCTTCTCATCTTCCTTCACATTCGTAAGAGATCAGCTGCCTCTGGGGTTTGTTTGTTTGTTTGTTGTTGTTTTTCGTATCAATTTAATAATTTGTCCGCTCCGCCGCTCTGAGGGCGTGCCCATGAAGCTTGACCAACCGTTTGTCGACAAACGTGAAGTCACAAGCATAGGCGGAGGATTCTTGGCAAACACCTCCCCCCTACGCGTCCTACACCATGTTTGTCGGCAAACAGTTTGGATACGGCCTCTGGAATAGACGTAGCGGCCGAAACACCATAAGGCACAATATAACTAACCTACATATTTCTTTTAAATTATTTACATTTTACGTGCATGCAAACCTATACTTGTACATCTATTATTATAATATTGTAAATTTAATCGCTTATAAACAATGCGAATAGATATGGATTCTACAATGGCGGACAGTTTTAACTTTGCGAATATAAACATTTATTTCAGCGAAAATTCGAGAAAAAGAAGAAAAATACAGCAAATAAAAAAGAAGAATCTCCGATGACCGGAACTACAACTAATGTGAGACTTCGATGCCTTTCTGCCATTTCAAAACTAGTAGTTTACTTATCAATTTCACTTGAAGTAGACTCGTAAGTCTACTTCAAGAGGTATGTACACTGCAATACATTTCGTCGAAGTGTTCTTTCACTTGAAGTAGATTTAAATTAAACTTGAAGTCAATGATGTAGTTCAAGTAGACTTAAGTTTTGAAAAACCAGAGTTCAAACAGAATTCTTTCGGTGAAAATTATTTGAGGAGTACTTATTACTTCTTTGAAAATGTCTGAACTGTGATTGCTCTTCGTATTCAGGTGTTAAATACTCCAATTGATCTTTGATCTTTAAGCAAATTGATCTTTGATCTTTATTCAAATTGATCTTTGATCTTTAAGCAAGTAGAGAAATCGGAGCGCATATCCATATGTGGGGCGAATGTCTCGCTATCGACTACAAACTCGGATTTGCACGTAAGCACACTAGTTTTATTCGACGAATACTAAACCAGCGCCGGTACACAAAATACGCGAGTCGGCGAAATGTTGCTATTCTTTTATTCGCATATTTTGAAGCGTGAGATAGTACCGCAGCTTTCTTGGAAAATAACTACAGCTTCCAGTTCCCCTTTTTTTCGTGAATTCAAGAATTTGCGCGAAAACTAATCAAATATGTTTATGGGAATTAGAACATTGGCTTCTGATCGGCTACATATTATTATCCTTATTATGCTTGTATACCAAAAGTACATTTTTTCAGTGTAACTTTGAATGTACGCGACCAATAAGCCTACTTTTTTGATATGCATGTATATGTATATCAAGAAAGTACTGGTCGCGTACATTAGAATCCATTGTTGCAGTCCGCGATTAAAGGAAGTACGAGCAAAGATCCTGCAAAAGAATCCAATATCGATCAGGAACAGTTAGAGGTCAACTTTTTTTCAACGATTTGTCAAAATCGATTAATTCAATTAATTAAAAGAATTTTAAAAATATTTTAGGGCCTGAAGAGTCGCATGATACCGAACAATCCAAATAGTGATATCGAGATGGATAAAACGCAGAGTTGTGGGCGGACAGAGAAGAATGAAAAGCTTGATAAAGCCGGCAAAAATAGTAATCTGGTCCTGGTCTCGAACATCGATGAAGCACTAGATAAAACTAGCAAAACCAGTAATTCTATCAAGAACAAGTCAATAAAGGGCCAGGTGCGGTTTTTATATGCAATTCTCTAAATATATGATATGAGCGATATGAGAAAATGAAATATAAGTCAACGGCTCCTTCGAATTTACCTGTACTTTCAATACTTGAATTTATTTTTCTTTAAATAAGGGGACCCACGAGATTTGGGCTGCGCTATTGACATGAAGAACGTAGGACATAGGAAGCGACATTCTGTTCTCTATTAGATTTAACTGCGTAGAGCGTGTGACTCAGTGGTTAGTAGCCAGCGCTTGTAACCGCGCCACACGGGTTCGATTCCCGTTTGCAATTTTCTATGCAATTTCAAAAACTCGCGCCTTTCCCTGGGCATATCAATGAACTTTAAGTCCGAATTACGGTATTCTGGGGCATCTATAATTTTAGAGAAAATTGTTTTTGTATACAAGGAGATGTGATCAATAGTTCTCTCTGGCCAGTTTAGTCACGAAAAAACTCGTGGGTCCCCTTCTTTAACAATCAGTAAATATGTGTGGGTTTCCAGATGTAAAAAGATTAAAGCGAATATCATTTTCAGGACAAAGTGAATTTAGATTCTACACAGGATCCAACAAAAACATTGGATAAAACGGTACTTTTCTTATCCATTTTGAGTTTTGATCTTTGGTCTTTAATCTTTGATCTTTGAGCAACAATCCACATCAAAAAAGATCAAAGACAATTCGAATGACTTGGATCTCAATGACACTGTAAATTACATTATTTTCTTATAAATCAAGATTCTATCAATCATTATTTAAGCAAGGCAGCTTAGAATTTGTCGATCGCACTCAGCCATCTTATAAGGTTTGTGTTATTTAAAGGGGCCGAAACCTTGGTCAACGGCCTCTTCAACGCTCTACGCTCTCTCGTTGTTAGAGAACACAGAAATAGTGTGTGCAATGAAGAGAGAGGCCACTCTTCCTTTAAAAATATATTAAATATAACGCCGGGTTCGATTCTCGATCGTGGCACCGGATTCGCAATCCCATGCGCCCAAAAGGGGAAATGAAAATGGCTAGATCACGCGGTAAAGAAAGTCCGAAGAGCGGAATGGTGCCTCCTTAAAGAGACTGACAATGAAACCTTTGAAACCTTGTGAAACCTTTTCAACGGTCTACGCTCTCTCTTTGTTAGAAATACAGAAATAGTGTGCGCAATGAAGAGGTCATTGAGAGAGGTCACCCACCCTTTAATGAATAGGCCTTGAATAATCACTGGCACATCCTCACAAATTGTAAAAGAGATCTCCCGCAGGGGGGGGGGGGGGGGTTGAACAACGGGATTTACTTTTACCTTATTTTTATTATTATATTATTGATTATTATTATTACATTATTAAATGTTAAATTTTGAGGAGTAGTATTCGGGAGCGATAAATGAACGAATGAATGGACGATGGACGCATTCTATGATAAAACACGTTTTCCATAAATATTTTATTCTTTCCTTGCATATTGACGATAAAAGTCTCGTTGAAGTCGGATAATATTCATGTAGGAAAAAGTCGAATATCCATTAATAATAATAATATATTTACTAAAGGAAGAGCATAATAATAATAATAATAATAATAATAATAATAATAATAATAATAAAATTTATTTGACCTCGTTTCATTCGGGAGACAATCTCGTCGAATAGTCCTCACTGTTTTAGATACTGAATAGAATAGACAAAGTGTTCTTTAGAACATTTGTTAGAACAAAAGTATCTAACAAATGTTAATATACTTTATACGGTGCAAAAGTAAAATATAATTGCTGATTGATTATTTGATAGATTGTGGAGTACGCATAAATACAATCCGACTTAGTTGGCAAAGATGATATCTAGTTACTTAAGATTCATAAACAAATGTTTGAAAAATATCATAAAATCAGGAGGTAAGAAAGAAGTCTGCTTGATCGTAGCACATAATACTTATGAGTTACGAATAAGAGACTTAAATATATTGGCACGATGGGGACAACACTACTGTCAAGATTATTCCATTTTTGCACAATACGATTTGTCAATATGCCTGTGTACTTCGGAAAGATATAAAATGGGAATGCCCCCATAATTGTATTGCCCGTATAAAATGTACTTGTGTAATTGCCTTGATACCGCTGCTAAACTCAGAAATATTCTATCGATCAGACCCCTTTCCTTTTCTTCAAACCTCGCTCTCTCTCTCTGATCTACGTACTATCTCACTTTGACTCTCTCTCTCTCTATAAACATAGAAATTCATTGTGGCTGTGGCTGGCTCATTTCGTACCGAATAAACAAGTGTATTTTATGCGGTCAATACCATGTGGAACTCCTGAGGCCCCTCTCATAAGAGTAATCAAGACGTACACGACGTTCATTATCTAAAAATGGATTAAACCATGCCAAAATATAGATGTCCCATAAATAAGAGTGTGAAACGGAATGAAAGCTTTAACGAAATAAAAAAATACATAGATCGCGATAGTCGTGAGCGCAATGTTAATGTCTTTATTAATATTCTTTAATATTCTTTATCCTATCAGCACATTAAATGCAGAGGGGGCCAAAACAGGGGGAATCGCCTTATCCACAAGATTTCTCCTTTCGTCTCTGACTTCATCTCCATTCAAGAAAACGTCCGCACATGAAACTTGATTAGAATAATAATCCACGAAAACTTTACGTTGTTCGTCCAATCGGCCTGCTTGACAAGATGGCCGATTTAATGTCTTTATGACGCAAACAAAATCTACGATAATTAAATTAGACGAACGCAGTTCACGAAAGCATCTCATTCTTCATCCAAATCATTTCTCACTTCTTGTCACCATGCTATGGGTGGTAGCTCCCATTGCTGCCTTTTCAACGGCACTCTCTATCGCTGTCAACTGTTCCAAGGGTAGAAACGTAAGTAGTACTTACTAAGTACACGCCTTAGCCTTAGCACTTAAGAACTTACCAAACGACTTGACTAAGTACCGTTTAGGATTTGAAAGCTCAAACATCAAAGAAATCTGATCGTGCTCTCGCTGCACCTCCCAAGGCACCCAACAGCAAGAGAAGTCAAAAATCGACTCGCTCAACAAAGTCTATCGCTGGCGATGCGACAACCGCCAAACCCGAAGACGCTGGAGGAGAAGCAAAGTTCGTGTTTAAAAGCACACCCTGAGCTAATTTACTCTCCTCATTGGCAATACTCTCTCGCAGACAAAGAAAGCGAGAGAGTGTGACCAGAGCTTAGTGCCAAATTAGCTTGGGGTGTGCCTTTAATTACTCTTCGATGACCGCTCAAGTCGTTTTTACACCAGAACAACGAGAAATCCTCCTTTGTCTTGAATACTGTTTCATTTCAGTAATTCCAAGCGCGAGAGTAAAGGTTCTGAGCGCAGCTCTCGCCCTAAGAGGTAATCGATAATCGATCTACCGCAATCCCCAGTTTAAAAAGAGCGTTACCTCTCTCAATGGTCTCTACATTGTGCGCACTATTTCTTTGTTCTCTAACAACGTGAGAGCATTGCGCGTCGAAGAGACCATTGAGAGAGGTTACGCTCCCTTTAAATTATTTTCTATAACAGCGCTGGCCGTACTCCTCGCCGAGTTGGTCCTGTCGGCAATAAGAAGACTGGAAAGGCCAATCCTGGTTCCGATAGATCGAAGAAGCCTGGAAGTGGTCGTGAATTGAAAACCCCGATCGCTAACGAGGGATCTCAGAGGAAAGCTGCCGAGCCGAAATCCGACTCGGTCAGAACGGCCATTGTCGTCGATAAGGCTGCCGCTTCTGCTGCCAATGCTGCTATTGCTGTAAGTGACATTGTTGACAGTCAAATATTAACTAACTCATCGTATCTGTCGAACTTTATGCCATGATGCAGTTAGTCAGAAGAACTGCTACCGTAACCTTTGTACTGTAGCAAAATATATCCGTACTACCGTAATCTACCGTAACCTATCGTATCGTCAGGGCAGGACCATTGTTTCACAGGCCGTTCCTAGTCTGTCACTGCGCATGGAACCATCGGAGATGCGGTGGAACGCCACCGGTGGCATCCAGAGGTTCGCCGTGGAAAACAACAGTGACAGTAGAAAGGCCATCAAGGTTTGATCTTTAATAATAATATCTTTCTTTGATCTTTGAACGCTGATCTCTGAACTTTAAAGCGAGCATTACCTCTCTCAATGGTCTCTTCATCACGCACACTATTTATCTGTTCTCTAACAACGATATAGCATTGCGCGTCGAAGAGACCATTGAGAGAGGTTATGATCCCTTTAATGTGATTTGTGATCGTCGATTCCCGCTCTTTTTAATAGGACTCTGATCTTTGATCTCTGATCTTTGATCTTTGATCTGATGTTCCTCAGGTCAAGTGCTCCGACAATCTCCTCTACCGCGTAAATCCCGTGCATTCGTTCATCGAACCGGGAGAGGCCGTCCATGTCGACGTACTCCGACAGAATGGTGCTCTTAAAGTGGATAAGATCGTCGTCCTCGCTACCGAGGTGGGATTGATAAAAGATCAAAGACCAAAGATCAAAGATCAATCATTGCAGGCAAAGAAAAGTGAGACTAATGCTCGTGCGGTATTCGATCAGTCACCCAATATGGATATGATGATTCTTCCGTTGATCGCTACCTGATTATCGATTTATTGATCTATTTATCGATCGAAACAATCAAAATGATCGATCGCTTTATCCGATAAAGTATATTGGATGAAATCATTCATTGGAAGTCTATTGAATGTGATTATAACAATTTGCACAATAGAAGAGCAAAAAACAACTGCCTATGAATTAAGAGAAAACTTAGATCTTTAATCGTCCTTTGCTATTGTCAATCCTTTTTTCACAAAATACTTGACAAATATTCAAACAGAGATCAAGTAAAAATACCTAGAAAGCGTTGAAAGGATTATTGTTGCAGTACAAGACGTCCTATGAGGATCAATCAATAATCAAAAATAAGAACCTTCACGCACGGTACTATGCCAAATCCGAACATTAGATTTTTAATAAAAATCGTATTCCATGGTTGAATCATGGAAAATGATTAAAACATTAGATCATTCACCATCATTCTAATGTTGTCGCATCTTTTGTAAGTATTATGTACGCTCCAAAGTATGACCTAGCGTACCACTCTTTGTACCTACGGTATTCCCTCATGTTCTATTGTTGTCTAGCGTGCGAGGTAGATCACTGCTAGCCTATTCCCATCTCTATGGATTGTCATCCCTGACCATCCATAGTCATTCTTATCTAGTTTCTTCCCGTTACTACGTTGGTATTACTTCTCTCTAATAAAGTCTCTACTCTACTACGTGTTGTGCCTAAGGACATAACAGTAAGTGTGATGTTTTTTTTAAAACTAATTAAATTTCAATTAATTAAGTTTACGTAATTTCCCCAGTACAAATTCTATTCACGCAAACAACTGCGTCATGATCGATCATGATTTTCATCGTCAACCATTTCTTTCGCAGCAGAGATTCTTTCTCAGTGTGCAATCTTCCAGTTCATTTACTCACTCTCTATAATCTTGACTTCTCTGACAATGAATACCGACTGGTCTCTGTCATTCAGAAAGAGAAAATGAATCTTTCATCGGTGAAGTATACTTCTTATAAGAAGTCGATAATTTATCTAATTCACGTCGCTCTGCCAACTTTTTCAAAGAGCTATAGAAAGTATTCATCTGTTGTCTTCGACATTCGTCATTGATAGACCATTCCTCTACCGTATCCCATGGGGATGGTTACTGTACACGTTTCGAAATAAATTATCTACTTAACATAATTTTTGTTTTAACATAATTTTTGTATAACATAATTTTTGTATAACATAATTTTTGTTCTAACATAATTTTTGTGTAATATAATTTTTGTCTAACATAATTTTTGTTTTAACATAATTTTTGTGTTTTAACATAATTTTTGTTTTAACATAATTTTTGTGTAACATAATTTTTGTATTAACATAATTTTTGTGTAACATAATTTTTGTGTAACATAATTTTTGTATTTAACATAATTTTTGTGTAACATAATTTTTGTCTAACATAATTTTTGTGTAACATAATTTTTGTGTAACATAATTTTTGTATTTAACATAATTTTTGTGTAACATAATTTTTGTCAAACATAATTTTTGTATAACATAATTTTTGTTTTAACATAATTTTTGTGTTTTAACATAATTTTTGTTTTAACATAATTTTTGTGTAACATAATTTTTGTATTAACATAATTTTTGTTTTAACATAATTTTTGTTTTAACATAATTTTTGTTTTAACATAATTTTTGTCTAACATAATTTTTGTATAACATAATTTTTGTTTTAACATAATTTTTGTGTTTTAACATAATTTTTGTTTTAACATAATTTTTGTGTAACATAATTTTTGTATTTAACATAATTTTTGTGTAACATAATTTTTGTATTTAACATAATTTTTGTGTAACATAATTTTTGTGTAACATAATTTTTGTGTAACATAATTTTTGTATTTAACATAATTTTTGTTTTAACATAATTTTTGTATAACATAATTTTTGTAGTAACATAATTTTTGTTTTAACATAATTTTTGTGTTTTAACATAATTTTTGTTTTAACATAATTTTTGTGTAACATAATTTTTGTATTAACATAATTTTTGTAAGCCTTTATATATAAAACACGAATTAAAAAAAAACTTGTGAGAGATCCTTTTTTGTTTATTTTTTTGCACTTTTCTCTTCTCTTCTTCTCATCTCTCCCTCTTTGTACTCTCTCCCTATCTCTCTACGCCCCACTCTTCGCTAGTTATTAGTTATCTTATTTCGTTGCTTTTTATTTATTTATTCTTTCACGTCTCATTCTCAGTAGGTCCTACCATTACACCTTAGTAATTGTCTTCATGAACTCCCTTCCGACCCTTGGTCCTCGACTTTCTCAATGACGATTTTTATCACGGCCTCCTCCACCCGGTGATAAGCATCCATACAACACAAGCATCCTCGCTCACTCTAATTATGCACTGCACATCGCATTCACTTGTTCACTTGTACCATATCGCACTGAATTATCGTCAAAGAGAGGGATCATGGTGTCATGGTTGAGTTCCCCCCTTTAAAACCCATTAAAATTTCCATACCCCCCCCCCTCCCCAACCCCCAATGCTGTGATCCAGTTATTGCAGCTATTCCCATTCCCTTATTAATTTATTTATTCTACATTTATCATTTTCGTTCATCTGTTTTAATCGCATAAGGAAATAAATATTATTATTATTATTATTATCTGTTACTTATGTCAAGAATGTTCGGTATGTTATGACTTGTTCTATTTTGGCTATTCCCTTCTTTCTCGCTGTTGCATATTCTGTATCCCTCTTCCTGTAAACGAAAAAGCCAATCCAAGGCGAAAGAACTGATACAGCACTAGGTCGAATGAGAACCGATGAATAATTACCGACTGGATGATAACCATTTGCATACTTTGTCTATTCATTAGCGCTTGTCTCTCATATGTAAATAGTTATCATCCAGTCGGTTCCTATTCATCGGTTCTCATCCGACCTAGTGCCACTGATACGCATGCCAGCACGGCGGCTCAATGATAGTAACTAAGAAGCTCTTGCCGGAGAAAGAAAGTATCGCAAACTGAGTGATGATAAGCACTAAAACATCTAGGTTCTCCCAGCGCGAAAGTTGACTACGGTATATCTGGGCGCTCGCTTCTGACTAGACCTATCATCGAGTTTTACGATTCGCGAGACATGCCGATATGGTTTAGTGGGTAGAGCTTTTGTGTATCTATCCGAACCTCGTAGGTTCGAATCCCGCCCAGTGCAAATCAACTTTGCCGATTTTTCGTAATGCAAGAGAAAAATGTAGGGATTTCTCTTCATTGAACCGCCGTGGCCAGGTCTACGTCCGACCGCCGACGCTACTCTCTATCATGCGTCGCGGTCGTCTCTCACGCCAACCGATCCCACTGTGGCGAGACCACAGCTTCACATCTCTAGCTTCACGCTCGTTGTCTGCGATCTCCACTATTTCGGTCCCTCTGAGTCTCTTCCGACACTCTGGATGTCTGCGCTCTAACATTGCCTAGTGGGTCCAGTGTTGAACCATCTCAAATAGCTTCTCTTGTGTTTTAAGTAGTCGTATTGCGTATTTTAAGCTTTACGAATTTGTTAATTTATCAAAAATAATAAATCCAAAGAGTTTCTCGATTTCTTTTTGTTAGTAGACAGGTGTAGCGGAATTCATTCTGGAGACGCCCGAGCGAGCTCTTCACCCTGATAAAAGGCGTGTGGCAAACTAAAAAGGAATGGTGTCAGATAAAGGTTTGTACAAAGATGTCTGGTGAAGATCATAATATAATATACATTTGGTTATGATTTCAGCAAGATTCAAGCGAAACAATATACAGGCAATTTATCTGTTTTTTTTGTTGATTATATCAAATGTGGTATATGCGGGTTCTGTATCATTTTTAATGCTGATGTATAAACTATTTGGCAATCGCAAATATTTGACAAGCGCTACGCTTGTGGAGTCACGTTTGTCGGCAAAAGATTTGGCAACGTCAAGAATACGACGCCAGCTTGATTATGCAAACAATCGCCAGGGTCAGGTGGCTAGAGAGCATAAGATCAACATATCACTGGATAGCTACAGAAAAGACGTAGAGTGACATAGACAAGAGATGCGTATAGATAGAGAAAGAGAAAAATAGATAGGGAATAGGCATAGCGATAGAGTGGAAAATGCTAATGATAACGCTATTTATCATCAAGAGTTCTCCTGTGTACATCGCTCCACAAAGCTCCAAATCTAGGTGAATACCGGCCATAGATGGGTGATCACAATGAGAAGATCGAACTTAATGAATCAAGTCGCAGCAAGGAGGACTCATCGACGGACCTCAAGAAGCCAACACCAGAGGTCTATACTTTCAACCAAATAAAATATGATTATTTTTAAAAAAATGCTTTCAATTATATGGCAAATTCTAACATTTACTTACAATTAGACGATATTGGGGTGGACATCCAATTTGAACGTCGATTGGATGCCCACCCAAATTATCGTCGAATTATCACTTTCTCATTGAATCCGGAGAGTCGTCAATCATATCTTGCCATCTATTGTTTCTTTCAATTGCTGTTGCGCCTCGGACGTAGATGAATTATTATTATAGATTGTGCCTCCGCCTCCTCTATTCTCTTTGCACTCTCAACGATTGCGAATCGGTCTCATGCTCATGACGGGAATCTACACGGTAGTATCGATGAGACTGAATCTCAGTGAGTTCTTAAAGGCACACTAATTTGAAACATACCACTCTGGCGACACACCCTCGCTGACAAAGAAAGCGACAGAGTGTTGTCAGAGTGAAGAGTTTTAAATTGACCTAGGATTGGACTTTAAAGGAAGAGTGACCTCTCTCAATGACCTCTTCATCGCGCACATTATTTCTATGTTCTCTAACAACGAGAGAGCGTAGACTCTACACTGTAGAGCGTTGAAGAGACCGTTGACAACGGTGTCAGCCTCTTTAATGTGCAATACACTCACAGCGAAATATCTCAGAAGCGCTACTTTTTCAAATCAATTTTCTCAAATATTAAATAATCACTCTCTCAAGCATGATGTGGCTATTGTGCGTATAAAATGTACTTGCATAAGAAAATGACACTGTGCTCTAAAGAACGGAAGTCGCTCAAAGGCTAGATCTCGCCCCACCTCTCGATTGTCTCTCCGCTGCCTCTCCCTAACCCGGCTGACCTTCGCCTCGCGCTATTTTATATATAAGAGAGGAATCGCCAGAGGTTCGACCACCCCCCGGACATAGAAATTTCTACCCCCTGAAAAATTCAGATTAAGTACTTTGAACGATGCTCTATCGAACTGCGTTGGCCGAATTTGCATATCTGCTCTCATTTTCGAGTAGCGGTAGGTCAAAGATGGCAGTTACGGTATTTTTGGCTCGAGTGTGCGTCAGAAAAATTATCATAACTCCGTTCAAAATAATGATAGACAATTTTTCAAAAAAAGCATCGAAAGAGGAGATTTTGGGCAACATTTCCCAGTTGATGACGTCATTTGTCGACCATGCGCCGGTGCGGGGCGGTCGGTTTTATGAAAAAGTGAGGTAACTTTCCTAATCGGAAAAACTGAACTTTTCTTCTATGCGCGTTTTGTTGCATCCATATGTGTCTAAAATTGACCCAAGTTTCAGAGGATTTGAGAAATGCAAACAAAAAAAACGTTGATTTTAGTAACGCGACCTCGGACCTGTCAAAGGAAAGAACGGCTTTTTCCTTTATCAAGACACAGCAAAGGAACTTAAATGACTCAAAAACATCCGAAAAAACATTACGAGCTCAAAATACCCATATATGACGGATATTTGAAACACAAAATCACCGAGTTCCGAAAAATTTTAAAAAAAAACATATTTTGCTTTTCCGCATGGAAAAAACGTTTCAGTAATGTTAATTAATCTTTATAATTTTTTCCTATAATGTTTTTGAACATTTATGTTTTTGGAAGTGAAGGCCTACCTGCTCTTAGAGCCGAGATATCCGCCACCGAGATAACACGCGCGCGCCCCAACTCCGCGCGACTGCTCATCATCCGATCTCTCACTCCCACACGCTCTTTCGTGAACAGACAGGGAGAGAAAAAAGGAGAAGTTAAACTAACATCTGGCAACTACACGATATGGAGATGTCAGAAAACTCTGAGCGAACAGAGTTGCATTTAAACAACAAAGAACGAGTGTGAGCCCCCCCCCCCCCCCCAAACCTTCCTCGCTCTCTCTCTCTCTCTCTCTTCAAGGAATGATGAAGTACAATGTCAAAACTAATGTTAGATAAGATACATTTATTAGAGAAATCAGTTACTATTGAAAACAATTAACATTGAAATAACATATTACAAAGACATCCGTTGTATCATATTACTATGTTACTATTACTATTACTATTACTATGTTTAGTAAATCAATTGATCTCTCACCTTCCCCCATCTCCATCCTCTTTTAATAATTTTATTCTTTCACATCCTTGCGATGTAGGATAAATAAATAAATAAAATAAGCAAAATCATTCGAGGCGTCGAGGTAAAGAGGAACCGCTCTAAAAACACCGAGCGGGTTCGAACCCCGGTTCGATCCAAATCTTTTGCTGATTTTTACAGACACAGAAAACGTGTTCCAAGGTATTTTTTCGTGATAAGAATGATGAAACAAGTTGTTTTGAGTCATTCTGAGCTGGAAAACTTTCATTTTATGGCAACACATCTCTTCTCAAAGGGTGAGTTGAGGCGCGCGCGTGTAATCTCGATGCGGATATCTCGGCTCTAAGAGCAGGTAGGCCTTCACTTCCAAAAACATAAATGTTCAAAAACATTATAGGAAAAATTATAAAGATTAATTAACATTACTGAAACGTTTTGTCCACGCGGAAAAGCAAAATATGTTATTTTTTCAAATTTTTCGGAACTCGGTGATTTTGTGTTTCAAATATCCGTCATGTATGGGTATTTTGAGCTCGTAATGTTTTTTTCGGATGTTTTTGAGTCATTTAAGTTCCTTTGCTGTGTCTTGATAAAGGAAAAAGCCGTTCTTTCCTTTGTCAGGTCCGAGGTCGCGTTACTAAAATCAACGCTTTTTTTGTTTGCATTTCTCAAATCCTCTGAAACTTGGGTCATTTTTAGACACATATGGATACAAAAAAACGCGCATAGAAGAAAAGTTCAGTTTTTCCGATTAGGAAAGTTACCTCACTTTTTCATAAAACCGACCGCCCCGCACCGGCACATGGTCGACAAATGACGTCATCAACTGGGAAATGTTGCCCAAAATCTCCACTTTCGATGCTTTTTTTGAAAAATTGTCTATCATTATTTTGAACGGAGTTATGATCATTTTTCTGACACATACTCGAGCCAAAAATACCGTACCTGCCAACTTTGACCTACCGCTACTCGAAAACGGGAGCAGATATGCAAATTCGGCCAACGCAGTTCGATAGAGCATCGTTCAAAGTACTTAATCTGAATTTTTCAGGGGGTCGAAATTTCTATGTCCGCGGACCCTCCGAAACGGTCGATTTTCTCGCGATTCCTCTCATAAAAGAGATCGGTATAGTTTCTGAACCATGCAAAACAAGAAAGTCTCTTCTTCAAATAAAACAAGTGATTTTATACGCTCACTAACAATAACATCAAAGAAATGAAATGAAATATGATATGTTCATTAGAGATCGTGATTTATGCTATGTTCAATGGTCGAAAAAAAAGAAAAGAAAACTAAAAAAAGAACACCTTCTTCTTTTTTTATTATACACACTCTTTAGTCCTTCTTCGTATAGTATCGTTTCTTTTTTTTTCGGACTGCTGAACTAAAAACTAACCACCAACTGCAGGCATGGCGGTCGTTTGCATGGTAAACTCCACCGCATATTCTCCCGTTGTCAATGAACCACCTATGACAACCGTTTCTCCGTTAATTGAGTACACTGAAGCACCCAAATGCGAAAGGCAAGGAAATGCAATGGCTAGCAATGGCTATAATGTAGGCGATTAGATTTTCTTTATTAATCTAAACTAATAATATTACCATTTTACCATTTTGCCATTCACTTCTGCTATTAGATTTGATAAGTAAAGAAATAATTAAATAAATATAACTATTTTACCTTATCATAAGTAAAATATTTTCGAAGAAGATATTAGGCCTTCTGAACTTAATTGACCTTGAATTATCACTGGCCTAGCACTGATCAAATAATGCGTGATTCCATCATAATAATCATACGATATATTATTATTATTATCATTATTATTATTATTATTATTATTATTATTATTATTATTATTATTACGATGCAGGGAACATTGTTATGGACTCCGCAAATGCAGTCTTTGCTTTTCTCCGCCACCTTTTATGGTTCATTAGTGACACTGACAGCGTCAGGAACTATAGCGGATAGATATGGGCCGAAGATTTGTTTCGGAGGTATGTTGGCTATACATAAACATATGCATATTTTTTAACTAATTGTAAGCAATTTTTATATCAATGCCTTAACACTATCAAACAGAGGAATAGTTTACTAAACATTATAGGCCTGTCGATGAAAAATTACGGAAACATTAATCAAGACGTTGATGTAAAAAAATTGAGTTTTGTGAGACAATTTTTGCAGGCGCAGCAATCATCTACATCGTTGTCACTATGCTTTCGCCTCTACTAGCCGAATATTCATTCACGGCCTATTTCATCTCACGATTCATCATGGGATTCGCAGAAGTAGGATAGGCAATACTGGTTCAACGACAATGATTATTGCAGGGTTTTGTCTTTCCCGCAGCCGGATCCATGGCCGGTAAATGGTTTCCTCCGAACGAACGATCAAGAATCGCTGCTATATACACTTCTGGAAATCAGGCAATGTTCAAATACTCCTATGTTATCAAACAACTAAAGCAACCGAATAGACACTTGAAAATGATTATTGCAAAAAGCATTAATAATAATAATTTATGCATTACAAGGATAATTCATAATAGCGAATAATTGATATCATGATGAATTACATAAAAATACGATGCCACAACGTAGGTAGCAAAGAATAACAATTAATTAATACATTTCGAGTAACGACAAATTAATACATTTCCGGAAAGATTTCACTGAGGGGCAGATAATAGAATTATTACTAAGTTTATTCCAATTGCTAACAACACGATTTGATATAAAGTTCGAGAAGCGAGTAGATTTAGCATTGTGTTTACGATATTGGAAAAAATTATATCGAAAAATATTAGCATTATTATCTCATTTCAGTTCGCAGCATCCCTAACATCATTGATATCATCTTCCTTGTGCGCCTCGCCACTTGGTTGGCCCTCAATATTCTACCTATTCGGTAGGTAATCTTATGGTTGAAATAAGAAACTTGTGTGGAGTGCGAAAGTGCGAAAAAGAAATGACAATTTTTCAATCTTCCGAAACAAAATATCTAAAAAAAAACGAACAATTCGAAAAAAAAGAAAAAAAAACTTTTTTCCGAGAAATATCAATGCGCTAAATTTTATTAGCGATAGATTTAAAAAAAAACATAATCGAGCAAAGAGTAAACATAATCAAAAAATGTAACTTTCCTGTCGAACGCAAGTCAAAGACCTGCAGCACGAGCTAACAATAAGATCAGGAGATATGAAAAACGGATAAAACAATTTTTTATATATATATATATATATATATATATATATATATATATATATATATATATATATATATATATATAGGTAGTCTGGGTGTGGTATGGCTATTCGGGTGGAGCATCCTTGCGACGAATGACCCGCAGAAGAATAAATTCATATCGACAGCAGAGGCGGACTATCTCAAAGAAAACACACATAAGAAGGTTCGATTAAGATTTTAAAGGTTTTAAGGTTTTTAAGATTAAGGTTCGATCATTTTTTATAAGAAGGTTCGATTATTTGGGAGGTTCGATCAAAAAACAGCGAATGAATACCTATCATATAGACTGCAAAAACTGTTCCTTGGCGAGAGGTCTTCCGTTGTAAAGCCTTGCATGCGGCACTTTGCGCGAATTTCTCCTACAACTTCACTGCAACCTTAACTCAGGTACTAGTTTAAATGATTTGCGTACATTGATCATTATTTTTCAGGTCTTTCTTCCCACATATTTCCGAGACGAACTGCTGTTGTCATTAGGAAAGGTTTGTCATAGGATTGTCATTATGAGAAAATAATCATGCAATATTCGCAAATGCAGCCTCTAAATCAGTGATATAAATATTCAGCGAACATTCATAAAGTTGTTTCATAAATGTGGGAATTTTAACGGAAAAGATTAAATTCAAATTTTGCAAATTTCAAATTCAATAGTTAATTTTAATTTCAAATTCAAATTCAAATTCAGAATGGCTTGTACACAATGATTCCTTTCGTGGCTATTCTCATATCGAAGCAGATTTTCTCAATCACCGCTGACATGCTGAAGACGAAGGTTGATTTTCAAATAATATTGAAGTGATAATATGTAGTTCAGGGCATTCTGCAACCAACGCAATGCTGTAAAATATTTCAAATGATCTGTGAGTTTGCTTTATTCGGAGAATCATTATATTTTAGTTTTCAAAACAATAATACTTCCCTGAAGTGTGTTAATTCGATGAAGAAATACTGTATCTTTGTATCTACAATATCTTTGCTTACTTCCGAAATTTTATGATCATCATGATTAGTTTATTATTTATTTTGGAATTATTCGAATTAAATTGAGAGTGGCCTCTCTCAATGGTCTCTTCATTGCGCACACCATTTCTTTGCTCTCCAACAACCAGAAAGCATTGCGCGTCGAAGAGACCATTGTGAGAGGTCACTCTCCCTTTAAGGTTCCTTCGGTTGTTCTACTACAATGATAGGACTGGGTACTCTGCCATCGTGCGAGAGGCCATGGATTGCGGGTGTTTTACTCGCTCTATACGGTAGTCGGAATTGACCATAATTTTAACTTTAATTTATTTTATTTTAACAATAATCGATAATAAGCTATATCGGAATGACCTTTTATTCTTCAGGAATCTTCTTTTCCGCTGGAATTCCAGGATATTTCACTTCTCTTCTTTCCCTCGCTCCATCGCACAGGTACAACCGATTGCAAATTATTTCGGAAAATTTTTATACCAATAATGATAATATTACTATAATATTATTAATGTTAATAATTGCGATCTTAAGTCATTTATATTATGATCCTAATTTTGCTTTTAATTTCAGTGGTACTATGATGTCTTTCGGGAAAACTTCCGGCAGTATTGCTAACATATTCACACCGCTGCTCCTTACCTCGATCATGTTTTTGGTCAGTCGTTTTGTGAAGTTTTACTAAATGTTATTATCATTATTATAGAATACTCGACATACTTGGAGTATATTGTTCATTTTCGGAGGTGTTATAAATATTATATCTGGCATAATTTTCTACCATTGGGGCAGCGGTAAGCATTAGGGTGGCAAGAATGGCGCAAGAGAATCCGTTCCCACTGGCAGTCTTGGCCGAATACTCGGGGAGAGAGGCATTTACGATCTCTCTCTCATCGAATGAGCCGGGAGAGGGGGTCATTGTCTCGAATAGTCAAAAAACAGTCGAGTCGAAATCGAATAGAACGGTTTTTCTCAGCACTGCATTGACCAAATTCAAAACTTTTCAAACTTCTGACATGAGCTCATTAAGTGCTATAAAACGAAGCCAAATTTAACATTTTTTTTCAAAAAAAATTTTTATTAATAATTTGTTGGTTTATGATACAATAATATTATTAATTTGATAACAATCATTATGGCAATACTATTATTAAAGTTCCAATTCGTCATCAGATTCAAACTCTTCAATCTCACTATCATCAGACAAATAACCATAGGTCTCTTCTACAGGGGCAGATGGGGAATCAATAGACGTACAACTAGAGTTGGGCACAAGAACAGGGGGAGGCTTACAGGAAAGTTCACGGGCTCTATCACCGATGTAGTTGAGACGTAGCAGCAAGCAGGACTCAATTGTTTCGGCGGATAGGTTGTTACGCAGCCGCTGCTTGTCAAGTAGTCCTAAAATTTCAGCTATTGAGTGGACTACTTTTATATAAACAAATGATTAAGTCACTATTAGTTGAGTTCTCACCTGCAGCCGAGAACACTCGCTCGGCAGACACCGAAGTGGCCGGAATGGGAAGCATCTTCAGAGCCATGTCTTTGATCGTAGGATAGAACGAGCCAGCGGGGGACAGCCAATACTTCACACTATTGTCCACGTCAACAACACGACGGCTGTTCTCGTATATGTAACGCTCGATCTCCTCGTTGATGGGAGTGAGATTCGTCGTCTTAGTTGCCTTAATTCATCCACAATTATTCACTGTTATTTAGTTAAAATGTAATTACCTTCTTGAACCACGCATATTTGCAAGAACCAGTGGTTATGGGAGCCGTAGGAGCAGCAGAGGAGAGCAATTTTCGTCCAATTTCCTTCCAGTTAAAGTGGTAAACATGGAAGGAACGGGGATCGAAAAAAAGGAGGTTCTTCATCTCATCCGATGCCGTGTAGTACTCTACTCTCTTCTTCATCTCTTCCAGGAGCATCTTGGCAAACTCAATGCACGGTCCGCTCTCGCCGTCAATGAACATGGTGATCTCGTGGATGATCTCAGGGAAGATAAAAGCGACTTCAGTCAAGAGACACGTCTCAGAGCACAGCTATAAATATAGGAAATATAAAAAATATCGAGAAAAATCAAAAATATATTTCTTTTTTTGAATTTTTTCTGAACAATTCAAAAAAAAGGAAAAAAAACGATAAAAGGAACTCACAACAGACGTGAATATGTCGAAAGGCTGTAGAAGAGTGGACAGCTTGGTTAGCATCATAATACATTCGTCAGTGAGTGCCGGTCTTCCCTGAAATTTTTTTAATAAATGAAAAATAACAATAATATGTAAGCAAGTAAATAAACATACAATATATTTGAGCGTCGCATTCACGGCTCTCCACTGCTGTACCACCATCTTTACGGTATGGAAGAGCGACCCCCAACGAGTTTCCACACTCTGGGGTATACCGACGAGCGGAAGGGAAAAATCCGAACAATACCTACATATTACATAATTAACACATCATTAAATGGATCTGAAAATGGATTCTTACTGGAAATATACGGAGTGTATGAAATGGTGATAATCTGGGTCCTTATATACGCATTAACAGTTGTAAATTAGAGACACGCCTCATTATTAGGTAGCCGACAGAGAAGCGGTGAACATAAAAGGCTGTAAAGTCTAATATACTCATAGAAGAACTAACAGTTGTAAAAGCGGCTACCAATAATCATGACCAAGGATCAAAGCGTTAACCGACAGGTCGAAAAATACAGTAATACACATCAACAAATCATCCGACAGGGGCACATACAATACGTAAGAAAACATAATACTGTACGTAAACCAAAAATAACCATCATTCATATCCCATTTACTGTATTGGGATACGGTATTCATCAAAGAAAAAGAGAAATTTTAATTTGAATTATTCGATGCGAATTGTGTATCATTTTAAAGATCTCGTTATGCTGATTTCAAATATACATAATTTATCTAGTTTTGTTCAAACACGGCCTTGAAAAACGCTCGACTCGACTTCGACTCGACCTAAAAACGATTATCCGAGGGAGAGAGATAGAGACTGCCAAGGGGAACGAATATCCTCTCCATTCGACCTCGACTCGATAGAGACTACAAAACAGGCTCATTCGAGAGCAATTCTCGCCACCCTAGTAAGCATTAGCATTTTAGCATTAGAAATTTATGAGAAATTCTTTTTTTTAACATTTATGAGAAATTGATTTAAATGTTGCTCATCCTAGGCAATATTTTCTTGAATTAACAAATGAGAATTATTGTTGATTTTACTGTATTTCGCTGTACAACACACGCACGCATTTTTGCAGCTGACATACAGGAATGGGCCAAGGATGAGAAGGCAGCAAAGGGTATTCCTGTTACTGTTCAAGAAGTTCCTTGTCTATCGGACAAGCAAGCAGCATAATTGTCTAGCTCTGAATATAGACACTCGAATCAATCGACATATCGATTACATTGCTCATTAATTGTAATTTTGCTCGTAAAGACGTTTTATCTGTGGCAGGTTTCATATATTAAACAATTTATTTATCAACTACTTTCCCTCTTGATCATAAATTATTTAGAATCACAGAGAAATCAATATTCAATGATTATTACAATATCAAAGTGGCCGATCCTCGACTCCTTTTTTTCACGATTTGCATGCAATGCAGTTGAGATAACACCACTAAATCAGACGATAAAGTTGTTTTAAAGGGTCTTTAAATGACCTTTGTCAACGGTCTCTTCAACGCTCTACACTCTCTCGTTGTTAGAGAACAGAGAAATAGTGTGCGCGATGAAGAGGCCATTGAGAGAGATGTCACTCTCCCTATAAATGTATGCAAATAACAATCTCACTGGATTATTTTGATGTGAGTTGACATTTCGCAGTAGCTTGACGATGACTGCCTATGAAGTCGGACCTAGCAGAAGCATCCTCGTTACTTGTAGTCCAATGGAACTATATTCATTTCAATTTCATTTAGTTTCTTTCATTGAATACGGAGTGGTCGCTTAGACTCTTTTCTCGCATAATTTACTCGCTTCAACCTCTTCTTATGTTCTGCTGTTTGCGACCTTCGAGATGTAGGTTTTTTTAAAGTTTTATTTAATATCCAAATTTCTCATTATTGAATGATAGATCAAAGATCAAAGATCAAAGATCAAAGAGTATATTACAGTATCCGGACAGGGCAATGATGATGACTCATGCTGCACCACATGGACTACACTTTCCGTTGGAGACTTTCAAAAGTGTGACAGAACCAGTCAGTGTATTACTTTTTGCGCCTAATCGTTAGAATATAAATTACGTTTAACATTTTTCATAAATATTTAAATAGCTTTATTCAGCCGATTATGGTCATTATTATGTAATATGTGTCTTATCAGGGTCAAGTACGGGGAATTTTGCTAGTAATTCCACAAATGTCTCCGATCTCCATATATATTAATCTCCGAGATATTATTTTCTCCATTCCAAAAAAACCCCGCTGAATTTGGTTTTGATGATAGAAGTAGTCTGTCCATTAGGCGGTGTTACATTTTTCAAAACGTGCGCACGCCGTTACGGCGGAGGTAGCGGAGTGCTCACCAGGGCTGGGACAGAAAATTATTTTTTTCTGAAATCAGAAAACAGAAATTTCTGTTTTGAAAAAGCAGAAAAAGCAGAAAATTCAGAAAAAAAAACAGAAAATGTCATAAAATCATTGATTTACCTTTTTTGCTAATATTTTAATTAGTTTGGTTGCAAAACCAATTTCGCGTACATTTTTATCTAGGCGCCAACGAAAAACAACAATATAGCAAGTATATAGAAGCGAAACGATGTTACTTCATTTGACTAGCTCCAACACCGAGATACCAAAGTCCGATCATAAATTTTTCTGCCGTATATACAGAGAGATTAAAATTTTTTTTGCCTGCTTTGCTGTTTCATTATTACCAAATTAATTTAATGATTTTAGTAACCGAAGAGCCATCCTCGACCACTCCTATTCCTCCCCCGATTCCTAGAGTGGCTGAAGCATTTGTGGAAGCAGACAATCGTAAGCTTTTATTGTTTAAATATTTATTTCAATATATAAATATTTCATTTTAGCAACGGATAACAAGGACAATAACAATGAAGGAAATAATGAAAAACTATTGGAAGGATCACCGGTTGTGAAGTTTAATCAAAAATCAATCAATAAACATTGATATTTGAGGTTGTGCTGAAGGATCGCCGAGTTTCCGCTCTCATACTGAACGGAACAAAACATTCGCCACGAATGACAACTGTAAGCTATTTTGTATCTTTTGTTTAGTACAAGCGCTATTTTTCAAACCTTCAGCCCTGAATTTGACAAAGATTGTGGAGTTTTTCAAATGCAGATGATTGTGCAATAGATTCTATGCCACTTATCTCTTATTAACGTGTTCAAAATTTATTTATTTATTTATATTTATATTATTGTATTTAAAATTCAGTCTCGTACGGACAACACTCTGGGAGGCTTCCCTTCGATCGTCACCGATAATGATCAAACTGAGTTCAATGACTACTCCGACGTTACCTTGACTTAAGAAAAAGACTTAAGATTTAAGACTTATCCTTAAGTCGCTTAAGTCCGAAGTCGACTATCAACAATCATTGATAAACGATATCAATAGACCGACTTTGCATCATACTATTAGTTCGGAAAAGTGTTGTTAAATTTCGGAAGCGAACTTCAGACGCCTCGTCGCACCCACTCTTCTTATTCCCTGCTCTGGTGTTGAAAACTGTGATTCTATTAGTCATCTAACTATGTATAAAACGCGGTCTCTGTAAGAACGTCGGAGGGGGTGGCACAATATTTTCAAAATTATCCGATTTCGCTCAACTTTCAGGGCAGAGTGCCTAGGGGTGGGATACACTTCAGAGCGTGAAAATTTGTGCCTGGAGCCAAATTTTCGAAGCTGTAGGTGCTCTGGTATTCGAGAAACAGAAGAAAATGTCGAAAAAAGCGTGATCTCTATTTTCAAAAAAATTTTCGCCTTGTTCCAATAGCGGCCGCCCCCTAGAAATTATGTTTTATATGCAAAATTGTATGGAGAATCCGATAAAAATAGTCTCCAGTCTGTCCGACATACCACGCATGCATTTTTTCGCAAAAAAACTAGCGTTAGCTAGCGTTCGCGTTAGCTAAGTTAACGACCCGGGTTCGAGTCCGCCTCCCGACATCAAATTTTTGCTACTTTTTTCGGCCACTAATTGAGCTCAATTCAACAAAATTTCATAATTCATGTGTTTTCACAGTGGTCTGACAATTGCTTGACTAATTTTTAAGTGATTTCATGTTTATGCGGTGTTACAGTGTTTACGTCAACGTCTTTGTAGTAATTTCATTTTAATTGTAATTCTCATCCTTGCTACCAAGTCGTATCATCGTATTTATGCGTACTCCACTACCTATCAAATATTTTATCCGAAAATATACTTTACTTTTTGCACCGCATAAAGTATAATATTATTATAATCATTTAGAGATGAAGGAAGAATTATGTGATTGTTTAGTGCCTTATTACAATGTTGATTAGGGTGGCGAAAATGATTCATGATTATTCGTCCACTTTAGCGGTCTAGAGTGAGTATTCACGGGAGAGGCATTTACGACCGCTCTCTCGGCGAATGTGTTGTTAGAATAGAGGTCAATGCGAATGAGTAAAAAAAGCGAATCGAGTGCGAGTCAGACCGCTTTCTCAGCCATCCTTTCACCAAATTTTCTTGACTCACTTCGACTCGCAAAAAAGGGAATATTCGCAGGGGAGACCGGTCAACTGCCACTTGGAATGAATAATTGCAAGGGGAGCGAGCCACTCATTTTAGGCCATAGAAATGAATATTCATGAGTCATTTTGGCCGCCCTAATGGTGATTGCATCATTACTCATGTGTTATGATAAATTGAATGAAAGCTTATTTATTTATTTATTTATTCATCATACATGAAGAGATGTGACAACATTTGAACAGCAATGTAATACGAAAACGAGGTACTGTATAGGGTGGCGAGAACCAGTCACTAGTCACTAATTACTCTCTCTCTCCAACTAGTGCGTAATCTTTTCCACTCTCTCTGCTACTCTTCTGTCCCCTGTGGCAGCCGTGCGTTGGGGTCACGGTTGAGTAGCAAAATTACTCTTTTTCTACTCTTTTTGTTTTTTCTCGGCTCTAAATCTACAAAAAATCTACAAGTCAAGGGCTATCCAATAAGCCTAAAATTGGATGTCAAAGAAGATTAAAGACGCCGCTTGGTTGTTTATGACGATTGTGGGCGGAGTCTATCACTATGCAAGAGGGTAAATAACGACAAGGAAGAGTTTTAATTGTGGTTTGAATGACTTTAATAACATGATAATCATAAATGATATTATAATAGTCTTCCTATCAATCTTATCGGAAGTGCTGGAATGCATAACATGAGAATTCGACGAAATTTAAAAGTTATCTTTGACAGTCAATTTTAGGCTTGTTGAATAGCCCTTTGCTTGTAGATTCCAAAAATATTCAGATTTGCAAATTTCGATTACTTATAACCGAGAAAACCCAAAAGGAGTAGAAAAAGAGTAGCTAAAATTACGCACTAATGTTTTGATGACCTCATCACTACTAACCGTCGCGCGAGAGGTCGTAAATGTGCCTCTCTCGGTTGAGTAGAGAGAGACTGTCACTCGGACTAGTGACTAGTGACTGATTCTCGCCACCCTAGTACTGTACTGTGTGCTATACGGTAGATTACGGTGGCGTCATATTGATTAGTATATACAGTAGCAGCCAAAAGTATTCGTACCAAATTTAGAAATGTCATAACTTTTGACTCAGATGATCAATCGGGCACATGTTTTGACAGAATACTATAGTACTACTGTGCATCATATCCTACTCCCCTTGTTGTGATTCGTCGTCGCATTATTGTGCAGCGATCCTGGAACCTCTCTGTACTTACTCAGCAGTGATTATTTCCTCAGCGGGATTTTTCTGAGACTTGTTGTTAGCAGTGTACGAAGAACATTTACTGTGGAGTAGACTCCGCTATGCTAGCCATTCGCGCTAATTCATTCCTATGAGAAAATCGAAATTTCCGACACCCCTGAAATTAGGATAAAATGTCAGAACTTTGTGTTTAGTGCAGCTGGAGGCTCCAAACTTGGCAGAGGCAATAGCCCATGAGTGATACAAAGCCTGACCGAGTGAGCCCGATAAGTCGAATTTTGAGAAATTTCGAAAATTTATTTTTCTCATTTTTCGAAGTACAGGAAGTACCTGCCTAGGTTAATATCCATTCTGTTTAACAGTAATATGTCTTCTATATATAGTAGACGACAGTTTACTATTGTTTCATGAAATTTCGAGTTCTTCGAGAGAGGTTAAAGTTGGAGAAAAGAGGTAGAAAATAGTTAGGGCACGATTTTCTATAAATTAAATTGATTTCTTCAGGGACTAAAAGAGCATCGATAGCCATTCTATTATATGAATCTTCTTTCCTCTTCATGATAATTGTTGTGGCAAAGTCTGACCTTAATCGGACAAATTCTAAGAATTTCGAAAAAATCGTGAAAAAAATTCTAACTGTTTTCTACCTCTTTTCTCCCACTGTAACATCTCTCGAAGAACTCAATATTTCATGAAACAATAGTAAACTGTCGTCTACTATATATAGAAGACATATAGCTGTTAAACAGAATGGAAATTAAGCTAGGCAGGAACTTCCTGTACCTCGAAAAATGAGAAAAATAAATTTTCGAAATTTCTCAAAATTCGACTTATCGGGCTCACTCGGTCAGGCTTTGTATCACTCATGGGCTATTGCCTCTGCCAAGTTTGGAGCCTCCAGCTGCACTAAACACAAAGTTCTGACATTTTATCCCAAATTCAAGGGGTGTCGGAAATTTCGATTTTCTCATAGGAATGAATTAGCGCGAATGGCTAGCATAGCGGAGTCTGCTCCTCAGTAAATGTTCTTCGTACACTGCTAACAACAAGTCTCAGAAAAATCCCGCTGAGGAAATAATCACTGCTGAGTAAGTACAGAGAGGTTCCAGGATCGCTGCACAATAATGCGACGACGAATCACAACAAGGGGAGTAGGATATGATGCACAGTAGTACTATAGTATTCTGTCAAAACATGTGCCCGATTGATCATCTGAGTCAAAAGTTATGACATTTCTAAATTTGGTACGAATACTTTTGGCTGCTACTGTACATGCTCAAACACAGAGAAGTGTCCCAAGTCTTCATGTGGAAGAGTGTTTTGAAATAACAATATAACATGTCCGAGTATACATAATCACTGAAAATACGACCCGAAATGGTGTTCTTTCTTTATATGCATGCAAGAGTGCAGAGAGTAAAACATCGTCGGACGCCTTTAAGTTGTTGTAATGAAAAAAAAAAGAAATTTGTCTTGCATAAGAGATTGAAAGTTTCTTTTGTAAATCTTATGGATAGCCTCCTCGGCTTTGGTCTTGGCTGCACGAAGAGAGCGGCAACTGACCCGCAGTTAGATAGCAGGCTTCGTCTTGGGAACGGTTGCTTTCGCCATTGCTTGCGCTAAAAAACGCATCGCGTTAAGAGTGTAATATATAGCTTTGGCCGTGTTCTTAAACTTGTGGTCAAAGGCACATCCCGACCTAATTTTACTCTCCACTCTGGCCTCTCGCTTTCTTTGACTGCTAGGAAACGTGGCCAGAGCGGAGAGTTAGATCAGTTGGGGTGTGCCTTTAAGCACCAGAGTAGAGATCAAATATCAATCTTTATCTTACACTCTGTCTACGCCCAATACAAACGAGAGGGGAGGTAAAAAAAAATTCACGTCAAACGACCGCTACGAGTTGTCGATGATTAGAAAAGAAGAGTGGACAAAGGTCAGTTCTTCATTTATATTACATTCTATACTAATTAAATTT